>CM055122.1:859078365-859678365 GCA_029206835.1 Rana muscosa
TAACTGTGCCAGAGCGGGTAGAGCAGATTGCCGGGGGGTTGGGGAAGCTGTACTCAGGGCCCAAATCTAAACTTGCGGCTCTCTTATGTTGAGGGTATCGCTACATATATTATATATATAAATGCACACTTACTTTTTTGCTAACAAGTCAGGCAGGGTTCATATTGATTTGAATTGTATATGATATATTTATATAAATATCATATACAATTCAAATCAATATGAACCCTGCCTGACTTGTTAGCAAAAAAGTAAGTGTGCATTTATATATATAAAAATGCACAATTACTTTTTTGCTGACAAGTCAGGCAAGGTTCATGTCGAGTCGCCTTTTTCTTTTTTTTTTTTTTTGGTCCATCGTGTGTCTTGCTGCTTGCCCTGCTCAGTGCTATCTCACTGCTCGCCCCACTGAGCCACCCGCCTGCCGCTATCCAGGGAGAGAGAGGAGGCCGGCGGGGGGGGCAGAGTGCAGATGTATATCACTCAGCCGCCTGCGGGAGGGACCTGCAGCCGGAACTATAGAAGACCCATCGGCAAATGCGGCTGGGTTACTCCGCGGCTGTGGTCCCGGCGATTCCCTTGTCCCTGCTTTATCACCTCCCCCCCCCCCCCCCACAGCACACAGATGTTTTTTCTTGCCCGGTCCGACCCCAGTGGTGACATGAGCTCCACAGACAATGTTGCAGGCTCGCAGCAGTCACAATTAGCACTAGCAGTGAGAGGCGCACAGTGATGATTAGGGTGTGCCTGGGCACACCCGGCACACCCCGTGGCCAAGCCTATGGCCACTATTGATTTCGAACTTCGACCGACCAAACTTTCAATTTCACCTCATGTTCATACAGAAAATAATTTTCGTGTCTGGGAATCTTCTTTTCTTTCTGGGAATCTTCCTTTCTTTCCGGGAATTTTCTTTTCTTGCACATGCTCATTTCTCGCACGATTCTCCCATCATTGATTAGAAAATCGTTAGTTTTTAAAAAAAATATTCAACAATCGGCTGTTGCTGCAGCCCACTAATGGTGCAAAATACGAACGAAAACTCTTAGATAAGATTTTCGAAAGAAAGTTCTTTCGAAATTCGACCCGTGTATGGCCAGCATTATACCGGATAACTTTGCCATGAAGATCCTTGTTGAGAGCTGTTCTCTGCAACATTCACCTTTAAGTCCAGGCCAGCTTGATGATGCAACCCAAGGGGATGTGGCCATGATGTCCTTGCTTCTTTTTTTTTTAACAATCAGGAGTGCTTTATTGGAGGATAATATACAGTACAGCATATCACCAATACAGACATCTCATCAAGTAAAAAGAGGCACACTACAGTAGCTTGATACAACACATGGTACGCACACTACGCCTAATCAGCATTACATCCAGCAAATCGACACAAACAAAAATACAGAAAAAGAAAGGGAAAAGAGAGTATGGTCAGAACTCAGGTCCCAGTGAAAAGAGGGAAGGGAGATAGAGGGAGAAAGAAAAAAAAAAGGGGGGGAGAGGAGAAGGAGGGTAAGAGAAGCGAGGACGGGGGGAGGGGGCAAAAAGGAAGGTGGGACCATAGTCAGCTATAACCAGGGAATCAGAATGCTGTCCATGACAACCATACTTTATCATATTTCCAGGGACATCCACGACTAATGTATGTCAATTTGTAAAGAGGTAGAGCCGCATTAATTTTGTTTTCCCAGGAGGACACGGGGGGGGGGGGTAGGGGAAGTCCACTTACATACAATTTCCTTCTTGGCATAGAACAGAAGATATAAGATCAACAATTTACTGTGGTGAGACCTTTGTCCATCATCAATGACACCCAGCAAGGCCAGTTCAGGCGTCATGGGAACAGACAGCTCCAGTCTGACATTCAACTGTTCAAATACCCCTTGACCAGAAGGATGCCAGAGCAGGGCACGTCCAGAACATATGTATATAGGTGCCCTGGGTCATCCGACAACTTGGGCATTGCAGGTCTCTATCAGGGTATATTCTGGATAAGCGTACCAGGGTAAAATAAACTCTGTGGAGGAATTTGATTTGTATGAGCTTATCCCCCGCGGAGACAACCAGCTTGGGGCCCTGCTCCAAACAATCCTCCCAATCCTCCCTCTCCAGGGCTGGTATGTCTACCCTTCAAGCCTATCAGAGCCTATCCATCTTAAGGGAATCGATGGGAAGTAATATGTTATAAAGAGCAGAGAGAGGCTTTTGCAGGTCGCCACATAACAATAGGTCCTCCACCGGGTCTAATCGAAGGCATGGGGGTGCAGGAAATTGGGCCCTAGCAGCATGATAAAGTTGGACATACCGGAAGTGCATCCAACCGGGTAAGTCATAAGTCTGGGTTAGTTGGGAAAATGTCAGTAAGACACCCACCCGCCGGCATGATATCCCTCAAAGTCCTAATGCCGAATCTCGCCCAGACCTGGGGATCCGGTATGGATTGAAAGTGAGGCAGATTAGGATTTCCCCCACACTTTAAGTGTCGCCTTGGTCGCGGCCGGAAGATCCTCATAAGCCCTGAGCCCTCTATAAGCCAAGTTTTGGAGCGCCTGCAGGGAGCCCAGCCGAGCCGCCTCCACACAGACCGCAGCATTGGAGCGTTGAGCTCCAAACCACCAGTACGCCGTGACCAACATTGCTGCCCAGTAATAGACCCGAAGATTTTGAAGGGCCAGACCCCCCAGGTGAGTCAGTGATTGCAAAGTAGATTTTGCTAGTCATGGGATGGACCCACTCCAAATAAAGGAGATAATACACTTGTCCACCTCCCGAAAGAAGGCCGCCGCAATCCATTCCGGGCTGTTCCGAAAGAGATAATTGAACTTAGGTAAGATAATCATCTTTAACCACTTGACAACTGGGCACATAACCCCCTTCCTGTCCAGGCGAAATTTCAGCTTTCAGCACTGTCACACTTTGAATGACAATTGCGCGGTCGTGCGACGTGGCTCCCAAACAAAATTGACGTGCTTTTTTTCCCACAAATAGAGCTTTCTTTTGGGGGTATTTGATCATTTCTGCGGTTTTTATTTTTTGCGCTATAAACCAAAAAATGCGTAAATTTTGAAAAAAACCACAATATTTTTTACTTTTTGCTATAATAAATATCCCATTTTTTTTTTTAAAAAAAACGTTTTTTTTCTCAGTTTAGGCCGATACGTATTCTTCTACATATTTTAGGTAAAAAATCGCAATAAGCGTATAGTGATTGGTTTGCGCAAAAGTTATAGCGCCTACAAAATAGGGAATAGAATTATGACATTTTTTTTAATTTTATTTTTTACTAGTAATGGCGGCGATCTGCGATTTTTATTGTGACTGCGACATTATGGCAGACATATCGGACACTTTTGACACATTTTTGGGACCATTCACATTTATACAGCGAACAGTGCTATAATTATGCACTGATTACTGTATAAATGTGACTGGCAGGGAAGGGGTCAACACTAGGAGGCGATCAAGGGGTTATTATGTTCCCTGCTAGATGTTCTTACTGTGGGGGGAGGGGACTGACTTGGGGAGGTGACCGATGGTTGTCCCTATGTACAAGGGACACACCATCGGTCTCCTCTCTCCCTGACAGGACGTGGATCTCTGTGTTTACACACAGAGATCCACCTCCCTGGCTCTGTGACAGCCGATCGCGGGTACCTGGCGGACATCGCGGCCGCCAGGCACGTGCATCGGCACCCGCCTGACACGGCGGGCACAGCTCTTCTGCGATGCGCGCCGCCGGGGGCGCGCATCGGGGAAGTAAACAGGAGGACGTCCATGGACGTCCTTCCGGCAATTGAGCGCCGCAATGCGGCCGTCTTTTTAGAATGGCCCGGGCACGAAGTGGTTAAGATATTAATACGGCCAATCAAGTTCAGCGGAAGACCGGACCAGGATTCACACCGTTCCTTCAGTAGCTGGAGCAAGGGAAGTATATTGAGTGAATAATATTGGGAAGGGATCCTAGCAACCCTTATCCCGAGGTATTTGAATTCTGCGACCCACTGCAACGGTGTGAGATTGGGCATAGCTGGGGTCTGATTGTCTAGAGGGAAAAGGACCGACTTCGACCAGTTGATACGGATACCCGACAGGGACCCAAATCTATCAAACCACTTTAGGGCCGCAGTCAGGGACGGGCCCACGTCATTCAGGTATAGAAGGGCATCATCTGCATACAGGGATAATTTCTCCTCTAAATTACTGATCTGCATCCCCCGGACCTCCAGAGACTCCCTGACCAAAATCGCCAAAGGTTCCAGTGCCAGAGCAAACAGAACGGGGGTCAAGGGACACCCCTGACGTGTGCCTCTATGCAAAGTGCAAGAGTCAGAGATCCAGTCATTGGTGCGCACCCTAGCCCTCGGTGCTCTGTAGAGCAGTTGGATCCAGCGTAAAAAAATTGGGCCAAACCCGAAGTGTTGCAGCACCCGCCAAAGATATTCCCACTCCACTGAATCAAATGCCTTTTCGGCATTTAGGGAGGCAATCACCCGGGATCCGGCATTATCATGGTTTATGGACAGGTTTAGAAACAGACGCCTGATATTAATGTCTGTACCCTTACCCGGCATAAACCCGGTCTGGTCAATATGAATCAATGTAGATATTACCGAAGACAAGCGGGTGGCCAATATCTTCGCCAATATTTTCGCGTCTACATTGAGAAACGAGATAGGCCTGTATGGTGCACAGTCCTGGGGGTCCTTACCGTGTTTGGGGATCAGGACAATGATGGCCTCCTCCATAGACTCGGGCATAGTATCATTCTCCGTGAGCCCAGAGAAAAGGGTTGTAAGTCTAGGGGCAAGGACATCTACATGTTGAGAGTAAAACTCAGTAGGTAGGCCGTCTGCACCTGGGGTCTTCCCACTCTGTAGACCCCAATCGCAGCTTGAACCTCCTCCAGAGATATATCCACGTCTAGTTGTTTCCTATGCTCCTCCGACAAGGTAGGGAAGGGGATACTGTCCAAATAGTCCTGCAATTCGGATGGAGAAAAGCAGGCCCTAGAGGAGTAAACCCCTTGAAAAAATTCAAAAAAACCTAACACTGATGTCCTCAGGGGAGGACACCAGCTGTCCCTGGGCATCTCGGATGGCGGCAATATGTGTGGAAGCCAAGCCAACAACCTTCCATTTTTATTGCCGTGCTCAAATATTCTTTGCTTAGAGTACAGCATAGATTTTTTAGTCTGTTCAACATTGTGCAGGGAGAGATCCCGAAGAGCCCTCTGCCAATACAGATGAGTGGTGTCACTGGGGGATTGAACGTACGCCTTCTCACATTGTATAGCCTCCCCTTCCAGAGCCTCTAGGGACCGAGAGGCCTCTCTCTGCAGGGAAGAAATACGGGATATGTACACCCCCCTTATCCAAGATTTAAAAGCATCCCACAATGTGGTGGCATTAGCAGATTCCCCATTCAGCATCCAATAATTGCAAAAGTTTTCCACCATTGATTATCTCATCTAGCGCCCAGAACCTGGACAGACACCAAAGTTTCAAACTCGGGGACCTGGCCAGGGAAACAGTGAGATGGAGAGGGGCATGATCCGAAATTCCTTGAGGTAAATGCTTGGCCTCTCTCGTCCAGCACAGTGCCCCAGATGAGGCATATGCCAGGTCTATACGGGACAGGGCTCGATAGGAGGCGGAGTGACAAGTGTACTCCCTGTCTTGTGGGTGGAATTTCCGCCATACGTCTGTGAGAGCAAATGTATCAGTCCAACTTTGTAGAGAGGAGGGGCGGTGCTACAGCATGCAGTCTGTCCAGGTCCTGTGACGGCACCATGTTAAAGTCTCCAAAGAGAAACACTTCCTGGGTATGAAAGCCCATCACTATCTGCATAATATCATATAACAGTTGTACATTAGCAGGAGGAGGGAGGTAGAGGCCCAATAAGACCAGTTTCTTAGTATACAGCAAGACATGTATAATCACATACCTGCCTCCAGGGTCCATCCGGACATCTAACACCTGGAGTGGGAGGGACCTGCGGATCAAATGCTGACACCCCTGGCATAGTTAGAATAGGTGGAATGATAGTGGGTTCCCACCCATGCCCTCCGGAGACCAAGGATCCTGTTGCCTATCAAGTGCGTCTCCTGGAGTATTTAAAAACCAATGACCGTTAAAAATGAACATACATTTGAGCGCCAAACTCTACCGATATTCTTGTCACTATTGTTATGATCCTTATCCAATTTTTGCATTCGCTATACTGTATTTGTAACTTGTTTTCTTATGTAAAACTCAATAAAAATATTAAACAAGAAGAACCAATGACCATTTGGTGGCTGAGTTTAGGCCCCGAACGTTCCAAGAGATGACAGTAACGTTCGCCATAGATCACTGGTTATAGAGAAAAGGTCATGATCCGCAGGTCCCCCCTCCATCCAAACCAGACCTCAGGGGCACAGAATCAATCCAATATACATTCCTATGTAAGCGTAGAGGTAGATTACTGAATGCAGCACCGTAAGCATAATGTACATGTGAAATAGCAAGGCTATCATTATGAGTAAGCAACTCCTTAGATGAAAAACAACCAAAAAATTCCCCTACTGTCTGCAACGGCAGAAACTTTCCCCTCCCACCCCACACCCCCAGCAAAAACCGGTGATGCATCAATTCCCCCAACCCCAACAGTAACAATAGTTCAAAGAGGGCGTGCACTTAGAGCGAGCGGTATCCTCTAACAGATCAATAGAGATGCTGGTGAATACTAGCATGATCATTCTCCTGGGTGAACCCAGGGGTACATAACTTAGTTACCTGTCCAACTGTGAAATATTATAACAGTCACTTGTGCCTCAGAGAAATACAACCCATGGTGTAATAACAAGAGCTAATGCAACCCCCGCAGTCTTGATACCACCAAGGCGGGCCCCTGATAGCCAGAGCCCCGGCATGGAGGACACGCCTCGGAAACCCCCGATTCCCGACAGTACCTGCACAATTACATACTAACAACCCATCAGACCCAGGTTCATGTTGAAAAGTTTGTTGCCCCCAAGAACCTGCAACCAGGGGCGGGAAGTTCAGGAATCTGCGGAAGCGTGTGGGATTGCAGCGTCACAAGCACACGAGTGGTGGGAGAGGAATGGCAGCATATATAGGCAGTACAGGTAGTCAATGGCGAATATAATGTCTCCAGCAGAACTGCCTCATGCCCCCCCACTCCACGTGCAGTGCGCAACAAGCGTGACAGAGACAGGTGGATAGGGCCCTCTGAACAACAGTAAAACACAGGGATAATGCGGTCAGTCATAGGTATCCACGGAGGCCACTGGCAGCCCAACTCCAACAGACCATAAGGAAGGCAACGAACAGATCTTGATCATGCAGCACTGTGATCCACGACAGGCATAAACTATGGACAGGATTCCGGGGGAAAAGTCACAGGCTACCAGAGCAGTTGTAAGTGTTGTTAACTCCGGTACGGCATAGCCGAGAGATACACCTTAGCACAATCCACAACGGGCATTGCAGTTAAACAATGAGCAGGCCAAAACAAAAGTGGCACAAGTGGAAGTAAACGGTAAGGCAGGAAGGATGGGCAGCCGACCATCAGCGGAGAGGAATCATCGACTCTAGCTAGGACGCAGCATTCCGGGGAGCAGTAAAGAACTTAACAGTCTCCCCATCCTGGACTCTCAGCTTGGCAGGAAAGAGGACACTATATTTAATGTTCCGTGCCCGCAGCCCCACCTTCACCTGATCAAAAGATCTACGGAGTTTCTGAGTCTCGGCAGAATAGTCAGGAAAAAAGAGGAGGCTGCTAGTTCTGGTATCTCAACTTACTTACGAGCTGCCCGGAGGATCTCGTCCCGATCCCTGAAGTTGAGCATCTGAAAGATGAAAGTGCGAGGGCGGGTTCCAGGGGGTCCCGGGACCGGGGGGATTCAATGGGCACGCCCCACTGTGTAGTGCGGAGAAAACTGTGCAGCCGGTAGCAGGTCCTTCAGCAGGTCCTCCACAAACACCGTAGGATTTTTCCCCTCCACGCCTTCTGGCAGGCCAACAATCCGAAGATTGTTTCTTCTATTCCAGTTTTCGGGGTCGTCCACCTTGTACTCCAAAGCCCGGACCTTTGTCTGGAGAGTGCGGAGAGACGCAGAGTGCTCCTGGACGGTGTCCTCCGTCTGTCCAACCCGCTGCTCCACCTCCGACACCCTCGAGCGGAGCTTGTCCAGATCTTGTCTAACAAGACCGAAATCCAGCTGCACAGCCTCAATTTTGCTAGTCAAGGTAGCCTGGCATGTTGCGATCGCCGCCATCACCTCCTGAAAGCCGAGCCGTGTCTCAGACGTCTGTTCCTCCATCTCCGTTTGTGACGCCATGTTGCGAGCATTCCCAGAGGGGACTGCCACGTGCGTATCCACCTGTGGAGCTGTAGCCACCGCGTGCTGTGAAAATGAAGTTTCTTTCCCCTCTGCCGAGTCATGTGGGACATCCGGAGTTGAGCAGAGTATTTTTTAGCCAGAAAATCAGACAGGATCAAGGATAATAGCCGAATAGCCAGCAGAGCTCTAGATCCTGCTTCCTCTCAAATCGCCATCTTGGACACGCCCCTCCCCCCGTTTTTCTATGATGTCCTTGCTTTAGGCTCCATTCACACCTGAGGGTAGCGCAGCGAGAGCTGCTGCAGCGTGTTTTTTTTTTTTGTGGAGCGTTTTTGGAGCGGCACCATTCATTTGAATGGGCCTCCCTCTGCTCCAAAAAATCTCACGTACCAAATCTTGGCACAGAACCAGGAGCGTTTGCGGTTGCGATTTGCCGTGATTGTAGCGCATTTTGTCGCTTGACAATCGTGCCAAAATCGCACCACATCTGTGTTCCATTAAGAAATAATGGCATCACAAACGCGTTATGCATATTGCCACGATCCTGGAATCGTGGGCAGAACCGCAGCAATCCAATTCGCTCAGGTGTGAATGGAGCCTTACTGTAAGTGAGTTGAATGATACTGAGCCAACCTGCAAGAGAACTGAACCTAGACCTCAGAATAAGCAGTGAGCCTGGAGGGTCAGCAACAGAGAAAAGGTGAGTATTGCAGCAAGAGCTGCTTTTATATTTTCACTAGTACTAAGCTATTGTTTGTTTTTTTACCTGGCACTGGGCTTTACACTGGCTATGTTCTTTACCCATGCAGGTTTTAATAGGGACCCAGATGTTTTACCTTGCCCTATTTCTGATATTTAGCTCTATTGCTGATCCTTGGCCACTGCTGATATCGAGCGGTGACAGGGTTACTTTAAAATATACCTGTTTGCACAGGTTTGCTTTAAGCCAAGTGACTACAGTTACGTAAGTGGCAAAACAGGATTACTCTAGCAACAATTTTAATCTAAATATCAATATTGCAATTATTGCTTTCCCATTGTTTTCTGTTTCAGAGACTGAAAAAATTGAGATCAGCAGCATTTAAAATGAATAATGTATCTATAGTAACAGCCATTTCTTAAGCATAATGACTCTGCAGCAGTCAGTAAGTGTCTAAAATCTTTTTGCCACATTCAATTAGCTTTATAACTATTTACATGGATTTATTAATGAAACCAATATTCTATTCTTTATCATCACCGCAAAAGAAAATATTTCAGCATAACACCATGCTGTATATTTACAGATCTCTGCTCAAGTCCCACATGGCCAATATTATACAGAATGCTAAATTTCAGTTATAAATTTAATGTCTAGCCTTGTGTACTTATAATTAGGGGATCTGATTATTGACATAATTTACAACTGGAAAACTTCAAGATAACCGGTTCTAGGCAAATTAATCTGAAAAGCATTGTCACTCCAGTAAAATAGGCAGTAGGGATGAGCAACTTTGCAAGTTTTCATTTTAGTAAAATTCCCGTGAAAACTGAGGGATTTTATTGAAAAGTATTTTTGATTTTTTTGGGTAAAATGCATTGGAGTCATGAAAGTTGAAATTAAAATGGTTGTAAAGGCTGAGACTGGGTTCACACATGCTGTGGCCATGGCTCACAGCAGGGGGTCAGGTGCATTGCTGTTCACCGAATCAGGTGCGAATCAGGTATGGATTTTTGCCTGAATTCACACCTGATTGGGAATCAAAGACACATAGGACCCTTTCCAAATTCGGACCATTGAGAGCCGGTCACACTCTCCTGTCATGTGAATTGGATGTGGGGAAAGCCTCATCCATTTAGCATATGTGTGAGCCCAGCCTGAAGGTTTTTGAGCCTTTAACCAATTTAACCTCATAATTTTAAATTCTTTCCCAGACAGAAAAATACAGACAGAGAAAAAAAATAAAAAAACTGTGAAGCATCAGTAAAGGAATAATAATCAAACACAAAAAAAACAATACAAAGAACATTAAATGAAATAAACTAAGCAGCCCAACATACCCCCTTCCCAAAAAAAAGCCCTCTGAATAAAGAAAATAAAGTCTTTTTTTTGTTTCAAGGAAATGTCACCTAAGCAGCTCAATGAGCAAAACTTAAAGTTTCCACTGCTGCAAAATTTCACCATCAGCAAAAATTCGTAATTTTATAGCAAAACCTATTTTACCAAAATCTTACAACGCATCCTTAATCGTAAGTACAATTGCATAGTCGTATCCACAATTACTAAAGAGAAGATTGCCTGTGGTCTTGAGCTGTAAGGCTTTAGGCCTCATGTACACTGCTGCTGAAAAACAGACGTTTAGGAGCAGTTGGGAGTTTTTTTCAACTGCCCCTGAACTCTCCTCTATGTTATCTTATCTGTCCATGTACACAGGGTCGTTTAGGCCCCTTTCACACTGGGGCGTTTTTCATGCGGTTTAGCGCTAATAATAGCGCTGTTATACCGCATGAAAAAATCCTGCCCTGTGCCTTCAATGTGAAAGCCCGAAGGCTTTCACACTGAAGCGGTGCGCTAGCAGGACCGCTCCAAAAGTCCTGCTAGCCGCTTCTTTACAGCGGTAAAGGAGCGGTGTGTTCACCGCTCCTTTACCGCGGTCTCCCATTGAAATCAATGGGACAGCGCGGTAATACCGCCCGCAAACTGCGGCAATAGCCGCGGTTTGCGGGCGGTATTAACCCTTTTTCGGCCGCTAGCGGGGGTTAAATTAACCCCCCTAGCGACCGCATACCGCGGTAATAACGACAGTATAGCAGCGCTGAAAATCGCGCTGCTATACCGCCACCGCTCCTGCCCACCCCAGTGTGAAAGGGGTCTTATAGTCGTTTCTAGGCAGTTGAGTTTAGAGGTATTTTTTGGAACGCAAAAAAATGCATTCAGATGCTGAGTTTACAGGCATTTCAAATGCCAAATGCTTCGCTTACAGGCGTTCTTTTGGGCATTTTTTTTAAAACGCTTCTAAACGCGGCATGTAAATGTGGCAGAACAGATGTTATAAAAACGTAGGTTACTATCTGTCAAGTTAAATCATTCAGCAGAGGTTGTAAAAACATCCCGTATACATGAAGCCTAATTTGCCTTATAGTCTTAAGTAGGGATGAGCTTCGTGTTCGAGTCGAACCCATGTTCGACTCGAACATCGGCTGTTCGCCGAATTGCAAACATTATGGGCCGTTCGCACCAAATTCAAGTGGCGCATCACGGCCTATAATTCACTGTGGCATCGCCAAGCATGCACTATGACCCGCATGCTTTGGCCAATCACAGCGCAGAAAAAACGGAGAGCCGTAATTGGCTCAGGGTGTTTAGTACAGGCCCCACACTATATAAGGCCGCCGGCTCGGCGGCCTTGTAGTGTGTTGGAGTTGTGAAAAGAGAGAGTTTACAGAGACAGACAGTGTCATTTATATTGAGTTAGATAGAGCAGACAGGCGAGTCAGTTAGCTGCAGTTACAGTGTGTAGAGGATATATATGCATCCTAGGTGTTGTATATATATTTATACACTGTATTCAGTTTAGATAGATCCGTTTCTGGTTTTCTCTATACTGTGACAGGCAGGCAGGTGATTGTGCTAGCTGCAGACAGTCAGTGTTTCACTTAGTGTACTGTGTGCTTTGCATAGCGTTCACCTAAAGCTTACCTGAATACAGTTAGTGACTATTATAGTGGTGTTCTCATAATAAAACCACAAGCAGAGAGCTGCAAGTATTTTCAGTTAGTGTACTGTGTTCCTCTCTGCACAGTTTTCACCTAAAACTAACTGCTGATGCTGCTTTTCCCATACTAAAACCACAGCAGGCAGTTGATTGTGATAGCTGCATTATCAGTACAGACAAATATATATATATATGTATATATATATATACTGTATATATCCCACCTTTGTGCAGCTACATCTCACTGCAGGCCATTAGAAGGTCTGGAAGGCAAACAAGGAGAGGCAGACAGTCACGAGGCAATAAAAGATGGCAAGCAGGCTCTGTGTCTAGAGTAGTGATGAGCCGAACACCCCCGGGTTCGGTTCGCACCAGAACCCGCGAACGGACCGAAAGATCGCACGAACTTTAGAACCCTATTAAATACAATGGATGCGAACGTTCGAAATCTAAAGTGCTAATTATAACGACTAATATGCATGTTATTGTCCTAAAAAGGGTTTGGGAACCCGGGTTCTGCACCAGGGGACATGTATCAATCCAAAAAAAGTTTTAAAAACGGCCGTTTTTCGGGAGCAGTCATTTTAATGATGCATAAAGTGAAAAAAAAAAAGTCAAATATTCCTTTAAATATCGTACCTGGGGGGTGTCTAAAGTATGCCTGTGAAGTGCCACGTGTTTCCCGTGTTTAGAACTGTCCCTGCACAAAATGACATTTCTAAAGGAAAAAAAGCCATTTAAAACTGCTTGCGGCTTTAATGTAATGTCTGGTCCCGGTAATATGGATGAAAATCTTTAAGAAAAATGGCATAGCTACCCCATCACAGCCTACCCCAGCCCATTACCAGCCCCTTTGGGTCTCGTATGGATATTAAGGGGAACCCCGCACACAAAATAAAAAAGGCCCTATATACTCTAAACAGCCGTATACAGGCGGTGCATACAAGACAGGGACTGTAGGTTTGTTCTTATGTAGAATCTGTTTGTAATTTTGAACAGGTACATTGTTTAAGTGTATCTCCAGCCAAAAAATCTATTTTTAAGCTTTTTGGAAAACATAGGGAAGGGTTATCACCCCTGTAACATTTGTTTTGCTGTCTGTGCAGTGTGCACCTGTTCAGAACAGTTCACCTCACTTTCCGTCCTAATGACAAATGTTTTTTGAAAATTTGGGGTTTTTATTGAAACAAAAATTGGTGATAAAGCATCAGTGGAGAGGAGACACTTTTTTTCCCATATTAACTCTTACAGGAGAGAATTTGCCTTCCTAGGGGTAGATTTCTTCTCACTTCCTGTTGTATCCTTCCGTTTGCAAGGAGGAGTCGTTTGTAAGTTGGATGTTTGAAAGTAGGGGCCTGTCGTATATACTCAGCTGAAATTTGCCCCTTACATGTTGGTGTTGCCACAACACTGTGAGCCCTCACAGTTACTCTTGGTGGGCGCATGAATGGGCCCTGCTGTGAATTATTAGATCAAGAATTGTAATTGCATGCCCCTGTTGAACAGGGGCTGAAAAATTGGGCCTTTGGTGGTGGTGGTGGTGGTGTTGACACAACACTGTAAGGCCTCACAGTTACTCTTGGTTGGCGCAGGAATGGGCCCTGCTATGAATTATTAGATCAAGAATTGTAATTGCATGCCCCTGTTGAACAGGGGCTGAAAAATTGGGCCTTTGGTGGTGGTGGTGGTGGTGTTGACACAACACTGTAAGGCCTCACAGTTACTCTTGGTGGGCGCAGGAATGGGCCCTGCTGTGAATTATTAGATCAAGAATTGTAATTACATGCCCCTGTTAAACAGGGGCAGAAAAATTGGGCCTTAGGCACTGGTGCCACAACACCGCAACCCCTCACAGATACTGTACTTGGAGCACAGCAATGAGCCCTGTTGCAAAGTATTGCATCAAAAATTGTAATTACATGCCCCTGTTAAACAGGGGCTGAAAAATTGGGCCTTAGCCACTGGTGCTGGTGCCACGACACTGCAACCTCTCCCAGATACTCTAGTTGGAGTGCAGGAATGAGCCCTGCTGCAAAGCATTGCATAAAAAATTGTAATAACACGCCCCTGTTAAACAGGGGCTGAAAAATTGGGCCTTAGCCACTGGTGGCGGCACCCAGAAACAAAAATGTTCTTCCAAGCTATCATCATGAATCGGATCATTGAGGAGGAGGAGGATAGTCAGTCAACATAACAGGACAGTCTCTCAGCATCAGCATCAGTCTTGAAGGGATGTGACATTTGAAAATAAATGAGTCTGTTATATCAGCTTCAGGTGTTTGGTAGCTGGTGGTGATCCAAGACTGGTTCATCTTTATGAAGGTCAGTCGATCAACAGAGTCAGTGGACAGGCGCACCCTGTGATCCGTGACAAATCCTCTAGCAGCACTGAATGTGCGTTCTGAAAGAACGCTGGATGCAGGACAGGCCAGTAGCTCAATTGCATACTGTGCAAGCTCTGGCCAGTGATCCATCCTCAAGACCCAGTAAGCCAGAGGATTTTCGGTGGGGAAGGTGTCCAAGTCTGACCTTGCCCCTAGGTATTCCTGCACCATGTATATCAGACGCTGGCAATGGTTGCTGGAACCAATCATACCTTGGGGCTGCGGACTAAAGAATTGTCTGAACGCATCGGTCAGATGGCCACCTTCCCCACCGCTCCTTCTTTGACTGACCGAGGCCTCAGCAACTCGTTGTCCAGGACCAAGAGTTTGTAACCTCCCAGTCTCTGGGAACGCGTTGCACAGACCTTTCTGCAAGGCCTCCCGGAGTTGTCTCATCCTCTGCTCTCTCTGCGACGGTAAGATAAGGTCCGCAACCTTACCCTTGTACCGTGGATCAAGGAGAGTGGCCAGCCAGAAATGGTCCCTCTCCTTGATCCGAAGAATACGAGGATCCTTCCGCAGACTTTGCAGGATCAGGGAGGCCATGCAGCGTGGGTTAGCTGAGGCATTCGGTCCGGAGTCCTCTGGGTCACTAAGGACGAGATGATCCGCAGCCACCTCCTCCCAGCCACGTACAAGTCCACTGGTTTCTTGGGACTGTAAATCATCCCTAAAAGACTGCTGCTGATGATGCTGAGTGCCAGGCTCCACCTCCATGCTGACACAATCCTCCTCCTCCTCCTCTTCTTCCTGTGCGATGGGTGGGACAGAAGGAACACTGTCTGGGTAAAGGGGGCCTTGAGAGGCAAGGAAGTCCTCCTCTTCCTGCCTCTGTTCTGCCTCAAGTGCCCTGTCCATTATTCCACGCAGCGTATGTTCCAACAGGTGGACAAGAGGTACAGTGTCACTGATGCATGCACTGTCACTGCTCACCATCCTCGTGGCCTCCTCAAATGGTGCCAGGACAGTGCATGCATCCCTGATCATGCCCCACTGGCGTAGTGAAAAAAACCGAGCTCCCCTGACCCTGTCTTGGTGCCGTAGTCGCACAGGTACTCATTGATGGCCCTCTGCTGCGTGTGCAGCCGCTGCAGCATGGCCAACGTTGAGTTCCACCTGGTGGGCATGTCACATATAAGGCGGTTCTTGGGCAGGTTCAACTCCTTTTGAAGCTCAGCCAGGCGAGCACTGGCATTATAAGATCTGCGGAAATGCACACAGAATTTCCTGGCCTGCCTCAGGACATCCTGTAAGCCCGGGTACCTGCCCAAGATCCGCTGCACCACCAGGTTAAGGACGTGAGCCACACAGGGCACATGGGTCAGTTGTCCCTGTCGGAGAGCGGAGAGGAGGTTGGTGCCATTGTCGCAAACTACCATTCCTGGCTTAAGCTGGCGTGGCGTCAACCACCTCTCGGCCTGCCCCTGCAGAGCAGACAGAACCTCTGCCCCAGTGTGCCTCCTGTCCCCCAAACACACCAGCGCAAGCACGGCATGGCATCTTTTTGCCTGCGTACTTGCGTAGCCCCTTGAACGCCTACGGAGCACCGCTGGTTCCGAGGACAAAGCACAGGAAGAGGCCATGGAGGAAGAAGAAGAGGAGGGGGTGGAGGACAGAGGTGTGTCACAACCAGCAGTAGCATTTTGGAGGCGTGGCGGCGGAACAACCTCCAACACTACTGCACCTTGTCCTGCATCCTTCCCAGCTGCCAAAAGAGTGACCCAATGGGCCGTGAAAGAAAGGTAACGTCCCTGTCCATGCCTTCTGGACCATGAGTCAGTGGTAATTAGGCTTGTGCAATTCGTTTCGTAACGAATTGAAATTCGTCCGAATTTAGCAACTTTCGGACATTCGGAAGCATTCGAATTTCCGAACAAAGCAATTACGAATAAGACCGAATCCGAAATAAATTATACCGCAAATAGCGAATGCCCGAATGTCTTCGGCATAATTCGTTATGAAAAAGTTACGAATGTACGAATCCATACGAAGCACAATAACACTCACTCTGCTCTGCTCTCTGCTTCTCCCACACCGTGCTGAACTCCCTCTCAAAATGGTGTACAGGGGCGGAGGTTATAGCCGCATGTAAAAAACGAAAGTAAAATACGAGATTTCGAATCCATTCGAAGCACAATAACACTCTGCTCTGCTCTCTGCTTCTCCCACACCGTGCTGAACTCCCTCTCAAAATGGTGTACAGGGGCGGAGGTTATAGCCGCATGTTAAAAACGAAAGTAAAATACGAGATTTCGAATCGTTACAAATAACCGCAATGTATTTAGAAAAGTACAAATCCATTCGAAGCACATTAGGCATAATAGGCAGCGTCGTTGTGAGAGAGACACGGAAAATTACGAATCAACGAACCCAAAAAAAGTTACGAAAGTAGGAGTTGTGTCCAGAATCAACGAAAAACAACGTACTCTACCGAAAGTACGAACCCAAAAAAAGTTACGAAAGTAGGAGTTGTGTCCAGAATCAACGAAAAACAACGTACTCTACCGAAAGTACGAATTATAAAGCAACAAAAAATTCAACGAAAAATGTCGCTTGCAAAAATACGAATGAGTCCGAACACGAAAAATCCCGTCTAGCAAAATTACGAATGATTACGAATCAACGGGACCGGAAAGAAACGAACCGAAACGGAACGAATTTTTCCGTTGTGCACAAGTCTAGTGGTAATATGCACCTTACCGCTGACCGCCCTGTCCAGCGAGGCCAAGACATTGCCTTCCACATGCCGGTAGAGAGCCGGAATCGCCTTCCGTGAGAAAAAGTGGCGTTTGGGAACCTGCCACTGAGGAACCGCACATTGCACAAACTCACGGAAGGGGGCCGAGTCTACCAACTGAAAAGGCAGCAGTTGAAGCGCTAGCAATTTAGCCAAGCTAGCATTCAACCGCTGGACATGTGGATGGCTGGGACTGAACTTCTTTTGACGGTCCAGCAGCTGGGGCAGGGAAATTTGCCTGCTAGAATCGGACGTCGGTGTTCTGCTAGCAGAGTGCCCGCAAGTACTTGGCTGTGACACACCTAATTCTACACCTTCATTCCTCTCAGTGCAGGTTTCAGAGAGGACTGAAGGTATAGTGGGGTTGGAGATCCCAGCTGATGCGGTGCAAGGAGAGGTCCGCTTTGTTCTTTGGTGTGGGTCTTTAAGGTAGGCTTGCCAACGAGCTGCATGGCAGGTCAACATATGTCTGGTCAAGCATGTGGTGCCCAAGCGGCTGATGTTTTGGCCACGGGATATACGCTTGAGACATATGTTGCAAACAGCAGCTGTGCGATCTGATGCACTCGACTCAAAAAAGGCCCACACCAAAGAACTTTTTGAATAACGGGCAGAGGCAGCACCCTGCGGTGTGATTCCGTCAGTGTGCTGCCCTTATGCTGGCCCCCCGAGGGCATCCTGCCTCGTTGGAGATGTGCCTCCTCCTCATCCTCCTCCTCTCTCCTATTAGGCACCCACGTGGAGTCAGTGACCTCATCATCCCCTCCCTCCTCATCACTGGAGCCAATCTGGCAGTATGCTGCAGCTGCTGGAACATGACTGCCAGATTGGTGTCCTTCTTGAGCATCCCCTCTCTCTGCTCTCACGCTACTGCCTTCCTCTAGCTGGGTATCATCATCAGACCCTTCGAAATGCTGGGCATCCTCCTGGAGCATGTACCCAACACTGTGCTCAAACAGTTCGGGGGACTCCTCAGGAGGACATGGTGGGTCTAGGGAAGGAGTGACTGATGATGACATTGATACCAGGGAAGAGGATGCTTTGGCAGCTGCTTTGCCAGTACCCTGAGCCTGGGTGAGAGAGGATGAGGAGGATGAGGAGGGCTTGGTCATCCACTCTACCAAGTCTTCGGCATGATGCGGCTCAACACGTCCAGCTGCCGAAAAGAAGGACTAGCGTGTCCCATGGCAACGTGCTGATGGCGATGCACCGCGTCCACGACCAGCACTGTTGTCTCTAGACACAGAGCCTGCTTGCCCTCTTTTATTGGCTCCTGACTGTCTGCCTCTCCTTGTTTGCCTTCCAGACATTCTAATGGCCTGCAGGGAGATGGGAAAACCAGCAATAAGGCCTAGCTTCAGGAGTATATTTTGCAGGAAGCACACTACGCCCGCTGTAAGTGCTGCAAATGCCTGTTGGTGTAACACACCAGGAAAACACAGCAATACGGGCTAGCTTCAGGAGTATATTTTGCAGGAAGCACACTACGCCCGCTGTAAGTGCTGCAAATGCTTGTTGGTATAACACACCAGGAAAACACAGCAATACGGGCTAGCTTCAGGAGTATATTTTGCAGGAATCACACTACGCCTGCTGTAAGTGCTGCAAATGCCTGTTGGTGTAACACACTAGGAAAACACAGCAATAAGGCCTAGCTTCAGGAGTATATTTTGCAGGAATCACACTACGCCTGCTGTAAGTGCTGCAAATGCCTGTTGGTGTAACACACCAGGAAAACACAGCAATACGGGCTAGCTTCAGGTGTATATTTTGCAGGAATCACACTACGCCTGCTGTAAGTGCTGCAAATGCCTGTTGGTGTAACACACTAGGAAAACACAGCAATACGGGCTAGCCTCATGAGTATATTTTGCAGGAATCACACTACGCCTGCTGTAAGTGCTGCAAATGCATGTTGGTGTAACACACCAGGAAAACACAGCAATACGGGCTAGCTTCAGGAGTATATTTTGCAGGAATCACACTACGCCTGCTGTAAGTGCTGCAAATGACTGTTGGTGTAACACACTAGGAAAACACAGCAATAAGGCCTAGCTTCAGGAGTATATTTTGCAGGAATCACACTACGCCTGCTGTAAGTGCTGCAAATGCCTGTTGGTGTAACACACCAGGAAAACACAGAAATACGGGCTAGCTTCAGGTGTATAATGTGCAGGAGGCACACTCCACCCGCTGTAAGTGCTGCAAATGCCTGTTAGTGTAACACACCAGGAAAACACAGCAATAAGGGCTAGCTTCAGGTGTATACTGTGCAGGAGGCTTAGCAACAATGACACTGACACTGTCCCCTGCCTATCCTTCTCTCTCCCTGCACACAAGGTTTATCAAAGAATATGACACTGACACTCTCCCTACCTATCCTTCTCTCTCCCTGCACACAAGGTTTAGTAAAGAATATGACACTGACACTGTCCCCTGCCTATCCTTCTCTCTCCCTGCACACAAGGTTTATCAAAGAATATGACACTGACACTCTCCCTGCCTTACCTTCTCTCCCTGCACACAAGGTTTAGCAAAGAATATGACACTGACACTGTCCCCTGCCTATCCTTCTCTCTCCCTGCACACAAGGTTTAGCAAAGAATATGACACTGACACTCTCCCTGCCTATCCTTCTCTCTCCCTGCACACAAGAATAGCACAAAGAATATCACACTGTCCCTGCCTATCCTTCTCTTTCCCTGCGCCGGAACACACTACACAAGACCGCCGTGCTGGCGGCCTTTTATAGTGTGGGGCGTGTGCTAAACCCCCTGAGCTATAATTGGCCACAGGCAACCTGCCTGTGGCCAATTATGGCTCTCCTAGCTGCCGGCGCTGTGATTGGCCAAGCATGCGGGGTCACAGTGAATGCTTGGCCAATCACAGCGCCGGGATTGCACTGCGATGGCGCAGTGTATTGTGAGCCGTTCGCGTCACTCGAATTTGGCGTGAACGGCCCAAATCGTTCGATGTTCGCCGAATGATCGAACAGCCAATGTTCGAGTCGAACAAATGTTTGACTCGAACACCGAGCTCATCCCTAGTCCTGGGTTTAGTAACACTTTAAGGTACAGTTTAAATGTGTTACGAATAAACATTTTGGCTGTCTCCAAATTAGTTTTGTTACAGGCAAAATAGTATATATGTTGCAATAGGGTACCATTGATTGCCACACCTATGATACACACAAGCAGTGTGTTGTGGTGCACTGCGTTTTGTCAAAAATTCTGTGTGTTTTTGCCCTGGTTCACACTGGTGCGATTTGACATGTCAAATCGCATGTGATATTGGCGATATTTGCAGCAAATTGCGGGCAATGGCACCGTCCTAATCGGTGCGACGCCGCATCTGCGGCGCTGCACCGATTTCAAAAAGTCGTTTCTGTACTACTTTTTGCGATTTCGGGCCGCGATTTACATTGACATCTGTGCAGAAACCTGCAGAGATGTCCCTGTAATCGCAGCCGAAATCGGGACTGACAGGCAGGAGTGAAATCGTGCGAGTTCAGCTGAAGCTATGATTAAGCACTGACCTTCAGTGTGAAACATGTAAGCAGTTACCCTGGCTATGCTGTGATGAATTTTGGTGTAATTTTTCCATCTTTTTACAATAAAGGCGACCGTCAAAGGTTTTTTGGAGTGCGGCTGTCCATATTTTTTATTTTTTCCTCTTCATATGTTCAGCTGAACTCACACGGCTTCACTCCCGCAGCCCCAGTGTGGACCTGGGCTTTTTATGTGATAAGGTCCATTAATATTCGCCGCTGCAAAATGAATGAGTTGCCTCATCGCAATATATCTCAGTGCACAAAAATATGTGGGAATGTTTGTACAGACCTATACAGAGCAGGGAGGAAGGGAAAGGAAACAATCACTTCTCTGACACAGCTGTGTATGTAATTTGACCTTTAAAGTGTATGTAAACCCTTACCTTGTAAAACAACCCATTCAGTTTAAAATATAAATGAAAGGCAAAGAAAGCATTTGTGTATAGATATATATATAAAAAAAAAAACACAAACATTATATACCCTTTTTCCCATTTTTATAAATGATCATGTAAACCTCTGTTCTCATCCACATAAGAGCTGGGGAGGGGGAGAAGAAACAGCAGAACAATGATCTTCCCAGTGAATGGCTGAGCAGGGGGGTTATCTGTATAAGTCTGATTATTGGAGGAGAGCAGGTTGAGTTCCCAGCATATCTAGAGAACTGACTAACGTGTGTTCTCCTGCTTAGTGTGGTCAGTTATTTTTAGGAAAGCAGAGGTACTAGCAGGAACACCAGGGATTTCACACAAAGGAAGATATACAAAGAGAACAGGTTACTTTCTCATACAAGTACATGGTACAGCAGGCACATATCAGGAAAATGATATGTTGGGGTTACAAAGGCTTTAACTAATTAGCTTATTAAGCAAAAAAAAATAAAAAATCTGTTGAAATTAGACCCATAACTGAAAAGCATGTGATTTAAAAAAAATTTAAAAAAAATCTAAGAGCGTTTTCTGTTGGCTGTAAATCATATATATTCTGTATATATATGAAATATTCATATGCAATATATAATATTTTACCTGATTACAAAAAGTGAGGAATTCAATTGTTTTAAGTCTAAATATCTATTTAATAATGTCATTATAACAAAAATAGAAACAAAGAAAGAACATACTGTATATAGAAAAACACATTTTAATTTTCCTATAAAGCAACTACGGTCTGAAAAGACACCATCAGTCTTATAGAATGTCAGGTATTGTGGTTACCCATGTTCTCTTCTTCTGGTGTCTCCTTGCTGGTCCATCATAAGGATGAGAACTCTATGGGCCAATTGAAAGAGACGTAGGGTGCAGTTGACTAAGGTTGCTATCTGTATACCAGGCTTTGGGGTGCGTGCTTGCTAATAACGATGCTCTTTACGTACGTAAAGTGATTTCTAGGTGACCAGGTAACATCAATGCTTTATTTTTTTAGAACTTTAAACTGGCCACAGGGTCATTTTAACCAGTTCAGCTTTCATATCTGTATTTTTATGGACAGAGCAATATACATTGCTGTAAGGGGCCTATTCATTGGGGCAATAACATTGTCATTTAACCACTTCAGCCCGGACCATTTGGCTGGCCAAAGACCAGGCCACTTTTTGCAATTCGGCACTGCGTCGCTTTAACTGACAATTGCGCGGTCGTGCAACGTGGCTCCCAAAAAAAAATTACGTCCTCTTTTTCCCACAAATAGAGTTTTCTTTTGGTGGTATTTGATCACCTCTGCGGTTTTTATTTTTTGCACTATAAACAAAAATAGAGCGTCAATTTTGAAAAAAATTCAATATTTTTTTACTTTTTGCTATAATAAATTTTCCCCAAAACTATATATAAAAACATTTTTTTTCCTCAGTTTAGGCCGATACGTATTCTTCTACATATTTTTGGTAAAAAAAAAAATCGCAATAAGCGTTTATTGATTGGTTTGCGCAAACGTTATAGCATCTACAAAATAGGGGATCGTTTTATGGCATTTTTATTAATGTAGCGGCCTCACCCTCTCTCCATCTTTATCGGTTACACACCAACTCATGTCTAGGGGTTCCTGGGTTGTGAGAGTGAGATGCGCCACGGCCCATGTCCTCCCCATTGTAGTAGGGAGGTGAAGGCCACTTCCTGATGTTTCCTCGGGCCGGTGTGTTCTGTGAATGCACTGAGTCTGTAATTGCAAGCTCACCAGCCTCCCCTTTGCTTCCAGTAACTGGAGTTCACACACCGGAGAAAGGTCCAACACTTGTTTATTTGGCACTCCAATAGCAAAGCACGATAAACAGTTCTTTTTTCAGCAAACTGGTTGGGACCTATAACCTTGCCAACGGTGGGATGAGCAGATCAAGGCACTTCCTAACGTTTCAGTTCTATGCCACTGTACTATGATCAGCGGCGCCTAAGCCAATCCGGCTGTTGCAGAACAGGAAAGATGGGGTCTCTTCCAGCAACCCCTATGAACAGCAATGGAGCCCTCTTCGATACGCTGTGGCCCCTATCAGGGGGATGTGTCCTCCCAAGAGAGTTCCCAGAGGCCCACTGTCACCGGGTTGGTGCTGCTCCGGGTCTCCAGTGGGTAACCTCCCCGGCCTCCTCACCTCAGGTACGAGTCCCTCCGCTCAGGGACCCTCGGACAGTCCACCCTAGCGGGACCCAGTCGAAGGTACTGGGCCCCAGGCCTCCTCGATAGTACCTCACCCCAGGCTAAAGGTGCCTGGGATGGAGGCCAACATGACTCCGGACCAGGCCATGGGCACCTGGACCAGACTCCTGGATCTCCCGCACCCAGGCCCAAGGGCCCTGGGTGCGGACCGCAACCCTCCTCCTCCGAGGACCTCCTTCCCCGCCAGACGACGACGACCACGACCTCGTGGTAAGGGCGTCTCCCCCTTTTTATCTCCTCCCATCAACGGCCCGGCGGGTTCCCCGCCCCAGCCATACCATCTCCGGGAAGGGACAAAACAGGGAGCACTGCGAAGATGATTCTACCTGAAGCCTGTGGGTACCCCGCCACCCACAGGCAAAGGAGAATATTACATCCTCCAATCCTCCACGAAACAAAAAGGGGTCTGAATCCTAACACAATTATACACCTGGGTCACACTATTGCCCAGGTGTATCCCATCAATTTGAGGACCCCGCTACACACTCCCCCCTGTAATTGGACGTTGGTCCCCAGCGTCAGGTGCACACCCATGCCTCCCATAAAGTGGTGACATGGAGTGAAACCCCTGAGGCAGTTCCTCTAAATTTCCCAAGTGCCAAGACCTGCTCAGGGAATGGGGAACATATAAAACAACTTATGTCATAAAACACTTTAAACATCTGCATAGTCACAACCCCTCTCCCACACTGTCTAAGAGCCACCCACTCTCAATGGTCTTGATTGACGATTCTCCTGCAGGGGAAAGAAAAAAAAACAACATCCTAACATAATTTCATGTCATTTGGGATGAGTGGGCCCGTCAGCCGAGAGACCCACTCACTCCAACAAGCAAGGTGATGTGTGTGTGAAACATTTTCAAACATTTGTTGCGCAACACTGCCACCTGGTGACAACGCCGCGGTCATGACACTCAACGAATCTTCGTTCTTCCAGCTTTTTCCTACTCTGCCACTATTCCCAAATGTCCTTGCCTTTGGCACATGAAGAAAAGGGGAAACACGAAAACACAACAGTCCCCAAGTCTCCAACGAGAAAAAGAAAAGCCCAAACAAAAACAAAAACAGGGCACAGTCCTGGGTGTCTGGGAATGGCTCTTCCAGAAAGTTCAAGTGCACAAAGGAAATAAACAGGAGTTCTTTTCTCCTATAAGTAAAACTTTGGATCCGGCAGGTACAGGGGTTTCAGGTGTTTGTCAAATGCCTCTATCGAATACTCGACATCTTCTCCTTCTCTTCTGCAAATGACTATCTTGTCAGCATGGATATGGCGCCCCAATTTCCATTCAGCTTTGCAGTCCTCAAACCTCTTAGACACTGCCGGCACACATTCCAGGTACCTGCGAGCATGGGGCACCTTCAACTTGTCCCACACAAACTCGTCATACCATCTTGCTCTCCAGACTTCCACCTCAAACAGCAAGTCCCGGGGCAGATACGGGTACTCCCACCCATATTCCCGAGCTACTTTGTGGCAAAACAGTCTCTGCAAGCGGGCCAAAGGTGGCATAGTGGCTTTCTCTCCAGTTCCAGGCAGCACAATAGCTTCCGGATGCCGAGGTGCCTTTACCAGCTCCCTGAAACTGACTTTCGGCGCTCTCACAGAAGCGCGGGGTGTCCCCACAACCAAAGTAGGTGAGGTAACAGTAGATGAGGACACAGGTGGAGGGGTAGGTTCCCTCGTAAGCTGCGGGTCTTCCACCCGAGGCGTGCTGTCTCCTGTGTACATAGGTGAATCCCGTACCGCACGGGAAGCAAGAAGTGGCACTCTATCCCAGCCCTTGCGGCTGAACAGTTCGTCTATCTCGCCATCATCTCCGCAATCAGACAGCGACTCTAGGTCGGAGGTGTCATACATCTCCGCAGGCAGATATCTTCCGGTGGACACAGAATCAACCTCCCTGGAGGGCTCCACCTCCAATGGGCCCCCGACACCTCCAACCACCACCACAGTCCCAGCCCCTGGCTCACCTGACCCTTGTAGAGGACTGGGATGTCCGGGACTTCCTTCTCGACCGGCGCTATCCAGGCCAGGCAAGCAGCGGGGTGAAGCTCGACCACGTCCATAGGATGCCTGTACTAGGCCAACTTTCCTCTTCGGTGGTGGGAGCAGAGAACTTGTGGCGACCGAGGCAGCATCCTCGGATTTTTCTCTGTTGGGCAGTCCATCGCCCTGGTCAGCGCGCACGGGAACCTCGACAAAGGCCTTGATCTCCCCTTCCGGAGTAGCAGTACCCGTGAGGTGGTTGAGGCGAAGGGCCCGGGGCCTTGCTGTGGACGACTCGACCTCAAAAAGGAATTCTCTGCACTCCTCACATCGCCCGAATGGCTTCAGGGTGACCACCAGTCCCGAGCAGCCGGGACAGATCACACCGAGGGCCTCCGTGTCTCTGCAAGTGTACAGAGCCAACCGCCCTCGGGGCCTAAGTCTTATCCCCGTGTCTGTGATGGGGGCAGCAAAGGAAGTCATTCTCGTGGGGTGAGGAACCATAATCCACGGGGCACTTGAGGTCATCCCGACTATCTGCTGCTCCATCATGCACTGACCCCGCGCCGGAGTCTCCACGTGTATCCCCACACTTGGCCAGACTCCTCCCATGAGCTGTACATTTTCGCGGGCTTCCTCTTGACTCCGCCCACGAACGATGTCGCCATGGGGTGCCTCGTGGCGCAGTGCGTTAACAGTCCCCACGTGCAGTACGTCACACGGCTGGACCTCTCCCTTTTTCCGCTCCTCCGCATGGGCCTTTCCCGTGTTAGGGTCATTTCCACAACTCCGAGCAGGGACGCACTTTGGCCAGTAATATGGCCGATCTGCTCGGAACTCCTCTGGGCAGCAAAGTTCAAATGTAGACATTCTCAAGTCCATCTTTAGAACACACTCTATCCCGGACTCACGAGCCCCCACGTGTAGCGGCCTCACCCTCTCTCCATCTTTATCGGTTACACACCAACTCATGTCTAGGGGTTCCTGGGTTGTGAGAGTGAGATGCGCCACGGCCCATGTCCTCCCCATTGTAGTAGGGAGGTGAAGGCCACTTCCTGATGTTTCCTCGGGCCGGTGTGTTCTGTGAATGCACTGAGTCTGTAATTGCAAGCTCACCAGCCTCCCCTTTGCTTCCAGTAACTGGAGTTCACACACCGGAGAAAGGTCCAACACTTGTTTATTTGGCACTCCAATAGCAAAGCACGATAAACAGTTCTTTTTTCAGCAAACTGGTTGGGACCTATAACCTTGCCAACGGTGGGATGAGCAGATCAAGGCACTTCCTAACGTTTCAGTTCTATGCCACTGTACTATGATCAGTGGCGCCTAAGCCAATCCGGCTGTTGCAGAACAGGAAAGATGGGGTCTCTTCCAGCAACCCCTATGAACAGCAATGGAGCCCTCTTCGATACGCTGTGGCCCCTATCAGGGGGATGTGTCCTCCCAAGAGAGTTCCCAGAGGCCCACTGTCACCGGGTTGGTGCTGCTCCGGGTCTCCAGTGGGTAACCTCCCCGGCCTCCTCACCTCAGGTACGAGTCCCTCCGCTCAGGGACCCTCGGACAGTCCACCCTAGCGGGACCCAGTCGAAGGTACTGGGCCCCAGGCCTCCTCGATAGTACCTCACCCCAGGCTAAAGGTGCCTGGGATGGACGCCAACATGACTCCGGACCAGGCCATGGGCACCTGGACCAGACTCCTGGATCTCCCGCACCCAGGCCCAAGGGCCCTGGGTGCGGACCGCAACCCTCCTCCTCCGAGGACCTCCTTCCCCGCCAGACGACGACGACCACGACCTCGTGGTAAGGGCGTCTCCCCCTTTTTATCTCCTCCCATCAACGGCCCGGCGGGTTCCCCGCCCCAGCCATACCATCTCCGGGAAGGGACAAAACAGGGAGCACTGCGAAGATGATTCTACCTGAAGCCTGTGGGTACCCCGCCACCCACAGGCAAAGGAGAATATTACATCCTCCAATCCTCCACGAAACAAAAAGGGGTCTGAATCCTAACACAATTATACACCTGGGTCACACTATTGCCCAGGTGTATCCCATCAATTTGAGGACCCCGCTACATTAATATTTTTTTTTTACTAGTAATGGCGGCGATCAGCGATTTTTATTGTGACTGCGACATTATGGCGGACACATCGGACACTTTTGACACCATTTTGGGACCATTGTCATTTTTACAGCGATCAGTGCTATAAAAATGCACTGATTACTGTAAAAATGACACTGGCAGTGAAGGGGTTAACCTGGAAGGGGCGCTGAAGGGGTTAAGTGTGACCTAGGGAGTGATTCTGTTGGGTGGCGTGGCTTGCCGTGACATGTCATTGATCGCTGTTCCCGATGACAGGGAACAGACGATCAGTGACATGTCACTTGGAAGAACGGGGAGATGTTGTGTTTACACTAACATCTCCCTGTTCTTCAGCTCTGTGACCCGAAGGCGGGATACCGGCGGACATAGAGTCCGCGGGTCCCACTGGCACGGTCACGCTAGACCACACGTCCATCAAATTAAAGGGGACGTAAATCATTGTGCGGCGGTCGGCAAGCGGTTAAAGTGTATTTCCACTAATGCAGTCAAATTTGAGAAAACGCCACTGTGTCCGTTATTTGTTTCCATTCACACAGAATGTCTAAAAAATATATATATATTTATTACCTTTTAGATGTTTCTAATGAGAAGGTGTCATGGCTGACTGAAAGGTTTTTTGAAAAATGTTATGCCGCGTACACACGACCGTTTTTAATGATGAGAAAAATGCCATTTTTTAAAATGGTCATTAAAAATGATCGTGTGTGGGCTTCAGAGCATTTTTCACAACGTGAAAAATGGCCATGAAAAAATTGGAACATGCTTTAATTTTTCTCGTCGTTTTTCACATCGACGTTTTTCTCGTCATGAAAAACGGCCGTGTGTAGGCTTTAATGACGTGAAAAAAAATGCGCATGCTCAGAATCAAGTATGAGATGGGAGCGCTCGTTCTGGTAAAACTAGCGTTCGTAATGGAGATAGCACATTCGTCGCGCTGTAACGGACTGAAAAGCACGAGGCTGAAAAACGCGAATCGTCTCTCAACAAACTTTACTAACATGAAGGGTGGCGCCATCCGAATGGAACTTCCCCTTTATAGTGCCGTCGTACGTGTTGTACGTCACCGCGCTTTACTCGAGCATTTTTTTCCACGATAGTGTTTAGGCAAGGCAGGCTTGAGAAGAATCACGTCGAGAAAAATGAAGTTTTTTTCAATGACATTAAAAATGGTCGTGTGTACACGGCATAAGAGTGATCCTGTCCCACGTCTGTCCTCGTTAACATAGGTTTCAAGAAGCCTAGCCTCTGCACCTTTAACCCTTTTTTTTATGACAGTCAGTGTTCAAATCTAGTTAGAACTGATATAAATTGATAGTTATAATTGATTATGGAAAACCCAGCTGCCCAGCCCCTCACAAACAAAAAATGCCACCTAGGATTTTTCCTTGCTGGTGGTCCAGAATGGAGAATCTAAAAGAGGGAGGCTGCAATTTTAAAATATTTTTTATTTGCTATGGGAATGTGGACATTTAACAAATATAAAGTAGATGTTATCCTATACTGACTGCAAAAGTGGAAATCCACTTTAAAGCGGAGTTCCAGCCTGGGGAAAAAAAATTAAAAGTCAGCATCTACAAAATTAAAAGTCAGCAGCTACAAATACTAATATAAGGACATTTACCTGTTCAGGAAGCCCGCGATGTTGGCACCCTAAGCCGATCCGTCCATCGACCTTTGGGTGCAGACGCCGGCATTGCAAGTAAGAGAAACTGGCAATGATGCCTTCAAGCTCATGCACGAGTCGTGCGGCGCTTTCTGAATGGTCCCGTCATCTTCTGGAACACACACATGCCCCAGAAGGCAGCTGGGGAAAGGAGGAGGGCCGGATGCTACCGCTGAAATGATGTACCTCGCCAAAGCGACATAGGCTGAATGTCCCGAAGAAAAAAATGCAAAAAAGGTACCAAAAAGAAAAAAAATATCCAAGAACAATTGGTCAATTGTTTGAGACCTAGTTGTCTTTTTGCCTGGAACTCTGCTTTAAGAAGTCAGTGCAAAACACAGTGACACATAGGGGTCCAGTTATAAAACACAAGCATCCCGGCTGCAAAAATACTCTGGGTCGTTTCTATAGCATTATGACTTCCTATGATTGACAGCTCCATCTAGTAGCAAAAATGTTGTACACTATCTCATTGAAGTATTTTAGAAAAAAAAATGGATTTCGGCCACTAGATGAAACGGATGATCATAGAAAGTCATAGTATTAAAGTGTAATTCCAGTCAAACTTTAACTAAGCTAAAGAATGCTCCAACCCCCATTCAAAGCCTATTCAATCTACCCTGTAAAAGGAAAGATGTCTGTGCCTACCTATTCTGAAGTCACTTGGGTTCGGCTCCCAGCATAGAGGAGGGACAGCTGACAACAGATGCCCCATAGTAAGCCTATGAATGATGTCACCCAACCAGGGCTCTGCAGCCGTTGTCAGCAATCTGTCCTCTACACTGAAGCCAACGCTGGAGAGATCATGTGACTGGATCAGAGCAATTTCAGAATAGGTAAGTATAGCCATCTTTCCTTTGCAGGGCAGATAGAATAGGCTTAGAATGGGGGTGGGAGTAGATTTTAGCTTACTAAAATCTAAAGAAGAGAGAAAGATTTGTGCAGCCTGGATGGATGCTTGTGACAATTAGGCCAATGAATGTTTTATAAATACATCCTATAGTGGCCCATTTAGACAAAACCAAATTATATGTGTAGCGCTACCCCCAGTTAAGAGAGCCGCTGGATTTTTGTTTCGGGCCCTGTGTACAGCTCCGCCAACCCCCGGCAATCTTACTCGACCCACTCTGGCACAGCTAGTCTAGGGATTATACCTGTATCACAATCAAACAGTATTGCAAGGGTAACTTCTTTGCAATAAGACAACACACTGATGCGAGAGATCAAGTATAACAGTTTTACTTTAGTCTTAAAAGGCAATGGCAGAACATAACACATACAACTTGCTTACAGAGCCCTGCAGCAATAGGTATAGCACGCAATAGTGGCGCAGCGTGGTAATCCACCACGCGCAGCTATTATTGTATACGCGCCCTTTGGCGCACTAACGCACTAGTCTATCTCCCCTCCCTGGTCAGGCCTGACACAGAATAAATCTGAAGCCTCGTACACACGAACGAGTTTCTCGGCAAAAACCAGCAAGAAACTTGCTGGCAGAGTTTTTTGCCGAGAAATTCGTTCGTGTGTATGGTTTCTCGTCAAGAAAAGCGACAAGTATCTCGACGAGAAAATAGAGATCCTGCTCTCTATTTTCTCGTCGAGATTCTCGTCGGCATGTTTCTCGACGAGAAAAGTGAGTGTGTGTACACTTACCTGTCCTCCCGGAAGCCCGCGCATGTTTGAAATGAATTCGACGCATGCGCGGTAGCTTCCTAGGCATACGTAGGGTATACCAAGATGGCGGCGACGGCATCGAATGTGACGAGCGCATGCTCGTCGTAGTCGATGACGTCACCGCGTACGCTCCATTCAAAGAACCGCGGGTTCTTTGAATCGAGCGTCTGTACACTCGGCCGGGACAAGTTTCTTGTCCAAGAATCTCGTCGAAAAAAACAACATGTTTTTTTCGACGAGAATCTCGGCCGTGTGTACGAGGCCTCAGTCTTTTCTTTAAGGATTTCTTTGCATTCAAACTTTCGGTGGTGCACTTGATGAAACAGTATTTTTTGTAATCCACAAAGTAGGCAGCCACAAGGAACACTATACTGGAGACCCTTTAACCACTTGCTTACTGGGCACATAAACCCCCTTCCTGCCCAGGCGAAATTTCAGCTTTCGGCACTGCGTCGCTTTGAATGACAATTGCGCGGTCGTGCGATGTGGCTCCCAAACAAAATTGACGTCCTTTTTTTCCCACAAATAGAGCTTTCTTTTGGGGGTATTTGATCACCTCTGCGGTTTTTATTTTTTGCGCTATAAACAAAAAAAGAGCGACGATTTTGAAAAAAAAACACAATATTTATTAATTTTTCCTATAATAAATATCCCAATTTTGAAAAAATATTTTTTTTTTCTCAGTTTAGTCCGATACGTATTCTTCTACATATTTTTGGTCAAAAAAAATCACAATAAGCGTTTATTGATTGCTTTGCGCAAAAGTTATAGCGTTTACAAAATAGGGGGTAGTTTTATAGCATTTTTATAATTTTTTTTTTTTTACTAGTAATGGCGGCGATCAGCGATTTTTATTGTGACTGCGACACTATGGCGGACACATCGGACACTTTTGACACCATTTTGGGACCATTGTCATTGATACAGCGATCAGGGCTAAAAAAAATGCACTGGTTACTGTAAAAATGACATTGGCAGGGAAGGGGTTAACACTAGGGGGCAAGGAAGGGGTTAAATGTGTGCCCTGGGAGTGATTACTACTGTGGGGGGAGGGGAGTGACTGGGGGAGGAGACCGATCTGTGTCCCTATGTACAAGGGACACACATCGGTCTCCTCTCTCCCTGACAGGACATGGATCTGTGTGTTTACACACACAGATCCATGTCCTTGTCTCTGTACCGGCCGATCGCGGGTGCCTGGCGGACATCGCGGCCGCCAGGCACGCGCATCGGAGGAGCCGAGGACGTCTACTGACGTCCGCCCGGATTTTGAGAGCCACCTTGAGGCCGTCATTTGACAATGGCCGGGGCTCCAAGTAGTTAACTCTGTCCTGCTACTGGTCTCCAGTGGAACAACAAACAAACGATCGGTGGGCCAAGGCTCGCTCACCACTCCGGACGCGATCCCAGTCCGGGACTTCCACCTGCTGTGTCTCCGCACACAGAGTCTGCAACGATCAGGTCCCCGATCCAACTTATGTCCACACTCGACAAGTCAGATACCACTCAGGCTCCGCAGTGGGGTGGAAGGCTCTTCAGAAGTTGCGCAAGGCCCCAGGCTTCAGGACTTGCACTGCAGCAGATCCGCACAGGAAGAAACTGTTGCTTGCAGCGCGGTGTCCAAAGAGGCCGAGCTCCGCCTCGCCCCCTTCTTAAATAGCCCCTCCCATGAGTCTCTGCGGTAGCCAATTGCACTCTGGGTGCCGAATGGGGTTCTGGGTAACGTAGTCCTGGGGCCTTAAAGGAGACCCCGCTACACACTCCCCCCACTTAAACTCTTTGGTCCCCAAAGATAACATAACATTAAATCACAGAACGTACAACATCAACCAAAGTTGCGTATGATGTTGGCAGAGGAAATTCCCACCAAAAACGAGGCGGTGAACTTCCCTGCCCACAGGTCACACTATCATGAGTGTCCTGCCTAACTGTGCCAGAGAGTGAGTTGGGGTTGCCCCCCACTAAATGAACAGTGGGAGGGTCAGGGTCTTCCATACTCCTCCTGGCAGTAACCACAGTGTCTTCCGCACTCCTCCCCATCTGTGGGTAAGTTAATCTTCTGGGAGGCTTTATGGCCCTTCGCTTCCTCTGTCCTCTTGGGCTTTCTGTTAAAACAGGCTCCTCTTCTGGAACCGACTTAGGAATTTCCTCTGGTTCGGGAGCACTGGACTCCGGAGCAGGGAAGTACATGGATTCCCTTGGATCTTCTTCTGGGAGTAAGTCACAGGCACTCTCCCAAGAATCTGACCAAGGACTGGACGGGATGAACTCAGTAGCTTCTGGATTCAGCGTTCTGTCTATGGTGTCTTCTTCAAGTGGAAGATCAATAACAGAAGTTTCTGGGGCCTGGGAAGGCCAAAGCCAATCAAGTTCTTCTCCCTCATCTGCACTTATCTCCGAGGTCTCTGTATCCCCGATCTGAGGGGTCTGGGACCGAGTGTTTGGTCTGGGAGTATCCAGGATGGAAGTTGGGCTTGGGGAGTCCCTTGCAGGAGGTATCCGAACTGCTTCAGCAAGTGGGAGTAAGTGGTTTCGGTGCCAGGTTTTCAGTGGGCCCACCTTCCCTTCCGGTTTCAACTTATAGACAGGTAGGCCCGGCAGCTTCTTCAGGTCTCCATCTGTCTGCAAGCTTGTGCTTCCCAGGGACTCCCAGGTTTCGTAGGAGAACTCGGTCTCCAGGTTGCAGGTCCTGGACATGAACCTTTAGGTCAAAGTTCCTCTTATTGCGGGCCCCCCTTTGTTCTGAGGCCACCTGGGCCTGTTCATAGGCTAATTTCAAATTATGTCTGAGTCTGTCAACATATCCCTTGTGGGAAGCTGCAGAACAATGGTCTATGGAAGTGCCAAAGGCCAGATCTACTGGTAGTCTTGCCTCTCTTCCGAACATAAGTCGATAGGGTGAGTACCCTGTAGCGTCACTGGTGGTGCTGTTGTATGCATGCACAACTGCCGCTATGTGGTTGCTCCAATGCTGCTTCTTTTCACTGCTTAAGGTCCCCAGCATGTTGAGCAGGGTGCGGTTGAACCTCTCCGGCTGAGCATCACCTTGTGGATGGTAGGGGGTTGTTCTTGTCTTCTTGATCCCCAAAGAATCCAGGAGCTTCCGGATCAACCGACTTTCAAAATCCCTTCCCTGATCTGAATGGAGCCGTTGTGGTAGCCCATAGTGTACGAAGTATTTCTCCATAAGCACTTTGGCCACAGTGGAAGCCTTCTGGTCTTTGGTTGAGAAGGCCTGGGCATACCGGGTGAAATGGTCGGTTACTACCAGAACATTTCCTAGTCCACTCAGGTCGGGTTTGAGGCAGAGAAAATCAATGCATACCAGATCAAGCGGGCTTTGACTTTGCAGATGGCCCATTGGGGCAGCTTGATGGGGTAAAGTCTTGAGTGGCAGTATTCTTCAACTTCAGCCCTCATGCAGGGCCAATAGAAGCGGTCCCTAACAAGTTGGAAGGTCCTTTCCGCCCCTAGGTGGCCATGGTTGTCGTGCAAAGCAACCATGACAGTCTCTCTGTGTTTCTCGGGCAGGAACAATTGCCATTTGTCTTCCAGGTCATCAGAGGGGCCCCTTCGGTAGACCACTCCCTGATGCACCTGCAACCTGTCTCACTCCTTCCTCAACAGGCGAGCCTCCTTTGAAGGGTGACGTAAGAGTCTATTCGGATCCTGATTCTCCAGGGCCTCCAAGACCAATCTCCCCATGGGGTCTTCCAATTGGTCAGATCTCAACTCCTTTTTTGGACAATTTTGGCAAGTTATCTTCCCCCAGTTGGGTTACCCCACAGTATTGCTTGGGAACTCCTACTATGGTAACCCCTATCTCCTCTGCTCTTGAGCCGCCACTGGCTTGGAGTTCAGCCCCTTGACAGAGGGCCCGCACCCCGTCGGGTGCCACTTGGGTCCACTCTTCTGTACTGAAGGTGGGGACATGAGATCTTCTAGACAAGGCATCTGCATCTCGGTTTCCAGCCCCAGGTTTGTACTTTAAGCTGAAATTGAAGGCCGACAGTGCCGCCAGCCATCTATGTCCTGTGGCATCCAACTTTGCTGTGGTGAAAAGATAGGTGAGGGGGTTGTTGTCTGTTTTCACCGTGAATTCTGCCCCATACAGATAGTCTCTGAGTTTGTCAACTACCGCCCATTTAAGGGCCAGGAACTCCAACTTATGGGTGGGGTAGTTCTTTTCAGAGGGAGTCAGACTTCTGCTCACATACGCAACGGGCCTCAGTTGCTCTTCATGCTCCTGGTAGAGCACTCCTCCCAAACCATCATGACTGGCATCTACATGAAGTTCATAAGGCTTCTTAGGGTCTGCGTAGGCCAGGACAGGGGCAGCGGTTAAGGTTTTCTTCAACATCTGGAAGGCATCTTCACACTTCTCATTCCACTGATCCTTGACTGACTCCCCCGGCTTCCTGGGGCCCGAGTCATCTTCTTCCCCCTCCGTCTTTAGCAGCTCATTCAGAGGCCTGGCTATCCGAGCAAACCCCTCCACGAACCTCCTGTAATAGGAACAGAACCTCAGGAAGGATCTGAGCTCTGTCACAGTGGTGGGTCTTGGCCAGGAGGTGACTGCCTTTAGTTTCTCGGGGTCTGTGGCTACCCCATCTTCAGACACTATGTGCCCCAGATAGTTGACTGATGACTGATAGAATTGGCATTTTTCAGGTGAGAGCTTGAGTCCTCCCTCACTCAGTCTCTTCAAAACTTTCTCCAGCCTCTCTTCATGTTCTTCCAAGGTTCTTCCGAAGACAATGATGTCATCCAAGTATACTAAGACTTCGATGAGGTTCATGTCTCCCACAGTCTTCTCCATGAGACGTTGGAAGGTAGCTGGGGCTCCAGACAGACCTTGAGGCATCTGATCAAATTCAAAGAACCCCACTGGGGTTATGAAAGCCGTCTTCTCTTTGTCTTCTGGATGCATCGGGATTTGATAGTACCCGCTCTTTAGGTCCATAACACTGAACCACTTGGCTCCAGACAAGCTCTGTAGGGCATCCTCTATCCTCGGAGTGGTATACTGCTCGGGTATGGTTCTCCTGTTGAGGGTCCTGTAGTCTATGCACAGCCTCAATGATCCATTCTTCTTTTTGACCACCACTATCGGGAGGCATAGGGGCTTCTAGATTCTCGAATCACACCGGTTCGTTTTAGCTCGGCGAGCTGTTCCCTCAAGTCCTCGAGGTCTGCTAACGGAACTCACCTGACTCTTTCCCTGAAGGGCTTGTCTTCCTGGAGGCGGATTCGATGGGTGGCACTCCTGGCACACCCCACATCGAACTCATCTTGGGAGAAGATCTTTTCCCACCTGGTCAACTGGGCCTTGGCTCTCTCTTTCCAAGCCCTGGGTAGGTTTGGGTTCTCCACGGAAAGTTTCTCCCACACAGTGCTTTCTCCATCGGTCTTCTCCACATCCGACAAAACAACTGGGGTGGCAGGGCTCACCTGGCCCAGCAGCAGCCTGGCTGGGATCTTGGGATCTCAATGGGGCCACCTGTAGTATTCCTGACACTCACAGGTACCTTACAGTGGGCCTTCTTCAGGGCCCTCAACGGGACCACTTCTGGAACTACTTCTAAGCCTGAATGTTCTCCCCTTGGATTGGGTTCCAACATGACAAAGGGCCCAGGCTGCTCCCAAGTGAGTTTCACAGTGGCTTTTAAACAGGCCACTTCACTGGGCTGTAGCACTATTCCTTTCCTTCCCAGCCTCCAGACCTTCCCTACCCCCTCCTCTGGGGCCTTCTGTTCTAAGATCAATCGTTGGTAGGCTGTCTTCAACATTGGGTGGATCCCAGTGACTGTGGGGTCTTTTCCTTTTGTTAGAGGGGTCAAGAGTCTTCGGACCAGATCTGTGTTGGTCCCTATTATTAAGGAACTCTTGTTAGCTCCAGGCGGTCGGGGGCATACCACAGCTAAGGTATCAAACACTTCAGCCTTCCCGGCTATGGACGGGTCAAAAGTCAGTTTTATAGGCAGATAGCCATCATAAGGGAAACTCTCTGTCCCAATTCCCCATATCTCCAACTCTTCAATCTTCTGGATGGGTAGGTGACTTAGATGCTTGTCATAAAAGTCCCGGTACAACAGGGTCACTTGCGCCCCAGTATCCAATATGGCTCTTGTGTAGACTCCCTCCACTTGAACAGGTACTATCGGGGAGGGACCCACCAGCTTCTCTTGATATCGCTTCGAAGGGGTCTCTTTCCTTTGATCTTTGCGTTTTCCTTTTGGACTTTCTTTCTTCCATTTCTCTTTGGACTTAAGTCTCTCTTGGGCCTGGTATGCATTGATCTCCCCCCTTTTGATGGGTGTAACCACCCGCTGAGGGACATTACTCTCTTTCTTTGGGGTGCGTTCCCTCTGAGGAACCTTGTGTTTCTTCTGGGGGGGTCTTGTCCACTCTTTTCTTGTGCTTCTCATTCGGTTTGGAGCTCACTGGAGATGATGGGCACCCGGTTGACTCCTTCACCGGGGCCCGCTGAAGTTTTCCGGCGGCTTGCGGTTATTCATCTTTTTTTTCTTTGGACTGGCACACACTTTGGCAAAATGGCCAGCTCCTCCACAATTGAAACAGATCACATCCCTCCAATCTTCTAGGGATGCGGGCGCTGAGGTATTGGGAAACAGCTCCTTCCTCGGATTTTCCCTCTCTGGTTCCCTTGACTTCTTTTCCATCATGGAGGTCAGCATCTCTAACACCTGGGACATCTGTGATCTTAACGCATCTACTTCTGGGTCTCTTTCTTTTGTCATCACTGAGTTGACCACCACTGGTGCAACAGAGGTATGTGCCTTGATCACTTGTTGATCCATCTGTAATGACTCCTCATCCCTAATAATTTTTATCAGATCAGAGTAGGTCAGTGACATTCCCCCTCCAGAGGTTTTTAGGTGAAGCCAGACTGGATCCGAGCGTAATGCTCCCTTTAACACTTGCTTCATTCTTGCCGCATCTGTGTCTTGGGGCAGCATCCCTTTCTTTAACACGATCTTGCAAAGCATCTTGTTTAGTCTTCTTACATACTCTGAAAGCTTCTCATTCGACTGTTGGAAAGTATGTTCGAATTGGTACACTAGTTCTGGCACTTTTTCTAGCTGACCGAACTCCTCTTGTAATATTGCCAAACAGTCCTGAGCCGTGCAATCAGTATTGCCAAACCGGAAGCTTTTCACCACTTCTGCTGCAGCGCCTTTCAAACTTTCTATCACGCGCTGTCTCTTCTGCACTTCAGGCACCTTCCATGCCTCTACTGCTAGTAGTGCCTGCTCAACCCAGGTATCGAAATCTTCTTCCCCTACAGGGACAGGAAGCTTCCCTGAGAAGGTCTTTAGTCTGCGGTAGCTAGCCTCTACATGTACCGTGTTTGTCCTCTGGCACTTTGCTAGCAGATCCCCTAGGGCGTTTATTAATTCTGGTGCTATGATAGTGACCGGTGCCACCGGGGGGCGTCACCCTTTCTCTTCTTTCAGGTGAGACACGGGGAGTCCCTTGAGGTGATCCCGTTGGGGATGGCTCCGTCTTAACGGTTATTGCGTGCGCCAACCTATAAGTTCTATAGTCTGGTGCACGCACGCATTTGCGCTTAAAGGTTTCCGGCATTCCGTCCCACCATTCTATCAGCGCATACTGATACGAGATGTTTGGGTCTGACTTCATGTCCCTCACCCACGGTGTACAATCTGGGGACATTGACACCACAAGTTTCTCTACCGTCTCTGTTGACCATTCCTCTCCTGGAAGGCTGATGACCACCGACTGATCTGGTTCTGTCTTGGCTGCCTCGCACCACACTCTAACCTCCGACGGGTCCATGCCAGCTGGATTTTTGTTTCGGGCCCTGTGTACAGCTCCGCCAACCCCCGGCAATCTTACTCGACCCACTCTGGCACAGCTAGTCTAGGGATTATACTTGTATCACAATCAAACAGTATTGCAAGGGTAACTTCTTTGCAATAAGACAACACACTGATGCGAGAGATCAAGTATAACGGTTTTACTTTAGTCTTAAAAGGCAATGGCAGAACATAACACATACAACTTGCTTACAGAGCCCTGCAGCAATAGGTATAGCACGCAATAATGGCGCAGCGCGGTAATCCACCACGCGCAGCTATTATTGTATACGCGCAATGTGGCGCACTAAAGCACTAGTCTATCTCCCCTCCCTGGTCAGGCCTGACACAGAATAAATCTCAGTCTTTTCTTTAAGGATTTCTTCGCATGCAAACTTTCGGTGGTGCACTTGATGAAACAGTATTTTTTGTAATCCACAAAGTAGGCAGCCACAAGGAACACTATACTGGAGACCCTTTAACTCTGTCCTGCTACTGGTCTCCAGTGGAACAACAAACAAACGATCGGTGGGCCAAGGCAGTCTATAGGCCTAAACACGGTACAGTCTATTGGATTGAGCAAGTGCTCGCTCACCACTCCGGACGCGATCCCAGTCCGGGACTTCCACCTGCTGTGTCTCCGCACACAACGTCTGCAACGATCGAGTCCCCGATCCAACTGATGTCCACACTTGACAAGTCAGATACCACTCAGGCTCCGCAGTGGGGTGGAAGGCTCTTCAGAAGTTGCGCAAGGCCCCAGGCTTCAGGCCTTGCACTGCAGCAGATCCGCACAGGAAGAAACTGTTGCTTGCAGCGCGGTGTCCAAAGAGGCCGAGCTCCGCCTCGCCCCCTTCTTAAATAGCCCCTCCCATGAGTCTCTGCAGTAGCCAATTGCACTCTGGGTGCCGAATGGGGTTCTGGGTAACGTAGTCCTGGGGCCTTAAAGGAGACCCTGCTACACATGTTTTGCATTTTATCCCCAGAAAATACTTATTCCGATTTTTTGTACCTGTTTATAAATCTGCTCAAGGCAATAATCAACGCTCTCCCTCGCCATTACTCAAGAAAGTAAAAACAACCGGTAAAATCTTTGTACAAACCATAGATTTTGTCACTTTAAAGATTTTACAGCTGGATGTTCTTGCCATCTCAACATTTTATCCTACTGTTAACCACTTAACGACCGCCCACTGTAAATATACGTCGGTAGAATGGCACCGACAGGCAGAATCACGTATATCTACGTGACAGCCTTTGTATAGTTGGGGGGTCCGATCGGACCCCCCTTCTTTACAGTGAGCGGTGGTTAACTGATCGGGAGCGTTCAGGCATGAGGGGACGGCCGTTCGATTCCGGCCACCCCCTCTCGATCGCTCCCGGCAAATGAGAGAGCTTCCCCTGCCTGTGTAATGTTTACACAGGCAGAGGAAGTGATGTCATCTCTCCTGCGGCGCTCACATATACTGAGCACCGTACAGGAGAAGATGCAGGTTAGTGCACAAAACACTACACTGACACCAGGACACATAGGTACATAAATCGCCCCCCCAGGCCCCCCAGACACCCCCAGATCACCCCCCAGATCACCCCCCAGCCCCCAGCCACAGTGTCACTGATTTCAGTGACCATTTATTTACTGATCACTGCAATCAGTGACATTTGTGACTGTAAAAGTGTCACCAAAGTTTAGTCTTAGGTCCAGTGTAGCCCCCTAACCCCCCTAATAAAGGTTTAACCCCCTGATCGCCCCCCAGATAACCCTTTTACCCCCTATCACCACTGTCGCTAAGCGATCATTTTTCTGACCGCCGTCTTAGCGTCGGTGATGCTGATCGGTAGCCAGTAATTTTTTTTAGGTTCGCCGCAGGTTTTTATAGCGTCGGGTACCCCCATAAATTATCTAATAAAGGTTTAACCCCCTTGATCGCCCCCCCAGGTAACCCACCCTTTCACCCCCTAGCACCGCTGTCACTAAGCGATCGTTTTTCTGATCGCTGTTTTATTGTCGGTGATGCCGATCGGTAGCCAGTTTTTTTTAGGTTCGCCGCAGGTTTTTATAGCGTCAGGTACCCCCATATATTACCTAATAAAGGTTTAATCCCTTAATCGCCCCCCAGGTAACCCTTTCACCCCCTATCACCACTGTCGCTAAGCGATCGTTTTTCTGATCGCTGTCTTATTGTCGGTGATGCAGATCGGTAGCCAGTAATTTTTTTTAGGTTTGCCGCATGTTTTTATAGCGTCAGGTACCCCCATAAATTATCTAATAAAGGTTTAACCCCCTTGATCGCCCCCCAGGTAACCCTTTCACCCCCTGTCACCACTGTCGCTAAGCGATCATTTTTCTGATCGCTGTCTTAGCGTCGGTGATGTAGATCGGTAGCCAGTAATTTTTTTTAGGTTCGCCACAGGTTTTTATAGCGTCAGGTACCCCCATATATTATCTAATAAAGGTTTTAACCCCCTAATTGCCCCTAGTTAACCCTTTCACCAGTGATCACCATATAAGTGTTACGGGTGACGCTGGTTAGTTAGTTTGCTTTTTATAGTGTCAGGGCACCCGCCGTATATATAACCCAATAAAGGTTTAACCCCCTGATCGCCCGGCGGGTGATATCAATTAGGTTTTAGCGTCAGAGAGGGTCTGCGTCACACCCCAGGCAGCGTCAGGTTAGTGCCAGTAACGCTAACACCCACGCATGAAGCATACACCCCCCTTAGTGGTATAGTATCTGATCAGATCAATATCTGATCTGATCAGATCTATACTAGCGTCCCCAGCAGTTTAGGGTTCCCAAAAACGCAGTGTTAGCGGGATCAGCCCAGATACCTGCTAGCACCTGCGTTTTGCCCCTTCGCCCAGCCCAGGCCACCCAAGTGCAGTATCGATCGATCACTGTCACTTACAAAACACAACACACATAACTGCAGCGTTCGCAGAGACAGGCCTGATCCCTGCGACTCCAGTGCTGTAGGAGGTGATTTCACCACCACAGTTAAAAAAAAAAAAGCATATGTAGCGGGGTCCTCAAATTGATGGGATACACCTGGGCAATAGTGTAACCCAGGTGTATAATTGTGTTAGGATTCAGACCCCTTTTTGTTTCGTGGAGGATTGGAGGATGTAATATTCTCCTTTGCCTGTGGGTGGCGTAGTACCCACGGGCTTCAGGTAGAATCATCCCCTGCAGTGCTCCCTGTTTGGTCTCTTCCCGGAGATGGTATGGCTGGGGCGGGGAACCCGCCGGGCCGTTGAAGGGAGGAGATAAAAGGGGGAGACGCCCTGACCACGAGGTCGTCGTCGTCGTCGTTTTGCGGAGAAGGAGGTCCTCGGAGGAGGAGGGTTGCGGTCTGCACCCAGGGCCCTTAGGCCTGGGTGCGGGAGATCCAGGAGTCTGGTCCAGGTGCCCATGGCCTGGTCCGGAGTCATGTTGGCGTCCATCCCAGGCACCTTTAGCCTGGGGTGAGGTACTATCGAGGAGGCCTGGGGCCCAGTACCTTCGACTGGGTCCCGCTAGGGTGGACTGTCCGAGGGTCCCTGAGCGGAGGGACTCGTACCTGAGGTGAGGAGGCCGGGGAGGTTACCCACTGGAGACCCGGAGCAGCACCAACCCGGTGACAGTGGGCCTCTGGGAACTCTCTTGGGAGGACACATCCCCCTGATAGGGGCCACAGCGTATCGAAGAGGGCTCCATTGCTGTTCATAGGGGTTGCTGGAAGAGACCCCATCCTTCCTGTTCTGTAACAGCCGGATTGGCTTAGGCGCCGCTGGTCATAGTACAGTGGCATAGAACTCAAACTTTAGGAAGTGCCTCGATCTGCTCGCCCCACCGTTGGCAAGGTTATAGGTCCCAACCAGTTTGCTGCAAAAGAACTGTTTATTGTGCTTTGCGTATTGGAGTGTCAAATAAACAAGTGTTGGACCTTTCTCCGGTGTGTGAACTCCAGTTACTGGAAGCAAAGGGGAGGCTGGTGAGCTTGCAATTACAGACTCAGTGCATTCACAGAACACACCGGCCCGAGGAAACATCAGGAAGTGGCCTTCACCTCCCTACTACAATGGGGAGGACATGGGCCGTGGCGCATCTCACTCTCACAACCCAGGAACCCCTAGACATGAGTTGGTGTGTAACCGATAAAGATGGAGAGAGGGTGAGGCCGCTACACGTGGGGGCTCGTCCGGGATAGAGTGTGTTCTAGAGATGGACTTGAGAATGTCTACATTTGAACTTTGCTGCCCAGAGGAGTTCCGAGCAGATCGGCCATATTACTGGCCAAAGTGCGTCCCTGCTCGGAGTTGTGGAAATTACCCTAACACGGGAAAGGCCCATGCGGAGGAGCGGAAAAAGGGAGAGGTCCAGCCGTGTGACGTACTGCACGTGGGGACTGTTAACGCACTGCGCCACGAGGCACCCCATGGCGACATCGTTCGTGGGCGGAGTCAAGAGGAAGCCCGCGAAAATGTACAGCTCATGGGAGGAGTCTGGCCAAGTGTGGGGATACACGTGGAGACTCCGGCGCGGGGTCAGTGCATGATGGAGCAGCAAACAGTCGGGATGACCTCAAGTGCCCCGTGGATTATGGTTCCTCACCCCACGAGAATGACTTCCTTTGCTGCCCCCATCACAGACACGGGGATAAGACTTAGGCCCCGAGGGCGGTTGGCTCTGTACACCTGCAGAGACATGGAGGCCCTCGGTGTGATCTGTCCCGGCTGCTCGGGACTGGTGGTCACCCTGAAGCCATTCGGGCGATGTGAGGAGTGCAGAGAATTCCTTTTTGAGGTCGAGTCGTCCACAGCAAGGCCCCGGGCCCTTCGCCTCAACCACCTCACGGGTACCGCTACTCCGGAAGGGGAGATCAAGGCCTTTGTCGAGGTTCCTGTGCGCGCTGACCAGGGCGATGGACTGCCCAACAGAGAAAAATCCGAAGATGCTGCTTCGGTCGCCACAAGTTCTCTGCTCCCACCACCGAAGAGGAAAGTTGGCCTAGTACAGGCATCCTATGGACGTGGTCGAGCTTCACCCCGCTGCTTGCCTGGCCTGGATGGCGCCGGTCGAGATGGAAGTCCCGGACATCCCAGTCTTCTACAAGGGTCAGGTGAGCCAGGGGCTGGGACTGTGGTGGTGGTTGGAGGTGTCGGGGGCCCATTGGAGGTGGAACCCCCCAGAGAAGATGATTCTGTGTCCACCGGTAGATATCTGCCTGCGGAGATGTATGACACCTCCGACCTAGAGTCGCTGTCTGATTGCGGAGATGATGGCGAGATAGACGAACTGTTCAGCCGCAAGGGCTGGGATAGAGTGCCACTTCTTGCTTCCCGTGCGGTACGGGATTCGCCTATGTACACAGGAGATAGCACGCCTCGGGTGGAAGACCCGCAGCTTGCGAGGGAGCCTACCCCTCCACCTGTGTCCTCACCTACTGTTACCCCACCTACTTTGGTTGTGGGGACACCCCGCGCTTCTGTGAGAGCGCCGAAAGTCAGTTCCAGGGAGCTGGTAAAGGCACCTCGGCATCCGGAAGCTATTGTGCTGCCTGGAACTGGAGAGAAAGCCACTATGCCACCTTTGGCCCGCTTGCAGAGACTGTTTTGCCACAAAGTAGCTCGGGAATATGGGTGGGAGTACCCGTATCTACCCCGGGAATTGCTGTATGAGGTGGAAGTCTGGAGAACAAGATGGTATGACGAGTTTGTGTGGGACAAGTTGAAGGTGCCCCATGGCCGCAGGTACCTGCGGGATCCAAAGTTTTACTTATAGGAGAAAAGAACTCCTGTTTATTTCTTTTGTGCACTTGAACTTTCTGGAAGAGCCATTCCCAGACACGCAGGACTGTGCCCTGTTTTTGTTTTTGTTTGGGCTTTTCTTTTTTCTCGTTGGAGACTTGGGGACTGTTGTGTTTTCGTGTTTCCCCTTTTCTTCATGTGCCAAAGGCAAGGACATTTGGGAATAGTGGCAGAGTAGGGAAAGCTGGAAGAACGAAGATTCGTTGAGTGTCATGACCGCGGCGCTGTCACCAGGTGGCAGTGTTGCGCAACAAATGTTTGAAAATATTTCACCCACACATCACCTTGCTTGTTGGAGTGAGTGGGTCTCTCGGCTGACGGGCCCACTCATCCCAAATGACACAAAATTATGTTAGGATGTTGTTTTTTTTCTTTCCCCTGCAGGAGAATCGTCAATCAAGACCATTGAGAGTGGGTGGCTCTTAGACAGTGTGGGAGAGGGGTTGTGATTATGCAGATGTTAAGAATGTTTTATGACATAAGTTGTTTTATATGTTCCCCATTCCCTGAGCAGGTCTTGGCACTTGGGAAATTTTTTTTAGAGGAATTGCTTCAGGGGTTTCACTCCATGCCACCACTTTATGGGAGGTATGGGTGTGCACCTGACGCTGGGGACCAGCGTCAAATTACAGGGGGGAGTGTGTAGCGGGGTCCTCAAATTGATGGGATACACCTGGGCAATAGTGTAACCCAGGTGTATAATTGTGTTAGGATTCAGACCCCTTTTTGTTTCGTGGAGGATTGGAGGATGTAATATTCTCCTTTGCCTGTGGGTGGCGTAGTACCCACGGGCTTCAGGTAGAATCATCCCCTGCAGTGCTCCCTGTTTGGTCTCTTCCCGGAGATGGTATGGCTGGGGCGGGGAACCCGCCGGGCCGTTGAAGGGAGGAGATAAAAGGGGGAGACGCCCTGACCACGAGGTCGTCGTCGTCGTCGTTTTGCGGAGAAGGAGGTCCTCGGAGGAGGAGGGTTGCGGTCTGCACCCAGGGCCCTTAGGCCTGGGTGCGGGAGATCCAGGAGTCTGGTCCAGGTGCCCATGGCCTGGTCCGGAGTCATGTTGGCGTCCATCCCAGGCACCTTTAGCCTGGGGTGAGGTACTATCGAGGAGGCCTGGGGCCCAGTACCTTCGACTGGGTCCCGCTAGGGTGGACTGTCCGAGGGTCCCTGAGCGGAGGGACTCGTACCTGAGGTGAGGAGGCCGGGGAGGTTACCCACTGGAGACCCGGAGCAGCACCAACCCGGTGACAGTGGGCCTCTGGGAACTCTCTTGGGAGGACACATCCCCCTGATAGGGGCCACAGCGTATCGAAGAGGGCTCCATTGCTGTTCATAGGGGTTGCTGGAAGAGACCCCATCCTTCCTGTTCTGTAACAGCCGGATTGGCTTAGGCGCCGCTGGTCATAGTACAGTGGCATAGAACTCAAACTTTAGGAAGTGCCTCGATCTGCTCGCCCCACCGTTGGCAAGGTTATAGGTCCCAACCAGTTTGCTGCAAAAGAACTGTTTATTGTGCTTTGCGTATTGGAGTGTCAAATAAACAAGTGTTGGACCTTTCTCCGGTGTGTGAACTCCAGTTACTGGAAGCAAAGGGGAGGCTGGTGAGCTTGCAATTACAGACTCAGTGCATTCACAGAACACACCGGCCCGAGGAAACATCAGGAAGTGGCCTTCACCTCCCTACTACAATGGGGAGGACATGGGCCGTGGCGCATCTCACTCTCACAACCCAGGAACCCCTAGACATGAGTTGGTGTGTAACCGATAAAGATGGAGAGAGGGTGAGGCCGCTACACATATATGCCGAAGCATTGGGGCAGTAGAGGGGCGGAGGAGTGGAGGAGCGATTTTGCTCCTAATGCCGCGTACATACGGTCGAAATTCCGACGGAGGCTTGCCCGTGGAAAAGTCCGACAATGTGTGTGCGGCATAACTTTTTTGCGGGAGGATGCCCCCATGCTTCGGCATATATAAATGGTGCATGTATGCCCATCATTAGAAGTGGGTGGATGAAGGGCGGTATTCTAATGGTGGGCATACCCACCGATCAATCTCTTTTTTTCGTTCAGCCAACTGGCTGCATGAAAAAAAAAGATTACAATACATGTCCAACAAGGACCAGCAACGTACTGGTATGTTGCTGGACTTTGAATGTTTATACCAGAATGATGCCTGCGGGTTTAGGTATCATCTTGGTATCATTCTTTTCAGCCAGCGGCCGGCTTTCATGTAAAAGCAATCCTAGTGGCTAATTAGCCTCTGGACTGCTTTTACAAGCAGTGGGAGGGAATGTCCCCCCCCCCGGATATAAAAAGCGCCATTGGGAAATTGGGAAAGCATTTTATCACACCGATTTTGGTGTGGTCAGATGCTTTGAGGACAGAGGAAAGATCTAGGGTCTAGAAGACCCCAGTTTTTTCAAAAAAGAGTACCTGTCACTACCTATTGCTATCATAGGGGATATTTACATTCCCTGAGATAACAATAAAAATGATAAAAATAAAAAAAATATGGAAGGAACAATTTAAAAATAAAATAAAAAAGCAAAATTAATAATAAAAAAAAAAAAAGCACCCCTGTCCTGCCCTGCTCTTGCCCAATGGCGAACGCAAGCATCGGTCTGGCGTCATATGTAAACAGCAATTGCACCATGCATGTGAGGTATCACTGCGAAGGTCAGATCGAGGGCAGTAATTTTAGCAGTAAACCTCCTCTGTAAATCTAACGGGGTAACCTGTAAAGGCTTTTAAAGGCTTTTAAAAATGTATGTAGTTTGTCGCCAATGCGCGTTTGTGCGAAATTTTAAAGCATGTCGTGTTTGGTATCTATGTACTCAGCCTAAGATCATCTTTTTTATTTCATCAAACATTTGGGCAATATAGTGTGTTTTAGTGCATTAAAATTTAAAAAAGTGTATTTTTTCCCCAAAAAATGCGTTTGAAAAATCGCTGCGCAAATACTGTGTAGAAAAAAAAATGCAACACCCACCATTTTAATCTGTAGGGCCTTTGCTTTAAAAATATATATAATGTTTGGGGGTTCAACATAATTTTCTTGCAAAAAAAAAATATGTTTTCATGTAAACAAAAAGTGTCAAAAAGGGCTTTGTCTTCAAGTGGTTAGAAGAGTGGATGTAAGCTTCCTAATGTTGTGCATAAAATGCCAGAACAGTTCAAAACCCCCCCAAATGACCCCATTTTGGAAAGTAGACACCCCAAGCTATATACTGAGAGGCATGTCGAGTCCATGGAATATTTTATATGTTGACACAAGTTGCGGAAAAAAGACAATTTATTTATTTATTTATTTATTTTTGCACAAAGTTGTCACTAAATGATAAATTGCTCAAACATACCATGGGTATATGTGGAATTACACCCCAAAATACATTCTGCTGCTTCTCCTGAGTACGGGGATACCACATGTGTGAGACTTTTTGGGAGCCTAAAAACCAAGCACCGCCTTCAGGATTTCTAAGGGTGTAAATTTTTGATTTCACTTCTCACTGCCTATCACAGTTTCGGAGGCCATGGAATGCCCAGATGGCACAAACCCCCCCCCCAAATGACCCAATTTTGGAAAGTAGACACCCCAAGCTATTTGCTGAGAGGTATTGTGAGTATTTTGCAGATCTCGGTTTTTGTCACAAAGTTTTGAAAATTGAAAAAAAAAAATATATATTTTCTTTCTTCATTTTCAAAAACAAATGAGAGCTGTAAAATACTCACCATGCCTCTCAGAAAATAGCTTGGGGTGTCTACTTTCCAAAATGGGGTCATTTGGGGGGGTTTTGTGCTATTTTGGCATTTTATGGCCTTCGAAACTGTGATAGGTAGTGAGGAGTGAAATCAAAAATTTGCGCACTTAGAAATCCTGAAGGCGGTGCTTGGTTTCCGGGGGCCCGTACGCGGCTAGGCTCCCAAAAAGTCCCACACATGTGGTATCCCCGTACTCAGGAGAAGCAGCAGAATGTATTTTGGGGTGCAATTCCACATATAACCATGGCATGTGTGAGCAATATATCATTTAGTGACAACTTTTTGTAATTTTTTTTTTGTCATTATTCAATCACTTGAGACAAAAAAAAAATATTCAATGGGCTCAACATGCCTCTCAGCAATTTCCTTGGGATGTCTACTTTCCAAAATGGGGTCATTTGGGGGGGGTTTGTACTGCCCTGCCATTTTAGCACCTCAAGAAATGAGATAGGCAGTCATAAACTAAAAGCTGTGTAAATTCCAGAAAATGTACCCTAGTTTGTAGACGCTATAACTTTTGCGCAAACCAATAAATATACGCTTATTGACATTTTTTTTACTAAAGACATGTGGCTGAATACATTTTGGCCTAAATGTATGACTAAAATTGAGTTTATTCGATTTTTCTTATAACAAAAAGTAGAAAATATCATTTTTTTTCACAATTTTCAGTCTATTTCCGTTTATATCGCAAAAAATAAAAATCGCAGAGGCAATCAAATACCATTAAAAGAAAGCTCTATTTGTGGGAAGAAAAGGACGCAAATTTCGTTTGGGTACAACATTGCATGTCCGCACAATTTACAGTTAAAGCAGCGCAGTGCAAAATTCTGAAATCACCTCTGGTCCTCTAGCTACCAAATGGTCCGGGGCTTAAGTGGTTAATAAAGAAAGCACATTTCTTCACATTTCACATGTTTCTGCTACTTTTTTTTTTCACCCCCTACTTTGCATTTTTTTTCACTTGCTTTTAACACTGCTAAATCTTTTTTCTATACACATGTAGGCAGGAACAAAACAACATGCCATTATTATAACCATCTTTTTAAACAGAGTCCAAGCCTACAACCTACTTAAATAAGCAAAAATATAAATGTTTCTGATTGGTTAGTATGATTTATTGCCCTTTTCATTGTGGTTTTTGATAAACTCTTAGACATTTTTGGATACAAAAAGCACTACAACATTCGATTTATAGGGCATCATAAAATGTAACATTTATTTGGGTTAAGGAAAACCAACAGCTGAGTATAATTTCTTTAGTTTATTGCAGCACATTGAGTGGTAATTTAAAGGCAGCACAGGTGACCCTAAAAGGGGAGGTCAAGATACCCCTAGGGTAGTTAGGAGGCACAGCACACTTGCTCCATCGTGGCTTCCCGAATGTGAACAAAACTTGATTAGCATGGCATAAAGTGCTACATCAAAAGAAGTTTTCACAGTAGGCAGCAGGTGGAGCACTAGCCAAGATCTAATTAGGGGATCCCATACAACCAGAGCCTCAGGGGGTGCCTATAGGAAGATAACCCACATTGAGCTGAACTTAGACATCAGCGATAAATCAGCGTTTGCTGCTTCACCAGGCCTACATACATGAATTATTAAACAGCAGAGAATCCAAAGGACAGCAGAGAACACCTTCAATTTCAGCAGGTACTCTGTGATTGTATTATACGGACTCTATTTTTATTTATTTTTTTATTAAAGCAAGCATCAAGCCTGCGTGTAATTATCATGCCAAGGTTTAACCAACCACAACAAAAAAAACATGCATGTCTATGAAACAAAGAATTGGAGTGATAACACTGTGATATCAGACACACAGCAAGGAAATGTTTTTTCATGCTTTGTCCATACTTGAAAATTATATTTGCTGAGAAAGGTGAAACCCCTAGTAGAAGGCTGTATTAACAACCAAGCGGAAATCAGACTTTAAAATCTAGTGTGGAAAGATTGTTAAGTCAATAAAGAATCAGCCAAGTTGTCTATTATAATTATAATTAAAAAATATTGTAATCTACATCAAAGTGATCAATGAATTTAGAACCTCCCGATCAGAGAGGGTGGGGTCATTTTACATCTCTGTAATAAAAGTCAGATTGTTAAAGAGGAGGAGGCTGCAAAAAATGGAACCCGTCTGTATTCCTAGGGATCCCAATGAGATACTAAATTAGAATTTTTTATGAAAGTAGATGTAAATCTGAACTGAATTACATATAGTTTGATTAAGCACGGTGTATAATAAACAATTACATTGTTTTATTTAATTTTTTTTCCTTTACTGCATTTTAGTTCTCCTGAATTCCTGCAGCCTCTTTGCAAACATTTCCTATCTACACAACTGCACTTCAGTGACGGCTGCAAGGGCGTATGTACAGGGGTCGCAGGTGTCACCATTGTGACCCAGTCCCATGCTCCAGGGGGCCGGTGTGGCCCCCCTGTATGCCTGGATAAGGGGGCGGCAGCATGTAGAGGAACCATTCCCTCCATGTAGCCGCTGAATGCCCGCTTCTACCTTCTCTCCCTCCCGCAGACCGGGATTTCCCCACCAACCTCCTGCCGGCTGCTGAGAAGGATTTGTTCGGGATGGAGAGTGGGGAAGGGGCCGGTAAACGTGTCATTTACCGATCCCTTCTTTGTCCCAATGAATAGAGTCAGTAATTGGTACCGATGATGAATGGGAAGCTTTACAGAGCTATTCCTGTTCATTCACTCTGTGCAGCTGAGGTTGTAGAGAAAGGGAAGGATGAATCTGTCCTCTGTCCCTTTTTCTGTCTCAAAAGTGATACATCAGGGATATGTATAGACCACTGATATTTCACCAAAGGCTCCTAATAGACATGTGCGATTAGTTTTGTACGAATCCGAATTACGAATTTTTACGAATACGTATTCTGTACGAAATACGAAATTTTGTTTACGAATTTCGGCTCCAAATTATCCGAATCCAAACTACCAAATAACGAATTTCAACTAATACGAAAGAAATTATAGCGGATATAACGAATGATTCGAATGAATTCGAGATTCAGTATAACGAATATTGACACTCTACGAATAATAACGAATTAGTTTTCGGTCCAAATTTCTTTACTACAGAAACATGTGACTGTTGGTTGACCAATCAGAGGTTTTCTTCTGATGCTGAGGCCTACAGGGCAGGCCCGATCATGTGACTTCCCTTTGTGGGTTAGTTAGTGTAGTGGAGCAGATCACACAATTATTTGTCTGTGCATCTGAGCGAATATCTTTGCAATCCTTTGATTTTCGTTGTTCATTTTAGTTTATATCTCTTGTAGTGTGCGAGTGTATCATCTGTTAGTGTTTAGTTTCTGGTTTTATTTGTTTTTTGGTTGGTTTTGAGAGATAATTTTCTTTTTTTATTTCTTGTTTCATTTAGTTAATATTTTGCTATTTTCTGTTGGTATAATTTTTTTTTTTTGTACATTTGGTGATTTTGGTGTTAGTTTGCTGCGATCAAAATCCTATTTTTTTTTGTCTATATTTTTCTAACTTTTAAAGGAAAAATGAGCAGCAAACAAGGCCAAAAAAGCAGTAAGAGTGCTGCTGGGAGAGGGAGAGCTATGAGCAGTGTACATGAGCAGCAGGTGGGACGTTCTGTCTCTGTGCCCTCTGAGCTCAGCTCACCTCCCATAAAGCTGAGGCGAACGGGAGTGAAGACTGCTGGTGGTAAAGAGCCTGGCAAACAGCAGACATTTGCACGTCGCCAGCTGTTCCAGGATTTACCTCCTAGAACCAGCAGCACAGTTCAAGTTCATAGCAAAAGTGGCGCTACCACCTCTGCCACTGCTGCTGGTAGCATGGTGCCCATTGGTACCTTTTATGGAAGAGGGCAGGCCAAAGGGGTTCCCAGTGCACATACATTTGTGCAGCCAAAGCTGGAGATCCTGGCCATGCAGCAGGAAACATGTCAGGAGGCCGAAGCTCATGATGATTTCACCACCACCACCATTGCTGCCAGTGCCAACAGCACCATCAGCACTACAGGGAGCTTGGCAGTGATCAGCAAGGAGACAGAGTTTACTGCTTCTAATGATCACTCTTCCCCTGGCAACGTGGAAGAGGTGGAAACAGGCTTTCCTGACATTGTTCTAGACAAATTTGATTTCCAACCCAATACCCACCGACAGCCCAGAATGTATCTCCCCTCAGTCCCCACTACTTTTCTCTCCTGAAAAGTCCCCAGCCCAAGTGCTTTCTAAGCCTCCAGCATCAGAATGGGCCAATGCAACCATTAGGCCTCAATCCAGGACCATCACAGCACCCAAAATACCTGGGATGTTCAGGTCTCTTCCTCCTGCTCCTGCCGAACCTCAGGAAGAGAGTGTGACCACTGCAGTGGATGGGATTCCATCAGGCAGTGTCATTGGTGGTGGCTGCCGTTCCAGCATTTGGCAGCATTTTAAAATAATTGGTGTTGGTCAGAAGGCCAAATGCAATCACTGTGGCAGGGAGGTCAGCCGGGGCTGAGACATAGGGCATCTCAGTAACAGTGGCATGAACCAGCACATGCGTGTGCACCACCACGCAGTGCTGTTAGGGGAGAAAAGTATTATGGCCCATCCTCCAAACACCAAAAGGGGAACCAATAGTGGCACCATCACAGCCACCATAAGTGCCAGCACCACCAGCCAGGATAAGGCAGAAAAGAATGCTGTTACCATCCCACATCCAATCCATACCAGCCAGGCCACCCTGGAAGATTTTGGTGGCTTTCAGAGTAAGGGTATGTCTCGGGCACAGGTACGAAAAATAACACGCCTGATTGGCCAGCTCATTGCAGTTGGAGGAGCACCTTTCAACATGGTAGAAGGTGAGCCCTTCAAGCAATTGATGCAGGCTGTTGCACCACAGTACCGTGTGCCATCGCGTAAGACCTTCAGCCAAACTGTGGTGCCAGCCTTATACAGGTCTTGTGTTGGGGTGCTCAAGGAGGAGATTGGAAGGGCAGGTGGACAGGCAGTGCACCTGACCACTGACCTGTGGAGTGCGTGTAGTGCCCAGCACACCTTCCTGTCCCTGACGGCACATTGGTGGCAGTGCAAGGTGTCCCATGATGTACTTCAAACATCTGGATCCTCGTCAGCAGTTGACAAACAGGGGCACCGTTCCTACCTCCTGCACGCTGAGGTGCTTGATGAAAAGCACACAGCGCAAAACATCCTGCAAGCCCTGCAGAAAATGTTGTTGCAGTGGTTTGGACAGGCAGACAGCAACTACCGGATTGGCTATGTTGTCACTGATGGAGGCAGCAACATGGTCAAGGCTGTAAGGGATGGCAGTTTTGTGGGTGTGCGCTGCTCAGCCCACCTTCTTCACCAGGTGGTAACTGACAGTTTTCGGTTGGTGGAGGCTAATTCTGGCGGCGATGGAAGGCTGTCCAAAGAGGTGGACTCTTGTCGGAAGATGGCTGGCCACTTCCATCGGAGTGTGAGGGACAGCCACCTCCTCAGGGTGGAACAGAGGAAGGCAGGCCTTCCAGAACACTGCCTAAAACAGGATGTGGGGACTAGGTGGAATTCAACCCTAGCAATGCTGGAACGCATCCTTGAGCAGCAGAAGGCTCTCCATGCCATGGCCTGTGATCATAACATTGGCATAGAGAGACCTTTAGGCAGGGAGGACTGGGCCATAATTGGGCAGATTGTGGCAGTCCTCAAACCTTTCCTCTCTATCACAGAACACCTAAGCCGCGAGGATGCCAGCATTGGTCATGTGCTCCCACTCTTCAACCACCTTCAGAGCAAATTGGAGCGATTCAAGTCGGCTGAGGAACCTTTGCCTGGTGATGGCCCTCAACCTGATGTGTTGGCTCTGCTAAACACATTTCTGATGGAATTGGGCAGGCGCACGCAGGAGTTGATCGCCTCTTGCCCAGAACTGATGCTGGCTGCCATGTGTGACCCTCGCATCAAGGGCAAAATGGCTGTGCAGTGCAGTGCTCTGACAACATGGCGGGACAGACTAATCCACAGGGTGCGTCAGAGGGAAAGGCAGATGGTAAGGCCGCTAGAGCTGGGAGAGGAGGAAGAGGAGGAAGAAGATATTGAACACCCCCTCTCCCATGCAACATTGACATCTAGTGAAGTGAGCAGAGCTCCTGCCAGCGGAGAATCTTCTGTCTTGGCTGAGGCACTTGACACCCTAATGGGAACCTCCAGCACAGTGCGCCCCAAGAAACCCATTTCAGCAAAGGAGGTTGTCATGTCCTATTTGTCAGCCCCACCAGTGCACCCCACCACAGATCCAATGTTTTTTTGGCAGGAGAAGAGCGAGGAGTGGCCTGCCCTCGCAGATATTGCCAAGGAGCTACTGTCCTGCCCTCCGACAAGTGTCCAGAGTGAGCGGGTGTTTTCTGTGACGGGAAACATCCTGTCACCCCAAAGATCACAGTTGTCCCCCCAGCTAATGGAGCAGTTAGCATTTTTGAAAATCAATTTGCCAAAGCTGGGGTACCCCTCCCTCACTCTGGACATTCCTTGAACTGACTGTCTGCAGCAGAGATGGCCACTTGGTCTTAGTTGGCCCCTGTCCCTCCCCACAATCACAGTTTATTAAATGCCCAAAAAATATTTATACTCAATTGTTGGTCAATGTGCCAAATTTATACAATAATCCACAAGCTGGTAAACGCTGTGCCCTGATGTTCCCCAATGTGCCCCAATATGCTCTGATGTGCCCCAATATGCTCCAATATGCCCTGGTGTGCCCCAATGTGCCCTGATGTGCTCCAATGTGCTCCTATATGCCCTAAAGTGTCCCAATGTGCCCCAATGTGCTCCAATATGCCCTGATGTGCCCCAATGTGCTCCTATATGCCCTAAAGTGCCCTGATGTGCCCAATGTGATCCAATATGCCCTGATGTGCCCTAATGTGCCCCAATGTGCTCCAATATGCCCTGATGTGCCCCAATGTGCTCCAATATGCCCTAATGTACCCCAATGTGCTCCAATATGCCCTGATGTGCCCTGATGTGCCCCAATGTGCTCCAATATGCCCTGATGTGCCCCAAAGTGCTCCAATATGCTCTGATGTGCCCCTATATGCTCCAATATGCCCTGGTGTGCCCCAATGTGCCCTGATGTGCTCCAATGTGCTCCTATATGCCCTAAAGTGCCCCAATGTGCCCCAATGTGCTCCAATATGCCCTGATGTGCCCCAATGTGCTCCTATATGCCCTAAAGTGCCCTGATGTGCCCAATGTGATCCAATATGCCCTGATGTGCCCTAATGTGCCCCAATGTGCTCCAATATGCCCTGATGTGTCCCAATGTGCTCCAATATGCCCTGATGTACCCCAATGTGCTCCAATATGCCCTGATGTGCTCCAATATGCCCTGATGTGCCCCAATGTGCTCCAATATGCCCTGATGTGCTCCAATGTGCCCTGATGTGCCTTAATGTGCCCCCGCCATTCTTCTCATTTACACATGTGACTGCTAGAACAGATAAAAAGACATTTAGGGGGGGGCGTGGTCTCGGCATCGAAGCGTGAAGACGTGTCCCTGGGCTCCCGAACCGCGGCTCTTCGGCAGCTTACCCAGACAGACATACCGCATATTACGGCTTCTCAACACCGCATAAGGACTTGGGGAAGTGCCACCACAGAACAAAAGGCTCTGCTGTCCATATGGAGCGATTCCTGGTGCCGATCCAGTCGGCCGCTTCCACCCCGGACACAGCCAAGATGGCGCCAGCACCTGCCACGAGGACGGAGCTCAGCCTGTCTGCTAATGACAGAGGAGGAGTAAGGTACGATCAGGGGAATGACATGCCTCTGTTCTCCCCGGCCAGTGATCTCTCCCCCTGCCTCCCCCGCTCGCTGTCCCTCACATCACTTGGCAGCCCTGGAGGAGACATAGGCAGCTCCACACAGTGGGCTGCATGGGACACACAGGCCTCCCAGTATCAGGTCTCCATACCTGACACACCGCTGCTCATATCTTAATGCAGGCAAGCCACAATGAGTACTACTCCCCTAGCTGTGCCCCCACGAGAATCCTCATCTCAGCTTTTCAATGAGCAAGCTCTATGGGCTCTCCTACAAAAGCTTCCCACCAGAGATGATATGGACTCTCTAGCTGCCAGAATGGAGGCAGCACTCTGCAGTGAACTCACAGGCATTAAACAAGAAGTGGCAGAAATGTCTACCCGGGTCTCCTCAATTGACACTGACACTGCTGCCCTCCGCCAAGATGTCTCCAGTCTGCAAACTAAACAGGAGGAAGTGTCAGACCAAGTCGCACAGTTGCATCTTTTGATAGATGACCTGGAAAACCGTAATCGCAGGCGTAACATAAGAATTTGCGGCCTGCCTGAAGCAACTCGCCAGGCAGATCTTAAAGCAACCGTAATTGCATATTTAATAACTGTTTGGAACGCCCCTTGGAGACACCCATTGAGATTGACAGAGTGCACAGAACCCTAGGTCCCAGAGATCCCACGGCGGACAGACCCAGAGATGTCTTATGTTGCCTACATAACTACTCAGTCAAAGAAAATATATTGCAACGGGCCTGGCACAAGGGACACTTAGACTTTGATGGGGCACAAATCATTCTTCTGCCTGATGTTTCCCGGAGGACCCTACAGATGCACCGCTGTATGAAACCACTGCTAGAGAAGCTCAGTGAACATGAGATCACCTACAAGTGGGGCCACCCTTTCCACCTTATTGCACGAAAGGAAGGCCATTCGTACACCCTTCGACACCCTGCAGATGTCCCCGCCTTCCTCAACTCCTTGGAATTGCCTTCGGTGTCGATACCCAACTGATTGGCGTTTACTATCCCTCCAACCGGCATTAAACGAGAGGCTTCTCCCGTAAGTACTGCATAACTTTACCTTTTTCCTGATGTCCCATTAGCCATGGACGCACGGATTTGATGACTCTGACTCATGACTTTGATGAGTCGCTGCCCCCGGAACTTGACTGTTTCCTGAGAAAACTTCAGGGGGCCATCGGCTCGGAATTGACCTATCCAAGGAAGGGAGCTGCCCTGTAAGTCTTATTTAGCGATGACACCCTAGGGTTTAATCCAAAGATAGCTAGGTCCGGCAGGATCTACCACCATAGACTGAGTGCTTACATCGGGGCTCCCAACCCATTTGTTCCCCGTTTGTCACATGGTCGTTTCAATGGATGTCTTGGATGGATTTAGATATTTTTAGTTCTAACCTTTTTTTTCTCTCTCTTAATGTTCAAGTTATACTCGGGGAGCCGGGAGAGATCTTTTCGGAGCTGGCCAGTACAATTGCCTATCCTACAGGCTTAGATCGAATTAAAGTGCCGTGGGCGTTCGCCCGAGGGCCGGCCTCCGGAGGGTCTCTCCCTCCTACCTGACAGACTCTTTAAAGCATTAGTTAATACATGTTTACCAATGAATCATAAGAGCCCATTCACACAGGGGCAACACGACTTCCAGCGCGATTTTATGAGGCAACTCAGACACGACCTGAGTATGAATCACAGCGCGACCTGGAGCTATTTACAAGGCAACTCCAAGTTGCCTGCAGGACAAGAGACATTCCAGTGGCCAATCAAACAAGAATCAGCTCTGTGGGAGGGAGGGGGGAGAGAGATTTTGCAGGAGAAATGTATGTTATCTTCCTGGAGAGTCGCTCCTATTAAGACAGGGAGAGGCGACTCCCATTGAAATGAATGGTTACAGGTCGCCTAGGAGTCGGATTGAAGTAGTACAGGGACCTTTTTTGAAGTCGGAGCGACTGCAGTAGTGTGCATAAGGACGGCTCCATTAACTTACATTGATTTCTTCAGCCAGCGCGACCTGAGGCGACTAGGGGCGACCTGGGGCGATTTGGAGTCGGATCCAAAGACGCCCCTATGTGAATGGGCTCTAACTCTTAGTGTTGTTTGCCTGACATTATTGGTAGTGTACTCCCCTGTGCTTTTGCAGAAACAACCGTGCACACTCCCTCGGAGGAAGGTCCACTTAGGCTGAGCGGGGAGGGGGTAAAGGGAGGGTAATCTCCCCACGGGCATGCCCCTTCTAGATACCCACGATCTGTTCCTATCTAAGAATAACACATCTAGAGGGGTCAGCATAGGCGGGGGACACACGATTTGTTCTCACAGGGTCTCGACTCTATGGGAACGAGCAGTTTCTCCTGCCGGCTAATTTAGAGTTAATATTATATTTCTGTATGTGACGGTTTACTATTTGTTCCCACTCCCTGTACTCATTAAACTCACGTATTAACTGTGGTTGTTTTTTGTAATTTTTATAATTCTTATTTTGAATTTTTTTTCTGTTAAAAGAGAAGCTTACCTTTGCAAAGCGGCTCCTATATGGACCGCCTCTAACGAGGGGCTGTTGGGGGGTCCGCGCTTCGGGGGCTTAACACCTGCAGTGCCTTACCTCTTCCCCCACTAGGCCTTCACTGCCCAATTAGGCAGTAGCCCTCCGTTTGGAGATTTAGTTTTCCCCCATCCTTTCCATACCTCTCCCATTCTTTTTCTCCCTTTCCACCGCGGCCCTCCTTTGTAGCCCTCCTTAACCCACCCCCCCCCCCTTGTTTTTTTCTCCACTTCCATCTTCTTCTCCACTTATCTTTTTCACCTTCCCCAGTACTTAGTCCAACTTCCCTTTTCTCCCCCCTCCCACGCACTAATTACTGTTCCGGATTCTGGTGGGGCTCGTCGGCCCGACTTCACCCTGCTAAAATGTCACTGAGATTTGTGTCCTGGAACGTAAAGGGTTTAAACGTTCCAGAAAAATGTTGCAGTTGTCTATCTGAACTCTGGAAGCAAAGACCCCAAGTAGTGTTTTTGCAAGAGACCCACTTCCGGGCAGACAAGATCCCAAAACTGAACAACAAACACTTCCCAACGGCTTATCACAGTGTGTCTCCCTCAACAAAATCGAGCACTAAAGAATGCTTTTATTAGGCAAAAATTATTTGCATTTATTTATTTGCACAAACAAATGTAGAAAAAAAAAGATGTATGTTAACACGTATACATATATACAACTATTAACAAAAAGGTGAGCTGAGCTGCCTTGGGTCCTGGAGCAGAGAAAGAACTAGCCCTCAGATTTAGGAAGGAGAGGGTTCTCTGCTGCTCTGAGTACTACTAGCAGACGAGCTCCCAGGCAATGGAGCATTGTGCCTGGAAATTGCTTCCATCAAAGAGAGTCTCAAATGCTCCATTGCCTGGTTCTGCTGTTGGTTTACCCGGGCCAACATACTCTCCATATGGTCAGTCTGTTGCCTGACTGCAAGCTGAATGGTCCGGCTTAAGCTCCTGATGTCCCGTGAGATCCTTTTATTGTCACTTGCCAGCCTCCGAATTTCTGTGAGGACACTCTGATGCACTGCATCGTGGACAGTTGCTGGTCCAGACGGTACAGCAGTAGGTGACAGTGCCATCTGGGTAGGAGGAGGCAACAGCTGTGGCTGCTCCTGTAGAGGCACACTAGGGGCAGCATCAGATGGTGGTAGGATGCGGGAAACATGGCCCGCGACCTCCTCCTATGGCCATGGGGAGAAGACAGGAGTATCGTTAATCACAGGGGTCAGCTCTGGCTCATTCTGGAGCTCAATGCCCTCGCAAATAAGGACAGGTGAGCGAGGCGGGCTGCACTGCGCTCTCCCCTCTGACAGGTCTTGTTGATCTGAAATAGACGAGATAGCCAATGTTGATGATAGCATTCAAAGAAATTGATTTCTAGAGATTAGAATAAAAATATTTTTTTTACTTTTTATTTTTTATTTTGACATAGTCCTTTAAAAAAGAAATACATTTTGTGTCACATATATTCCTATTACAAGGAATGTAAACATCCCTTGTAATAGAAAAAAAGAATGACAGGTCCTCTTGCACTAAAATGCAATAAAAAATTTATATAAAAAGAAAAAAACAGAATGTTTGCTTGTACACGATTGGATGATAAAATCAGCAGAGCTTCCCCTCATTTCAGAGTTTCTCCTCAGATTTACAGCGACTGCACTTCTGGGGAGGACATCCCCTCTGGCTGTTTGTAATAACAGACAAGCGGCTGCTTAGCCACATCGGTTGTTAAAAAACGGTACCGGGTGATGTCTGCCGCTGTAAGTTTGTCAACGATAGCGATTATTACAAAAAAGTGGCCACCAATAATCAGTCGACCCCTAGTTTGAGGTGTGTGTGTGTGTGTATGAACTTTAAAATGGATGGTTGTTAAATAGCTTTTTATGTGTTTTATAATGCCTGTTTGTAAAGTGTGGATGATGATGGTGCCTTGAGTCCTGTTTCTTTATATTGGCAGCTTGCGTATTCTACTTACGCTGAGGAGTAATGGGCCGCTGCTTCCTGACAGAAGCTGACGCTGGAGGGTCCGGGATATGGCTCAGGCTTTCTGTTAAAGATAGAATAAAAGAGTTAAGGTAACCACTTCTGGACCAAGCCTATTTCTGACAGTTATTGTTTACAATTTAAAATCATTATTTTTTGCTAGAAAATTACTGCGAACCACAAATATTATATATATATATATATATATATATATATATATATATGTGTGTATTTGCACAGAGGCCTTTCAAAAGCAATTTTTGGGGAACAATTTACTGAATGAAAAAAATTAATTTACAGTAAATTTATTTAGCCCAATTTTTTGGGATATTGCGATAGACGATGTTACTCCAAGTAAATAGATATCGAACATGTTATGGTTTAAAATTGCAAACGCTCTTGGAATGGCGAGAAACTACGGTACTTAAGAATCACTATAAATGAGCCTGGAATTTTTGTTTTACGATTACCAGTTTACAGTTACAGAGGAGATCTTTTGCTATAATTATTTCTCTCGATGTGAGGATCGCGGCAATACCTCACAAGTGTGATTTGAACACCATTTACATTTGTGGGCGCCACGTATAGGGCTGCAACTAACGATTACTTTCATAATCGATTAGTTGGCCGATTATTGTTTTGATTAATCGACTAATCGGTTAATAACCGTAAAAAAAAAAGGTAATTTTTTAAATTTTTAAAAATTTTTGGGCCAATTTGTTGTTGGACAGATTACAAAACACAAATTGCCGCAAAAACACATTACATGCTTTTCTGCAGCTTCTCCATTGAAGTATATTAAACCAAAAAACTAAAATAGCACCGTTTTGCGTTAAAAAAAGTCCTTGCCCTTTCCAAATACACAGCAGCTGAAAAAATCATGGATATGAACGTGTCTTATAGGAAACCATGTAAATGAACTGTATTGTGTTTCTGCAAAACGCACCAAAAAACACAGAGGTATGACCCGGGCCTGAGATGTTTAGTAACATAATGAGGTTAAAAAAACTAAAATTAGTACAAAAAGAGCAAATAATCGCTACTGTAAGGGGTTCATTTTTTACTGTGGGACAGTGAAAGTAATATTTACAGTAGTAATTTGCTCTTTTTTGTACTATAAAGGGTTAATTTTAGTTTATTTTTAATCTCATTATGTTACTGGCCGATTAATTGATTATGAAAATTGTAATCGATTAATTTCATAATCGATTAGTTGTCGATTAATCGATTAGTTGTTTCGGCCCTAGCCACGTATGTGTTTTCTTTGGTCAGCGAGCATGCGGGGCACTTTCAAATAATTTTTTTTGTTCTTATTTGTTTATTTTTTCCAGTTTTACTTTAAAAAAAATACCAATCCCCAAATCCCTCCTTTGCATGTACAAGTATTCAAAAAGCAAAAATCTGCATATTTGAATACTGTGGATTTTTTCAGATCGGCGCCATTGGCAGCCAAGTAAACGAGTACGTAACTTCTGAGTTACTATGTTGGAGACTCGATTGAAGCCGATTCCAGCTTTGTTTGCGACTCTGCCATGCCGGCGGACGTGCCGGCTGGTCGCTCTGGACTGGAGACCCGGGCGAAGCGGTGGAAGGCGGCGGGCGAGGGGGGGCTTGTCGTGTCCTCACCCACTCCTTATGATGACAGCTGAGCAGCTTCTGAGCCGCTTCGGTTGTTATCATAACAATGCCGACTAGCGACCACCAGATCTAAAAAGCTGTACCGGGGTGACGACTGCAGCTGCTTATCACCCCGGTACAACCACTTCCTCAAAGAACTGTACATAATACAGATACATTGTTTTGCGGGAAGTGGTATGCTACAGGACTTATTTGAGCTTTAATTTTTTTTTATTTATTTCCTTGCACAGTGTGCCATTTATTGGCTGAAAACAATCAGCTAATCTCTCAGCCAGAGAATGGATGGCAGAGGATTGTCACCCGGCTTTGGAAGCACAGCAGAAGCCAGATGTCGTAAATCTGACTTCATAACAAAAAAGGATCCTAGCAAGTCCCAGTTAGGAGGACAAATCATTGCTATATGGTTTGTGCTTTGACAGCCCCTCCTCTTTTATTTCTCAATCTTATTCTTACATCAGTTTCCTCAGTATCTGGCATATCACAATCCCCCTTCACATCACAGTTTACAGTAGTTTTCTGAACCTCCGTTCACAATGGTATCTTAACCGCTTAAGGAACGCCTCCTGCACATATACATAGGCAGACTGGCACGGCTGGGCACATCAATGTACAGGTACGTTGTCCTTTAAGAGCCCGGCCGTGGGTCGCGCGCACGCCGCTGGCGGCGCGCTCGTGACCCGGTCCTGAGCTCTGTGACTGCGGCCGTGGGACCAGCGGACCCGATCACCGCTGGTGTCCCATGATCGGGTCACAGAGCTGAAGAACGGGGAGAGGTATGTGTAAACAAACCTCTCCCCGACACTGTCACTGATCGTCTGTTTCCTGTCATAGGGAAAGACGATCAGTGACGTCACATGCCAAGCCACGCCCCCAGACAGTTAGAAAACACACACAGGGCTCACTTAACCCCGCCCGCTAGTGGTTAACTCCTTCACTGCCAGTGTCATTTACACAGGAATCAGTGCATTTAAATAGCACTGATTGCTGTATAAATGACAATGGTCCCAAAAATGTTGCAGTCACAATAAAAATCGCTGATCGCCGCCATTATTAGTACAAAAAAAATATATAATAATAAAAATGCTATAAAACTATCCCCTATATTGTAGACGCTATAACTTTTGCGCAAACCAATCAATAAACACTAAGTACGATTTTTTCTTACCAAAAATATGTAGAAGAATACGTATCGGCCTAAACTGAGGCAAAAAAAATTTTTTTATATATTCTTTGGGGATATTTATTATAGTAAAAAGTAAAAAATATTGTTTTTTAAAAAAAATTGTCGCTCTATTTTTGTTTATAGCCCAAAAAATAAAAACCGCAGAGGTGATCAAATACCACCAAAAGAAAGCTCTATTTGTGGGAAAAAAAGGACAACCATTTTGTTTGGGAGCCACGTCGCACGACCGCGCAATTGTCAGTTAAAACAGCGCAGTGCCGAATCGCAAAAAGTGCTCTGGTAAGGAAGGGGGTAAAATCGTCCGGGGCTGAAGTGGTTAAATTGATGTTTGTTATTATGTTTATTATTATGTTTGCTTTGTGTTTGTTAGGTAGGTACTCACCACTGCCAGAAAATTGAGGGCAGGAACTTGGAGCTGTTCCCTCCACAGATGACTCTGATCGATCTGGAAAACATGAATGTAAAGCAAAACGTAAGTCTCACATGCCGTAGTCATAAAAAAAAATAGTGAGCTGGAAACAACAACCATATAACTGCAATATATAATGATATATTTTATTTTACTCACCAGCTCTCTGATGCTCGGCTGGACCCTTTCTGCTGACTCCAGGGACATCCTCATCTGCAAGCAGGCCATCTCTCAGCTCTGCCTCCCACTGTCTGAAGACCACAGCCTTTCCTCCAGTAGACTGGACCAGAAGATGCTTCTCTATCTTTTTATTAACTGACGCCCGACAATCATAAAACCTGCAGATGAAAAAAGGATAGAGTATAGTTAATACACGTTACAACAATATTATTTTAATTTTACATGTTACTTTTCTGTGTCTGTGCCAAATAAATATTTGTGTTACGTTCAAATCAGTTTATTGACTAGACTACTATACTGTGTTTTTTCACATATATGGGGTGTGTTCTAAGAGTGATATAATATTTGAATAATTACCTGTGCCTGACACCATCGGTGGCCCTGCGAACCTTGGAGTTCCCTCCACTCCTCCGCTCCCCTCCACTTCTCTGCTCCCCTCCACTCCTCCGCTCCCCTGAGTCCCTTCCTCCACTCCTCCGCTTCCCTCCACTCCTCCACTTCCCTCCACTCCTCCGCTCCCCTCCACTTCTCTGCTCCCCTCCACTCCTCCGCTCCCCTCCACTCCTCCGCTCCCCTGAGTCCCTTCCTCCACTCCCCTCCACTCCTCCGTGCCCCTCCACTCCTCCGCTCCCCTGAGTCCCTTCCTCCACTCCTCCGCTTCCCTCCACTCCTCCGCTCCCCTCCACTTCTCTGCTCCCCTCCACTCCTCCGCTCCCCTGAGTCCCCTCCCCCACTCCTCCACTCCCCCGAGTCCCCTCCTCCACTCCTCCGCTTCCCTCCACTCCTCCGCTCTCCTCCACTTCTCTGCTCCTCTGAGTCCTCTCCACTCTCACTCACAACAACAACTCAGCGCCACTGTCAGACATGTAAATTTACGAATCAACGAACAAAAAAAAAGTTACGAATGTACGAATCCATTCGAAGCACGTTAGACAGCGCCATGTAAAATTACAAAACAACAAACAAAAAAAAGTAACGAATTTACGAATCCATTCGAAGCACGTTAGGCAGCGCCATTGTAAGAGACACAGAAAATTACGAATCAACAAACAAAAAAACTAAAAAAAAGTTACGAAAGTAGGAGTTGTGTCCAGAATCAACTAAAACAATGTACTATACCGAAAGTACGAATTATAAATCAACTAAAAATAAGGCTTTCAGAAATACGACTTTTTTAGTTATGCACATGCACAAGTCTAGTACTCAGTACTCAATAGACTTGTGTTATGTAACCTTAATACGTTTTCGGATAATTTGTTATTATTCGTAGAGTGTCGATATTCGCTATCAAAATTAACGATTCGTACGAAATTCGTATTTCGTACGAATTCGAATTGAATTCCGTACACGGATTACGAATTACGATTTTTTTTTAATACGAAACGGCACGGAACGAATTTTTCGACGGCTCCCATGTCTAGCTCCTAATGGGGGGTCCTAAAAAATATGTAAGATATTATTTAAAAAAAATTGTAAAAAAAGATCAAATAAAATGGTAAAAAAACAAAAACAAAAATAATACAGCAAAAATAAAAAACTACTGACACTAGTGGCGGAACTGCCAGGGTCGCAAAGGCCACACTTGCGACTGGGCTCTTGCATTCCACCAATGTGAGGGGACCCCAAGATGGCAGGAAGGGTCCCACGATGGGAGTAAAGGGCCCAGGGATCAGTGGGAAGGGCCCCGGTCGGGGGCCAGGGTGGCCCTTCATGGTTTCTTGCACCTGAAGGTTCTAGTTACGCCTCTGGGTGGCTACATGGCAATTGTCAGGGTGGGGTTATTGATGGTGTCATCAGTGGACCATTCCTGCATAGTGTGTGTTGAAACTTGCAGCCTCTATTGAAAGACTAGTAGACAGGGTGACAATACAGAAGCACAAATTATGAGGCATAGACACAGCATTGTTACCCTATAATGGGTGGCACCTAAGCAAAGACCTTTATGCCACGAACAGCAGGTAATGTTTAAATAAAATGCAGATTAAAATTATTGAAACATACGTTGGAAAATCTTTTGAACACAAAAAAGCATATTTTAGGTTTATGCCGTGTACACATGACCGTTTTTAATGTCATTGAAAAAAACTGCATTTTTCTCGACGTGATTCTCCTCAAGCCTGCCTTGCCTACACATTATCGTGGTAAAAAAAAATAGATTCTGAACATGCGCATTTTTTTCACGTCGTTAAAGCCTACACACGGCCGTTTTTCATGACGAGAAAAACGACGATGTAAAAAACGACGTGAAAAATTAGAGCATGTTCCAATTTTTTCATGGCCGTGAAAAATGCTCTGAAGCCCACATACGATCATTTTTAATGACCATTTAAAAAAATTAAATTTTTCTTGTCATTAAAAACGGTCATGTGCACACGGCATTTACTTTAAAGCCCCCTTTCAGTCAATTGGAACAGGTACATTGATAAAACATTACAGGAAACAAACACCCCCCTCCCCTGCAATACAGGTTTGTGTATGATGGGTCACAAGTATTTCCATCATTAGGCACCTGCAGGTAATGTGAGCGGTTTTATAGGAAAACATTGTGTGTTAAGGTGAATTCAAAAATAAAATGTAAAAAAATGTAAAAAAAAATAAAAAAAATCCTGCATCCAATTTACTCAAAATAAGGCACCTACATAATTAATTTTACACGAGGCATGCCAAAAAAAAGTGCTTCAAAATCAGTTGATACTAATATGGTTTCAGAAGATAAATGTAGACCAGTGGTCTACAAACTGCAGCCCAGGGGCAAGAGGTGGCCCTTTGTATACCTTCAACTGGCTCTTGGGGCACTATTCCTCCCACTGACATTAACAATGGGGCATAATTCCTGCCCCTGACACCAACAGTGGGGCACTATTCCTCCCACTGACTCCAATGAAGGGGCACTATTCCTCTCATTGACACCAGTGCAAGGGCATTGTTACCAACACCAGAACATTTTCTACTCCTACTGGTCACAGTCCAGAACCTCTAAAGTTTGAAGGATAATAAACTGGCCCTTTGTTTAGAAAGTTTGAAGTAAACCAACCTACCGGGGAAATGACTGGTCTACCTGTGGAGTTAACAACAATATCTTTATGAGTTTCTGGCAATGCAAAGAAATTAAGGGAAACAGGAAGTCTCAGAAAGTCAGCACTTTTATTAATTAGAAATTAGTTGATTTTCCAAGATTTCATCTATGATAGTAAAGAGCTCTTTTGGACAATTCTCTAATTTAACAGTTGGTATTTTCCTATACCACAGTTTATTATCCAATATTTTATAACACGTCTTCACATATCGATCATTTTATTCATCATAATTATATGCTTATGCTTATGGGACTAATAATGCTTATGAAACTATAATCCTTTCATTCCTGTCTCAAATCCTGAGCACTTTCTGCACATAACATTAGTTTCAACGTGTGCAAGTTGTAATATATAAATTCTTCAATATCTAATTTCAGAGCACATCACTTTGAAGATAAAACTCATAAAGCAATGAGGGCTCCTCCAAACAATAAAGCTTTTAAAAGGCCAAATGCAGTTTGTGTATATATAACTGACCTTAAAGTAAACCTGTACCCAAACTATACACATTAGATTATTAAATTTTGGGGAAAAATTAGTAAGGGCAGATTAAAATAAGCCTTCATTGTTTTCTGTAGCCTAGGGCGCCTGGGCCGGAATCCGGAACCGCCCGCACCCAGGCCTAAGGTGCCTGGGCGCGTGAAGAAGATCCTCAAAAAGACCTCGTGGTTAGGGCGTCTCCCCCTTTTATCCCCTCCCATCGACACCACGGCAGGTTCCCGCCCTCGCCGTACCATCTCCGGAAAGGGACAAAAAGGGTAGCACTGTGACGGCCAATCTACCTTGAGCCCACGGGTACCCCGCCACCCGGAGACCAAGGAGATTATTACACCGTCCAATCCTCCACGAACACAAATGGTCCATTATTCCCATACTTACACACCTGAGTGTCCTACCTAATTTTAGAGACCCCGCTACATATGTATTGTCGCCGCTGCCGCGCCGCCCACTATTCAGATGACCGGCAGCTGGTTGGCTGTGGAAGGACTCTAATCGGCTTCCGAATAGCTAATTAAGAGGCGCACGGGGGTGCGTTCCTTTGTTTGGACTGGCACGCATATCAGCCAATCAGGTTCCCCGGATCTGATTACCGGTAACCTGATTGGCTGAAGAGACATCGAGGGCGGGAGAAGACATCGAGGATGGAAGAAGACATGAGGGAACGTGGAGGAGGACGGCGCTGACCCGAGGAAGGTAAGTGCGGGCTGGGGACAAACTGGCTGCATTTGGGGACAAACTGGCTGTATTTGGGGGGAAACTTGCTGCATTTGGGGACAAGGTGGCTGCATTTGGGGACAAACTGGCTGCATTGGGGGACAAACTGGCTGCATTGGGGGGGAAACTGGCTGTATTTGGGGGGAAACTGGCTGCATTTGGGGACAAACTGGCTGCATTTGGGTGTTTAATGGGCACAGTGGCGGCAATTGATGTTTTTTGTTATTTTTCAGTTTGTTTGCGCCCCCCAAAAAATTTTGAGCACCAGCCGCCACTGCTATAGTGTATACTGTAGGCAAAAGTTTTAGACCAGGATCAAGCTCACATTTCTTATGGAAAGAAGTACCATGAAAACAGATATTTTAGATAAAATAGAAGCACATTTTATAGTTGCAAACTGATTACTGAATGTACCGGTGACCTCTTTAACAATGGATTAGCATGGCAATGTTCTATTCGCATTATTTCTTAGCTTGTCGTTCAGAGCCTGCATGGAGTAAGGCAATATCTCACCCGGAGAGAGGAGGCAGGAAGTCTGCAAATGAAGCACATGGCAGGCAGAATGATTTCACTCTGTGTAGAGAATCTTCTATAAAAGGTACCAGAGCAGAACCAAAAGACCATTTCCTATCATACTGAATTAATTTTGCCTGTTCTCTGAGGTATTACATTCCCACCTACTGAAGCTCTGAAAGATGGGAAGTGTGAAAACCAAGGTTCACACACTGGAAGGTCTGCTTCATTAAAAAGCTAAAGAAAGAACAAGCAATCTACAAATACTTGCAGCTTTTTTGAGCATTCCATGCAAAGTCTTTTTAATTGCACCATCTTTTGTGATGAGTCTCTGTGTGCACCTGGGGAATTTTTCTTTGCATGAAGCTACAAGTACAGTACACATGCTGGGTTGGAAGTGCTATGTTTACAATATAGATAGTTTTTATTGTTATACATTAGACACAGCGGCCATAAAAGATAATCCAAACTTGTACCCAAGGCTGTGTTCCTCTAAACCTGCTGACATTTTGGGTAAACAATGCATTCTTGGACCAATGCCTAAGACAGCAAAGTTAGAGAAGGCTTATTCATCAATAGAACTTTGAAGGGAAGTATGTTAAAGGCAAACTATAATGGGCAGTGTTTTTTTTCTCAAACAATAGGTGCAGGAACTCCTCTTTTCTGAGTCACCCCTTTTCTCCGCCCCTACCCACCTTCGAGCGCCATCCCTAGGTTCCATCCCCTACCCACCTCCCAGTACTGCCCCTTTTAGACAATACAGAACCAAGTATTATTTTGTGGTGCTAAGTAATTTGTATGGAATTTGGTAATGATATCAAGAAAAGCAGTAAAATAGATCCCCTTCAGCGAGCAACAATAGATCCCCCTAACAATAATGTACCACCCACAATAAAATTTCCCCCCCAGCAACAATAGACTCCCGGCAGCATCAACAGATCTCCGCACAGCCAGCATTATTAGACTCTCTGGCAGCCATCAACAATAGACCCCTCCCCCAACAGTAGATCTCCTTCAGCAACAACTGACCCCCCAGCAACATAAGACCCACCCCCAGCAACAATAGGTCCCCCACCAGCAACAATAGACCTCCTCAGCAGCAATAGACCCCCCTTCAAAAATAGATCCCCTCCAGCTAGAATAGATCCCCTAGCAGTGAGCATCAATACCCTGCAGCACACCCCACCCCAGCACTCCTTGCAATTACATACAGTCAGTCCAGGAGGTGCCGGAACTGCGTTCCCCCACGTTCCTGCTGAAAAAAGCCCTGATAATGGGTCAATTTCATTCTTTAAGCAGTGGACATGAACTGAAAAGTGAACATTTTCTATATTATAGGGAATGTCTAGAAATGTTAATAGTTCCAAGAAGTACCCTTAAAAATGTACCCATCTTTGAATTCCTTGTGAAAGTTGAACTTCTGGTCAGCTGTAAAAAGTCCCCTTTTTTTATTCTCCACCCCCATAAAGTAAGAAGCTAATGCCTGTTTAGATCAGGGAGCATGAAATATAATTAGTTATCTTGTTCTTTGCTCCTACAAGCTTTGTTTTCACCAGACAACCAGTCCCACAAAACCACACTGTGTTACTCCCCACCAGCAGAGAAGTGCTTCCTGACTGTCAGTGGAGCAAAGAAATAAGGTAAATATTCCTCTATGTTACTGTATATCCCAAAGCCTGTATAAGCATTAGAGCCTTAGAAGGTTCTTGGACCATTAACAGATCTTTTAATCAATCTCTTCTAACAGGAGAAGTTCTCAATAGGGATGAGCCGAACACCCCCCCGTTCGGTTCGCACCAGAACCTTCGAACGGACCGAAAGTTCGCGCAAACGTTAGAACCCTATTAAATACAATGGACGCGAACGTTCAAAATCTAAAGTGCTAATTATAACGACTAATATGACTGTTATTGTCCTAAAAAGGGTTTGGGGACCCGGGTTCTGCCCCAGGGAACATGTATCAATGCAAAACAAAGTTTTAAAAACGGACATTTTGTGGGAGCAGTCATTTTAATGATGCATAAAGTGAAAAAAAAAGTCAAATATTCCTTTAAATATTGTACCTGGGGGGTGTCTAAAGTATGCCTGTGAGGTGGCATGTGTTTCCCGTGTTTAGAACTGTCCCTGCACAAAATTACATTTCTAAAGGAAAAAAATCCATTTAAAACTGCTTGCGGCTTTAATGTAATGTCTGGTCCCGGTAATATGGATGAAAATCTTTGAGAAAAATGGCATAGCTACCCCATCACCCCCCCCCCCATCCTAGCCCATTACCAGCCCCTTTGGGTCTTGTATGGATATTAAGGGGAACCCCGCACACAAAATAAAAAAGGCCCTATATACTCTGAACAGCCGTATACAGGCGGTGCAAACAAGACAGGGACTGTAGGTTTGTTCTTAAGTAGAATCTGTTTTTTTATTTTGAACAGGTACATTGTTTAAGTGTAACATTTGTTTTGCTGTCTGTGCCCCTGTTCAGAACATTTCACCTCACTTTCCGTCCCAATGACAACTGTTTTTGAAAAGTGGGGTTTTTATTGAAACAAGGATTGGTGATAAAGCATCAGTAGAGAGGAGACACCTTTTTCCAATATTAACTCTTACAGGAGAGAATTTCCCTTCCTAGGGGTAGATTTCCTCTCACTTCCTGTTGACTCCTTCCGTCTGCAAGTAGGAGTCGTTTGTAAGTTGGATGTTTGAAAGTAGGGGCCTGCCGTATATACTCTGCTAAAATTTGCCCCTTACATGTTGGTGTTGCCACAACACTGTGAGCCCACACAGTTACTCTTGGTGGGCGCTGGAACGCCCTGCTGTGAACTATTATATCAGGAATCGTATTTACATGCCATTGTTGAACAGTGGTAGGAAAAATTGGGCCTTTGGTGGTGGTGCTGGTGCCATAACACTGTAAGCCCTCACAGTTACTCTTGGTGGGCGCAGGAATGGGCCCTGCTGTGAATTATTAGATCAATAATTGTAATTACATGCCCCTGTAGAACAGGGGCTGAAAAATTGGGCCTTAGCCACTGGTGCCACAACACTACAACCCCTCACAGATACTGTACTTGGAGCACAGCAATGAGCCCTGTTGCAAAGTATTGCATCAAAAATTGTAATTACACGCCCCTGTTAAACAGGGGCTGAAAAATTGGGCCTTAGGCACTGGTGCTGGTGCCATGACACTGCAACCTCTCCCAGATACTCTAGTTGGAGTGCAGGAATGAGCCCTGCTGCAAAGCATTGCATCAAAAATCGTAATTACATGCCCCTGTTAAACAGGGGCTGAAAAATTGGGCCTTAGCCACTGGTGGCGGCACCCAGAAACAAAAATGTTCTTCCAAGCTATCATCATGAATCGGATCATTGAGGAGGAGGAGGAGGATAGTCAGTCAACATAACAGGACAGTCACTCAGCATCAGCATCAGTCTTGAAGGGATGTGACTTTTGAAAATAAATTATTCTGTTATATCAGCTTCAGGTGCTTGGTAGCTGGTGGTGATCCAAGACTGGTTCATCTTCATGAAGGTCAGTCGATCAACCGAGTCGGTGGACAGGCGCACCCTGTGATCTGTGACAAAGCATCCAGCAGCACTGAATGTGCGTTCCGAAAGAACGCTGGATGCAGGACATGCCAGTAGCTCAATTGCATACTGTGCTAGCTCTGGCCAGTGATCCATCCTCAAGACTAGGGATGAGCTTCGTGTTCGAGTCGAACATACGTTCGACTCGAACATCGGCTGTTCGATCGTTCGACGAAGATCGAATGATTTGGGCCGTTCGCGCCAAATTCGAGTGACGCCAACGGCCCACAATGCACTACGCCATCGCAGTGTCATCCAGGCGCTGTGATTGGCCAAGCATGCACTGTGACCCCGCATGCTTGGCCAATCACAGCTCCGGCAGCGAGGAGAGCAATGATTGGCCACAGGCAGGATGCCTGTGGCCAATTATTGCTGAGGGTGTTTAGTACACGCCCCACACTATAAAAGGCCGCCAGCACGGCGGCCTAGTGTAGTGTGTTCCGGAGCAGGGAAAGAGAAGCATAGGCAGGGACAGTGACATTTATTTTTTCTTGCTTAACCTGGATTCCTTTAGTTTAGGGAAAGAGAAGGATAGGTAGGGAGAGTGTCAGTGTGTTTTACTGTGCGAATCCTTGTTTCTAGGGACAGGGAAGGACAGTGAGGGAATTCTCCTTGTGCTATAGTGTGCTTTAAAAAAACATTTTTTCTAGGGACAGAAAACTATAGGTAGGAAGAGTGTCAGTTTCTTTCACTGTGATAATCCTTGTTTCTAGGGACAGGGAAGGAAAGTGAGGGAAATTCTCCTTGTGCTATAGTGTGCTTTAAAAAAACATTTTTTCTAGGGACAGAAAACTATAGGTAGGAAGAGTGTCAGTTTATTTCACTGTGATAATCCTTGTTTCTAGGGACAGGGAAGGAAAGTGAGGGAAATTCTCCTTGTAATATAGTGTGCTTTAAAGAAACATTTTTTCTAGGGACAGAAAACTATAGGTAGGAAGAGTGTCAGTTTCTTTCACTGTGATAATCCTTGTTTCTAGGGACAGGGAAGGAAAGTGAGGGAAATTCTCCTTGTGCTATAGTGTGCTTTAAAAAAACATTTTTTCTAGGGACAGAAAACTATAGGTAGGAAGAGTGTCAGTTTCTTTCACTGTGATAATCCTTGTTTCTAGGGACAGGGAAGGAAAGTGAGGGAAATTCTCCTTGTGCTATAGTGTGCTTTAAAAAAACATTTTTTCTAGGGACAGAAAACTATAGGTAGGAAGAGTGTCAGTTTCTTTCACTGTGATAATCCTTGTTTCTAGGGACAGGGAAGGAAAGTGAGGGAAATTCTCCTTGTGCTATAGTGTGCTTTAAAAAAACATTTTTTCTAGGGACAGAAAACTATAGGTAGGAAGAGTGTCAGTTTCTTTCACTGTGATAATCCTTGTTTCTAGGGACAGGGAAGGAAAGTGAGGGAAATTCTCCTTGTGCTATAGTGTGCTTTAAAAAAACATTTTTTCTAGGGACAGAAAACTATAGGTAGGAAGAGTGTCAGTTTCTTTCACTGTGATAATCCTTGTTTCTAGGGACAGGGAAGGAAAGTGAGGGAAATTCTCCTTGTGCTATAGTGTGCTTTAAAAAAACATTTTTTCTAGGGACAGAAAACTATAGGTAGGAAGAGTGTCAGTTTGTTTCACTGTGATAATCCTTGTTTCTAGGGACAGGGAAGGAAAGTGAGGGAAATTCTCCTTGTGCTATAGTGTGCTTTAAAAAAACATTTTTTCTAGGGACAGAAAACTATAGGTAGGAAGAGTGTCAGTTTCTTTCACTGTGATAATCCTTGTTTCTAGGGACAGGGAAGGAAAGTGAGGGAAATTCTCCTTGTGCTATAGTGTGCTTTAAAAAAACATTTTTTCTAGGGACAGAAAACTATAGGTAGGAAGAGTGTCAGTTTCTTTCACTGTGATAATCCTTGTTTCTAGGGACAGGGAAGGAAAGTGAGGGAAATTCTCCTTGTGCTATAGTGTGCTTTAAAAAAACATTTTTTCTAGGGACAGAAAACTATAGGTAGGAAGAGTGTCAGTTTCTTTCACTGTGATAATCCTTGTTTCTAGGGACAGGGAAGGAAAGTGAGGGAAATTCTCCTTGTGCTATAGTGTGCTTTAAAAAAAAAAAATTCTAGGGACAGAAAACTATAGGTAGGAAGAGTGTCAGTTTCTTTCACTGTGATAATCCTTGTTTCTAGGGACAGGGAAGGAAAGTGAGGGAAATTCTCCTTGTGCTATAGTGTGCTTTAAAAAAACATTTTTTCTAGGGACAGAAAACTATAGGTAGGAAGAGTGTCAGTTTCTTTCACTGTGATAATCCTTGTTTCTAGGGACAGGGAAGGAAAGTGAGGGAAATTCTCCTTGTGCTATAGTGTGCTTTAAAAAAACATTTTTTCTAGGGACAGAAAACTATAGGTAGGAAGAGTGTCAGTTTCTTTCACTGTGATAATCCTTGTTTCTAGGGACAGGGAAGGAAAGTGAGGGAAATTCTCCTTGTGCTATAGTGTGCTTTAAAAAAACATTTTTTCTAGGGACAGAAAACTATGGGTAGGAAGAGTGTCAGTTTCTTTCACTGTGATAATCCTTGTTTCTAGGGACAGGGAAGGAAAGTGAGGGAAATTCTCCTTGTGCTATAGTGTGCTTTAAAAAAACATTTTTTCTAGGGACAGAAAACTATAGGTAGGAAGAGTGTCAGTTTCTTTCAATGTGATAATCCTTGTTTCTAGGGACAGGGAAGGAAAGTGAGGGAAATTCTCCTTGTGCTATAGTGTGCTTTAAAAAAACATTTTTTCTAGGGACAGAAAACTATAGGTAGGAAGAGTGTCAGTTTCTTTCACTGTGATAATCCTTGTTTCTAGGGACAGGGAAGGACAGTGAGGGAAATTCTCCTTCTGCTATAGTGTGCTAAAGCATTCCTCATCAACCATCTTTGAAATCCTTGTTTTTTTGGACAGTCAGGGAAATTGTCGTTGTGCTATTCTGTGCAAAAGCAATCATCCTCAACCATATTTAGAAATCCTTAAGTAAAGGGACAGAGAAGGACACCTGAAGGTAGCCCTTATTGCTTTTTTCCCATCTCCCTGCAGGCCATCTATTAGAATGTCTGGAAGGCAAACAAGGAGAGGCAGACAGTCAGGAGGCAATAAAAGAGGGCAAGCAGGCTCTGTGTCTGGGGGCAACAGTGCTGGTCGTGGACGCGGTGCATTGTCATCAGCACATGGCCATGGGACACGCTTGTCCTTCTTTTCGGCAGCTGGACATGTTGAGCCACATCATGCCGAAGACTTGGTAGAGTGGATGACCAAGCCCTCCTCCTCCTCCTCATCCTCTCTCACCCAGGCTCAGGGTACTGGAAAAGCAGCTGCCAAAGCGTCCTCTTCCCTGGTATCAATGTCAGACTCATCATCAGTCACTCCTTCCCTAGACCCACCATGTCCTCCTCCTGAGGAGTCCCCCGAACTGTTTGAGCACAGTGTTGGGTACATGCTCCAGGAGGATGCCCAGCGTTTCGAAGGGTCTGATGATGAAACCCACCTACAGGAAGGCAGTAGCGTGAGAGCAGACAGAGGGGATGCTCAAGAAGGACACCAATCTGGCAGTCATGTTCCAGCAGCTGCAGCATACTGCCAGATTGGCTCCAGTGATGAGGAGGGAGGGGATGATGAGGTCACTGACTCCACGTGGGTGCCTAATAGGAGAGAGGAGGAGGAGGAGGATGAGGAGGAGGCACATCTCCAACGAGGCAGGATGCCCTTTGGTGGCCAGCGTAAGGGCAGTACACCGACGGAATCACACCGCAGAGCTCCGCCTGTGCAGGGCGCTGCCTCTGCCCGTCATTCAAAAAGTTCTTTGGTGTGGGCCTTTTTTGAGGCTAGTGCATCAGATCGCACAGCTGCTGTTTGCAACATATGTCTCAAGCGTATATCGCGTGGCCAAAACATCAGCCGCTTGGGTACCACATGCCTGACCAGACATATGTTGACCTGCCATGCAGCTCGTTGGCAAGCCTACCTCAAAGACCCACACCAAAGAACAAAGCGGACCTCTCCTTGCACCGCATCAGCTGGGATCTCCAACCCCACTATAACTTCAGTCCTCTCTGAAACATGCACTGAGAGGAATGAAGGTGTAGAATTAGGTGTGTCACAGCCAAGTACTTGCGGCCACTCTGCTAGCAGTACACCGACGTCCGATTCTAGCAGGCAAATTTCCCTGCCCCAGCTGCTGGACCGTCGAAAGAAGTTCACTCCCAGCCATCCACATGCCCAGCGGTTGAATGCTAGCTTGGCTAAATTGCTAGCGCTTCAACTGCTGCCTTTTCAGTTGGTAGACTCGGCCCCCTTCCGTGAGTTTGTGCAATGTGCGGTTCCTCAGTGGCAGGTTCCCAAACGCCACTTTTTCTCACGGAAGGCTATTCCGGCTCTCTACCGGCATGTGGAAGGCAATGTCTTGGCCTCGCTGGACAGGGCGGTCAGCGGTAAGGTGCATATTACCGCTGACTCATGGTCCAGCAGGCATGGACAGGGACGTTACCTTTCTTTCACGGCCCATTGGGTCACTCTTTTGGCAGCTGGGAAGGATGCAGGACAAGGTGCAGTACTGTTGGAGGTTGTTCCACCGCCACGCCTCCAAAATGCTACTACTGGTTGTGACACACCTCTCTCCTCCACCCCCTCCTCTTCTTCTTCCTCCATGGCCTCTTCCTGTGGTTTGTCCTCGGAACCAGCGGTGCTCCGTAGGCGTTCAAGGGGCTACGCAAGTACGCAGGCAAAAAGATGCCATGCCGTGCTTGCGCTGGTGTGTTTGGGGGACAGAAGCCACACTGGGGCAGAGGTCCTGTCTGCTCTGCAGGGCCAGGCCGAGAGGTGGTTGACGCCACGCCAGCTTAAGCCAGGAATGGTGGTTTGCGACAATGGCACCAACCTCCTCTCCGCCCTCCGACAGGGACAACTGACCCATGTGCCCTGTGTGGCTCACGTCCTTAACCTGGTGGTGCAGCGGTTCTTGGGCAGGTACCCGGGCTTACAGGATGTCCTGAGGCAGGCCAGGAAAGTCTGTGTGCATTTCCGCAGATCTTATAATGCCAGTGCTCGCCTGGCTGAGCTGCAAAAGGAGTTGAACCTGCCCAAGAACCGCCTTATATGTGACATGCCCACCAGGTGGAACTCAACGTTGGCCATGCTGCAGCGGCTGCACACGCAGCAGAGGGCCATCAATGAGTACCTGTGCGACTACGGCACCAGGACAGGGTCAGGGGAGCTTGGTTTTTTTTCTCCACGCCAGTGGGACATGATCAGGGATGCATGCACTGTCCTGGCACCATTTGAGGAGGCCACGAGGATGGTGAGCAGTGACAGTGCATGCATCAGTGACACTGTACCTCTTGTCCACCTGTTGGAGCACACGCTGCGTGGAATAATGGACAGGGCACTTGAGGCAGAACAGAGGCAGGAAGAGGAGGACTTCCTTGCCTCTCAAGGCCCCCTTTACCCAGACAGTGTTCCTTCTGTCCCACCCATCGCACAGGAAGAGGAGGAGGAGGAGGAGGAGGATTGTGTCAGCATGGAGGTGGAGGCTGGCACTCAGCATCATCAGCAGCAGTCTTTTAGGGATGATTTACAGTCCCAAGAAACCAGTGGACTTGTACATGGCTGGGAGGAGGTGGCTGCGGATCATGTCGTCCTTAGTGACCCAGAGGACTCCGGAGCGAATGCCTCAGCAAACCTACGCTGCATGGCCTCCCTGATCCTGCAAAGTCTGCGGAAGGATCCTCGTATTCTTCGGATCAAGGAGAGGGACCATTACTGGCTGGCCACTCTCCTTGATCCACGGTACAAGGGTAAGGTTGCGGACCTTATGTTACCGTCGCAGAGGGAGCAGAGGATGAGACAACTCCGGGAGGCCTTGCAGAAAGGTCTGTGCAACGCGTTCCCAGAGACTGGGAGGTTACAAACTCCTGGTCCTGGACAACGAGTTGCTGAGGCTTCGGCCAGTCAAAGAAGGAGCGGTGGGGAAGGTGGCCGTCTGACCGATGCGTTCAGACAATTCTTTAGTCCGCAGCCCCAAAGTATGATCGGTTCCAGCAACCATCGCCAGCGTCTGATAAACATGGTGCAGGAATATCTAGGGGCAAGGTCAGACTTGGACACCTTCCCCACCGAAAATCCTCTGGCTTACTGGGTCTTAAGGATGGATTACTGGCCAGAGCTTGCACAGTATGCAATTGAGCTACTGGCCTGTCCTGCATCCAGCGTTCTTTCGGAACGCACATTCAGTGCTGCTGGAGGATTTGTCACGGATCACAGGGTGCGCCTGTCCACCGACTCGGTTGATCGACTGACTTTCATCAAGATGAACCAGTCTTGGATCACCACCAGCTACCACACACCTGATGCTGATATAACAGACTAATTGATTTTAACATGTCACATCCCTTCAAGACTGATGCTGATGCTGAGTGCCTGTGCTGTTATGTTGACTGGCTATCCTCCTCCTCCGAGTCCTCAATGATACGATTGATGATGATAGCTTGGAAGATCATTTTTGTTTATGGGTGCCGCCACCAGTGGCTAAGGCCCAATTTTTCAGCCCCTGTTTTACAGGGGCGTGTAATTACAATTTTTTTAGCAATAATTTGCCATAGGGCTCATTGCTGTGCTCCAAGTACAGTATCTGTGAGGGGTTGGAGTGTTGTGGCACCAGTGCCTAAGGCCCAATTTTTCAGCCCCTGTTTAACAGGGGCGTGTCATTACAATTTTTGAAGCAATACTTTGCAACAGGGCTCATTGCTGTGCTCCAAGTACAGTATCTGTGAGGGGTTGTAGTGTTGTGCCACCAGTGCCTAAGGCCCAATTTTTCAGCCCCTGTTCAACAGGGGCATGCAATTACAATTCTTGATCTAATAATTCACAGCAGGGCCCATTGCTGCACCCACCAAGAGTAACTCTGAGGGCTTACAGTGTTGTGGCAACGCCACCACCACCACCACCACGAAAGGCCCAATTTTTCAGCCCCTGTTCAAAAGGGGCATGTAATTACAATTCTTGATCTAATAATTCACAGCAGGGCCCATTGCTGCACCCACCAAGAGTAACTCTGAGGGCTTACAGTGTTGTGGCAACGCCACCACCACCACCACCACGAAAGGCCCAATTTTTCAGCCCCTGTTCAAAAGGGGCATGTAATTACAATTCTTAATCTAATAATTCACAGCAGGGCCCATTGCTGCACCCACCAAGAGTAACTCTGAGGGCTTACAGTGTTGTGGCAACGCCACCACCACCACCACCACGAAAGGCCCAATTTTTCAGCCCCTGTTCAAAAGGGGCATGTAATTACAATTCTTGATCTAATAATTCACAGCAGGGCCCATTCCTGCACCCACCAAGAGTAACTCTGAGGGCTTACAGTGTTGTGGCAACGCCACCACCACCACCACCACCACGAAAGGCCCAATTTTTCAGCCCCTGTTCAAAAGGGGCATGCAATTACAATTCTTGATCTAATAATTCACAGCAGGGCCCATTCCTGCACCCACCAAGAGTAACTGTCAGGGCTTACAGTGTTGTGGCACCAGCACCACCATCAAAGGCCCAATTTTTACTACCACTGTTCAACAATTATATGTAATTAAAATTCCTGATATAATAGTTGACAGCAGGGCGTTCCAGCACCAACCAAGAGTAACTGTGAGTGCTTACAGTGTTGTGCCAACACCAACAACTAAGGGGCCTATTTCTGCAGAGTATATACGGCAGGTCCCTACTTTCAAACATCCAACTTACAAACGACTCCTACTTGCAAACGCAAGAAGACAACAGGAAGTGAGAGGAAATCTACCCCTAGGAAGGAAAATTCTCTCCTGTAAGAATTAATATGGGAGAAAGGTGTCTCCTCTGTACTGATGCTTTATCACCAATCCTTGTTTCAAGAAAAACACCACATTTCAAAAACAGTTGTCATTGGGACGGAAAGTGAGGTGAAATGTTCTGAACAGGGGCACAGACAGCAAAACAAATGTTACAGGGGTGATAACCCTTACCTATGTTTTCCAAAAAGTTTAAAAATAGATTTTTGGGCTGGAGCTACACTTAAACAATGTACCTGTTCAAAATTACAAACAGATTCTACATAAGAACAAACCTACAGTCCCTGTCTTGTATGCACCGCCTGTATACGGCTGTTCAGAGTATATAGGGCCTTTTTTATTTTATGTGCGGGGTTCCCCTTAATATCTATACAAGACCCAAAGGGGCTGGTAATGGGCTGGGGTGGGGGGGGGGTCATGGGGTAGCTATGCCATTTTTCTTAAAGATTTTCATCCATATTACCGGGACCAGACATTACATTAAAGCCGCAAGCAGTTTTAAATGGCTTTTTTTCCTTTAGAAGTGTCATTTTGTGCAGGGACAGTTCTAAACACGGGAAACACGTGGCACTTCACAGGCATACTTTAGACACCCCCCAGGTACGATATTTAAAGGAATATTTGACTTTTTTTTTTCACTTTATGCATCATTAAAATGACTGCTCCCGAAAAACGACCGTTTTTAAAACTTCTTCTTGCATTGATACATGTCCCCTGGTGCAGAACCCGGGTTCCCAAACCCTTTTTAGGACAATAACATGCATAATAGTTGTTATAATTAGCACTTTAGAATTCGAACGTTCGCATCCATTGTATTTAATAGGGTTCTAATGTTCGTACGAACTTTCGGTCCGTTCGCGGGTTCTGGTGCGAACCGAACCCGGGGGTGTTCGGCTCATCACTACTCAAGACCCAGTAAGCCAGAGGATTTTCGGTGGGAAAGGTGTCCAAGTCTGACCTTGCCCCTAGGTATTCCTGCACCTTGTATATCAGACGCTGGCGATGGTTGCTGGAGCCGATCATACCTTGGGGCTGCGGACTAAAGAATTGTCTGAACGCATCGGTCAGACGGCCACCTTCCCCACCGCTCCTTCTTTGACTGACCGAAGTCTCAGCAACTCGTTGTCCAGGACCAGGAGTTTGTAACCTCCCAGTCTCTGGGAACGCGTTGCACAGACCTTTCTGCAAGGCCTCCCGGAGTTGTCTCATCCTCTGCTCCCTCTGCGACAGTAAGATAAGGTCCGCAACCTTACCCTTGTACCGTGGATCAAGGAGAGTGGCCAGCCAGTAATGGTCCCTCTCCTTGATTCAAAGAATACGAGGATCCTCTTGCAGACTTTGCAGGATCAGGGAGGCCATGCAGCGTAGGTTAGCTAAGGCATTCGGTCCGGAGTCCTCTGGGTCACTAAGGACGACATGATCCGCAGCCACCTCCTCCCAGTCACGTACAAGTCCAAATGTTTCTTGGGACTGTAAATCATCCCTAAAAGACTGCTGTTGTTGATGCTGAGTGCCAGGCTCCACCTCCATGCTGACACAATAATCCTCCTCCTCCTCCTCCTCCTCGTCCTGTGGGATGGGTGGGACAGAAGGAACACTGTCTGGGTAAAGGGGGCCTTGAGAGGCAAGGAAGTCCTCCTCTTCCTGCCTCTGTTCTGCCTCAAGTGCCCTGTTCATTATTCCACGCAGCGTATGCTCCAACAGGTGGACAAGAGGTACAGTGTCACTGATGCATGCACTGTCACTGCTCACCATCCTCGTGGCCTCCTCAAATGGTGCCAGGACAGTGCATGCATCCCTGATCATGCCCCACTGGCGTGGTGAAAAAAAAACCAGCTCCCCTGACCTTGTCCTGGTGCCGTAATCGCACAGGTACTCATTGATGGCCCTCTGCTGCGTGTGCAGCCGCTGCAGCATGGCCAACGTTGAGTTCCACCTGGTGGGCATGGCACATATAAGGCGGTTCTTGGGCAGGTTCAACTCCTTTTGCAGCTCAGCCAGCCGAGCACTGGCATTATATGATCTGCGGAAATGCACACAGACTTTCCTGGCCTGCCTCAGGACATCCTGTAAGCCCGGGTACCTGCCCAAGAACCGCTGCACCACCAGGTTAAGGACGTGAGCCACACAGGGCACATGGGTCAGTTGTCCCTGTCGGAGGGCGGAGAGGAGGTTGGTGCCATTGTCGCAAACCACCATTCCTGCCTTAAGCTGGCGTGGCGTCAACCACTTCTCGGCCTGCCCCTGCAGAGCTGACAGAACCTCTGCCCCAGTGTGGCTCCTGTCCCCCAAACACACCAGCGCAAGCACGGCATGGCATCTTTTTGCCTGCGTACTTGCGTAGCCCCTTGAACGCCTACGGAGCACCGCTGGTTCCGAGGACAAAGCACAGGAAGAGGCCATGGAGGAAGAAGAAGAGGAGGGGGTGGAGGAGAGAGGTGTGTCACAACAACCAGTAGTAGCATTTTGGAGGCGTGGCGGCGGAACAACCTCCAACACTACTGCACCTTGTCCTGCATCCTTCCCAGCTGCCAAAAGAGTGACCCAATGGGCCATGAAAGAAAGGTAACGTCCCTGTCCATGCCTGCTGGACCATGAGTCAGCGGTAATATGCACCTTACCGCTGACCGCCCTGTCCAGCGAAGCATGGACATTGCCTTCCACATGCCGGTAGAGAGCCGGAATCGCCTTCCGTGAGAAAAAGTGGCGTTTGGGAACCTGCCACTGAGGAACCGCACATTGCATAAACTCACGGAAGAGGGCCGAGTCTACCAACTGAAAAGGCAGCAGTTGAAGTGCTAGCAATTTAGCCAAGCTAGCATTCAACCGCTGGGCATGTGGATGGCTGGGAGTGAACTTCTTTCGACGGTCCAGCAGCTGGGGCAGGGAAATTTGCCTGCTAGAATCGGATGTCGGTGTACTGCTAGCAGAGTGCCCGCAAGTACTTGGCTGTGACACACCTAATTCTACACCTTCATTCCTCTCATTGCAGGTTTCAGAGAGGACTGAAGGTATAGTGGGGTTGGAGATCCCAGCTGATGCGGAGCAAGGAGAGGTCCGCTTTGTTCTTTGGTGTGGGTCTTTAAGGTAGGCTTGCCAACGAGCTGCATGGCAGGTCAACATATGTCTGGTCAAGCATGTGGTGCCCAAGCGGCTGATGTTTTGGCCACGCGATATACGCTTGAGACATATGTTGCAAACAGCAGCGGTGCGATCTGATGCACTCGACTCAAAAAAGGCCCACACCAAAGAACTTTTGGAATAACGGGCAGAGGCAGCGCCCTGCACAGGCGGAGCTCTGCGGTGTGATTCAGTCGGTGTGCTGCCCTTATGCTGGCCCCCGGAGGGCATCCTGCCTCGTTGGAGATGTGTCTCCTCCTCATCCTCCTCCTCCTCTCTCCTATCAGGCACCCACGTGGAATCAGTGACCTCATCATCCCCTCCCTCCTCATCACTGGAACCAATCTGGCAGTATGCTGCAGCTGCTGGAACATGACTGCCAGATTGGTGTCTTTCTTGAGCATCCCCTCTCTCTGCTCTCACGCTACTGCCTTCCTCTAGCTGGGTATCATCTTCAGATCCTTCGAAGCGCTGGGCATCCTCCTGGAGCATGTACCCAACACTGTGCTCAAACAGTTCGGGGGACTCCTCAGGAGGACATGGTGGGTCTAGGGAAGGAGTGACTGATGATGACATTGAGGACGCTTTGGCAGCTGCTTTGCCAGTACCCTGAGCCTGGGTGAGAGAGGATGAGGGGGATGAGGAGGGCTTGGTCATCCACTCTACCAAGTCTTCGGCATGATGCGGCTCAACACGTCCAGCTGCCGAAAATAAGGACAAGCGTGTCCCATGGCCACGTGCTGATGATGATGCACCGCGTCCACGACCAGCACTGTTGTCTCTAGACACAGAGCCTGCTTGCCCTCTTTTATTGGCTCCTGACTGTCTGCCTCTCCTTGTTTGCCTTCCAGACATTCTAAAGGCCTGCAGGGAGATGGGAAAACCAGCAATAAAGGGTAGCTTCAGGTGTATATTTTGCAAGAAGCACACTACGCCTGCTGTAAGTGCTGCAGATGCCTGCCTGTGTTACACAACAGGAAAAAACAGCAATAAGGGCTAGCTTCTGGTGTATATTTTGCAAGAAGCACACTACGCCCGCTGTAAGTGCTGCAGATGCCTGTTAGTGCAACACAAAAGAAAAAAACTACGAGCAATAAGGGGTAGCTTCAGGTGTATAATGTGCAGGAGGCACACTACGCCCGCTGTAAGTGCTGCAGATGCCTGCCTGTGTTACACAACAGGAAAACACAGCAATAAGGCCTAGCTTCAGGTGTATATTTTGCAGGAGGCACGCTACGCCTGCTGTAAGTGCTGCAAATGCCTGCCTGTGTTACACAACAGAAAAACACAGCAATAAGGCCTAGCTTCAGGTGTATATTTTGCAGGAGGCACACTACGCCTGCTGTAAGTGCTGCAGATGCCTGCCTGTGTTACACAACAGGAAAACACAGCAATAAGGCCTAGCTTCAGGTGTATATTTTGCAGGAGGCACACTACGCCTGCTGTAAGTGCTGCAGATGCCTGTCTGTGTTACACAACAGGAAAACACAGCAATAAGGCCTAGCTTCAGGTGTATATTTTGCAGGAAGCACACTACGCCTGCTATAACTGCTGCAGATGCCTGCCTGTGTTACACAACAGGAAAACACAGCAATAAGGGCTAGCTTCAGGTGTATACTGTGCAGGAGGCTTAGCAAAAATATCACTGACACTGTCCCCTGCCTATCCTTCTCTCTCCCTGCACATAAGGTTTAGCAGAATATCACTGACACTGTCCCTGCCTATTCTTCTCTCTCCCTGCACACAAGGTTTAGCAGAATATGACTGACACTGTCCCTGCCTATCCTTCTCTCTCCCTGCACACAAGGTTTAGCAGAATTTCACTGACACTGTCCCTGCCTATCCTTCTCTCTCCCTACACACAAGGTAAATGAACAAATATCACTAACACTGTCCCTGCCTATCCTTCTCTCTCCCTGAACCAGAACACACTACACAAGGCTGCCGCGATGGCGGCCTTTTATAGTGTGGGGCATGTACTAAACCCCCTTGAGCTATAATTGGCCACAGGCATCCTGCCTGTGGCCAATTATGGCTCTCCTCGCTGCCGGCGCTGGGATTGGCCAAGCATGCGGGGTCACAGTGCATGCTTGGCCAATCACAGCGCCGGGATTGCACTGTGATGGCGCAGTGTATTGTGGGCCGTTCGCGTCACTCGAATTTGGCGTGAACGGCCCAAAACGTTCGATCTTCGTCGAACGATCGAACACCGAGCTCATCCCTAGTTCTCAATGCGAAAAGGAAGGTGGGATATATGGACAGCCGCACTCCAACATTTGTTGTATTTAAATTAATGGAATCACTCCTGAAAAGAAGGATAATTGATCACTTAACCACTTCCGCCCCGGAAGGATTTACCCCCTTCCTGACCAGAGCACTTTTTGCGATACGGCACTGCATCTGTTTAACTGGAAATTGCGCGGTTGTGCGACATTGCACCCAAACAAAATTGACGTCCTTTTTTTCTCACAAATAGAGCTTTTTTTGGTGGTATTTGATCACCTCTGTGGTTTTTATTTTTTGCGCTATAAACAAAAAAATGCAACTATTTAAAAAAAAAAAAAACAATTCTTTTTACTTTTTGCTTTAATAAATATCCCCCAAAAAATATATAAAAAAAAATTTCTTCCTCAGTTTAGGCCGATATGTATTCTTCCACATATTTTTGGTAAAAATTTTTTGCAATAAGCGTATATTGATTGGTTTGTGCAAAAGTTATTGCATCTACAAAATAGGGGATAGATTTATGGCATTTTTATTATTCTTTTTTTCTTTAATAGTAATGGCAGCAATCTGCGATTTTTATCATGACTGCGACATTGCGGCGGACATATGGGACACTTTTGACACTATTTTGGGACCAGTGACATTTATACAGCGATCAGTGCTATAAAAATGCATTGATTACTGTGTAAATGACACTGGCAGGGAAGGGGTTAAACACTAGGGGGCGATCAAGGAGTTAACTGTGTTCCCTCACTGTGTTCTCACTGTAGGGGGATGGTCTCACTAGAACATGACAGAGATCACTGCTCCCGATCACTGGGAGCAGTAGATCCCTGTCATGTTGCTAGGCAGAACAGGGAAATGCCTTGTTTGCATCTCCCCGTTCTGCCTCTCCGTGTCACAATCGCGGGCCACCAGCGGACATCGAGTCTACGGGAACCAGCGGGCGGGCGCACGCATGGCCACTAGGCCGCAGTTTAAAGGGGACGTACAGGTACGCCAATTTGCGCAGCCATGCCATTGTGCCAACGTACATCGTCGTGCGCTGGTCGGCAAGCGGTTAAAAACATATAATTTGCTGGACCCAAAGCAGCATGGCTTTACTAAGGGCAGATCATGTCAGACTAATCTGATTGATTTTTTCTAATACATTACCAATGTTTTGGTCCAGGGTGGTGCAGTAGTCATAGCCTATCTTGATAACAGCAAAGTATTTGATACAGTTCCACATAACAATCTAATAAAAATATTAACAAGCTAAACTTTGGATGGTTCAGTGGATATGCAGTTGGCAAAAGGATAGATACCGGAGTGTAGTTGTAAATGGGGTTCATTCAGAACAGAGACCCATTGCTAAAGCTGTATCACAAGGCTCTGTACTAGGTCCTGTTCTATTTCATCTATTTGCAAGTGATAAAACGATATGGTTGCTGGGTAAGGTATGTATTTTTGATGATGACACAAAGGTGTGCAATAGGGTTGATCTCCCTGGAGGTGTCTGTAACATGGAAAATTAGCTGGCATCGCTAAAAGATTGGTCAAAGCAGTGGAAACTGCAGTTCAATGGTTCTAAATGTAAAATAATGCATCTAGGGAAAAATAATCACTTTATAGATTACAATATTGGGGGTACAGTGATGGCCAGCACTTCAGAGGAAAAAGATTTGAGAGTACTTATTTCAGATCATTTCCGGAATTAGGGGGGGTGCTGGGGTGGGTTACACCCCCACATTTCAGCTTTGCTCATCCAGACCAGGCCCCCCTCGCAGAACATTGGGCCTGCCCGCTAAGCTCCTCCCCCATCCCAACACTCAGAGCCAGAACAAGGAGGAGGCAGCCAGGCGCAATGAACTACAAAAGTAAACAGTAATGTCTGGACAGGAGTAGTGACAGGGGCAGAGAGGAGTGCGCCAGGAGGAGGTGGTGCTGTGCTATCCTCCCTCCTGTACAAAACAGTGCTCCTCCATACAGTAGATTTGATCACAACATTTCCAACCCACACATAGCAACCACCAGCAGGAAACCAAATACATTTAAAGCAAGACATGTCACCAGCACACCAAGGATCTCCCAAAGCATTCTGTACTATGATTTGATTACTGAATAAAGTTTTGGACCCATTCAGGAGATCCTTGGTGTGCTGGTGACATCTCTCTCTTCCATACAGTAGATGACAAAGGATCGCTCTAAGATCAGACTGTAAACGGTTTGATTACCCCCCCCCCCCTTTATCTCCTCCAAGGGCTGCTCATCTCCTGGCAGCAGGTAATGTGGGTAGGGGCAGTAATCAAACCGTGTGCAGTCCGATCTGAAAGTGATCATGTGTCACCTGCTGTATGGAGGAGCACCTTTCTGACAGGAGGGAGATGAGCACAGCTCTCTCCTCTCTACAGCTGTCTCTTCTCCTGGGAACATAATGGGAGTAACAATTATTTGTGCTTGGGAGGAAAGGTTTGTGGAGAAGGGGGAATTTGTGCTAGGAGGGGGGATTGGGGAGGGGATTTGTGCTAGGAGGGGGTGGAGGGGTTTGGACTAAGAGGGAAAATAGGTGAGATTTGTGCTAGGAGGAGGGATGGGTGGGATTTGCACTAGGAAGGGGTGGGGGGTTTGGGTTAAGAGGGAGCATTGGGGTGTAATTTGTGCTAGTAGGGATTTGTGCTAGGATGGGGGCTTTATGTTAGGAGGGGGGTTTATGGTTGAGGAAGTGTGCTGGGAGGGGGATTTTAGGTGATGATTGATGATGTGTGCTAGGAAGGGTGATTATTATCAGGTGGGGGAGATGTGTGCTAGGAGGTTGGAATTGTGGTGTGATTATAGCTGGAAGGCGGGATTGTGGGGCAAAGATTTGTGCTGAGATGGGGGGATTTGGACTGGGTGGATGGTGAAATTTAGCATTTTAGTTTGGAGAGAATTTTGGTTTGCAGAGGGAACCCAGGTTTATGGGTTGAGTGTCCTGAATTTTTTTGGGGGGGTCGGGGGGGGGGATTTCTGCTGAGACATGCTGCTTATATATTGGGGCGTGCACAGTTTGTTATCTTTATCCTGAACGCTAGATGACCTTGTCCCAACACTGCCCACACTGCACACAGCACAAAATTCCCAGATCAGAATAGCAGTGCAGCTTCAATACCAGCTACACACTGTGCAGATCAAGGCTGTGTCTGTCAGGAAATCTAATCTCAGCTGTGTGGGGAAGCAGCCATCCATCCTGCTGATCCCTGTCCTCTACACTGCTGACCCATATCCTCCATCCTGCTGATCCCTGTCCCATGCACTCCTGCCCCATCCTCCATCCTGCTGACTTCTGTCCTCCATCCAGCTGACCCCCTTTTCCTCTGCTCTGTTGAGCCCTGTCCTCTGCCCTTTTGAACTCTGTTCTCTGACCTGATAACCCCCATCCTTCGTCCTGCTGTCCCTTGTCCTCTACTTTTCTGACCCCTGTACACTGCCCTGATGACCCCCTGTTCTCTACCCTACTAACCCCTGTCCTCTGCCCTGATAACCCCAATTTTTCCCCCTGCTGTCCCTGTGATCTGCTCTGCTGACCCCAGTCATCTGCCTTGCTGAAACCTATTTTCGGCCCTAATGATCATCTGTACACTGCCCTACTGAATCTTGTACATTCCCCTGCTGACCTTTCATCATCTGCCCTGCTGACCCCCTGTACACTGCCCTGCTGACTCATTGCACACTGCCCTGCTGACCCCTGTCCTCTGCCCTGATAACCCAGCATACACTGTAGAGGCCTACACACTAATAGCCTCTGTACACTGCCCTACAAACTGCTTACCATATCCTGCTGACTCCCTTTACATTGCCCTATTGCCTCTTATACACTGCCCTGCTGACCTTGCATCCTCTGTTCCCTGACATTTTTTACTGCACCCCCACATTAAACAGGCTAGACTCGGTTTTAGATGACTGCAAAATTAGCAAAGGAGTGTGGCCATGCAGTGGGAAAGGCAACTAAAATTCTAGGCTGCATCACTAGAGGGGTCACAAGCAGGAGTAAGGAGGTCCTGATTCCCCTATATGGATCTTTAGTTAGACCTCATTTAAATGTCTGAGTCCAGTTCTGGAGACCTCACTTACACAAATACATTAGATACTGTAAAACATGTAGCACAGACCCCAGACCAGGTTGACTGTTTTGGTCCCAGGTTCCATTCCCTGATAGGCACATGCCAGCCAGTCACACAGTAGTTCACAGTCACTCGAGTCAGAAAACAGGACATGCATGTCTTTTTTTTATTTGCTGGATTAACTTGGATGGGGTGAGGGTGAGCTTTGGGATACCCCAAAAGAAAATAGCAAAAGTGCAACAGAGGACACTAAAACTGAATTGCAGCGTGTAACCACACTCTTGAATGTGAAGGTTAAATAAACTTCAATGCAGGAACTCCTCAAAAGGAGTATAGTCCTGAATGAACTGTAATGAGCTCCTGAAAGTGACATTACAGTACAGTCTCTGTACTTGGTGTCTGTACAGTCTCTGTACTTGGTGTCTGCTGCCTGGATCCACTGTAGGGCTTTCTGCACTGCCTTGGATGATCTGAATGAAGATCCCTGAGCCCTAACTGGAGCTGGGACCCCAAAAAGGATTTCTTCAGTGCTGTAGATGGCCTCTCAGGGGTGCCCTCAGGCTGGGACTAACTCCCCTAGGAACAAGAGAAAGCTGTTCTAGGTCCCAGACTATTTATAACCCCCTCAGCCCCCTCACTTTCTCGACCAGGGAATGGCTGAAAGGGCATGAATATGCAGGCCAGGGTCAAACTCTCTGACCCACTATATTGGAACACTCAGTGGGATGCAGGGGAAAGTAGCTGACCCTGCACCAGCAGAACCCCGAACAGACACAGACAATCACTGCTCTCCCTGGCTGCAGAGAAGCCAAGAACTAAATTTACCTAAACACTAGCAGCCTATTAGGGGGTGCTACAAATGGGTCCAGAGACGGGTAACAAAAATGGTGAAAGGTCTGAGGGATAAAACATATCAGAAGAGACTTCAGGAACATAATATGTACAGTCTGGAGCAAAGAAGGAAATGGGTTGATTGAAACCTTTAAATGCACCAAGGCTATAAATAAGGTTCAGGAGGGCATTATTTTCAATATGAAGCCAAGATCAAGAACACGGGGACATGACCTCAAACTAGAAGGAGGAAATTTCAAAACTAATCTTAGAAAGTATTATTTTACTGAAAGGATAGTTGATGCTTGGAGTTACTTCCAACAGAAGTAGTGAGTCAGTCAACAGTAAGTGGATTCAAACATGCTTGGGACAAACATAGATCTATACTCAGACAAAAAGTTGAAAAAATGTATAAATATAAAAAAAATGGTGCAGACTCGATGAGACATTGTTTTGTTTTTGTTTGTTTTTTTGTAGTCACTCTTCTTTGTTTCTGAGATCCTATTAATATTTGGGGGAGGGCTGCCTAAAAGGATTTTTTACATCGACTGACTGAAATTCAACTGTAAAACTAGTCATGCACTTTCTGTCATGTGACTCCTGTGCTTTAAGCCTCATAGCTGTATATCTGCAGCATGAGATCATCTAAGGCATTGCTGCCTGCAACTGCTAATCTCAAGAGATTTAAAATGAGATTTGGTGATGTCACTGCTGTGCTGCCTTTTATTCCCCTGGCTAGACAGAAAGCTGTACAATGATCTCCCTGCTTCATCCATTTTGTGGATCTCTGACTTCACAATCTCTCTGCTGCTTCTTGATTATTACCCAATCAATCCTCAGATCACCAGTAGGTGTACACAGGACAGTATATCATCTAAATGCAGACCTGGTTCAGTGTTGTCTTCATTTCTTTCAGAAGTACCAAAGCAACCACATTGTAATATACATTTTTTTAAAGGGTCTGTTTGCCTACAATTTGTGTTTCAGGATATCACAGAAAGTAGAAAGTTATATCACCCTAAGGTTTCTTTTGTCTAGTCAGGAATTTTGTTGACATGCATGTTCTCCTCTATAAGCTTTTCCTACTCCTCTACACATACACAACCCCAACCACCCCCGTTTAACTAATCACTGGCATAAAAAGTAGGGAAAAAAAGACTACCTAAATGTCCCTTTTACTCATCTAAATCCATAGTCATAGAACAACCAGTTCCTAAGTCTTCTGTCTCCTTACCTGCATAGAAGGAGTTGTCCTTCTTTGGGAGTCACCACCTGCATTACACAAAAACTTCTTAATGGCTGTCCAGCTGTGCAGGGTCCTCTCAGGATTCAGAAGATATGAGGGTCCATGCGTTTTTTCCTTGCACAAAGCAGTTCTATTAGTAGGTTCTGTTTGGCTTTGTGTGGGAAGATTAATAATATTTTTTTCTGTATAGATTTGTTTACCTATTTTTTCTTTTTGCAATAGACATATTTCCTTTTTTTCAGTCAGTGAAAAATATTATTTTACATATCTTGTATTTGCACATATTCCCTTAAAAGTTGTACTGTTTGAATTAAATGAACAGTTGTTTAGGTCTACAAATCTGAAATATGACTTTGGGGTGGACTGGCCTTTTAAGGAAATAAAAGTATAAAACCTAGGTTCAGGGCAAAGCAACAACAAATGGTTATTCTTATATTCAGTTTTCAAAGCCGTTGTCATCCAAATCTCCTCACATGACCTAATGTGACCAACAGCATGAAACACTATAAAGATACACAATTCTCTCCTGATTAATTTGTGGTCTGTACTAGTTCACAGGCTAAAAAGTTAGCAGTTGTGCACATTTCCTGGATGCAGGCGGGGAGGTTTCAGAAAGGCTATGATCTGTGATCTGCAGGGCATGGGGATATAAGGAGGATATCTCAGCCTTAGAGGTTGATTTATAAAGTATTCATATAGCTATTCACCCAGTGAAAATGCATGTACATTTGTTCTGTACAAACGGGCCAAAAAACAAATGCAAAAAGGCTTTATTCTCTGCTTTCAAGTGTCAATAATTGATTTTAAATGGAAAAGACCACATCTGGCCACTGGATGGAGCTAAGTATTATAGGAAATTCATATGGTACTTAGCTCCATCTATTGGCAAAATGAAGGGTTTTCATTTCATTTAAAATCAATGATTTACTTACTAACAAGCTCAGGATATATCCTATTTAGATTTTTTATTTTGTTTTTTGCCCCATTTGCACAGAATGAGCATACTTTCACTAGGCAAATGGCTATGCGAATTCTTTATAAATCAACCCTTTAATATAATTAAGATCTGAAACAGATTTATACAATAAATCAAAACAGGTCATTAGTAACTGCTATTGTTTAAGGCACAGTTTCACAAACATCTTAATAGATGCAGCATGGCATTAGTTACTCTGATGACCATTCATATTGGACTTCCCCTCTCACAGCTGATGAAGGTAGGTTGTAACCAACACAGTACATGTCAGAGATGCAACATTCCTCTGTGTGTTAGGCCCCGTTCTCATCAAGTGATTTGGGATCACGGGCGGAATCTGCCCCAATAGTGGCTCCAAACTACACTGCAATGCTGGAAAAACACAGCATGCACCTTTGTGTGCCATTCTTTTTCAATGGCATCTAAATGTGGTGCAGTTTTGTCACACTGCAATCGCAGCAAATCGCATCACGTGATGGTTGTCACCATGCTCCTTTTTGGGTGACAAGCTTCACGAGATGTGATTTTACAGCGCTTGGTGCGCAAAACCGCACCACGTTTTGGTGCCATTATAAATGAATAGCACACAAACATGCGTACTGCATTTTGCCATCATTACAGTGCAGTTTGGAATCGCTAGATGTGAATGGGGCCTTAGGCCTACAGGCCAAGCCTTCTGCTGCTACATAAAAATGATGAATGATAAATCATCCTGGAGCTTCGAGCCTTTCTAAAAGGGTGTTTCTTAACCCCTAGGTGTTGACAGTATGCAAATATACAGCCGGTCGGTGGGTGGGCCTTGGCACAGAGCGGCCACATATTTGCGTACCAATTAGCCGACACAGCTGTGCTGAGGGTGCGTGCCCTGCGCACTACCAGCACAGTTACTGATGGCTAACGAAAAGCTCCTGATCGCTTCCTGCGATCGGGAGCCTTTTGATCATGTGATCGCTGTGACAGCCAATTACAGTGGTCACATGATCATAAGCCCCACCTCCCAGCATCTGAGACTTCCGAAAAGGCTGGGAAGTGCTGGTGCAAAGGGGTTAACTATAGTCCTTATTTTGAATCCTACTATTAATCATTGCTTGGTATTAAAATACCCTAACCCTTAATCCCTCTAACCCTTGAACATAACATCGGCCCTAATCCCTAATGCTAAATACTACACCCCTAAAGAACTGTATTTACTTTAACACAGCGGTCTCAAACTGTTGCGAAACTACAAGTCCCATGATGCATTGCAAGACTGACAGTTACAAGCATGACTCCTACAGGCAGAAGCATGATAGGACTTGTAGTTTCTCAACAGCTGGAGAGAAGCCAGTTTGAGACCCCAGCTTTAACACCTTCATAGTTCGAGGTCCTCGAAGCACATATGGCCTGCCAAATTTAGCAGCTTTAGAATGCATTAGTTAACATTACAAGAGCTTTAAGACTAACTTACCTTTTTTTAGGTTTCTATTTGTTTGCCATTTTCATAAATACCTTACACATGTTGGTAATTTATACATACATTATTGTTTAAACCTTTTTTAACCTGTCAGTGGGCCTCTCTCATGAAATCAATATTATTGATTGATGAGTTGACCACATGATTGGGAACCACTCTGGTTCCAGATCATCGGTGTAGCCCAGAAGCTGTCAACACAGGTATATGCTCCTACAGTGATATGTAGATTAACATTCTCTCAGCACAGGTAACTGTGCCTGAGCACGTTAATCTGCAGACCGTGAGTTTAAAGGCATAAATGCAGGCTGGAGATAATATTGCTAAAACATAACATGAGGATATCCCTTGAGCTTATTTAGAGCTATTTCAATGACCTTGGAGGGTATTCGCCACTGCATCAGAAGTAACTTGAATTTGTCGATTCTATTTTTTTAAAGTGACTTTGTCGCTATTAAAAAAATTAAGCACAGCCCGTAAAATAATGTTAATGATACTTAACAGTCCAGCTACCCATGATTTCAGTCTTTGCTCTCTTGCTAAGCTATAATGAGCTATCAGAGACACAGTAGTGATGTAACAGCTGATGGGTGGAACCACAGTATGTAGTAGGGGATGAAGGCATCGAAAACGATTGAATGTGTCAGATGCTGAAGATCCTGCCGGCCCGTGTAGCTCTGCAGGAAAGCAAAGATTACATGGCATTTGTGTGCATTATTAAAATTCACTTTAAATACCCCTACAGAATATGTCAGCACTCTCTCTTTTGTATGTTAACTCCTTTCAGAAGACATTAAATGATCAGTGTCTTAGCAGAGGATGACCAGGGTTGGGAATGAGCATGAAGAGAAACAACAAGGACTAAAGGCAAGATTCTCTCTGAGATCACCATAAGAGAGACAATGCTGTTATCCTTCTGTTACTACACAAGTTATGTCTGGTTTCATTTCTTACTTCTGTCTACCACAGTTCACACATCATGTTTGCTTTATTATTTTATTCTCTCTTTTCTCATTTTCGAAAATCACGGAACTCCTTCTGTTCTCCAGCACACAGTTTTTTTTTTTTCATATTTCCATTTCCCCAAGAATCTGTTATTGTTTGATGAGGTTTAAATCTGTCATGGAATAAGAACAATACTTTCATTATACATAAAGTATATTTCACAAGACTATAATAGATTCAAGTGTTTTAATTTGTTTTATAAGTGTGTTATGGATTTCCCTACTTAGCTCTTGTCTGTCTGCTAAAATACTTTGTCCACTGGGAATCTTTCCTCAGTTTTTGACTAAACCTCAGACCTAGTTTCTTTAACCCTTACAAGGAACTCCTCCTATTTGGTCCCTTTTGGTCTGTTAAAGGTATTCCATGGTCACAGCATACACTTTCATTGTATAACATCAGCATTGTAATAGCAGTAGTATTTAACAATCTTATATAAGGCCCCTTTCACACTGGGGCGGGAGGTGTGTCGGCGGTAAAGCGCCGCTATTTTTAGCAGCGCTTTACCGTCGGATTTGCTGCGGTATTCGGCCGCTAGCAGTGTGGTTTTACCCCCCACTAGCGGCCGAAAAAGGGTTAAAAACCACCTCAAAGCGCCTCTGCAGAGGCGCATTGCCGGCGGTATAGTCACGGTGTCCCATTGCTTTCAATGGGCAGGAGCGGTGGAGGAGCGGTAAACACACGGCTCCTTCACCGCTCCAAAGATGCGGCTAGCAGGACTTTTTTTTAACCACTCCAGTGTGAAAGTCCTCGGGCTTTCACACTGGAGAAACAGCAGCCGCTGTTTCAGGTCGGTTTGCAGGCGCTATTTTTAGCGCAATAGCACCTGCAAACCGCCCCAGTGTGAAAGGGGTCTTAGCATACTTGATAAATTCCCTTTCATGTTTTGAGTTCTGTCTGTCTGTCTCTCTTTCCTCCACTACCTGGATTCTCTACATGCTTTCAAGCTTCATCTTTGCTGTTTACTGTCAATGTCTAAGGACTATATATCCCATGGTTCTTTGCTGCCTACAATTTGTGATTCCTGTACTGACTCTACCTTCTTAAACTCCTTCTCCCAGTGCCTGCGTAGTTTAGCAAGCTATGTGAAATGCAGAGCAAGATCCAAGAGCAGGCCCAGGGAAGCAGGCACAGAAAATATAGAGGCAGGCCGAGGTCATGTGCCTATGTGTCAGTGCACGCTGGATAATAGCCCAAGCTCGTCTGTGGGCTCATCGGAAATAAACACCCCCAAATCTTTTCCTTCTGTAGTACTGGCCAGCAATGTACCCTCAACACTGTACTCTGCCAAGGGATTCTTTTTCCCTGAGGGCATTATTTTCCCCTAGGTACGTAAATTTAGAAACATTGAACTGCAATTTTAATATAGATGTTTTTTACAAGTTTAAGCGCTTCCCGCCCGGTCTATAGTAATATTGATGGCTGAGCAGGAGCTTTCTGTTTCCTAGTGGACATCATATTACGTGCGAGGATCGGTCCACGCTCCATCAAAATCTGTCATCTGCTGTGTCCAACAGCCCACCGTGAGAACACTTCGATCAGTGCTCTCTGTCATTGGCTACGAATGTTAATCGAGGATGTCAGACAGACTGTCATACACAGGGGCCAAATGCTGGACATTTTTTTTTTTAACCAGCCGATGTCTCCCGACATTACGCCAATTAGTACCAAGCTTAAGGGTCATTCATATTGGTGTTAGATGTAAAAGAGTATTTAACAGCTGGTGGGTTGAAATGTCATGCCACCACATTTCACTCTTCCAGTGGAGAAACAAAACAAAAAAAGAGTAGGTTTTGCATATATCCAAGAGACATAACAAAATTCTTTCAATCATATACAGTATTTAACAGCCAATACAAGAAGTACATTGTAGGGTCTATTAACACTTTAAGGGCAATTCTTTCTGTGGCTAATATTTCTATCGTTAGCTTTGGCTGATGCAGATGGGTGGAATTATATGTTGTTATCCTACATCTTTTAGACTCCGCATGAAATAGGTCCCCACCAGATGTCACAACACTACTTACAGTATCTCACAAAATTGAGAACATGCAGTAGAAATGGTGCAGACAAAGCATCACACTGCCTCCGCATGGTGCAGACAAAGCATCACACGGCCTCCGCCGGCTTGTCTTCTTCCCATACTGCATTCTGGTGTCATCTCTTCCCCAGTGGAGGATTTTGAGGAGAATAAAACTTCCAGTGGAGTTTTCTTTCACACATTGAGATTTGATTGATCTGGCTGGACGCTCCAAGGAAAAAGAGTTTGCTACTTTGGATATCTAAGACATCTATAATAGAAGCGCGACTAGACCTGTAGGGGTCTTTACTTGAGGTGAGAGGCTGGGGCACACCACTGTCACGGATTGGGGTAAGTTTATCACTTTTAAGAACTGATTTTTTTTGCACTACAGATGGTGTAATTACATCACTTCATGAACTATGTTATGAGTTTTTTTCTGCACAAGCACTTTATAAATGTTTTTGTGATTTTAAATTTTTTGTTTCTCTTTGGATTTACATCATCTATTGAATGTTATTTGCACTTATTTACCATTGGATTGCATATTATTGCATTAGCACTTTGGAAGTTGATTCACTATATATTGATCTTTATTGAGTAAGCACCACGTCATTTACTTACCTAGACTAAGGACATGGATTACTGGAACCATGTGCCGTGGTCTGATGAGACCAGGATAAGCTTATTTGGTTCAGATGGTGTCAAGAGTGTGTGGCGGCAACCAGGTGAGAAGTACAAAGACAAGTCTGTCATGCCTACAGTCAAGCATGGTGGTGGGAGTGTCATGGTCTGGGGCTGCAAGAGTGCTGCCGGCACTGGGGAGCTACAGTTTATTGAGGGAACCATGAATGCCAACATGTACTGTGACATACTAAAGCAGAGCATGATCCCCTCCCTTTGGAGAATGGACCAAAGGTCAGTATTCCAACATGATAATGACCTCAAACACACCTCCAAGACGACCACTGCCTTGCTAAAGAAGCTGATGGTAAAGGTGACGGACTGACCAAGCATGTCTCCAGACCTAAACTCTATTGAGCATCTGTGGGGCATCCTAAAATGGAAGGTGGAGGAGCGCAAGGTCTCTAACATCCACCAGCTCCGTGATGTTGTCATGGAGGAGTGGAAGAGGACTCCAGTGGCAACCTGTGAAGCTCCGGTGAACTCCTTGCTTGAAAATAATGGTGGCCACACAAGATATTGACACTTTGGGCCCAATTTGGACATTTTCACTTAGGGTTGTACTCACTTTTGTTGCCAGTGGTTTAGACGTTAATGGCTGTGTGTTGAGTTATTTTGAGAGGACAGAAAATTTACACTGTTAGTGGCGGTTCACACTACGGTGACCTGAAAGTCGGCACGACTTTGTCAGGCAACTTCGAGGCAACTTCGAGGCAACTTCGAAGCAACTTCAGGGAATTCCTGGGTAATCTTCCTGTAATGTCGGATCCAAATCACATCAATTAAGATAAGGATGCAACTTAGAGGCAACTTCCATTGACATCTATGGGTACATGTCGGCTAGAAGCCACCTTTGGATTTACATCATCTATTGAATGTTATTTGCACTTATTTACCATTGGATTGCATATTATTGTATTAGCACTTTGGAAGTTGATTCACTATATATTGATTTTTATTGAGTAAGCACCACATCATTTACTTACCTAGACTAAGGACATGGATTACTGGAACCATGCCTGTGGTCTGATGAGACCAAGATAAACTTATTTGGTTTAGATGGTGTCAAGCGTGTGTCGCGGCAACCAGGTGAGGAGTACAAACACAAGTGTGTCTTGCCTACAGTCAAGCATGGTGGTGGGAGTGTCATGGTCTGGGGCTGCAAGAGTGCTGCCGTCACTGGGGAGCTACAGTTCATTGAGGGAACCATGAATGCCAACATGTACTGTGACATACTGAAGCAGAGCATGATCCCCTCCCTTCGGAGATTGGGCCACAGGTCAGTATTCCAACATGATAATGACCTCAAACACACCTCCAGAACGACCACTGCCTTGCTAAAGAAGCTGAGGGTAAAGGTGACGGACTGACCAAGCATGTCTCCAGACCTAAACCCTATTGAGCATCTGTGGGGCATCCTAAAATGGAAGGTGGAAGAGTGCAAGGTCTCTAACATCCACCAGCTCCATGATGTTGTCATGGAGGAGTGGAATAGGACTCCAGTGGCAACCTGCGAAGCTCTGGTGAATTCCTTGCTTGAAAATAATGGTGGCCACACAAGATATTGACACTTTGGGCCCAATTTGGACATTTTCACTTAGGGGTGTACTCACTTTTGTTGCCAGCGGTTTAGACATTAATGGCTGTGTGTTGAGTTATTTTGAGAGGACAAAAATTTACACTGTTTGTGGCGGTTCACACTACAGTGACTTGAAAGTCGGCACGACCTTGCCAGGCAACTTCAAGGCACCTTCGAGGCAACTTCAAGGCAACTTCAAAGTCACTTCAAGGCAACTTCGAAGCAACTTCAGGGAATTCCTGGGTAATCTTCCTGTAATGTCGGATCCAAATCACATCAATTAAGATAAGGATCCAACTTAGAGCCAACTTCCATTGAAATCTATGGGTACAAGTCGGCTAGAAGTCACCTTGAAGTAGTACAGGAACCTTTTCTGAAGTTGGAGCGACTTCAGTAGTGTACATTAAGACAGCTCTAATTCACTTCAATGGAATTTCTTATATCCAGCGAGTTGGAGCGACTTGAGGTCTGACAAGTCGGATCCCATGTCGCTGTAGTGTGAACCGGCACTTATACAAGCTGTACACTCACTACTTTACATTGTAGCAAAATGTAATTTCTTCAGTATTGTCACATGAAAAGATATAATAAAATATTTACAAAAATGTGAGGGGTGTACTTACTTTTGTGAGATACTGTATGTACTTCTGTTCATTTCTGTACACCTTCAATGATGACATTAGGCAAGTTAGGCTGCATTCTTCTTCATGGCAAATAATAAAAAAAATTATGTAATCAGGTAGGTGGAGCCAGGAACATATTGGTTGATTTATTTGTTTTTATCCCTTATACATATATATTTAAAAAAATGTATGCCTTATATTTTGTAAAAAAAAAAAGGCATTTTTCCAAAATACTACTGTGCAAACTGTGTGAAGCATGACTTCTCTCTCAGTAATCCTCTTAATAAGTTAGGAAATTCATGCACGGTAAAAAATAATCTGCAGCATACGCTGCCTGTGCGTGGAGCAGAGCTGCCTGACCTCAAATTGACTTCACAGATACAGCCTACGGGACTTGAAAATGTTACGGGAAACAGATGAAAAAGTGAGGCTAGACCATGAAAACCCATTTGGCTTCTGTGTGCATACTACTAACAGATTTTACACTGCCCTAAAACAGAAAGGAACAACTAATTCAAGAAAAGCTTGTAATGTAAAAATCTGATTCTCAATATGCTGCTGTGTTCTGGAGCTATTAAAAGCTGATATGAAATGCTAAAGCTGAATGAGAATTATTTGGGTTCGATGGTTACATTGTTTTTTTTAAATATTTTTTTGCTATATTCTTTTACATACAAAGATTTTTTTAAACATTTACTGCAATTCTCTTGCCAATTTTTGCCTTTGAATATACGAAGAGTTTTGTTATTTACAGCACGTCTAAACTAAAGTCCATGTACCTGTTTTGCCACTATCTAAAATGAACTTGGTTATGTAAAGGAAGATATAAAGAGACATTTGATCAATTACACAACATGGGTGCCCTTTGTAATAAGATTTTATGCACTGAAAATGAGTTTTCTTCATCCTGAATTGTGTCTAATAGCTTGGAAGGTTGGGATGGGATTGTTGGGATTTTGCCTTTTCAGCTCTGCTCAATGTTATTTTCACACGCCTTTCTCGCATCCTGTAGACCAAAGAGAAATGTCTCAGCAAGAGACATTTTAAAAGTGAAAAGCATGTGCTATGAGACTTGTTAAAGGAGAAAAAGGTTTAATCAGGAGACTCTTTACAGAAGACGTTTGAGAAAATGCTCAGTCAGAACTGTCAAGACAGTGGTCGAATTCTAGATGTCTGGCTCAATCTAGTTGCTCGCAGTCCATGTAGGACAGACATAAATAAGTCATATTGAAGTAGAGGGCAATATATGATGAATGATTGCATGAAAACCTGTACTCAGAAACTGGAAACTTCACAAAACTGCTCCAGATTTTATTTTCAAAAATTCGTCCCCAATGATTTTGAAAGTTCATTACTGTCCTATTGTTTTCTGGATCATTATATGTTACAGTATATCTAAAGTGAAAACTTATTTTCATTGTAGATAGAATAGAAGTTATAACCAGTATCTGATGTTAAATAAGGTAACTTAGTACTGCACACAAAGTAAAGTACCTGCATATAACCCTGATCAGCAATATTGAGCTTTGAATTGAGCCACTTGTAAACCTAGGCAAATACATTAATGACTAAACTACAATTGTATGTAGAAAGCATGAAAAAGTTTGAGGTAAATGTTTTGAAAATAAAACCTATACTCCTTGCAGTATTACATCACAGCAGCAAAGTGCAACGTCTCGTAGGACCCCTTCGTCATCACATGCATGACTAAGGGTTCTGTGTAGCCTCAAGACACTGCACTCTTTCGCTGGGATGTAATCACTTTGAATAAAGTTATTTGAAGAGCCATGATGTGCTGGCAAATATGTACATTGAGTTTTGTGATCCAGACATATCAGACAGCATGGTTACATTCTTGACCTCCGCTGAAGCAGGAGCAAACCTTGAACAAGAACATTGGGTCAGTATACCATATATACTCCTGGTTTGCTAGCTGGATAGTGAAGAACACCAGAATCCTGATAAGCCTATCTCTGCTCATGCTGCTCCCTTCTCCTATCAACATGCCCCCTTTAAGCACATGTGCATATAGTAGAACCTAATTGGCATCCAGTGTTGCAATCCCTTTTAGTGTCAAACACAGCAGTAGGAAACAGATGGTCTTAGCATTTGCTTCTGTGGCTCTCTACAAATTCTGCTTAGAGTAAATTAGCTAATTTAATTATGCCAAACGGGGGAAGAAACGTCCACTTGCGTTTTTCCACTTCAGCAGGTAGGGTGTAATTCTAAGAATAAATAGAGTTTCGGGTTGACACAATATGGGCTCTAAGTTTTCACAGTAGTGATTATTCTTGAGCCATTTTATGAATTAGATAAGCTGCACCTAGAAAGGCAAGAGCAGCGGCATTTGGAGAACAGACTGGTCAAGAGATAATATTTGATGTGTGTAAACCTGGAAAAGTTTTGGTCAGTAAACCTGAGAATGGGGTGGGGAGCAGGGCAAGAGTATAGGTAAACAGTGGCACACATTGTAAAAAATAAGCAATCGGGGCTGATTTGAAAATATGGAGGCAAAAAAAGCTTTCTTGACAATATTGGGACAACAAACAAGCAATTGTTAGAATACTTTGTCAATAACATTGCTAAACATTACAAAATGAGGGAAACAAACCAACAACCATTACAATACATGTGCAACAAACAAGCAACTGTTACAATACGTTGGCAACAAAAAAGCTACCAAAAAACTATTACAATATGCAGGCAACAAAAGGGAGGGCAATCTTTACAACATATATATTACAATATATAGTCCTAACCCCTCTGTACCCCATTCATTGCTATTCCTGTAATGTTTTACCTCTTCACCATAACACCCCTACCCCCACCCTGTTATCACAGGCTTTGACATCTTCCTCCTCTTTCTAGGAAATATAGACACTGCATCAATGGGGGCTGTCCCCTGGACTGAAGTCACCCAGTTCTGACCTTGGTTAGGGCCAGCTTATTTTCTCACATCCACTGCTAGCTAAATGCAAGTGGGACAGTACACAAATGGGAGGGTGGAGTCAAAAACATTGCGCATTTTCAAAGGCTTCCACCAACAATCCAAGCCTGGAACTGTTGGGATGCAGTGTGGGAACTGTAGGGATGCAGTGTGTCTGAGTGGACAGTGTGTGGGCCTGCAAAAAATGTTAGCAGGCACACATTTGTAATTTTACCAGGTGGTCCATAAACCCACTGATACTGTCACCCTCGGACCAGAAGTGTGTTACTGGCAAAATCACCAGGTGAAAATAAAGGAAGAAATGTAAACAAATGCAGTTACCACATCTAAGGACTTGTAAGCTTAGTATATTATATTTTTTGGATTTAAGTATTGCAACGAGTTAATATCTATATGGTCCCCCGACCTTGAACTCTCCCTGTCTCAGTTTTCAGCTCTACTCATCTTGTCTCTTGCTCAACATTATTCTGAATAAAGTTGCCTGGTATCTTATATAATTTAATTTAAACTTCTTTCTTCTGTGTAGAAGGTCAAATTTATATTATAGAAAGTTAATTTAAATGTGATTTCATTTTTTGGTTGATACATTTTTAAAATCATACATGTATTGAGTTTTTAGTAAAAATTTATTATTATGGGCATTTTATTTGTAACGTTTCTCTGCTCAGAACGTTTGCATGTTTATCGTCCTTCCAAATGTAGTATATAATGGCTATACATGTTCTCTTTTAGACAACCTACTTTAACCACTTAACGACCGCCCACCGCCGATTTACGTCGGCAGAATGGCACGGACAGTTAGAATCACGTAGATCTACGTGATCGCCTTTGTGCAGTTGGGGGGTCCATCCGGACCCCCCTTCACTGCAGTGAGCGGCCGTTAAGTGTTCGGGAGCGATCAGGCATGAGGGGGCGGCCGCTCGATTCCGCCCCCCCCCCCTCGCGATCGCTCCCGGCCAATGAAAATGCTTCCTCCGCCATGTGATGTAAACAAGGCTGGAGGAAGTGATGTCATCTCCCTCGCCGCGGTCTTTCCGTTCCCGGCGCCGAGCAGAGAAGACAGAGGTTAGTGCACCAACAGTCCACTGACACGTAGGTACACATAGGCACACAAATCACCCCCCAGTCACCCCCAGATCACCCCCCAGGTCACCCCAAAGCCCCCAATCACAGTGTCACTGATTGCAGTGATCATTTATTTTACTGATCACTGCATTTAGTGTCATCTGTGATTGTAAAAAGTTGCAGGGCAGTTAGGATTAGGCCCCTTTAGGTCCAGGGTAGCCCCCTAACCCCCTAACCCCCCCCTAATAAAGGTTTAACCCCTTGATCACCCCCCAGGTAACCCTTTCACCCCCTAACTTCAGCGTCACTAAGCGATTGTTTTTCCGATTGTTTTAGATAGGCAGTTATTTTTTTTTAGGTTCGCCGCAGGTTTTTATTAGTGTCAGGTACCCCCATATATTATTTTAACCCCCTGATTGCCCCTAGAGTTAACCCTTTCACCAGTGATCGCCGTATAAGCGTCACTGGTGTCACTGGTTAGCCAGTAAGTTATTTAGTTATTTAGGTTACCCGTCAGGTTTTTATATAGTGTCAGGTACCCCCATATTTAACCTAATAAAGGTTTTAACCCCCTGATTGCCCCTAGTTAACCCTTTCACCAGTGATCACCATATAAAGGTTACGGGTGACGCTGGTTGATTAGTTTGCTTTTTATAGCATCAGGGCACCCGCCGTATATAACCCAATAAAGGTTTAACCCCCCTGATCGCCCGGCGGGTGAGATCAATTAGGTTTTAGCGCCAGAGAGGGTCTGCGTCGCCCCAGGCAGTGTTAGGTTAGTGCCAGTAACGCTAACACCCACGCGCAAAGCATACACCCCCCTTAGTGGTATAGTATCTGATCAGATCTGATCAGATCTATACTAGCATCCCCAGCGGTTTAGGGTTCCCAAAAACGCAGTGTTAGCGGGATCAGCCCAGATACCTGCTAGCGCCTGCGTTTAGCCCCTCCGCCCAGCCCAGCCCAGCCCAGCCCACCCAAGTGCAGTATCGATCGATCACTGTCACTTACCAAACACAACACACATAACTGCAGCGTTCGCAGTGCTTGGTTTTTGGGGCCCTGTACGCGGCTAGGCTCCCAAAAAGTCCCACACATGTGGTATCCCCGTACTCAGGAAAAGCAGCAGAATGTATTTTGGGGTGCAATTCCACATATAACCATGGCATGTGTGAGCAATATATCATTTAGTGACAACTTTTTGTACATTTTTTTTTTCTTTTTGTCATTATTCAATCATTTGGGACAAAAAAAAAATATATTCAATGGGGTCAACATGCCTCTCAGCAAATAGCTTGGGGTGTCTACTTTCCAAAATGGGGTCATTTGGGGGGGTTTTGTGCCATCTTGGCATTTTATGGCCTTCAAAACTGTGATAGGTAGTGAGGAGTGAAATCAAAAATTTATGCCCTTAGAAACCTTGAAGGCGGTGCTTGGTTTTTGGGGTCCCGTACGCGGCTAGGCTCCCAAAAAGTCCCACACATGTGGTATCCCCGTACTCAGGAGAAGCAGCAGAATGTATTTTGGGGTGTAATTTCACATATGCCCATGGCATGTGTGAGCAATATATCATTTAGTGACAACTTTGTGCAAAAAAAAAAAGTTTGTCATATTCCCGCAACTTGTGGCAAAATATAAAATATTCCATGGACTGAACATGCCTCTCAGTAAATAGCTTGGGGTGTCTACTTTCCAAAATGGGGTCATTTGGGGGGGTTTTGTGCTATTTTGGCATTTTATGGCCTTCGAAACTGTGATAGGTAGTGAGGAGTGAAATCAAAAATTTGCGCCCTTAGAAATCCTGAAGGCGGTGCTTGGTTTCCGGGGTCCCGTACGTGGCTAGGCTCCTAAAAAGTCCCACACATGTGGTATCCCCGTACTCAGGAGAAGCAGCAGAATGTATTTTGGGGTGCAATTCCACATATAACCATGGCATGTGTGAGCAATATATCATTTAGTGACAACTTTTTGTAATTTTTTTTTTTTTTTTTTGTCATTATTCAATCACTTGGGACAAAAAAAAAAAAAATATTCAATGGGCTCAACATGCCTCTCAGCAATTTCCTTGGGGTGTCTACTTTCCAAAATGGGGTCATTTGGGGGGGTTTTGTACTGCCCTGCCATTTTAGCACCTCAAGAAATGAGATAGGCAGTCATAAATTTAAAGCTGTGTAAATTTCAGAAAATGTACCCTAGTTTGTAAACGCTATAACTTTTGCGCAAACCAATAAATATACGCTTATTGACATTTTTTTTACTAAAGACATGTGGCTGAATACATTTTGGCCTAAATGTATGACTAAAATTGAGTTTATTCGATTTTTCTTATAACAAAAAGTAGAAAATATCTTTTTTTTTCAAAATTTTCGTTCTTTTTCCATTTATATTGCAAAAAATAAAAATCGCAGAGGCAATCAAATACCATTAAAAGAAAGCTCTATTTGTGGGAAGAAAAGGACGCAAATTTCATTTGGGTACAACATTGCATGTCCGCACAATTTACAGTTAAAGCAGCGCAGTGCCGAATCCCAAAAACAGGCTTGGTCCTAATGGTCCGAAATGGTCCGGGGCTTAAGTGGTTAATAAATGCTGTTGTAAAAAGTTTTAATAAGTTTGACTAAATACATAAGAATATACAGTATCTCCCAAAAGTGAGTACATCCCACACATTTTTGAAAATATTTTATTGTATCTTTTCATGTGCCTACACTGAAGAAATGACACTTTGCTACAGTGTAAAGTAGTGAGTGTACAGCTTGTATAACAGTGTAAATTTTATGTCCCCTTAAAATAACTCAACACACAGCCATTAATGTCTAAACCGCTGGCAACAAAAGTGAGTACACCCCTAAGTGAAAATGTCCAAATTGGGCCCAATTAGCTATTTTCCCTTCGTGGTGTCATGTGACTCGTTATCACTCTCCCTTTCTTATACTGGTCATTGGAAATTCAACATGGCACCTCATGGCAAAGAACTCTCTGAAGATCTGAAAAAAATAATTGTTGCTCTACATAAAGATGGCATAGGCTATAAGAAGATTGCCAAGGCCCTGAAACTGAGCTGCAGCATGGTGGCCAAGACCATACAGAGGTTTAACAGGACAGGTTCCACTCAGAACAGGCCTTGCCATGGTCGACCAAAGAAGTTGGGTGCACGTGCTCAGCGTCATATCCAGAGGCTGTCTTTGGGAAATAAATGTATGAGTTCTGCCAGCATTGCTACAAAGGTTGAAGGGGTGGGGGGTCAGCCTGTCAGTGCTCAGACCATACGCCAGGGATATGCAATTAGCGGACCTCCAGCTGTTGCCAAACTACAAGTCCCATCATGCCTCTGCCTCTGGATGTCATGCTTGATGCTGTCAGAGTCTTGCTATGCCTCATGGGACTTGTAGTTTGGCAACAGCTGGAGGTCCGCTAATTGCATATCCCTGCCATACGCCGAACACTGCATCAAATTGGCCTGCATGGCTGCCGTCCCAAAAGAAAGCCTCTTCTACAGATGATGCACAAGAAAGCCCACAAACAGTTTGCTGAAGACAAGCAGACTAAGGACATGGATTACTGGAACCATGCCTGTGGTCTGATGAGACCAAGATAAACTTATTTGGTTCAGATGGCGTCAAGCGTTTGTGGCGGCAACCAGGTAAGGAGTACAAAGACAAGTGTGTGTTGCCTACAGTCAAGCATGGTGGTGGGAGTGTCATGGTCTGGGGCTGCATGAGTGCTGCCGGAACTGGGGAGCTACAGTTCATTGAGGGAACCATGAATGCCAACATGTATTGTGACATACTGAAGCAGAGCATGATCCTCTTCCTTCGGAGACTGGGCTGCAGGGAAGTATTCCAACATGATAACGACCCCAAACACACCTCCAAGATGACCACTGCCTTGCTAAAGAAGCTGAGGGTAAAGGTGATGGACTGGCCAAGCATGTCTTCAGACCTAATCTTTATTGAGCATCTGTGGGGCATCCTCAAACGGAAGGTGGAGGAGCGCAAGGTCTTTAACATCCACCAGCTCCGTGATGTTGTCATGGAAGAGTGGAAGAGGACTCAACTCCAGTGGCAACCTGTGAAGCTCTGGTGAACTCCATGCCCAAGAGGGTTAAAGGCAGTGCTGGAAAATAATGGGGGCCACACAAAATATTGACAGTTTGGGCCCAATTTAGACATTTTCACTTAGAGGTGTACTCACTTTTGTTGCCAGCGGTTTAGACCTTAATGGCTGTGTGTTGAGTGATTTTGATGGGACAGCAAATTTACACCGTTATACAAGCTGTACACTCACTACTTTACATTGTAGCAAAGTGTAATTTCTTCAGTGTTGTCACATGAAAATATATAATAAAATATTTACAAAAATGTGAGGGGGTGTACTCACTTTTGTGAGATACTGTATATTCTTATGTATTTAGTCAAACTTATTAAAACGTTTTACAACAGCATTTACTAAAGTAGGTTATCTAAAGGTAATGACCAAGTTTTAAGTGATTCCTGATTACAACCAATTAGATATCTGAAATAATCTAGGATTTAATCATTTAAAATAATTGATTCATTAGTTATGCAATATAAGACAATTAGATAAATACATTATTTACGCAATTAAATAAATGTAACATTTTTGAATAGTAAATTGCTACTGTATAGGTGCCATGCTGGCTTTGTATTTATAAGCTGTTCCCTGCGTATATGAACTAATTAAGAAATTACATTGTAAGAAGAAAGTTTATATTGTATACATTAAGTTAAATTTCTACTTCTGAGGCTTTGTGAAAGGACATGTCAGTTGAAATTATAGTTCTCATTATCTTTTTGCAGTTGGTTATGAACTATGAGTGCAAACGTCTATAGGAAACCGTTATTCCAAAAGTGAATACAGTATGAGTCCTGTTCAGCCAGCTGATAAATAAAGAGCATAAGAAGTCTGTCACAAACAGTAAAAATAGTCATACCTTATCAAGCTCAAATGGTCTTTCCTGTTTAAAGAATACAATAAAAATTGGGATCAGAAAGTATATAAATAGCAAAAAGAATTAAAATCTTTGACTACTGCTAATTTGTGGTTTTAATTTTTTAAAGCTTTTTATTTTAGTTTTAGTTTTGGATAGTGTATGACGAAGGGCTAAAAGTTTTCACTGTCAGTGTCCTGCTGGGATGATTTTTCTTTACTCCCCGTAATAGAGACAAAACAGTAAATAGGAGAAAACCTCCCAAAAATCAGGGGAATTTTAATCTTAGACAATTATCATCAGAGCACTTTCCCAATTGGAGATTTTTACACATCTCTTGTCCTCATGACAATTCCAAAATGTAGGATTTGCCTTCAATTTTATTTATTTTTTTGAGACAATGGTTACCAGGACTAATGCCGCGTACACACGATCATTTTTCCCGTCGAGAAAAATGTCATTTTTCCCTTTGGACGAGAAAAACGATCGTCTGTGGGCTTTTTGTCGTTTTTCTTGACGGGAAAAACGGCATTAATCACGACGAGAAAAATTAGAACATGCTCTAATTTTTCTCGTCGTGATTCCCGTCGTTTTTTGCCGCGGCAGTTTTCCCATAGGGAAACACTGCCGGGGAGCCCACACACGGTCGTTTTTTTCAACCAAAAAAAAAATGTAATTTAAAACGGCCGTGTGTGGGGGGAACAAGCTGTTCCTCGTTTTTCACGTCGATTTTCTCGATGGTGTTTTCACCGTCGAAAAAATCGATCGTGTGTACGCGGCATAATAGAGAGGTAAATCTCCCTGGCAGTTGTCCAGCCTGCAGTAAAAACTTTTGCACTGGGTTAAACACTAACATCACTTTCAAATGTTAAAGTAACACCCACACAAATTCACAAAAACTATTAGTGATAAACCGAGATGTGTGCTAGTGAATAAATGCCACTTTGTGAGCTGCACGTCCTAAAGCCATTTAATGTTCCATATAAAGGTTCTAAAAAAAAAAACTACATTACTTTCGGCACTTGAGTTGCAGGTGGAGCGCACAACGTTAGTAGCAGTTTTGGTTTCCATATTTATCTTATGTATTGAGATGACTGTTGTTATCGTGAAATATGTAAGTGCATTTTAAAAAGCGTTTTAATAAAACAATAACATTTGATATACTACAGTGGACCCTTACTTTTTAAAATCCTTAATAAATGATATAGGGTCTGGGATTAATAGTAACATTTCTGTCTTTGCAGATGACGCTAAGCTAGGCAGTGGAATAACGTCCTTACAGGATGTCTCCAATTTACAAGCCGACCTCAATGCACTGTCTAATTGGGCAACTAAGTGGCAAATGAGGTTTAATGTCGATAAATGTAAATGTATGCACATGGGGGCTAAGAATATGCACGCATCATACATACTAGGGGGAGTACAACTGAGGGAATCAATGGTGGAGAAGGATCTTGAGGTTTTGGTAGATCATAAGCTCAATAATAGCATGCAAAGCCAATCTGCAGTTTCCAAAGCGAGCAAAGTCCTTTCTTGTATTAAGAGAGGTATGGACTCCAGAGAGAGAGATATCATTTTGCCCTTGTACAAATAATCAGTAAAAGCGCATCTGGAATATGCAGCTCAGTTTTGGGCACCAGTTCTCAAATATATAGGGGAACTGGAGAAAGTGCAGAGAAGGGCAACCAAACTGATAAGAGGCATGGTGGAGCTCAGCTATGAGGAAAGATTAGAGGAACTGAATCTATTCCCTCTTGAGAAGAGGAGATTAAGGGGGGATATGATCAACATAAGTGGTCCATATCATGAACTTGGTGTTGAGTTATTTACTTTAAGGTCATCACAGAAAAAAAAAAACGTGACTAGATAAACAACAAGATTATAAGATAGCAAGAACACGAAAAATTGAGACTAGATGACTCTTCCTGCGGCAGTCTTCCTTTGCAGAGGGCAAAAGCGTAGGAAAGATGCTGGCGCAATTAGTGAAGTCTAACTCCCCCCCCTCCACTATCCTGGCTATTAGATCCACAGGAGTAGAGATTACATCTAATACCTCGGAGATAGTGCAGATATTTAGGTCTTACTATAAAAAACTTTACACAGCACAGAGGGTGGGGGTGGAAGAAGAAATGGAGGACTTCTTGGGAAATCTATAAATCTAGAGCTACCGACCATCACACAAGAGGAAAGTGACGACTTAGAAATTCCAATAACCCTTGCAGAACTCCAACAGGCAGTAGCTGATATGGCAAATCAAAAGTCTCCCGGCCCAGATGGGCTCCCAACGGAGGTGTATAAATACTACGGAGAAATATTACTTACAGTTCATAAAAGTACTAAATGGAGCAGCCACGGAGGGAAGACATTCTCACGTCGATGCTGGAAGCAACCATTATAGTTATACAAAAAGAAGGGAAGGACCCCCTAGACGCCGCCACATATAGACCAATCTCCCTCTTATGCTCGGATGCCAAGATACTAGCTAAGGTTTTAGCAGCTAGGCTGAATAGAATTATCCCAAAACTGATCCCCCCAGACCAGACGGGATTCATAGCTAACAGATCCACCAGTATGAATATTAGAAGGACATTTCTAAATTTACAAACCCCGACCGAGAATGAGGGATCAAAAGCCGTGTTGTCACTGGATGTGGCCAACGCTTTTGACAGTGTGGAATGGGGTTATATTTGGAGGGTGCTGGGGAAATTTGGATTTGACCCCATTTTTACTGGTTGGATAAAAATGCTTTATGATAATGCTACCACCAAGCTTAGCATTAACAACAAACTTTCGGAAAAGATTGAGTTGGAGAGGGGGACGAGACAGGGGTGCCCTTTGTCACCCCTGCTCTTCGACCTAGCGATGGAACCTTTGGCCATCTCTATAAGATCAAGCTCTGAGATAAAAGGCTTCCAGAGGAAAACAGGAGATGAAAGAATCATGTTATATGCGGACGATATCCTGCTCTTCCTGGGAGATATGGAGCAATCACTGGTAAAAGCAATGAGCATAGTGGAGGAATTTGGTAAATTTACAGGTTTAGAGATAAACTGGGAGAAATCTGAGTTATTACCAATGGATCCGATTATAGAAGTAATAATACCAGGAATGCCACAGCTGGCGGTAGTGGATACATTAAGATACTTGGGGATATCGGTGACGAAAGACCCCAAGCAATATATAAGTAAAAATCTAATACCACTACTGGCCAAATTCAAACAAAAAATTAACATCTGGAAACGGTTTCCCTTGTCGGTGGCAGGTAGATGATAAGTGATAACCATTGAATATATAGTCCATAAATCGAGTGCTCTGAGTCTTTTTATTTGTCCATATAGTGATAGAAAAGCGTGCCACCAAGGAAGGACAATCTTTCCTCTCCAACTCCAAATTTACACCGCACTCACCAGAAGAATTTGACCCCCTTTGACCACCTATAAATGTTAGTACCGTTATATTGTGTAGGTTTAGGAAACAACTCAGGATCGAGATACCCATAGGAAAAAACACTGCAATGTGGGGAAAAATACATAGAAGAACATGACTTTCATGTACATACTGAGAGGATGCTATCGCCTACAGGCACGTATCTATTATAAGGTAGGGGAAACGTTGACCCTCTATAGTAGGGGAACTTCAAAACAGTCGTACCTTACAATCAGTACACACCGGGAAGCATGTTCTGATGTTTTTTTAAATTGGAAAGTAGACACTCTAGGTATCCAGGAGGGGGGGGGGTAAAGAGAAGGATAAAGGGGTCAGTGCTAGGAAAATTGTGTAATATAGACCAGTTTCACATCACTTCTTCACACCCCTGGTAGCTAGCCAGCGCCATTGCTACCTTCTTCAGATTGAAAAATCTAGATAACAAACATGCATATGTAGCGCCCTGCTCCTATTGAGTAGGCGCTATATGTAAATGTAAGTTTATCTGAGCTGTAGTTTAGCTCAGAGTATTATGTTAAATTGCTGGTTTCTGTTCCAGTTCAGCTGTGTTGTACATTTTCCACTTGGCCGTGGGTGTCACTGTCACCCCCGGTCAGTGTTGGAAATGCGGCAGGCTGGATGCATTAAGTACCTCTTTACCCAGAAACAGCCCAGTGGGAGTGGTTCACCCACTGTGCATTCTGGGAGAGGGTACTTAAGGGACAGACACCGTTTTCGCGGTCTCTCTGAACTGATGGCCCTCCTGGCCTAAGGTGTGTCCTAGCAGTTCCTCTGCCTCGGGGCCTGCTGGCCCGAGGCCTCGTTACTGAAAGTAGGCCCAGGAGTCTCTGGGGCCTACTGGTCCAGGGGTGGTCCTGAGCTGTCTTGCCTGCGGGGAGAAGCCGAGCAATTGGAGACTCAATTGGAGGATGCATCCCGGCCAAATCTACCTCACAGTATCGCCAGATGGCTGAAAGATACTGGTACTGTGAGATTGTACTTTGACTTTGCAAAAGTTCTTAGTTATACAATCCTGTGGCAGAGGATTGTACAACGACTCAAGTTATTTTCATCAAGTCTGTGGCAGAGACTATGACCGAGCACCGCACCGGCTGCTAGGTCAGTGAGAGAGGCCTATCCGATGGTTGCTAGATCCAGTTGTGGAACCGTTTGTCCTCTTGTTTAAAGAAGTACTCGTGATCCGCAAAACAAGGTACCTGAATCTCCCCTAACCCTCCATCCCTCTGTCTGACATTTGTTAATAAAAGCATTGGAAAAGAGACTAAGTGTTGGTGCAGACATCTGTGAACAACTCTCCAATGGGACCCCTATGGCAGATATGGTGAACAGTGAGGTAACGGCAGACCCAAAATTAAACCAGCAGCTCCTACGGGGGTTGTGCTACATGTGGGGGCTCGAGTCTGGGATTTGCCGTTACCGGTCGCAACTCAAGTAAGCTGTTCACTGGGAGCCTATGCTGAAGAGGGCTCTGGACTGTGTTACTTTTCTGAAAAGGGGTTAATTTGCAGATCACTTCTTAGCCACTTGGGCTGTGGGCGGAGCCAAGAAAGACAGAAAGCCTGGGAGCTACGTGACTAGAGTGAGTGGGAGGAGTTCCCGCCTGCTTGCTGTATGAGACACCGCCTGTGTGTGTCCAACACTATCTGATTGTGCAGCCATGTCTTCAATGCCGTTGATGCAGTCTGCTATGGGGCCCAGGATGTTTCCTATGGGTACCGCTGCAAGTACCATGCTGCCTGGAACTTTGCTGACGGATACTGGCATTCTTCTGAAACCGCATGGGCGTTTCGTACTGTACACAATAGGAGATGTCAAAGCATTGGGTATGCTATGCAACAGGTGTGAAGGACTGGTCCTACACCCCCGTCCATTTGTTCGGTGCCTACACTGCGGGGAGTACCTGTTCGCCGTAGAGCAACCCACCATGCCGCCCCATGCTTACCGAGTGAACTGGGCCACGGGCATTGCTACAGAAGAGGCTGCTACCTTTGCTTCTGCGGCTAGACCTGCACTTGCCGCGTCTGCTACAGTGACTGTTCCTGAAGGAGATGGCGCTGTTACTGCCATCAAAGAGTCATCAGCGGACATCGTTACTGCTATTACCTCCGCTGCACCTGCTCCCGCTCCACCTGTCCAGAGGAAGGTGGGATATGTGAAAGCCTCCTGCGGCCATGGTCGAAGCCGACCCCAAAGTCTACCAGAACTGGATCCAGAAAGAGAAATCATCCCTGAGAAATCCATGACAGGAACGGGTGAGAGATCTGGGGAAAGTGTACATGCGGGGACTGTCTGTAAATATATGCCCGCGGAAGAGTTACGGGACTCTGAGTTAGACTCTCTGTCAGATATCTCCGGAGACGATGATTTGTTCAAGACTATGTCTCAGGAGATGTTATGGGCAAATGGTGATGATGTCACTTCGGCCTTCACTTTTTCTGATTGGGTAGTTATGGACTCGGGGAAGACATCACCCAGTGTGGAACCCCCCCCCCCCCCCCCGTTGCTACTAGCGAGATTCTGGCCAGAGGTACCAGTTAATTTGGCCAGAAAAGATGTCTACCAACGATATGGTGCCCAACCTCATGTGTGCCCCCTGGACAAGGAAGTGCCAGAGCTTTGCCGAGGCTTGCCCGATTACAAAGATTGCTAAATAAAAGGGTAGCCACAGAATATGGACTGGAGTTTCCTTACGTTCCCAAGGAGATCATGCAGGAAATTGAACTTAACAGAGAGCAGTGGTACAGTGAGGCTGTTTGGGACTATCTATCTGTACCAAAACCATTCAGGAGAGCAGGCTATTCCTCCACTATGGATGATCGTTTCAATGGGTGCCTGTTGCATTGGAACTATGGCAGACACATTCATGCTGACAAAGTGGTCATCTGCAGGCCTGGAAAGGACAACGTTGTCTACTTTATCACCACTTTGGATAAGCAAGAGAAAAATCTGACTCTGCCCGATCCCCGGTTTTACTGGTGATCAATTATAGTGACTGTCCGGTTTGTTTTTCACTTTGCAAAGAGACTGTGAGGAAAAGAAAAAATGGGTGCCTGTTGCATTGGAACCAGTGCCGATCCTGACCTCCCTGGGGCCCTAAGCAAAATTCTGCAAAGGGGCCCTCTACCTGACCCGTGAATAATAGGCGTTGTTTAAGCGTAATATTGAACGTGGCTTAAAGGGGCGTGACTCAAAGGGGTGTGGTTAGAGTCTGAGATGAACCAGGGATGGAGGGAGAAACAAAGGAAGAAAGAGAGAGGGAGAGAGAGAGAGAGAGAGAGAGAGGAAGTAAAAAAAGAGGGATGGAGGGACAGCAGGCCCAGATCCTACACCGCAATAGAAATATGAGTATTCCAGAAAGTTTAACAGAGTGCCTCCTTACATCTCAGGTGTCCCCAGCGGAGTGCCTCCTTACATTTCAGGTGTCCCCAGCCGAGTGCCTCCTTACATCTCAGGTGTCCTCAGCGGAGTGCCTCCTTACATTTCAGGTGTCCCCAGCGGAGTGCCTCCTTACATTTCAGGTGTCCCCAGCGGAGTGCCTCCTTACATCTCAGGTGTCCCCAGCCAGCGGAGTGCCTCCTTACATTTCAGGTGTCCCCAGCGGAGTGCCTCCTTACATTTCAGGTGTCCCCAGCGGAGTGCCTCCTCACATCTCAGGTGTCCCCAGCCAGCGGAGTGCCTCCTTACATTTTAGGTGTCCCCAGCGGAGTGCCTCCTTACATCTCAGGTGTCCCCAGCGGAGTGCCTCCTTACATCTCAGGTGTCCCCAGCGGAGTGCCTCCTTACATTTCAGGTGTCCCAAGCCGAGTGCCTCCTTACATCTCAGGTGTCCCCAGCCAGCGGAGTGCCTCCTTACATCTCAGGTGTCCCCAGCCAGCGGAGTGCCTCCTTACATTTCAGGTGTCCCCAGCGGAGTGCCTCCTTACATCTCAGGTGTCCCCAGCGGCGTGCCTCCTTACATCTCAGGTGTCCCCAGCGGAGTGCCTCCTTACATTTCAGGTGTCCCCAGCCGAGTGCCTCCTTACATTTCAGGTGTCCCCAGCCGAGTGCCTCCTTACATTTCGGGTGTCCCCAGCGGAGTGCCTCCTTACATCTCAGGTGTCCCCAGCGGAGTGCCTCCTTACATCTCAGGTGTCCCCAGCGGAGTGTCTCCTTACATCTCAGGTGTCCCCAGCGGAGTGCCTCCTTACATTTCAGGTGTCCCCAGCGGAGTGCCTCCTTACATTTCAGGTGTCCCCAGCGGAGTGCCTCCTTACATCTCAGGTGTCCCCAGCCAGCAGAGTGCCTCCTTACATCTCAGGTGTCCCCAGCCAGCGGAGTGCCTCCTTACATTTCAGGTGTCCCCAGCGGAGTGCCTCCTTACATCTCAGGTGTCCCCAGCCAGCGGAGTGCCTCCTTACATTTCAGGTGTCCCCAGCGGAGTGCCTCATTACATTTCAGGTGTCCCCAGCGGAGTGCCTCCTTACATCTCAGGTGTCCCCAGCCAGCGGAGTGCCTCCTTACATTTCAGGTGTCCCCAGCGGAATGCCACCTTATATTTCAGGTGTCCCCAGCCGAGTGCCTCCTTACATTTCAGGTGTCCCCAGCGGAGTGCCTCCTTACATCTCAGGTGTCCCCAGCGGAGTGCCTCCTTACATCTCAGGTGTCCCCAGCCAGCGGAGTGCCTTCTTACATCTCAGGTGTCCCCAGCCAGCGGAGTGCCTCCTTACATTTCAGGTGTCCCCAGCGGAGTGCCTCCTTACATCTCAGGTGTCCCCAGCCAGCGGAGTGCCTCCTTACATTTCAGGTGTCCCCAGCGGAGTGCCTCCTTACATCTCAGGTGTCCCCAGCGGAGTGCCTCCTTACATCTCAGGTGTCCCCAGTGGAGTGCCTCCTTACATTTCAGGTGTCCCCAGCGGAGTGCCTCCTTACATTTCAGGTGTCCCCAGCGGAGTGCCTCCTTACATTTCAGGTGTCCCCAGCGGAGTGCCTCCTTACATCTCAGGTGTCCCCAGCCAGCGGAGTGCCTCCTTACATCTCAGGTGTCCCCAGCCAGCGGAGTGCCTCCTTACATTTCAGGTGTCCCCAGCGGAGTGCCTCCTTACATCTCAGGTGTCCCCAGCCAGCGGAGTGCCTCCTTACATTTCAGGTGTCCCCAGCGGAGTGCCTCCTTACATCTCAGGTGTCCCCAGCGGAGTGCCTCCTTACATCTCAGGTGTCCCCAGGCAGCGGAGTGCTTCCTTACATCTCAGGTGTCCCCAGCCAGCGGAGTGCCTCCTTACATCTCAGGTGTCCCCAGCCAGCGGAGTGCCTCCTTACATCTCAGGTGTCCCCAGCCAACGGAGTGCTTCCATACATTTCAGGTGTCCCCCCCCCAGTGCCGGCCTAAGACATTGTGCTGCCTGGTACCAAGAATTAAATGCTGCCCCCCTCCCCCAAAAAAAATTACACCCACCAAAAGGATATAATTTTATATCATGATAACTTAAGAGGATCTGTCATGGCTCTATACATGCATGTAGCTGTATAAAGAGGACCTGTCATGGCTCTATACATGTATGTAGGAAAATAAAGAGGACCTGTCATGGCTTTATTCATGTATAGGAGTATAACGGTCATGGCACTATACGTGTATATATATATATATATATAAGTATAAAGAGGACTTGTCCTGGCTCTATACATGTATATAGGAAAATAAAGAGGACCTGTCATGGCTCTATACATGTATGTAGAAGTATAAAGAGGACCTATCATGGCTCCATACATGTATATAGGAGTATAAAAGGACCTGTGTGTGGCCGCGATGTCAGCCGGCCACCCGCGATCGGAAAGCCAGAACGGGGATCTGTCAATGTAAACAGACAGATCCCCATTCTGACAGGGGAGGAGAGACAGATCTGCTGTTCCTAGTGATTAGGAACAGAGATCTCTCTCCTCCTTCAGTCAATCTCATCCCCCCAGTTGGAAACACCTCCCAGGGAACACATTTAACCCCTTTCCTGCCAGTGACATTTACACAGTAATCAGTGCATTTTTATAGCACAAATCGCTGTATAAATGTCACTGGTCCCAAAAATGTGTCAAAAGTGTTCGATCTGCTCACCGCAATGTCACAGTCTCACTGAAAATCGCAGATCGCCGCCATTACTAATAAAAAAAAATATTAATAAAAATGCCATAAGTCTATCCCCTATTTTGTAGACGCTATAACCTTTGTGCAAACTAATCAATATACACTTATTGCGGTTTTTTTTTACCAAACATATGTAGAAGAATACATATTGGCCTAAACTGATATAGAAATACCACCAACAGAAAGCTCTATTTGTGGGGAAAAAAGGACGTAAATTTTGTTTGAGTACACCATCGCACGACCGCACAATTGTCAGTTAAGTCGACGCAGTGCCGTATCGCAAAACAAAATTAGTGAAGTGCATCATTTCTATTATTACATTGTTATATAATATATAAAATATTTCAACTCACCATAATGTAGAATCAGTGGGAGCCTGAGCGTGTCTCTTGCCAACGTCACCTGCCACCAGATGCGGATTGTCACTTGCCACATGTTGCGGATTGTCACTTGCCACAACGCCACTTGCCACACATTGCGGGTTGTCACTTGCCACACGTTGCGGATTGTCACTTGCCACAACGTCACACATTGCGTTTTGTCACTTGCCGCAACGTCACTTGCCACACATTGCGGATTGTCACTTGCCACGACGCCACCTGCCACACATTGCGGATTGTCACTTGCCACACATTGCAGGTTGTCACTTGCCACACGTTGCGGATTGTCACTTGCCACAACGTCACACATTGCGTTTTGTCACTAGCCACAACGTCACTTGCCACACATTGCGGATTGTCACTTGCCACAACGCTACCTGCCACACATTGCAGATTGTCACTTGCCACTTCACCTGCCACATGTAGCGGATTGTCACTTGCCATGACGCCACCTGACACACATTGCGGGTTGTCACTTGCCACGACGTCACACATTGCGTTTTGTCACTTGCCACAATGTCACTTGCCACACATTGAGGATTGTCACTTTCCACACATTGCGGATTGTCACTTGCCACACATTGCGGATTGTCACTTGCCACTTGCCACAACACTACCTGCCACACGTTGCAGATTGTCACTTGCCACTTCACCTGCCACATGTAGCAGATTGCCATTTGCTGTGTCCCAGAGTGAAGGCAGGCAGCAGAAAGATGACAGAGAATAGGGGGGGTCTGCTGACAGAGAAGAGGGGGGGTCTGCTGACAGAGAAGAGGGGGGGTCTGCTGACAGAGAAAGGGGGGTCTGCTGACAGAGAAGAGGGGGGGTCTGCTGACAGAGAAGAGGGGGGCGGCTGACATTGAGGAGGGGGGGCGGCTTACATTGAGGAGGGGGGGCAGCTGACATTGAGGAGGGGGGGAAGCTGACATTGAGGAGGGGGGTGGCTGACATTGAGGAGGAGGGGCGGCTGACATTGAGGAGGGGGGGCAGCTGACATTGAGGAGGGGGGCGGCTGACATTGAGGAGGGAGGGGGGCGGATGACATTGAGGAGGGGGGCGGCTGACATGGAGGAGGGGGGGCGGCTAACATTGAGGTGGGGGGGCGGCTGACATTAAGGAGGGGGGGCGGCTGACAGAGAGGATGAGAGAGACGGACCTCAGGAGATAGTGACACTCAGCGAGTTAGGAGCACGCCCCCCCCCCCCTTTGAGCCCTTCTATAGCTCAGCAGCGGCGAGGGGGAACAAATTAGAGGCGGAGCCGGCCGGCTACAGTGAGCTGCGGCTTCGCCCACCCCTTTCCCCCACAAGTCACAGTCTCAGATGATAGACAGACCGGGGTGGGGGTGGGCGGCGCCGCAGCGCTATTTCGGCAGGATCCCTCCCTTCCGAAAATGGCGGCCGGCGGAGACATTATCTCCGCCGGCCGCGGACCTCTAGCGGCGGTGGGGCCCCGAGTATTACTCGGGGCCCTACGCAGCTTGCGTAGTCCGCGTATAGGGCGGATCGGCCCTGATTGGAACTATGGCAGACACATTCATGCTGACAAAGTGGTTGTCATGGATATGCAGTAATGTTTGCCTGCCATCTTACCTTCCTCTTCATGTGTTCACCTTAGAGGCCAGACTCTCTCACCTGGCTGCTTTTATAATCTCTCCTCCCAGTATGCTCCACCCCAGGCCCTATCAGAGAACTCTATATTAACCTGTGCACTGCAAGTCTGGCTTGCTGATCAACATTGTTTGGGTTCCTGCTTGCTGTGTGCTACGTTTATCTCTGTGTACTGATCTTGGCTTGTTCTCGACTATCCCTGTCTGCGTGTGACCTTGACCTTGGCGTGTCCTTTGTTTATCCTTGTCTGCTTGTCGCCCTGACCTTGGCTTATCTCCTCACTACCTCTTGTATCCTGAGCTGCTGCTTCCCCTCTATCCTCTATACCCCACGGAGAGTGAGCTAGGGGACTCTGGGGGCCGCGACCTGGATCCAGCTGCAGCTTAGGCCATCCTCACCACTAGAGGCTCTGGTGAACACCTGCTGGATCTTAGACTCTGCGCCCTGGGGAATCTTGGGCTCTAGCTCCCTCTGGGATCCCTGTTGTGCTCCAGTGGATCTGCCATCCATAACCACCCAGTGTTCCACCCGCAGCAGTCAGCCATAGGGTTCACTACCTTGTGGTGCACTCCTGACCTACGGTGTGCATCTGTCATCTGGCAACTCAGGTGACCTGACAGTTTGATCAGCCATGGACCCGGCTGACGTGCCGCTTCCCGCAGATGATCCATTGCAGGGCATAGTCCACAGACTTGAGACCCAGGAATCTAATCAGACCCAGGTGATGCGATTCCTTTAGGATTTTGCCTCCTGTTTTGAACAAGTTCAGGCCTCTTTAGGACCCCGGTTCAACAATTTCAACCGCTATCAGCGGCTGCACCTATTCCGGTCGCAGACGCAGCCACACATTCACTACAACTACCAGCTCTGTCCCGTTTCTCTGGGGACTCCAAGGCCTGCAGGGGGTTCCTTAGCCAATGCACTATTCATTTTGAGTTCCAGCCCCAAAACTTCCTGTCTGATCGGGCAAAGGTAGCCTATATCATTTCCTTCCTCTCCGGTGAAGCTTTAGCCTGGGCAGCCCCTCTGTGGGAACTGAATGATCCAGTGGTTTCTAGCCTGTCTGACTTCTTGAAAGTTTTTCAGATAATCTCCGAAGAACCGGCTCGTGTCTCTTCGGCGGCCAGCGCCCTTTTACGTCTCCGCCAAGAGTCTGCTTCTGTGGGACAGTATGCTCTTCATTTCCACATTCTGACGGCTAAGTTGAGCTGGAACAATGAGGCCTTAGTCGCAACCTTTTTGCATGGCCTTTCTGATAGAGTGAAGGATGAATTAGCAGGAAGAACCATTTCCACTGATCTGGACGGAGTTATCTCCTTGTGTAACCAGATCGATATTCGCTTTCAGGAAAGGACCCTAGAAAAGCGACGCCAGCACTCCTAGGTTCTTAGTCAGCCTGAATTCCCCTCTCTTCGACCCGTAGAGCATCTCCTGCCAGCTGAGGAACCCATGCAGCTGGGTCGGACCAGGCTATCCCCCGTGGAACGTGCTAGGCGCAGAACTCTAGGCCTGTGTCTCTACTGTGGGGGCAAGGGACATTTTCGTGACACTTGCTCTCTTTGTCCGGAAAAACGATCGGGTCCAATACATCTGGAAAGTGGAGTATTGGACCCAGAAATATCACCCTCACCTTCTCGTCTTCTTCTTTCTGTGTTCCTTCATGTTGGTGCTTCTTCTCATTCGGTCGCAGCATATCTGGATTCCGGAGTCACTGGCAATTTCATGGACTGGGAAATTACATCTTCTGTGAGACTTACCCTTTTGCCACTCTCCACGCCCTTGGTGGTCTTGGCGATTGATGGCACTGTTCTCCCAGGGGGTCCTATGCGCTTCCATACCCTCCCTGTTAATATGTTGGTAGGGACACTCCACCAGGAGTGGATATCCTTCCTTATCTTACATAAGGCCTCAACTCCTATCATTTTGGGTCTCCCATGGTTACGGCTCCATTCTCCACACGTTGACTGGACTACTGGACAGATCCTGGCTTGGGGTTCCTCCTGTTCCTCGTTGTGCCTACCCAAGGTTGCTCCCTGTGATCCTGAGCCAATCATTCACTCCAGTTTGCATAACCATTTACATTTGTCTGTCCCTAATCACCCTTGGACGCACAGCCAGGCTAGCTTATCTACAAGTTCTGCAGTCACTACACCTTGCGATGAGATTTAGGTAGTCGCTACACCTGACTCTGCTATTCACTCGGCCTCTGTACTAGTTATGCCAGTCCAGCCCATGCCCAGTGAGCCTCCTACTTTTTCTTATTCAGGACATTCTGCTTGTCTTTCAGCTATTCCGCTTGACTCCTGTGACATGTCACTTTCTAACCAACCTGACCTCAGGGTTCCACTGATCTCTGCCCAGTCTGATGGTCCTGTGCTAGATTTCCAGATCTTCTTTAAGGGTCTGGAGGACCCTCCTCAGATCCCTGTCGATCCTCTCATGCCCTTGCTTATTCCTAAAAGGCCTTTGGTCCTCAATAAATCCTCTCGTCCTCTCCCTACCTCGGTTCCGGTCTCTGAGGATAATCTAAAGTACGAGGTTAGTCAAGTTCTGGATTCTCGTCTCTGCAGAGGTATTCTTCAGTACCTTGTTTGGTCCTGTGGAGGCGTCTTGGATCGCTGCATCTGAGGTCTTTGCACCTCTTCTGTTGAGGAGGTTTCATCTGAGGTTTCCCTTTAAGCCTGGGCCCAGGCGGGGGAGGGGGAGGGCCCATAAGAGGGGGGATACTGTCATGGATATGCAGTAATGTTTGCCTGCCATCTTACCTTCCTCTTCATGTGTTCACCTTAGAGGCCAGACTCTCTCACCTGGCTGCTTTTATAATCTCTCCTCCCAGTATGCTACACCCCAGGCCCTATCAGATAAATCTATTGTGACAGCAGGAAGGTAAAGTCACCTGGTTGCATCCAGGGGGGTAGATATATTTCTCCCAGATTCAGGCTTTATGCCGACTCATACCTCTAGGGAGAGGGCTGGGCGTCGTGCAGGCAGGGAGTTGATGAGACCAGCTGAAGCCTGTCAGTTCGTTCAAGGCCTCTATAAAAACTCCCAGATTCATTAGGTGTTTGCTCATGCCTGGAACCAGACCTGTGTGGACTGTCTAGGGAGAGTGAACCCCTGTGCGGTGAGAAAAAGCCTGTGTGGCTATTTGTTTGGACATTGACTAAACCAGGGACTTAGGGACTAGGACAGCACCAGGCTGATCCCAGTTGTTAGTTAGGAAACCTGCATGTTTAGTCAGAGGTCAAGCTGACCAGGATTTATTTTGTTTATGTTTCTTTTTGGCTTTGCTGTGTTTTTGTCACTGTACATAGAGAAATAAACCGCACCTTTTGATTTTGAAAACCACAACCTCCGTCTGCTGGCCCTGTTTTTGTGTGGGGAGCCCAACCAGGGGGTCACACACACCCGCTACCGAGTTAACCCCCTCACAGTTGGTGGAGAACCAGTGGCAGTTTTTTTAAGCCAGCATGGAGGAGATACTGAAACAGCTGGCTCTAGCAAATGCCAATCAACAGCAGACAAATGCAGGTTTGCAAAGGAGCCTTGCAGCCCAGCAGCAAGCTCACCAACAGAGTCTGGAAGCTCAGCAACAAGCCCAGCAGCAATCTGAGGCCCGCTTCATAGACCTGTTACAGAAGCAAGAGCAGAGACTACAACAAATGGAAGCAGTAATGCAGCAACGTCCGCAGACCAGTGAGGAAAGCCGTCCCACTAATACCGCGTCCTTTGGGGTGAGTCGTTTATTGACAAAAATGACTGGAGAGGATGATCCAGAGGTATTTTTGACCACATTTGAAAGGACTGCTGAAAGAGAAAAGTGGCCTGAGGAGCAGTGGGCTGGACTGGTGGCTCCTCTGTTAACTGGTGAATCGCAGAAGGCTTACTATGACCTAGAGCCTGACCAAGCAAAAGACTATGTGATGCTAAAAGCTGAAATATTGGCAAGGCTGGGTGTCACCCTGGCTGTCCGGGCTCAGCGTGTGCATAACTGGACTTTCCAGCTTGGAAAACCCCCCAGGTCTCAAATGTATGATCTCATTCACCTGAGCAGGAAGTGGCTACAGCCAGAGACTTTGTCCGCACCAGAGATTGTGGAACGTGTTGTAATGGATCGGTTTTTGAGAGCTCTTCCTACTGCCATCCAAAAGTGGGTAAGCCATGGAGACCCAGAGACGGCCGGTGGTCTTGTGGATCGTGTAGAGAAATACTTGGCTACAGAGAACCTGACGGCCTCTTCCAGAGACTCTCGGACTTTCCACCCTAAGACCAGGTCATCCCCAGGGGCGGATAAGAGGATTCCAAGGGGTGAGGGTGGAGAGAGTGAGAGGGTGGGAGCTCTACCCAAAGTTTGGCGAGAACAGCCTGGGAAGTCAGGGGCTCAAGAGGCAGCCAAATGGATTGTTTGCTACCGCTGCCGGCAAGCGGGACATATTGCAGCAAATTGCCCGGTTGTGGAGGAACCCATGCAATGTGACTTTCTGACGGACCGACGTCAGTCGCTGTGTGCGACAGTCGCATGCACTGCCATTCGGGGAACTGAGAAACATTTATGCAAAATGTGTATTAATGGTAGAAATGTTGTGGTATTACTGGATTCAGGTAGCCTTGTGACCCTGATAAAGGCTGAATTAGTTAAAACAGAGGTCTCTGGGAATAGCAAGGTAGCTGTTATTTGTGTGCATGGGGACACCCGAGAGTATCCAGTGACTACAGTGTGTTTCGAGACCCCCAAAGGTACCCTCTCTCATCCAGTGGGGTTAGTATCTTAATTACCGCATGATGCCATTGTGGGAAGGGATTTTCCGAAGTTCTGGGAACTGTGGGATGATCCTGAGCCCCCCACTGGTGCCCCTATGTACCAGGAATGTGATAGCCAGAACTCCTCTGAGAGTGGTGAGGACTCTCCAGAATTTCCCTTGTCAGTATTGGCAGGGGAGACTCAAGAAACTGGAGAGGAGCCCACCTCCTCAGACGAAAACCTACCGTCTGTGGAGTTTTCTGATCTGGAGGTTCACAGGGAAAATTTTGCCACAGAACAGTTAAAAGACCCCGCCCTAATAAAGGCACGGGAAAACGTAGTGGAAATAGATGGCGAGTTAGTGAACCCAGATAATACCTGCACTTACCCATACTTCAGCGTAGAGAAGGACCTACTGTATCGGGTGGCAAAAAGGGCAGAAGAAACCGTTGAGCAGCTTGTGGTGCCCAAACCTTACAGGAAGTTGGTGTTGGAGTTGGCCCATGGGCACATTCTTGGAGGTCATCTGGGGACAGAGAAAACCCGAGAGAGGGTATTACAGAGATTCTATTGGCCTGGGGTGATGAAGGACATAGAAAATTATTGTTCCTCCTGCCCTGTGTGTCAGAGGTCGGCCCCGATGCCACATTTCCGTAGCCCGCTGGTCCCTCTACCCATCATTGAGGTCCCGTTTGAGAGAATCGCAATGGATTTGGTAGGTCCTATAATCAAGTCCGCTAGGGGGCACCAGTACATATTGGTTATAATGGACTATGCCACCCGTTATCCAGAAGCGATCCCTCTCAGAAATACCTCGGCCAAAACCATAGCCAAAGAGCTATCTCTTGTTTTTAGCCGGGTGGGTATTTGTAAAGAACTGCTTACGGACCAAGGTACACCCTTTATGTCCCGGGTTATGAAAGAGCTGTGTAAATTGTTCAAAGTGACGCAATTGCGTACATCTATGTATCACCCCCAAACCGATGGGCTGGTTGAAAGATTCAACAAAACCCTAAAACAAATGTTGAAGAAAGTGGTGGATAGAGATGGAAGGGATTGGGACTGTCTACTTCCTTATTTGATGTTTGCTATTAGGGAGGTGCCCCAATCCTCTACGGGATTCTCCCCCTTTGAGTTACTGTATGGGAGACACCCAAGAGGGCTGTTGGATATTGCCAAGGAAACTTGGGAAAGTGAGAGTTCTCCCCACAGGAGTGTGATTGAGCATGTCGCCCTGATGCAAGATCGAATTGCACAGGTAATGCCCATCGTGAAGGAACATTTGGCCCAAGCGCAGTTGGCACAGCAGAGAGTGTACAACCGTGGAGCCAAGACCCGTACCTTTTCCCCGGGGGATAGGATATTGGTACTTGTCCCTACGGTTGAAAGTAAATTCCTTGCCAAATGGCAAGGCCCCTACGAGATAATGGAAAAAGTGAGCGAAGTGAATTACAAGGTCAGACAACCAGGAAGGCGAAAGCCCGAACAGATATATCACGTTAATCTGTTGAAAGCCTGGAGGGATAGAGAGTCCCTAGTCGCAGAAACTTGGTCACCAGCTCAAACTGGTTGCGTGATTCCGGAGGTTGGAATAGCAGCCACCTTGTCACAACCCCAACAACAGGAGGTTAAGGAGTTTGTGCTTCGCAACAAGGAGGTGTTCTCTGAGCTGCCGGGACAAACATCTGGGGTAGAGCATGATATTATTACCCCGCCCGGTGAAAGGGTGAAGTTAAAACCCTATCGGATCCAAGAGGCCCGACGGGAGGCAATACGGGAGGAAGTACAGAAAATGCTGAACTTAGGGGTGATAGAGGAGTCCCAAAGTGATTGGTCTAGTCCCATTGTGTTGGTGCCTAAACCGGATGGGAGCTGGCGATTTTGTAACGATTTTCGTCAGTTGAACAAAGTTACAAAATTTGACACCTACCCCATGCCACGTATAGATGAGTTGATCGACCGGCTGGGAACAGCCCGATACATGACGACTCTTGACCTCACAAAAGGGTATTGGCAAATTCCCCTGGCCAAGTCGGCCAAAGAGAAAACCGCATTTGTAACCCCAGACGGGGCGTTCCAATATAAGAGAATGCTGTTCGGGTTACAGAATGCGCCGGCCACATTCCAGCGGAAAATGGACCAGATACTGAGGCCCCATCGGAAGTATGCTGCGGCTTACCTGGATGACGTAATTGTCCATAGCACAGATTGGGCCTCACATCTGCCAAAAGTGCAAGCAGTCCTAGACTCTATCTGGGAAGCGGGGTTTACGGCTAACCCCAAGAAGTGTACCATTGGGCAGGAGGAGGCCAAATATCTTGGGTACACCATTGGCAGGGGAGTGATAAAACCCCAACTCAACAAAGTCGAGGCCATCCAGAGTTGGCCACGTCCCAACAGCAAGAAGCAGGTACGGGCCTTTCTGGGAATCGCGGGTTATTATCGGCGCTTCATTCCCCACTTTGCTTCTAAGGCTGTGCCCCTAACCAACCTGACGAAAGGGAAAGGGTCGGTCATGATTAAATGGACCCCCGAGGCTGAGGCAGCATTCCAATTCTTGAAACAAGCCTTATGTAGCCAGCCAGTGTTGTACTCACCCGACTTCTCTAAAGACTTTGTCGTACAAAGTGATGCGTCAGATGTGGGGTTAGGAGCAGTATTGTCCCAGGTCTGGAACGGGGAAGAGCACCCAGTCATTTACCTCAGCAGGAAGTTGAAGTCCCATGAGGTAAATTACGCCACGGTTGAAAAGGAGTGTTTAGCGGTGAAGTGGGCTCTAGATTCCCTTCGGTACTATCTGCTAGGTAGGCACTTTGACATGGTTACGGATCACGCTCCGTTAAAGTGGATGGCTCAAAACAAGGAGACAAATAGAAGAGTGAATAGGTGGTTCCTGGCCCTACAGGAATTCAACTTCACAGTAAAGCATCGCCCTGGCGTTCAAATGGGGAATGTGGATGCTTTGTCTCGAGTACATGAATGCCTGATTGCTGGTGTTCCAACCCCAAGGTTAAAACAAGAGGGGGGGGGGGGTATGTGACAGCAGGAAGGTAAAGTCACCTGGTTGCATCCAGGGGGGTAGATATATTTCTCCCAGATTCAGGCTTTATGCCGACTCATACCTCTAGGGAGAGGGCTGGGCGTCGTGCAGGCAGGGAGTTGATGAGACCAGCTGAAGCCTGTCAGTTCGTTTAAGGCCTCTATAAAAACTCCCAGATTCATTAGGTGTTTGCTCATGCCTGGAACCAGACCTGTGTGGACTGTCTAGGGAGAGTGAACCCCTGTGCGGTGAGAAAAAGCCTGTGTGGCTATTTGTTTGGACATTGACTAAACCAGGGACTTAGGGACTAGGACAGCACCAGGCTGATCCCAGTTGTTAGTTAGGAAACCTGCATGTTTAGTCAGAGGTCAAGCTGACCAGGATTTATTTAGTTTATGTTTCTTTTTGGCTTTGCTGTGTTTTTGTCACTGTACATAGAGAAATAAACCGCACCTTTTGATTTTGAAAACCACAACCTCCGTCTGCTGGCCCTGTTTTTGTGTGGGGAGCCCAACCAGGGGGTCACACACACCCGCTACCGAGTTAACCCCCTCACACTATATTAAACTGTGCACTGCAAGTCTGGCTTGCTGATCAACGTTGTTTGTTAAGCATTGTGTGTTTGGGTTCCTGCTTGCCGTGTGCTACGCTTATCTCTCTGTACCGATCTTGGCTTGTTCACGACTATCCCTGTCTGCTTGTGACCTTGACCTTGGCGTGTCCTTTGTTTATCCTTGTCTGCTTGTTGCCCTAACCTTGGCTTATCTCCTCACTACCTCTTGTATCCTGAGCTGCTGCTTCCCCTCTACCCTCTATACCCCACAGAGCGTGAGCTAGGGGACTCTGGGGGCTGTGACCTGGATCCAGCTGCAGCTTAGGCCATCCTCACCACTAGAGGCTCTGGTGAACACCTGCTGGATCTTAGACTCCGCGCCCTGGGGAATCTTGGGCTCTAGCTCCCTCTGGGATCCCTGTTGTGCTCCAGTGGATCTGCCATCTATAACCACCCAGTGTTCCATCCGCAGCAGTCAGCCATAGGGTTCACTACCTTGTGGTGCACTCCTGACCTACGGTGTGCATCTATCATTTGGCAACTCAGGTGACCTGTCAGTGGTCATCTGCAGGCCTGGAAAGGACAATGTTGTCTACTTGATCACCACTTTGGATAAGCAAGGGAAAAACCTGACTCTGCCGGATCCCCGGTTTTACTGGTGATCAATTATAGTGACTGTCCTGTTTGTTTTTCACTTTGCAAAGAGACAGTGAGGAAAATAAAAAATCCTCTATGCTAAAGTTACTGTGGGGTATATAGCTAGGTAGTGTTAGGTTACAGGAAACCTCGGAGTCAAGATTTCTCTACGTGTTCCAGTACTTATATTAAGGACTATTGTCATACTATTCTTCTGCCACTAGGTGGTGGAAGTTTGCACAGCAAGGACTGGACTTTTATTTTTCTAGCTACTCCACATTTAAAAAAAAAAAAGGGGGAAAGAAAGTCTCAATTCTTAGGAAATGAGGCTTTGCTTCCTGATTGTACAGTGATGTGTTTTATATTGTTGCCTGTGTGTGTTTTTTGTTTTTCAGGTACAAATGGATCTTCTGTCAAGCTGCTGGAGAGTGGGTGGTTTAGATAGAGAGTTAGCTGATGGGACATATGTTGATGTAACTCTATTGTGTGTGTTCATGTTAAACCTGTATTTCTCTTACTACCTCACCCTTTCCCATCCAAGTTTTGTGATTCAGGTATCGACTCTTAGGAGTGAGAGTCATTTTTTTTCTCAGGCGATGAGGACATCGTCTATTGCGGTGGGGGAAGCGTGTAGCGCCCTGCTCCTATTGAGTAGGCACTATATGTAAATTTAAGTTTATCTGAGCTGTAGTTTAGCTCAGAGTATTATGTTAAATTTCTGGTTTCTGTTCCAGTTTAGATGTGTTGTACATTTTCCACTTGGCCGTGGGTGTCGCTGTCACCCCCGGTCAGTGTTGGAAATGCGGCAGGCTGGATGCATTGAGTACTTTACCCAGAAACAGCCCAGTGGGAGCGGTTCACCCGCTGTGCATTCTGGGAGAGGGTACTTAAGGGACAGACACCGTCTTCGCGGTCTCTCTGACCTGATGGCCCTCCTGGCCTAGGGTGTGTCATAGCAGTTCCTCTGCCTCAGGGTCTGCTGGCCTGAGGCCTCGTTACTGAAAGTAGGCCCAGGAGTCTCTGGTCCAGGGGTGGTCCTGAGCTGTCTTGCCTGTGGGGAGAAGCCGAGCAATTGGAGACTCAATTGGAGCACGCATCCCGGACAAATCTACCTCACAGTATCGCCGGATGGCTGAAAGATACTGGTACTGTGAGATTGTACTTTGACTTTGCAAAAGTTCTTGGTTATACAATCCTGTGGCAGAGGATTGTACAACGACTCAAGTTATTTTCATCAAGTCTGTGGCAGAGACTATGACCGAGCACCGCACTGGCTGCTAGGTCAGTGAGAGAGGCCTATCCGGTAGTTGCTAGATCCAGTTGTGGAGCTGTTTGTCCTCTGGATCAAAGAAGTACCCGTGATCCGCAAAACAAGGTACCTGAATCTCCCCTAACCGTCCATCCCTCTGTCTGACGTTTGTTAATAAAAGCATTGGAAAAGAGACTAAATGTTGGTGCGGACATCTGTGAACAACTCTCCAATGGGACCCCTATGGCGGATATGGTGAACAGTGAGGTAACGGCAGACCCAAAATTAAACCAGCAGCTCCTACGGGGGTAGTGCTACACATAAATACAAAAAGGGTGCAAAGGCCTAGTGCATTACCAGAGAAAAGAATAATGATGAGTGCATAAGCACAAAAGCCAAAGGCTAGTATAGCTGTAAATTTCAGACCCAAGTGACAGAGCAGCCCTCATAGGATGCTGTATCAACATAACCACCAAGACTCACCAATCTAACGTGTGTATCAAGGGACGAACCCTCTTTATCAGAGACAGATCTCTTGAAACACATTAGCTGGCGAGTATCGGTGATGCCAGGGTTGGGTTGATACCACCTATGAGCTACCTGTCACTTGGGTCTGAATTTTACAGCTGCACTAGCCTTTTTAGCTTTTGCATGTATGCACTCATTATTTTTCTTCTTGAATAAAGTTTATCTGGTAATGCACTAGGCCTTTGTGCCCTTTTGTTTTATTTGAGTGAAAAATGTGTAGCGCTAAAAACATATACGTCCTGGAAATAAACCCAGGAAAAGGTGCATGCACACCCCTAGAGTTGTGTAAACCTTATCAATTCAAATCAAAACCAAATAACTTAAATGGGATATCACTATAACAGCCGACTCAACTGAATGTAGGTGTATGAAGTAATATCCAAAGTGCATCTGTATACATCAGTGTTCAAATAAACAAAAACACAATATTAAAAATGATAAGTCCACATAAATGGAATATCAGAGGATATTCCACAAAGCGAATCTTTGATGGAGTGGAAGATATTAATGTATCCCAAAAGGTTGTAGATGATGATATTCAAATATTAAAAATCGGACGGCACCCGGGACTGTGCTTCCACCACCCAGGGGAGGGGTAGGTACTCTTACCATGAGTTGTGGACACACATACCAGCGGCGGTGAGTCGTACAGGCAAGGATGCAAACATGGGTTGCAAGTTACGATCTCCTCAGATGGCTGCGATGAAGACACACTCCAGCACTTTTGCGGCTGTCAACGGGTACTGGAACCAGGAACTATCACAGAGATCTCCTCGTATTGTATATGTAGCGGGTGGTTACATTTAGGGGGAAGCATCTGAGTGGTAACTAGGCTCAGATGCACTAATTGTTAGGTTTCATGGACCATTTCGATCCCTGGGAGATGGTACTGGTGTGTAGTTCCCTGGGGCCTAGAGATGGCGCTGTTGCCATGGGCCCGGGTTGAACCGCAGTACAAGGTTGTGCCTTTTTTTGTCCCCTCTTGGCAGCAGTACGGCGGGGCGGGAAACCTGCTGTGCCTGTCGGGAGAGGATATAAAAGGGGGCGACCAACTTCCAGCGGGGTCGTCGTCGGTTCCGCGCTCAGGCACCTTAGGCCTGGGTGCGTGTGTGTCGCCTCCGGGTGCCCTAGGCCCGGAGGCCTGGTCGGGTTGTCTCTGGGTGCCCTAGGCCCGGAGACGGAGCTGCTGTTCCATCTCAGACACCTTTAGTCTGGGGTGAGGTACTTTGGAGAAAGGCCCGGAGCCCAGCGGCCTTTGGCTAGGATCCACCGTGGACCGAGACTCCTAGGGATCTGCCTTGCGAGGGGACCCGTATCCGGGACGAGTAGGCCAGGGAGGTGACCCTTTCTGAAGACCCAGCGCAGAGTCGTGGTGACAGATGGGGCCTCTGGTAACTCTCCGGAGGGATGTTCTTGTCCTATAAAGGGCCAGTTTACTAAAGGAAGGAAGTGCGTGTTCTTTAAGTCACAGTGGCAGTGACACTACGCAAGTCACAGTGGCAGTGGCTTTCATCTTTTTTCCGCACGGTCAGTGACAGTGACAAACTTCATGGTCTGTGGCAGAGACCGTGCGCCAAGCCTGTTTGGGCTAATCAAAACAGGAGAAAACCCAAATTCGAGTTTGTGCCTGGACCTCCTCCCACCTTATCTGACCTGTGTCTTGTCCCAACCTGTCTGCTCTCAAAAGAGACTGTTTATTGTGCTAAAAAGAATAAATAAGAGTTGGACCTCTCAGTTGGTGTGGACAGTTGCTTACTGGGGAGAACTAAAGGCTTGTTTCTGACTACCACAGAAACGAGGTCAGCACTGGAGGTTTTTAAACACTGGCTGCAAGCAGGCCCAAAAAAAAACTAACACCGCTCAACCTCCCTATTCAGGAGGGTACGGGCTTGTGGTGCGGTGTGCCTCATTCTTTTCCTGCGGAGGAGCCAAACAGAAGAAAAGCAGGTAAAGCATGGGGTTGGTGCGCTACATATAGTATCCACGAATCGCTCACCAATCAATGGTGGAAGCAGTGATCATAAAGGGAAAAAAAGAAGGCTCCCACATGGCATTGAGCAAAAATATAGGGTTTTAATATAAAAAGGCACAAACATCATAGCAGATGCATACAATAAAAAGGTGATCACATTAAATAAGTAAAAAATGCGCAGTGTGAGGAGCTTTAGCAAGCATTAAACTAATGCGTTTCGTCCTACAGAACTTCCACTGGGGCATGTTTTATTGTTTGATTTGCATTAACAAGAAAAATAGATTTACTTACACAATCCTTTGCTCCTCCCCACAGTTAAACTGGTGTCTGCAGCGTTTTTATCCCCATGCTCGACCAGCCTACATTCCTAAAGTCAACAAGACCAGAGCAGACTCCATAGCCGTGCACTGGATGTGAGAATGCAGAGGGACAGTCTACCTCTGGATCATGGGGGAATGCTGTCTGCCAAGGGAGTGGAGGATCAGGTAAGTAAAGCTACACTATATTACCAAACGTATTGAGACCCCTGCCTTTACACGCAGACAAACTTGGCATCCCAATCTTATTCTGTGTAGGGTTCAATATTGAGTTGGCCCACCTTTTGCAAGTATAACAGCTTCAACTCTTCTGGGAAGGCCTGGCTCGCAGTTTTCCTCCACCCCAAAACTCACTCATTCATGTCTTTATGGACCTTGCTTTGTGCACTGGTCCAAATCATTTGGTGGAGGGAGGATTTTGGTGTGGTGCTGTTTTTCAGGGTTTGGGCCTGGCCCCTTAGTTCCAGTGAAGGGAACTCTTAAGGCGTCAGCATACCAAGACATTTTGGACAATTTCATGCTCCAGAGTCCCAACTTTGTGGGAACAGTTTGGGGATGGCCCCTTCCTGTTCCAACATGACTGCGCACCAGTGCACAAAGCAAGGTCCATAAAGACATGGATGAGTGAGTTTGGGGTGGAGGAACTTGACTGGCCTACACAGAGTCCTGACCTCAACTCGATAGAACACCTTTTGGATGAATAAGAGCGGAGACTGTGAGCTAGGCCTTCTCATCCACATCAGTGCCTGACCTTACAAATGCGCTTCTAGAAGAATGGTCAAACATTCCCATAGACACACTCCTAAACCTTGTGGACAGCCTTCCCAGAAGAATTGAAGCCGTTATAGCTGCAGAGGGTGGGCCAACTCAATATTGAACCCTACGGACTAAGACTGGAATGCCATTAAAGTTCACCTGCGTGTAAAGGCAGGTGTCCCAATACTTTTGGTAATATAGTGTATTTCTCCCCTGCCCTAGACAAAACAAGCTTTTGACCCATGCAGTATGGGCACAGCCCCACTGCAAGAGATCATTGTCTATTTGCCGAGAGTTAGGTTTAAGAACAATTTGGCAGAAACACATGATACTAAGCGTACTGAAAAAAAGATGTAGGATTTACATACAATTTAAAGTTACTCACCAAATCCAGGCTGACTAACTTTTGGCTTACAGGTGAGAGATTACTTGATGATCAGTGCAATTTTTTTTTTCTGGTAAACCCTTGATATAAAGACAGAAGAAGCATCTTTAGCTGCTTGCCCTCTCATATGCAGGAAGAATAAAACACTGAGCAGAAGCTCTGTTATTGTGAAGTTAGAGCAAGATAAGCAGCATTCTGCAAAGAGTGGAAAGTAGATTTTAATTATCAAGAAGTTTAAGAGGAGATTAGATAAATCTACAGGTAAAGTAAAAAAAAAAACCTCTCTAATTGTATTTATAGCACAGTCTGTAGCGTCCTTAAACATGAAGAGCTGCTCTTCATGTCAGAGTGATTTGTGGAAACTGCTCAGTACAGCAACTTCAGATCTATTGATGGAAGTAAAGTGCCGAGACGCTTCATGCTACAGAGAAAAAAAGTTTTTACACCCATCACAGAAATGGGGAGGGAGACGAGCTGAAAGTGGAAGAAAAGACAAATCACCTCTCATCCTTGGAAATCATACAACTCACAAATAACTCAATCATCCCAGCTGTCTAACTAGAGATGCAATATCACAAACTCAATCTGTCCCATATTAGACATGGCTGCTTTCTTCATTGTGCTTATTGCAGTTTTTATTTTTTTACTCTGAATCTACAGTGTCAAATACAGCACATGGCCCAAACAGCCATGGAAAGAAAGACAGCAAAGTAAAATACTTAGTATGCAGCATCCACCCTTGTGATAATGCTTTTTAACTTTCCAGAAATCATTATTTTCCAAAGACAAAATAATTGCTTCTGATTTTCCGAACAAGCAGATTATTTTCCTTGGTGTTCCCTTCTAGGTGGTGTTTTTGAAGATGTTTTTTTTTTTTTTTTAAGACTAAAATCATGAATAGCAATTATTTGCACATTTACATTTTTATTTTAGCAGTTTATATAACTCCAACAAAATTCTGAAAATGCTTTAAAACGTACGTTGAGACATTTACATTTGTCCTTATTACACACTGTGGCTTACACGCACACTATGGGATGTATTTATACGAATTCATATAGTAATATGCCCAGTGAAAGTGCAAGTACTTTTTGTTCTGTGCGAATGAAGCAAAATTAATGTTATTAGGCTATTTCCTGTGCTGATCAAATGTTTTTCAACAATTTAAAGTGTAACTCCACTTTTGTTGAGAAAAAAACTTTCCCCCCTGGGTGATCTATATATTTTGTTTCAGAGCCCTACCTTTTTCTTATCCACTTGCTAACCAGGTCTTTTTCTGACACTTGTTGTTTACAAGTAAAAATCTGTATTTTTTGTTAGAAAATCAATTCGAACCCCAAACTTTATATATATGTAGCGACCTCACCCCTCTCACCCCTTCTCATTCTCGGCTTGTCTGTCTCTGTCTAGGGGTGTCAGTACCGGGGGGAGGGATGAGATACACCACGGCCCATGTCCTCCATAGTGAAGAGGTGAAGGCCCCTTTTATCCCCTCGCCTTTTGCGTCACAGCAGGTTCCCCGCCCCGTTGTACCAGCGCCAGGAAAGGACAAAAAGGAAGCAGTCTTGCGGTGTGAGTTCAACTCCGGCCAGGGCGACAATGCCACCTGCAGGCCGCAGGCAACCTCACACCACCAGAGTCCTCCAAGAACCACAAGAAAGGGTCTCGGATTCCCTAGCAATCAGTGCATCTGGGTTACACTAGCACCCAGATGCTTCCCTTAAATTCAAATACCCGCTACATATATTTTTTAGCAGAAACCCTAGAAAATAAAATGGCGGTCGTTGCAATTTTTTATGTCACACAGTTTTTGCGCAGCAGTTATTCAGACGCAATGTTTCTGGGAAGAATACACTTTAATGAATTAAAAAAAAAACTTAATATATACAAGGACCTTCCATTTTTCGGGACAATGTATCGGTGTCTACTACCAGTTATTTGCCGGCAGAGGCATATGACACCTCTGACTTTGAGTCATCATCCGATGTGGGGGATGACCACGAAATTGACGAGATTTTCATCCACAAGGGTTGGGACAAAATCCCGGTGACCTCATCCCGCAGTTTAAAGGGGGTTTTGCCAATGGACTCTGGGGAAACTACGCCCCGGGTGGAAGTGACTGCCCCAAGGGAAGAGGCCAATCCTATGCCTGCTTTGTCTGCCCCGGTATCTTCTGTGCCAACTACTACTGCTGCTGTTCGCTCTCCTTTGCGGCCCCCTATGTGACAGTTGGAGCCCACACTAATAAAGAGATCTCCAGATGCGATTGTCCTTCCTGAAAATGGAGATCGTGTGAACATGCCGCCTCTGGCTCGATTACAGCGGCTTTTGCACCAGAAGGTGGCAGCGGAATATGGTTGGGAGTACCCATATGTTCCCAAGGACCTTTTGTTTGAAATAGAAGCCTCCCAGGAAAGATGGTATGCAGACTTTGTGTGGGACCACTTGGGGGTAAAGAAAGGTCACGCTACTTCAAGTGTTCAGCCGTGATGACTGAGCGGTACAAGGGCTGCAGGAAAGACTGGACCCTTGGTCGGCACATTCATGCAGACCGGGTGGAAATTTGTAGCAGGGATCGAGATGATGTGGTGTACTCTATAGAGACTCTGGACAAAGACTGGAAAACTCTTGTTCTCCCTGATCCCCAGTACTACCTCTGAAGTGGGAGCTTGTTTTTTTTATTCCACTTCAGGGACATTGCCTGAACTATTATCTTGACCTTCCGCCCAAGGGCAAATTTACTCTTTGGAGACTTTGTGGAACTGTTCGTTTTTTTTTCCCCTCTACTGTTCTGCAAAGAGAACTGAACTATGGATAGATTTAGCTAGGGCAAAGCAGGAAGCCAACGTGATCAAGGAGGATGGTTCCTGTGTTGAAATTGTGCCTATGCGCACCTAGGTCATAGTGATGTGTGCTGCCACTAGGTGGTGGTGGTCTGCAGAAATTTGTGTTGCAAGTCATTCTTTCTAGGAGGAATGGTTCGTTTCTGACTTCCAGAAAGTTAGGAGATGTTATTTGTGTGCTGTGTTTTTTTCTTTCCCTCTGTAGGTGATCGCCTATCAAGTACATCGGAGAGTGGGTGGAAAGATAGGATAGGAAAAAAGGGAATATTATGTAAAATGACTGAAATGTATATTGCTTACTGTTTTTTTCCCTTTCTTTTGTTCGAAGAAAACAAAATATAATAATGAATAGGGAAACTTTTGATTCAGGCACCGAACCAATCCTATTGTACATAGTTGGAAAAGACCAGAACCCACTCAGGATTGAGGGGGGTCTTCTGACCTTCTCCAGACACTGGGGACAGTGTCTATTAAAGAGGGGGTGTGTGTAGCGGGTACTCCAAATTTAGTGGGTCGTTAGGTCCAAATTTAGGGGGTTGACATGAGCACTAGTATGGCTCGGGCCTTCTAATTGTGCTGGACTCTAGGAGAAAAACTTTAAGATCCTCTCCCGGTGGTACAGAGACCCTCAATCTCACCATAAATTGTTCCCGTCTGTACCTCCCTCGTGTTGGAGGTGCGGCTCGACGGACGGCAGCTACCTACATATATGGTGGGAGTGTCAGGCCATTCAGCCCCTTTGGTCTCAGATTTTTGCCATATACAGTAGCCTATATGATCGGCCCCTGACGCCCTCCCCGGAAATAGCTTTATTGTCCATGCTCCCTGGCTCCATAGCTTCTCAGAAACGCACCTTACTATTCTTCTTCTTGTCGGCTGCCAGGCAGCTTATCCGCCGATTCTGGAAGACTACTACTACCCCCCCACTGTCCTTATGGGTCTCTGTGGTCAATGACATCATGCGCATGGAGGAGATGTTGGCCCTGGATAATGACACTTATGACAAATTTAAGACCCTGTGGCTCCTCTGGATCGACTACTCTACCTCAGACTCCCTGAAGGCATTATTGGCGCCTCAGAGCCAACCCCAAAGTTTGCCCTGAATCCATTTTGCAGGTTTGCTGAGACGTGGTCTGCTCGGTCCACCCTTCTCTCTATCCTCTCCCCCCCTTCCTCCCTCTTCCTCCTTTCACCCCTTCTCTTTCTGTCTGTATTCTTCCATCTAGTAGTCAGATGTCATGCTAATCGATTTTGCTGGTCCTCACTGTTCTTTGTATAGTGTATTGCTGTCTGCCTAGAGGCGGCGGCGACTTGTTCAGATCTGCTTTGGACACGCTTCATACAATATTGAGGTAGCATGATTTACAGTATATCATTCTATGTTATTGACTTCTGACAGTTATCTGTGCTGTTTTATTTTGTTGAAAAGCAATAAACACATATTTGACTCTAATTGTGCTGGACTCTGCTTTGATGCTATGTGCCTATGTAGGGTTCCCTGTGGCCTGCAGGTGGCGCTGCCATGTTGGGTCAAGGTTGAACCATAGGTTGCATTGGCGTATAGGTTGCAGACGCCTTATTTTTTTCTTTAATTTTGAAAGTATAAATGATGTAAATAAAATCTAACTTTTTTTGACATATTATAGGAATGTCTAATCTGTAATTTGATGCCATTTGGAGATTTTTCCATATTTACTTGGCTTCGTTATGCACATTAATACACATTTTTACCTGGGGTGCCCAAACTTTCGATCCCCACTGTATATATATATATATATATATATATATATATATATATATATTGTGAGGGGATTAGCTCAGCAGCGGGTGTGTGTGACCCCCTGGATGGGTTCACCACACAAAATTAGGCACAGCAGACAGTGGTAGGAGAAAAAACTAAAAGGTGCGGTTTTATTTGAACTATAACAGAAAAAAATATAACAGAAAACAAAAGAAACAGGAAAAGAAATCCTGGTCAACTTGACCGCTCACTACACACGTTGGTGTCCCTAACTAACAACTGGGTACAGCCTTGTGCTGTCCCAGTCCCTAGCTCACTGCTTTTAGAAGTTTTTAGCAATAGCCACACAGGCTTTGTCTCACCGCACAGAAAGCACACTCCCCAGTCTTGACACACAGATCTGGTTCCAGGTTGGAGCATCTCCCTTAGCATGCTGGGAGTTCTTGTAGAGGTCTTGATGAGCCCACGTAGTGGCATAAATTGGCATAAAGCCTGAATCTAGGACATATATATCTTCCATCCTGGATGCAACCCAGTGATTTTACCTGCCTGCTGTCACAATATATATATATATATATATATATATATATATATATGTGTGTAGCGCCTTGGGGTTTATTCAGGGAGATCCTCACAAATTTACTTGCCAAGAGTAGTCATCTTGGTCGATTGATAGAGATCTATTGATTTCTCCCTAAGTTTGGCCTTGTTGCACTTTTCTCTTCTACCACTAGGTGGCTGGGAACTTGGTGGTACTCGATATAAGAAGGGCAACCCAAGGTCAGGTTATGGGTATATGGGGTATCTCAGCCAATGGGCAGGGGTTTTCTTGAATCCCTTGGCCTGCTGGGAGAACCTATATATTCGGGTGAGGTCAGGTGATCGCTGTTCTGTGCCACCTGGACGGCTGTCTGGGTGGACGTGTGCCATATGCCCCGGGCTGCTAAGCTGAAGCTTGGGCCTACTCTGGGGGCATCTGGCTGCCAGGTTGTGTGAGGGTCTATCCAAAAGTAAGAGGGCAGCACAGGGTTAGGACTGCGGCTTGCAGTCCAACCAAAAGTGATGGTGACCCTAGACCAGGGCTCTGCCACATTGCCGTCTTAGGACCTGCACTGCCCGCCGGAGTTCGGCCATCTCCGGTGCTGGTCGCATGCTGGCTGCGCGCTACTGTCACTTGGAAATACACAAGCTCTGCTTGTGTATTTCCAAGTGACAGCGCGCTCCTCTCCCCGCAGCCGCTCTGATCATCCTTGTGTACTGTACACACGCTCTATGAGAGCACTTGGAGTCAGAGCAGAGGAGGAAGGGGGCGGGGAATCTGCCAACCGGAAGATGCCTGTGGAACTGCTGCACGGAGATCGGAGGACAAAACGCTGTGAGTAAAATAAGGAAAACTTTGCACTGGAATGGGGGGGGGGGGGGCTTTGTGGGAGGAGAGTCTTGCCTTGGAGTGGAGTGGAGTGGAGTGTGAAGCTTTGACTGTACTGGAATCTGGGGGCTGGGGGGGGGGAGAGCCGTGCACTCTGCATCCACCTCACCCTCTGCACCCTCCCTCTGCACCCTGCACCCACCCTCTGCACCCTGTACCCACCTCACCCTCTGCACCCTCCCTCTGCACCCTGTTCCCAACCTCTGCACCCTCCCCCTGCACCCTGCGCCCACCTCACCCTCTGCACCCTGTACCCACCTCACCCACTGCACCCTTCCTCTGCACCCTCCCTCTGCACCCTGCGCCCACCTCACCCTCTGCACCCACCCTCTGCACCCTGTGCCCACCTCACCCTCTGCACCATCCCTCTGCACCTTGTGCCCATCTCACACTCTGCATCCTGTACCCACCCTCTGCACCCTCCCTCTACCTCACCCTCTGCACCCTGCATCCACCCTCTGCTGCTGCACCCTCCCTCTGCACCCTGCGCCCACCTCACTCTCTGCACCCTGCACCCACCCCCTGCACCCTGCACCCACCTCACTCTCTGCACCCACCCCCTGCACCCTGCACCCATCTCACCCTCTGCACCCTGTACCCACCTCACCCTCTGCACCCTCCCTCTGCACCCTGCGCCCACCTCACCCTCTGCACCCACCCTCTGCACCCTGTGCCCACCTCACCCTCTGCACCATCCCTCTGCACCCTGTGCCCATCTCACCCTCTGCATCCTGCACCCACCCTCTGCACCCTGTACCCACCTCACCCTCTGCACCCTCCCTCTGCACCCTGTTTTCAACCTTAGCACCCTCCCCCTGCACCCTGCGCCCACCTCACCCTCTGCACCCTGTACCCACCTCACCCTCTGCACCTTTCCTCTGCACCCACCCTCTGCACCCTGTGCCCACCTCACCCTCTGCACCATCCCTCTGCACCCTGTGCCCATCTCACACTTTGCATCCTGTACCCACCCTCTGCACCCTCCCTCTACCTCACCCTCTGCTGCTGCACCCTCTCTCTGCACCCTGCGCCCACCTCACCCTCTGCACCCTGCACCCACCCCCTGCACCCTGCACCCACCTCACGCTCTCTGCACCCTGCACCCACCTCACGCCCTCTGCACCCTGCACCCACCCTCTGCACCCTGCACCCACCTCACCCTCTGCACCCACTTCACCCTCTGCACCCACCTCACCCTGCACCCTCCCTCTGCACCCTTCGCCCACCTCACCCTCTGCACCCTGTACCCACCTCACCCTCTGCACCCACCTCACCCTCTGCACCCACCCTCTGCACCCTGTACCCACCCTCTGCACCCTCCCTCTACCTCACCCTCTGCACCCTGCATCCACCCTCTGCTGCTGCACCCTCCCTCTGCACCCTGCGCCCACCTCACTCTCTGCACCCTGCACCCACCCCCTGCACCCTGCACCCACCTCACTCTCTGCACCCACCCCCTGCACCCTGCACCCATCTCACCCTCTGCACCCTGTACCCACCTCACCCTCTGCACCCTCCCTCTGCACCCTGCGCCCACCTCACCCTCTGCACCCACCCTCTGCACCCTGTGCCCACCTCACCCTCTGCACCATCCCTCTGCACCCTGTGCCCATCTCACCCTCTGCATCCTGCACCCACCCTCTGCACCCTGTACCCACCTCACCCTCTGCACCCTCCCTCTGCACCCTGTTTTTAACCTTAGCACCCTCCCCCTGCACCCTGCGCCCACCTCACCCTCTGCACCCTGTACCCACCTCACCCTCTGCACCTTTCCTCTGCACCCACCCTCTGCACCCTGTGCCCACCTCACCCTCTGCACCATCCCTCTGCACCCTGTGCCCATCTCACACTTTGCATCCTGTACCCACCCTCTGCACCCTCCCTCTACCTCACCCTCTGCTGCTGCACCCTCTCTCTGCACCCTGCGCCCACCTCACCCTCTGCACCCTGCACCCACCCCCTGCACCCTGCACCCACCTCACGCTCTCTGCACCCTGCACCCACCTCACGCCCTCTGCACCCACCCTCTGCACCCTGCACCCACCTCACCCTCTGCACCCACTTCACCCTCTGCACCCACCTCACCCTGCACCCTCCCTCTGCACCCTTCGCCCACCTCACCCTCTGCACCCTGTACCCACCTCACCCTCTGCACCCACCTCACCCTCTGCACCCACCCTCTGCACCCTGTACCCACCCTCTGCACCCTCCCTCTACCTTACCCTCTGCTGCTGCACCCTCCCTCTGCACCCCTGCGCCCACCTCACCCTCTGCACCTACCCTCTGCACCCTGCACCCACCTCACCCTCTGCACCCTGCACCCACCTCACTCTCTGCACCCACCTCACTCTGCACCCTCTGCACCCTCCCTCTGCACCCTTCGCCCACCTCACCCTCTGCACCCTGTACCCACCTCACCCTCTGCACCCTGCGTTCACCATACCCTCTGCACCCTGTACCCACCCTCTGCACCCTCCCTCTACCTTACCCTCTGCTGCTGCACCCTCCCTCTGCACCCTGCGCCCACCTCACCCTCTGCACCCTGCACCCACCCTCTGCACCCTGCACCCACCTCATCCTCTACACCCTGCACCCACCTCACCCTCTGCACCCACCTCACCCTCTGCACCCACCTTACCCTCTGCACCCTGCACCCACCTCACCCTCCGCACCCACCTCACCCTGCTCCCACCTCACCCTCTGCACCCACCTCACCCTCGGCACCCACCTCACCCTCGACACGTAGTGCACCCCTTAACCCTGCACTCTGTACATAGCTCACCCCTGAACCCTGTACATAGTTCACCCCTGAACCCTAGGGACACTGATGGGAAAAAAAATTGCTGGGGACACAGATGGGGAAAATTCTGCTGGGGAAACCGATGGGGGGGGGGGAATTCTGCTGGGGACACAGATGTGGGGGGAAATTCTGCTGGTGACACCGATGGGGGGGGGGAATCTGCTAGGGACACCGATGGGGAAAATTCTGCTGGGGACACCGATGGGGAAAACTCTGCTGGAGACACCGATGGGGAAAACTCTGCTGGGGACACCGATGGGGAAAACTCTGCTGGGGACACCGATGGGGAAAACTCTGCTGGGGACACCGATGGGGAAAACTCTGCAGGGGACACTGATGGGAAACCTCTGCCGGGGACACTGATAATGGGGAAAACTCTGCTGGGGACACTGATGATGGGAATGACAATTCATTCATTTGTACATAACTGATTTTTTTCGGCCCCCGAATACTTGTAAAATCTACAATGTGGCCCTTGTGTTGAAAAGTTTGGAGACCCCTGCCCTAGACCATGCCCATATCATAATTTAAAGTAGAACTATAGGTAAAACGTTTGTTTTTTCCAGTTTGGATACAGCAACAGAGGGTTATAACCATGTCCCATTGTGGAGATTTTCCTTCACTTTCTGTCCCATAGCCAAATAGGAAGTGAGGAAATCCCTGCAAATAAAGGTCACCAGAACTAGTGTCCCCATTGGAAGATATCCCCTCTATTACTTTTCTGGGGACAACCCAAAATTTGGGATTTTCATTTACTTTCACTTTCACTGATAATGGTAAATAGGACAAATAGAGAGGGTGAATCTCCCTAACGGGGGCACAGACAGCGATAAAAACTGACAAGCATTCTAATCCCTCTCTACTCCATCCAAAACTTAAAAAAACCATTTGCCTTTAGTTATACTTTAACGGCTTCAGGTCCGCCCTATAGCAGTTTTACTGCTACAGGGTGGCACCTATGCGCCAGATCACGTATATACACTTCCGGGTAGGGGGTGCGCATGAGTGCCACGGGTGGCTCGCTTCCACTGTGATTGCACACAGCGGAAGCCAATCGGCTGGTGCACTGTACCTGATGCCCTCTGGCACCCACCGATCGCTGTGCAGAGAGGCAGAACTGTGATCTGCCTATGTAAACAAGACCGTTCTGGCAGGAGGGAAGGGATGAAATTTGTGTCCCTGCAAAACAGGGAATAAATTCCATCTCTTTTCCTAGTAAAAGCACCTAACACAGTATAGTAAAACACTGGTTAGGCACACAGTTAACCCTTTGATCGCCCTAGATGTTAATCCCTTCCCAGCCAGCGTCATTAGTACAGTGGCAATGCATATTTTTTAGCACTGATCACTGTATTGGTACACTGGTCCCCAAAAAATGTCAAAAGTGTCAATTAGTGTCAGAATGGCCGGCACAATATCACAGTCCCACTATAAGTCGCTGATTGTTGCCATTACTAGTAAAAAAAAAATATTCCATAGTTTGTAGACACTATAACTTTTGCACAAACCAATATACACTTATTTTTTTTTTACCAAAAGCATGTAGCAGAATACATATTGGCCTAAATTTATGAAGAAATTAAGTTTATTAAATTTTTTATTGGATATGTTTTATAGCACAAAGTAAAAAATATTGGGTTTATTTTTCAAAATTGTTAGTCTTTTTTGGTTTATAGCACAAAATAATAGAAAAAGCAGAGGTGACCAAATACCACCAAAAGAAAGCTCTATTTGTGGGGGAAAAGGATTTTTTTTTTTTGTGTAGCGTTGCATGACCGCTAAATTGTCAGCTTAAGTGATGCGGAGGACAAGTGGTTAATGCTAGCAACCAGTTTCCTGAATTCTTTAACACTTTTCTTACTGAACTACATTCTTCCCCAATGGAACATGTAATACTGCAGCATACATGAAAGGCCTTTGTAGTACCCTATTATATTGATACAAACTCCATGCAGATAGTTTCCCATGTGGTAATTAAACTTCTGACTACTGCTCTGTAAGACAACAGTGTTTATAGTTCAAAGTGATGTCTACATAACCAATTTCTATGAACAGACAAAAACAGCCAGACGAGATAGTTAGGTCACACATTAGACTGTTAATAGTTTAGCAGCGTGAGATTAACTACTTGTTAACACTGACTACCTCTGAAGTGTATTGATTTTAATCAGAATGATTCAGTTGTTAACCACTTGAAGACCATGCCTTTTTTGACACTTGTTGGTTAGAAAAATACTTAAAACATCTTTAACAAATTAATTGTAAAGCTTTTGTTTTTTTTGGCTTACGAGTTGAAGCAAACAGATTATTTGCCCCCCCCTTTTTTTTTTTTTGTGTTTGTTTGTCTTTTTTCTTCCTTTTTTTCTTTTCAACATAACCATATAAGTGACTTGATCTATTTTAAGTTACATACCATAGTGGTTATGATTATCTATACAATATTATTTAGAAACTGTATATGTAATATCATATTTACTAATTCATGATTGTACAACCTGGTAAAATGTATGTTATATTATATGAATTTTATTGCATGTTCCATTTTTCATTTTCTGTATAAATTATTTTGCGTTAACAATGATTCAAATAATAATAAAAAATATTGAAACAAAAAAAAGAAAAATACTTAAAACCCCCATATATTATATAATTTTAACACAGAAGCACTAGAGAATAACATGGTGGGTGTTGCAACTTTTTATGTCACACGGTATTTGTGCAACAATTTTTTTAACGCATTTTGTTTTTTAAAGTGCACATGAATTTAAATGCACAAAAACACAATATAATATCCAATTGTTTGGTAAAATATATAAGAGAATGCTACGCCAAGTAAATAGATACCAAACATGCCACTCTTTACAATTGTACATGCCTGTGGAGTGGTGATAAACTACGTACATAATATCCTCCATAGGCGAGATTTTAAAAGCCTTTACAGGTTACCACTTTAGATTTAGTTTGGAGGTCTGGTACTATAACTATTGCTCTCTGACGTTTGCGGTGATACCTCACATGGCGCGATCACTGTTTGCGCACCAACATTGTTTACGCTTCTGAACGTGACCACAGGGAGACGGGTGTGTTTGAATTTTTTTTTCACACTTTTATGTTATCATAAGGAATGTAAGCAGAGAGCTGATTGGAGGAAAGGAACACACCCCCCTTCACACACAGCAGAAGAGCTGTATTCTGAATAGACAAGCTCGGTGCTCATCTCCCTCCCCGACACAAATTTATCTCATGTGTGGGGAAAACCTCTCAGAAGTGACTCATGCTGATAACAGAGGAACGAAGCACCAGAGAGAAATGAAAAACACGAGTGTAGCGCACAGACCCCTTTCTTTACCTGCATTAACTTTGGCTCCTCGCAGGAAGAGAGAGGCACACCGCACCACAAGCCCGTACCCTCCTGTGTGAAGAGGTTGAGCGCTGTTATTGACGGGTCTTCCACAGTCAGACAGCCAGAGAATGTCTCTCACCTCTATATTGAATAAAGACAAGTCCTTGTATCCCCACAGTAACTTGAATGTCCACACCAGCTGCTCTCCAACGTAGAGATTTATTTCCTTCTAAAACACAAACTCTGACAGGAAAGGTTGGAGGGAGAAATGGACAGCTTAAGGTGTGGAAGAGGTCCAGGCACAAACGTAACACAATTCACTGCTCCGATTCTCAAGCAGACTCAGCCCATTCAGATAGTCTCCCTAGCTTAGGACTAGCAGCTGAAATGATGCTCGAACTTTACACTTCGTCTATGCCACAGACCTGGTGAACTTGGTCTCTGCCACAGACCTGGTGAACTTGGTCTCTGCCACAGACCTGGTGAACTTGGTCTCTGTTCAAGGAGAAGACATCCCTCCAGAGAGTTACCGGGACCCTTCCTTCACTGTGACTTCCGCACCAGTCCTTCAGAACGGTTCCTCCCCCGGCCTCCTCATCTAGGATACGGGTTCCTTCACAAGGCCGCACCCTGAGATTCCTCGATCCCCGGTGAGCTCCAGCCGAAGGTGCTGGGCCCAGACCTTTGTTGCAGTCCCAGGGCTGAAGGTGCCTGGGACCGACAGGAACCACACACTCCCTAGGGTAGGACCCCCAACAACGAACCGCAGACCCGCCCCAGGGCTAAAGGTGCCCAGGGCGGACAGGAACAAGAACCCTGAACAGGCAGCGTCTGCCCCTTTTATATCCTCTCCCAGCATGCCCAGCAGGTAGACCACACCCACTGTATGATTGCCGAGAGGGGACACACAAGGCACAGCACTGTATCAGCGGTTCAACCCTGGCCTACCATAGCAGTGCCACCTGCAGTCCACAGGGAACTGTACACCAATACTCTACCTGTAGAGTATTTGCAAGAACTCCAACAACTAGGGTGTTTGAGTACAACCACCACCCAAACACTTCCCCTAAAATTAGCACCCCGCTACACGAGCTTCAGAGAGAGATGAGTAAACACTACAGATATATGTGCTTTGTTCAGATTTAATGACTCAGGTTTACAACCACTTTTACTTAGTTACCCTCTGTCTGATCATTTGGCTGATCCCCCTACTTATTACATAATAATAGCTACTTTTTTTAGTTTAAACATTTTGGTTAGAATAGGGAAGGGTTAAAATCCCTATCAAGTTTTTATAGCTATTTATGTCCCTGCTGGGGAGATTCACCTTTTTATTTGTCCTGGTGACCATTTTCAAGATGGAAATAAAATGGAAAACCCAAAGTTTGAAAGCTACCACAAGAATTGAATGGGGACACCTGTTTTGGTAACTAAGAGAGGAATTCTCACTTTGAAGAGTTTTCTTCTCACCTCCTGTTGTGTTTCCAGGACAAGAAGTTAAGGGAAATGTCCCTAATAGGACACAGAAAAAACCCATCCCCTACACCAGTGGTTCTCAACCTCAGTCCTCAAGTACCCCCAATGGTCCATGTTTTAATTTTTTCCTTTATTTTGCACAGCTGCTTTAAATCAATATCAATGACATGGTATTGATGAGAGCTATTTTATCTAAGGGAAGTTCCCAAAACATGGCCCATTGGTTGTGTCTGAGGACTGAGGTTGAGAACCACTGCCCTACACTATACAGGTACACTTTTAAGATTTTTTTTTATAGGGTACCAAAAATTGCAAAAAGCAAAGGGAATCAGAACTTCCTAGTAAGCCAGAAAACAGCTAATGGGGGCTAGTGATTTAAGAAAGAAATAACATCATTCATAATGAGGCTCCTAAAATGATGTCATTAGGCGGCACTAGTCCTGACACCACTGCCTTCCATGCTGCAACTGTAACAGATAGGGGGTTTAGGTATAGCTAGGTTTTACATTCAATTTATTTTATGTTATAAAGCTTGGCATAACTGCTGTACCTTGTCGGCTACAACTACTGGCAGTATTTTTGCTCTCACACAAAAGTACTGCTATATTGTTTTATGAAGTTCTGATGAATAGAATCTAAACACTTCAGCATCACCCCTTCACCTCTCTTTACAGCTCTGTCTCTTAAGCCCAGCATCAGCACTGACACAAACTCCCCTGCGCCACAATCATCCAGCAGTCCCCGCGATAGGGGTTAGAACAATATGCTACTTCAGTGCGTGCTTCCAAATAAAAAAGACTCCACTTCCTTTCTCTTCAATTGAGCACATGTGGATTTTTAATTTTTTTAACCGACAGGAGTGCATTTAAGAAGCCTATTACAGGAAATTGTGCATAACAAATCGTTTTTTATATTCTGGGATATATATTCATTATCTGTGGTGTATCCCTGTCCAAATTACACTTTAGATGCAGCTACTTATACTTTTAGGGGCAGGAGACTGGGACAATGGAGGTGTCTTTTGAAGCTGTCCACATTTTATTTGACTGCGTGAGTTTATTGTTTCCTGTTCTCACAGCCCAATGTGTGTTATTCATTACTCGGCTGATTGTGAAGAGTCTGCTCTGCGGATGCTTTTGGCCTACTGATTAAAAATTAAAAATAATTATTCCATTTCCTCGCTTGCTTTGTACCTATAGAAATGTTGGCACAATCGCAAGCTTGGTTGTGTGGTGAGAACACGTGTAGACGTCAACGAAAGGTGACGTCAGAACAGTGTGTTGCTATCTGCAAACCACAGCTACTGCTAAAAGGCTGCTAAATTACAGATTCCTTATATATAAGGGTTAAAATAGAGGCACTATTATTCTTAAAAATCCTGAATGTACACTTATTAGGCCACCGCAGACAAACTGCTAAATACAAGGTTAAAACTGGACACAACTACAAATTATAGGGCCTCATAGAAAAAAATAATAATTTCCCACTGTGGTACTTGATAATGTAAATTGAGACAACAGTGTACATAATGTTAACATATGCCATATGCCTAAATCAAGCCAAATTCAGCAATAACCAGGTGGCAGAGGCATGAAATTACAAGGCAGGAGCAGGGTCAGAAGCCAGGCTGGGATGACAATCAGATGAGCAACATAAGTACCAAAAACAGCAGGCACAGGACAAAGTCAGGACACAAGCCAAGGTAAGCTACAGCAAAAGGCCAGCTGGGTCAAACACAGGATAGGAGGATGTGGATCTGGTCACAAGGAGCTGATGAGCACTCAGCAAATCTCCCCAGTTGTGTTGTGCATTAAATAGGGCTTTGAGTGCCAAAACCAGTGCCGGACATGCAGTGCGCATGGGGTAAACACAGCCTTGACTATGCACTGCATATGCAGATCTTCAGACATGGCCATGCACTCAATCTTCTTGACACTAGGTCTGTGATCTATGAGGTCTTTGCATGTGCTGGTGCAAAGCCTGGAAGTGAGATGGAAGCCTCCCTGTCCAGTGTAGTCCTCCTACTTTGTGAGATCCTGGGTACAAGGAGTTAGGCGGGAATCTGGAAGGAGGAGAAATGATGCCTGGGATGGAGTACTAGAGGTGACTCTGCTGTTGAAGATCCTGAGGATAAGGATCTCACAAAGAGGCTAGGAGCTAATGTCTGAGCTAAAGTCATGACACCACCTTGCTGCTCTCCAGATCAGCTGGCACTGATAGCTGTGAAAATACAAAGGGAAGAAAGAGCGCACAGGCTCTGGTGCAAAACATTTTATTACGTTTAAAAAATTATATAAAATTCATGAGAACTCACAAACTTAAGTTGATCTTGGTGTTTAGGAGGTCTAGGAACATTAAGAACTGCATAGCGCTCAGTAAAATTAAAGGGTCACAATCGAAGAGTGGGACTATCCCTTCCTTCTTTGACATTCATGGTACCTATAGGTGCAAAAAAAAAACTAACTGTAAAGCATATGCTTTTATAAAACATGGGCAGAAAGAATTCCAGGATAAAAATGGGATCTTCTATAAAATAAATCAGTTCATTATTTGCAGTACCCAATTTGTTGTGTATGGCCTTAGGCTCCCATGTGGATTGTATTATGTTGGCCACACAATACGCACTGTGAACACGATTTAATGAGCATAGGAGGTTCATCGAGGAGGGTATCACCAAGCACAGTGTGCCCCGCCATTTCAGTAATTATCATCAGGAGAACAACAAAGGCCTCAAATTATTTGGTATAAAGGAAGGGCCATTTCCATGCATTTACCAGAAGGTGAAAAATATTCCAAGTTATGCCAAAGGGAAACCTGTTGGATCTTCACCTTGAATTCCATGAGCTCAAGTGGGCTCAATGAGGAACTGGAGGTCAGCACCATTATCTAAATGGGCCATTGGTTGGTAGACTGGGGTGCCACTGATCAGTGTACCCACATTTTTGGAGACCCGGGGAGCTGGGCTGAGATCTTTTTTTTCACAAGAAAATGGGCTGAGATCTTTAGCTGGATTGTGGATCTCGTCTAGCCCTGCTGGGATAACCCGGAGTGGATCACAGATAAATGCACCCTTATAGGAAACCGTTTGGTTAAATGTCATAGTCATGATCTGGATACTTGCATATGCTGAGTTCAATAGCTAAGAGATATTTGTGTACATATATGAATATTTAATATAAATATATTTTGTTTGACTTTTATCTATTAATTACATTTTTATTAATTCTTTATCATATTTTATATTATTCTATAGTAAATTTAAGGGTTTTTGCACTGTTTGTAGTATTGGTAATAGTAAATACAAATGTAAATTTTTTAAATATATGTAGCGGGTGGTTACATTTAGGGGAGGCATCTGAGTGATAAATGGCTCAGATGCAGCTTAGTTAGGGTTCATGGACCATGTTATGCCTGTGGCGGATGCAAGTGTGTCCAGATCCTTGCGGCCTGTAGGTGGCGCTGTCGACATAGGCCGGGGTTGAACCACCATTGCGAGTCTGTACCCTTTTTGTCCTCTCGCAGCAGTAGTACAGCAGGGCGGGGAACCTGCTGTGCATGCTGGGAGAGGGGATAAAAGGGTCAGACATCTTCCGCTCGAGGTCCACGCCCAGGCACCTTCAGCCTGGGTGTGAGTGCTGGTGTTCTCCAGGCGCCCTCGGCCCGGGGATGGAGCTGCGATTCCACCCCAGACACCTTTGGTCTGGGGTGAGGTACTCTCTGGAGGCCTGGGGCCCGGTACCTTCGACTGGGTCCCGCAAGGGATGGAGGATTCCTAGGGTGTGCTCCGGTATTGGACACCCGAATCTAGGGCGAGGGGGACCAGAGAGGTGACCTTCCCGGAGATCCAGCGCAGCATTGGCTGGTGACGGCGGAGGCCTCTGGTGACCGTCCAGATGGATGACTCCCCTGACAGGGGCCGCATCTCAAGAAGGTAGTCCACGTTCTCATGGTCGGTGGCAGCGACCCAACTGAAACCCAGGTCGGTGGAGGAGACCTCAAGTCCAATTCACCCGGTCGGTGGCAGCGACCACCCTCACGGTCAGTGGCAGCGACCGTGCGCCAAGCCTGTTTGCGCATACTGAAACAGGAGAATAACAAGTTCATGTTTGTGCCTGGACCTTCCTCACCACCTTGTCTGTTCGTTGTCTAACCAGTCTGCTCTCAAAGGACTATTTATTGCTCTAAAAGAATAAATAAGTGTTGGACTTTCTATGGTGTGGAACTTGGCTTTCTGGGAGTTAAAGGATCATCCTCAAGGGGAGCTTTGGATCTGGACAGGGGCACAGACCCGAAGGTAATTGGGTATAGCTCACACCTCTACACACTAGAGGATACGAGCTGGTGGTGCGTCACACTCTCCTCCCTGGTCCCCTAGACGAGAGCCATTGACATTGACAGAGAAGGAGGGAGTGAGAGGTGAGGTCGCTACATATATTCTTATTAAAAATGTTTATGTATCCATTTTTTGTATATATCTGTAGTAATGCTTATATTTATATATTTTTTTTATGAATGATCCAAACATTGCTAAAGGTATAAAAGTGATGTGCTATTTTTGTATGAAGGGGTTGAGAAAATCATTCCTTATCACCCGCGGATGCCTGATAGCAAGTGTGTAAAGGGTTAATCCCTCGGCACTCGCTACCTGCTTAAGTGCTACCTTAGGGACCAAGGGAGGACCTGAAGAAGGAGGCCATGCCCTCTGAAACGCGTTGTCCTGGCAACCATGCACGTGCTCTGTCAGTTGTTGGCCGTCCGAGTCATGTGACAGGGAAGGCAGGTCCGCTTATCATGCAGTCCCCTAGACCCCTAGACAGCCTTGAGTCCATGGCTGGAAGCCTTACACTGACAGATGCCATACTGTGGATTCCAATGCCTGAATCAACTAATGTTTGTGAGTTTTTATGAATTTTATATCATTATTAAAATGTTAATAAAAGGTTTTGCACCAGAGCCTGTGCGCTCTTTCTTCCCTTCGTATGCCTCTACTCTTAGTTTAAAGGTCCTTTTTTGCCTTTTTAGAGCTTAAAGGATGGAGTCTGATATTCTGTAATAAAAGTGGTCTGAATTCCATACCCTATTCCTCTCATCTATGAGTTGCTATGTTGATTAAAAAACCTTAAAGTGACTGGCACCCAATTGATATATATCCCGTTGCATCCAAGGATCCAGCCTAAAGGTAAATGCTAAAAATCCCTGTTTCTAGTGATACCTCACATTGGAATACGCTTGTCATAATGCATGTTGAGTAGTGATGGGTGAATCTGCCCAGTTTTTGTTTGCCAGGAGTTCAGCAAATCTTGTTTGAAATTCAGCAAACCCGAACTTTGAGGTTTATAGGAGTCAAATCTCTGCCATTTTAAGGCTAATAGGCAAACTACTGTGAAAAAGTGGCTTCAAGAACAACAATTAAAATACACAAATCTTTTCAATAATATGCTTTGGTAAAAATCAAAAAAAAGGGGGGGGGGAGATTGAGACTTTAAATGAAGCACGTAGGTTCATAAAGTTTAGTTTAATATATAAAAATTAACATACAAACGCATAATCAAGAGTGTGTATTCAATACAATAATAATAACTGGTACAATTCATAAAAATGTATATCTATACATACAGTTGCAAAAAAAAGTATGTGAACCCTTTTGGAATGATATGGATTTCTGCACAAATTGGTCATAAAATGTGATCTGATCTTCATCAGTCACAAAAATAGACAATCACAGTCTGCTTAAACTAATAACACACAAAGAATTAAATGTTACCATGTTTGTATTGAACACACCATGTAAACATTCACAGTGTAGGTTGAAAAAGTATGTGAACCCTTGGATTTAATAACTGGTTGAACCTCATTTGGCAGCAATAACTTCAACCAAACGTTTCCTGTAGTTGCAGATCAGACGTGCACAATGGTCAGGAGTAATTATTGACCATTCCTCTTTATAGAACTGTTTCAGTTCAGCAATATTCCTGGGATGTCTGGTGTGAATCGCTTTTTGAGGTCATGCCACAGCATCTCAATCGGGTTGAGATCAGGACTCTGACTGGGCCACTCCAGAAGGCATATTTTCTTCTGTTTAAGCCATTCTGTTGTTGATTTACTTCTATGCTTTGGGTCGTTGTCCTGTTGCAACACCCATCTTCTGTTGAGCTTCAGCTGGTGGACAGATGGCCTTAAGTTCTCCTGCAAAATGTCTTGATAAACTTGGGAATTAATTTTTCCTTCGATGATAGCAATCCGTCCAGGCCCTGACACAGCAAAGCAGCCCCAAACCATGATGCCCCCACCACCATACTTCACAGTTGGGATGAGGTTTTGATGGTGTGCTGTGCCTCTTTTTCTCCACACATAGTGTTGTGTGTTTCTTACAAACAACTCAACTTTGGTTTCATCTGTCCACAGAATATTTTGCCAGTACTGCTGTGGAACATCCAGGTGCTCTTGTGCAAACTGTAAACGTGCAGCAATGTTTTTTTTGGACAGCAGTGGCTTCCTCTGTGGTATCCTCCCATGAAATCCATTCTTGTTTAGTGTTTTACGTATCGTAGATTCGCTAACAGGGATGTTAGCATATGCCAGAGCCTTTTGTAAGTCTTTAGCTGACACTCTAGGATTCTTCTTCACCTCATTGAGCAGTCTTCGCTGTGCTCTTGCAGTCATCTTTACAGGACGCCCACTCCTTGGGAGAGTAGCAGCAGTGCTGAACTTTCTCCATTTATAGACAATTTGTCTTACCGTGGACTGATGAACAGCAAGGCTTTTGGAGATACATTTATAACCCTTTCCAGCTTTATGCAAGTCAACAATTCTTAATCGTAGGTCTTCTGAGAGCTCTTTTGTGCTAGGCATCATTCACATCAGGCAATGCTTCTTGTGAAAAGCAAACTCAGAACTGGTGTGTGTTTTTTATAGGGCAGGGCAGCTGCAACCAACACCTCCAATCTCATCTCATTGATTGGACTCCATTTGGCTGACACCTCACTCCAATTAGCTCTTGGAGATCTCATTAGTCTAGGGGTTCACATACTTTTTCCACCTGCACTGTGAATGTTTACATGGTGTGTTCAATAAAAACATGGTAACATTTAATTCTTTGTGTGTTATTAGTTTAAGCAGACTGTGATTGTCTATTGTTGTGACTTAGATGAAGATCAGATCACATTTTATGACCAATTTGTGCAGAAATCCATATCATTCCAGTATATATACTGACAGATATCAATTGAATCATAAGAACACAGCATTTAAAAGCTCTATGCATTTCATGGATTGATCCACTCTTCAGGAGCATGCACGTGAGTTCAATAAAAAATATATCATAGAAGGAGTTGCTGTATGGTCTGATCCTACCCAAGGAAAAAAAGAAATCATAAAAAATATAAATATAAAGTAAGGTCAGACCAATATGCTTTAATAGATGACCTTAAGCTGAATGAGATATTATGGAACAGTACATTTGTCATGGACAGTTTGAGTGAAAGCATACCCTGGCAGTGAATATTCGGTTATGGTATTTACTTTTTACTTTTACTATTAGCTTGACTTACATAGAGCCAAAGCACCCCTATCAGATTTATTACAGTTTTTTCTAAAAAAAATACCTTCTTTAGGTAGTTTTAGTAGGACACATGCCTTTTAATCAAACATTAGACCTGCTTTGACTGGCAGATACAAATTGGCCAGTAGTTCACGGTAACTGTCCCTGTTCTTTCTGATGCAAAGCTGTTCTGCTCCTGACCACTTTCTAGCAGACTCTTATTAAGAATTAAGAGATCAAAAATAATACAACAGTGTACAACTGGTCAGCAGCAGGACATGTTATTGAGGGAAAAATGTTCTAGAAACAAAAGTGTACTGGCAGGGGTTTTACTACAAGAATTAGTGTTGGTAAACCTTCATTGTTTCTCTACATATCCGATGCATACCTCATGTGAATTCATCTCTGCTGTGCCCTTTTTCTGTATAAAATGTATTTCCATCTATATCATTTGTTAAAATAATGTGTCATGTATTTCCACCTGTTAAGTTGCCCTGTTGCCATATAGGGTCTACATGGAGCCACCAAGCCACCCAGATATGTGTGTTCCTTCAGCTACAGCTGAATGTGATCAGAACTATTCTGTATGCTGATTCACGTGGCAGCAGGACAATTTAAAAAAACAAGGCTAGGCTCAGATTTATTAGAGAAAATAATCACTACAAGAATCAAGAGACTGCAGAAGCTATAGAGTAAAATTGTCTAATAGCAGAACAGTGCAAATCGGGGATAATGGGTCTCACAGGTGTATGCCTAACTTTTATTTTATCTATGGATATGTTGGGGGGGGGAAGTGAATGTGAGCGATATAACGTGAGGTGTATGCACTTTTTTTCTTTCGAACAATGAAGCAATGTGCTGCAAATAAAAGGAAGATCCTAGTCAGTAACAAGTAAATGCAGCGCTTTGAGCACCTCAAACTTAAAAAAAATCCTATCAACGTAAAATAAATATGGAAAAACCCCAAGAAAATTAAAACACAAAAATACCATCCCTGAAATAAAAGCTCACTTTTTTTTTAAAGGCAGACCTTGAAGCAAAAAAGCTCAGGTTAATCTAATAGCAAAAGAAACCCCCTAAAATACTACCCTTGAAACAAAAAATTATTTTGAAAAAATATAAAATTTGCTATAGATGGGACAGCAGCTAAAAGTGACTGCTGACCTTGTGATGTAGTGGTTAGCACAGTGGTGTAGTGGTTAGCACTTTCACCTAGCAGCAAAAGGGTCGCTGGTTCGAATCCCGACCATGACACCATCTGCCTGGAGTTTGCATGTTCTCCCTGTGTCTGCGTGGGTTTCCTGTGGGTACTCCGGTTTCCTCCCACACTCCAAAGACATGCTGGTAGGTTAATTGGATCTTGTCCAAATTGGCCCAGCATATATATGTGTGTCCCAAGCACGTCGAGATCCTACGGGGTTAATGACCGCACCAGCCAAGCAGACACTGGCTGCAAAAAGCACCTTGAGGCGATTCAGTTCGCATTTGCAGCGCTATAAGAGGATCAGAATCTCTCTGCTCATTAGAGTCATGCGCATCGAGGCCCACGGGTAAGACTGCTTAATAATAATAAAAAATCAACCACAAAATAAAATGAAATTAAAAGAAAGGGCCCCCAAAAAAAAAAGGAGGCAGCAAAGGGGTTAATTGCCCAGAGAGCTAGCAATCAGAATTAAGTACAGTTTCCAAACAGACCCACATCTCTCCCTATAAAGTTTGGCACCTCTCCTATAACAGCTTCCAGTTTACTGCCACTTTAAAGCGGAGGTCCCGCGGCGATTCGTTTTTTTTTTCCATTGAATTATTTACCCCGTGACAAATCAATACTCACAGTTTTGGTTTTGTTAGACATCTGCAGTCCGTTTTCGTTCACAGGTATAAGTTATAAAAATAACAGTAAGACGTTTCCATTTTGCTTGTGGGCAAGTGAAGCCCACAAGCACCTATTTCCTGGATGCGGTGAATGCTTATTTCCCAGCATTCACCGCTCGAACCCGCGCATGCTCAGTGTTGACGGCACGCAGCGCCGTCGACACTGAGTTCTGCCATCACAATGGGCGGCGTCTTCGAAAAGTTCCCACCCCGTTGTGAAGGCAACAAAAACAACAGTAAAACAAATCACGCAAGATTTCGCTGGGTGGCGTTCCGCACTGAATCATGGGAAGAATGACGCTTAGCTCCCATGAGACACTGCGGCGACGGGGAATACAGGACATACGTCATCTCCCGTGGGAGCGATAGACCGGATTTAAGAATTACATCTTAAATAACAAGGTATTTAAATAGCAAAAAAAATAATGGAGTAACGATGGAATATCAATGCAATATACTTAATGTGATAAGATAAACGTGTAAGTTTGGGTGGAAGTCCGCTTTAACTTCTCTGTGCCACCTTTTATAGTGAGGGTTTTTTGTCAGGAACTAAAATCTCAAACAAGATTCACATGGAATCCATAGTAGTGGTGACCCCGAATCTCATTCCTAGTCTTAAAATGCCCTGTGTGGCCACAATTCTGCATTCTGCCTGCAACAAAGTCTGGGAAAGCAGAGGGGAGGGACTGAGAAGACCACGTAATATTGGTATATGACATCACCAATAACCCGGACACAGCCGGGAGCAGACACTCCCCTACCCTCCTCCCCTCCCACCTCCTGCTCCAGGCCAATCATAGAAATATTGCTAAGCTAAAATACATTGCAACCTTCCTAGCTGGGGACGCTATTACAAAATATGGAAAGAAATCGGGACATTTTCTTTTAACAGGGGGGAAAAAAATCAGGGATATTTGTTTTTCCTAGGGACAGCCCCTTACAATTGGGGATTGTTCCTGGAAACCAGGGACATCTGGTCACCCTACCTCAGGGCAGTGCAGGCCCATATCTTCAATATTGTCCTCAGCCCACTGGGATCCACAGATTATCATCGATCTCCCCTTTTCTCCCCCACTCTGATGAAGCTTGTATTTTGAGGATCACAGGAGATCCTTACGCTGAGTCTTACCCTGAGTAGCTAACATCCAGTGTCTGCAAACTGCCTGCAGTTATCTAATGAAGCCTTAACAACAGCGGATGAATATTTTTTTATGGCATTCAGTGAACACAAAGGCTCTTTCCCTCGTTTTCTAAGGTAAACTGAACACATTGTTTCTTCAGAATGATGAACTTACTGTAAAGGATAAGAGAAAGTGCTCTCTTCTTCTATTGATGCATTTGTGCTGGAATTGCAGACAGGCAATTACAGTGCATTTTCTCAGTCTCGGCCAGCCTGAAGGTCCATGCCACTGGAACTTAGACATAAACTGCACATGGAATAGAACACTCTGAAAACTGTTATGTTTGAACAATGCACAAGCCAGGAATCAGATACAGTCAATTAGTCTGCTGCGGGAGAAATGACAAAAAATGGGGATGGAATAACTTTCCACTGGTAGTTTCATTACCTGGTCAAATGAAATACAAAGCTATCAAAGCGAATCTATCACCGCTAGCAGACAGAAAAAAAGTCTGCTTGGTTATAAAGTCACCAATCCTGAAACATAAGGAATGCCGTAAACGCATATACAAGCTGTAGCTAGGCTATGGTTGGTTGGACTGCGCAGCCCTGCCTTTAGCGGAAGTAAACCCAACGATTTAATAGTTTCAAAAAACAGTTACATTCCCGGCATGCCGGAAATGTTAACTGTCACATTGGTTGTGCTCTCAACCAAACTGTCACACCATCCAATGGCTGGTGTCATAACTGATCACATGTGCAGCATCATGGCAGTTGAAGATTAAACAGAGGCCAAGATGGCAGCTTCCTTAGCTGAAAATGATAGGAGGGTTTACTTACACTTTAAGGTTCATGTAAACCCTAACTGAATTAAACAACTATAATTTCCTTAACATATTTTACAGTTTCACCTTATTTATTATTTGTTGCCTACAAGTACTGCTGATCTCCTGAAGCACCTTTGCAGCCACTGAATGTTTACATGCCATCTGTTTTGTCTCACCTATATGTAATTTTCTGTGTTATGTTAAATGTTTTAGGTCTTTTTTTTTTCATTCTGACATCTAGTGGTAGTTTAGGGCCACTACAACATATTTACTAATGTGATTGGTATCTTCCACTGTCCTCCCCATCTGTTTAGTTTTCGATGGTTGAGTCCTAGTTAGACCCTTTCTGTTTCTTTCATGCTAACTTAGTGTTAGTTTTTCTCAGAGATGGGCTTAGGAATATCATTACTTCGGTAGACTTCACAGGTGTAGTGCCCCCCCCCCCCCCGAAGTAGCCACTGATATGGATAAGTCCTCTGATGATGCTGGTTTCAACCTTCTTGAACCCCTCAGCCTCTTTGACACACCTGGCTGAGTTCAAGAGTTGAAGAGTCAACAACAATACTTTAGTACTCGGCAATACGATTATTTTTGCAGGAATAGACACCACTACAGGCAGTGATATTTAAGTTTTGAGTAAACGGATGAGCTATAAAAAGGAGGAAAATTTAAAGAAGCCAATCAGAGGATTGATTGTGATCTAAGGCGCAGATATTAACCTATAAGGTGAGGGCACAACTGGTGGAGGTGACGCAAGGATAGGTATTTGCACAGAGGTGGATCAGTGTGAAGATATTACCTTCAATTATATTGATTTCACAAATCACTAAATGAACTGTTTGTTGTTTTTACACTTTTGGTTGGAATTCATAAGGACACTGTGTGAAGCATGGACTACATTGCACTTTATTGCATTTATGAAATAATTTTATTATATAGGAATTTGATCATAGCATATTATCAGTGAATATTTACAGTATATTGCATTTTATATTCTTTATTTTACTTATATGCACATTTGATATTTATTATGTTTATATAGCGCTGTACTTATGTAGCAGGGTCTTCAAATTTAGAGGAATGTTTGAGTGGTAGTTGTACTCAAACACCTTATTTGATAGGGCTTTGCTAAACCATTTTATACCGCAGGTGGGGATACTGGTGTATAGTTCCCTGTGGCCTGTGGATGGCGCTGCCATCAGGGGCTAGGGTTGAACCGCTGGTATAGTGCTGTGCCTTGAATGTCCCCTCTCGGCGGTGGTATGGTGGGGGTGGTTGGCCTGCTGTGCATGCCGAGAGGGGATATAAAAGGAGCAGACGCTGCCTGTGGGGGGTGGATTCCCAGGGGTCCTACCCCGGGGAGTGTGTTGTTCTGTTTGTTGGCCACCCCGGGCACCTTTAGCCCAAGGGTGGGGTTCCAGGTTCGAGAGTACCGCGTCCTCCTGGCCCGGTACACTGGCGGATCGGTCCCAGGCACCTTTAGCCCTGGGGCTGCAACTGAAGGCCTGGGGTCCAGCACCTTTGGCTGGGGCCCACGGAGGGAAGAGGAATCCCAGGGTGCTGCCTTGCGAGGAGACCCGTATCTGGAAGAGGAGGCTGGGGGAGGACCGTTCCGAGGGACTGGTGAGAGATCACAGTGAAGGAAGGGGCCCGGTAACTCTCTGGAGGGATGTCATCTTCCTGAAAGAGGCCTAATACCACAAGCAAAGTTCATCAGGTCTGTGGCAAGGACCCAAAGTTCACCAGGTCTGTGGCAGAGACCCAAAGTTCACCAGGTCTGTGGCAGAGACCCAAATTTACCCCGTAACAGTTCGAGCAGAGACTGTGTGTAATCTAATTCGAGTATCACTCCGGCTGCTAGGATCCACTCTAATGGGAGACTATCCGGGTGAACTGAGCCTACTTGAAGATACAGGTAGTGAATCGTGTATTCGTTTGTGCCTGGACCTACTCCAACACCTTTTGCTGTCCTGTTCTCCATCCACCCTTTCCTATCTAGTGACTGTGCATATGAGAAAATAAACTCTACGTTGGAGTTGCAACTGGTGTGGACCTTGGAGTTATTGGGGGAAATAGAGACGTGTCTTTATTGCAGTGGAGACGAGAACCATTCTCTGGAGAACCTAGCCGTGGAGACCCAGTTACATTTACACCGCTCAACCTCTTCACACAGGAGGGTACGGGCATGTGGCACGGTGTGCCCCTTTTCCTACAGGTGAGTCAAAGGTAGGGAAAAAGAGGTCCGCGTGTACTTATTTTTAATTATTAGGTATGTTCGGACATGATCCTTGTCTTGATTGAAAAGTGATTAGAGGCACAAGGAGTGGAGGGGAGATGATTATAATAAGTCAAAATAGAGTCAATTTAAAGAAATGGGATCTGTCTAGAGTAAAAGTCAAAGAGGAAGGCTTTTTCAAGATAACTGTTATAGGTTAAGTATATGCAGGGAGAATATGGCACTCAAACGTTTGCAGGACACTTACATCCTGCCACACAGTGTAGATAGCGGGTGTATCCCCCTCTCACCAGTCCTGTGACACAGCACAGGCCCCTCTTTGATCTCTGGATCCAACTCTGGCAAGAAGCAGTGTGATTGACGATAGTGTTTAACCTCACCATCTTTACTCCCACAGTTTGGCAATATCAGGACAGCCTATGCGGTTACTCTCTGCTTCCCAATGGTGGCAGCTGTCTCACACACCTTACCCCTGACTGAGGCAGCTAGACACACAGCAAGAAGGTCTGCACTCTCCATCAGCCCCGCGCCAACTGCTCCTAACTTTCTGGGGCAGCCCATTATCCCAGCCTTCACTCCTCCTCTTCCTCCTGTTGTCTCCTGAGAGCTGTAGTCTCTTGCTGACCCGACACAACACAGGCATCCCTCATCAAAACTACATCTCCCAATATGCCATTTGTGGCTGTACCACCACTTAAGCAAAGAGGCAGTGTTAGCAGTGACATAACTGGCCAAAAAAGGCATTCGACCATATCTAGGCAATGACATTGACCAAATGTAGCCATGGCCATATTTAGTCAATGATGTCACTGCCATCCCTGCTACTTCCCTTTTATAGCTGAGGACATTCCTCCCTGGGAAAGTACCCCCCATATTAAGGGCATATGGCCTGATATGGTTCAGGAGGGGGGTGCACCCTCATTTCCCCCTTCCTTCCTGGCCAGCCAGGCTGCATGCTCATATTAAGAATCTGGTGTGGATCTTTAGGGGTTCACACTTTTTTTGTTTGTTAATTTTTTACATGGAGTCCCACTTAAAATCCATACCAGTTCCACCCTTTTTTTGTTGGTGTTTTTTTTTAACGTACGATACTCCCTAAAAATGGTCAAAGGGTCTGGTATGTATTTGTGTTGTGTATTTGTGTTTCTGTAGAATGTGCTATATTTATGAAGGAAGTGGAAGTAACATTTACAAAGATAAAATATTATGCAGTTTAAATTGCCAGCGAACGGCATTCTTTAAATAAAAAAAATAATTAAAAAACAGCACACAAACCTCTTTAGGTATCCCACAAAAGACATAGCAGACCTTTCGAGGGGTCTGTGTGTGTTTTCTTTTTTTCTTTTAAAGAAGCTGTCAATGACATGTAATTTGCCAGAAACACTTTCCTTTCTCTAAGTGTTGCTGCAGAACTTTCTGTACAAAACAGAGATGCATCCCTTCACAGGCAGAACTAGGACAGACCGCAGGTATGTTATTGAAAGCAATTGGACATTTTAATGTTTCACTTTAAGCATTTGAAAAAATCACTGCTTCTAGCAGAATCGATTAAAAAAAAAAAAGTTTTTGTATCGGTACATGTTCCAAAGGGCAATGCGCGAAGCATGATCTTCAGTAGCGTTAATACATTTTCCCCTATATAGTTAACCTCATGCTTTCACTTAAAGTGGTTGTAAAGGCAGAAGTTTTTGTTTACCTTACTGCATTCTATGAAGTAAAGTAAAAACCTTCTGCATGCAGTTTCATCCGCAGCCCCCCTAATATTCACCTGAGCCCGATCTCTATCCATCTATGTGCACGAGAGCCAAGGCTCCCATTATTCCTGCACTGAGCTCTAGGGTCTGTACACCTGCTGTACCCATTATGAGGGGCTCCCACCATCCTTGTGCTGAGTTCTGGGGTCTGTCCACCTGCAGTGCCTCATAAGAGGGGGGTCCCACCATCCCTGTGCTGCCCTACTGACACCATCCACTGCCCTACTGACTGAAACCATCCACTGCTCTACTGCCCGACACCATCCACTGCCCTATGGACATATCCACTGCCCTACTGACACCATCCACTGCCCTATTGACATGTCCACTGCTCTACTGACACCATCCACTACCCTACTGACACCATCCACTACCCTACTGACACCATCCACAGCCCTACTGACCCCTTCCACTGCTCTACTGACTGACACCATCCAATGCCAATATGACACATCCACTGCCCTACTGACACCATCCACTGCCCTACTAATGCCTTCCATTGTTCTATTGACATTGTCCACTGCCCTACTGACTGATGCCATTCAATGCCCTATTAACACATCCACTGCCTTACTGACACCTTCACTTGCTCTACTTACACCCATCATTTGCTCTACTGACACCTACCTCTGCTCTATTGACATGACCACTGCCCTACTGACACCGTCCACTGCCCTATTGACACTGTCCACTGCTCTACTGACACCTTCCACTGTTCTACTGACACCTTTCACAGCTCTGACACTGTCCACTGTGGGCAGTTGAAGGGGTATGTGGAGAGTTGGATAAAGGGGCAGTGGAAGGGGTATGTGGAGAGGAGGGGGTGGGTAATGGGGATGGTAGAATGGGTATGTGGAGAGGAGAGGTGGGTATAGGGGTAGTAGAAGTGTTATGCCCTGTACACACGATAGTTTTTTCAGATGAAAAAAGTCAGGTGGACTTTTTTCATCGGAAAAAACGATTGTGTGTGGGCCCCATCGGACTTTTTTCCATTGGTGTTTAGAAATAGAACATGTTTTAAATTTTTTAAATTGTTTTTAATTTTTTTTAAAACATGTTTTAAACGATAGGAAATTACGATCGTCTGTGTGGAACTCCAACGGAGAAATAACCCACGCATGCTCAGAATCAAGTCGACACATGCTCAGAAGCATTGAACTTAATTTTTCTCGGCTCGGAGTGTTTTACGTCACCGCGTTTGGGACGGTCGGAATTTTGTCTGATGGTGTGTATGCAAGACTGATGGAAGTCAGCTTCATCGGATTTCTGACTGAAAATTCCATCGGATTTTATTCCATCGGAAATCCGATCATGTGTACAGAGCATTTGGGAGGCGGCGAGGCCCGTCAGAATTTTCTGCCTATAGGCTACTGAGATGTAGTAACGGCCGAGGAATGGGGGGCAGGACAGAGCCCCGTTCTATGTGTCTGTTGGACAAACAGAGTAGGGCTGACCAAGTACCATCTTCATGGAAATCTATTCCCTGATGGCAGTTGCCTCTTTCAGCAGGATAATGCACCCTACCACGCTGCAAATGGTTCAAGAATGGTTTGGGGAACACAACAAGTTTGAGGTGTTGGCTTGGGCTCCAAATTCTCTAGATCTCAATCCAATTGAGCATTTGTGTTATTTGCTGAAAAAATCAAGTCCCATACATGGAAGCCCCACCTTGCAACTTACCAGACTTGGAGGATCTGCTAATGACGACGTGGTGCCAGATACCACAGCATACCTTCAGAGGTCTAGCGGTGTCCATGCCTCGATGGGTCAGGGCTGTTTTAGAGGCAAAATGGGGATCTATACAATATTAGGTGGACTGTCATAAAGTTATGGCTGATCAGTGTAAATGACTCTGAATTCATTAAAATGTGTTTTTTATGCAAGCAATAAAAGTACCTGAATTTGACTTGAAATCAACCTTTTGCATTCCATGTACATTTAGCGCCCTGCTCCCAATGAGTGTGCGCTGATTGTGTGATTTCCCTTCTGACAGTAGGTGTCGCTGCCACCGCTGGTCAGGATTGGAAAGGCTACAGGCTGGACGTATTGGGTACCTATTTCCTAGCAAGCAGCCCAGGAGTTTGGTGAACCCGCTGTTCATGCTGGGAGGGGGTATTTAAGTAACAGACGCCATTAGGGCGAGGAGAGATTTCGGGGTCGCGTCTTCGATCCCCACCTGAGGGCCCTCCTGGCCTCAGGAAAGTGTTGTCAGTTGGCCTGAGGCTTCGTTACTGACAGGTAGGCCCAGGAGTTGCTGGGGCCTACTGATCCAGGGATGATCCTGTGTCGCCTTGCCTGCTGGACGGGACCAAGCAATTGAGGACTCAATTGGAGGATGCACCCGGATCCTAATCTACCTCACAGTGCTGCCAGAATGGCTGAAAGATTCTAACACTGAGAGCTGTATTCTTAATTCAGAAGGTAACCCAAGCAAAGGTTACAGAAGTCTGTGGCAGAGACTGTTCTACGTATTCCAAGTCTGTGGCAGAGACTGTTCAATTTGCACCAAGTCTGTGGCAGAGACTATATGGGTTCTAGCTGTGCACCGGCTGCTAGGCCAGTGAGATTGGGCCTATCTGGTGTTTGATAAGTCCAGTGTGGAGGCAGTCATTCCTCTGGACCTAGGAGAATTCTCATGAGTTGCAACTAAGGTAACCGAGTCCTCCCCATCCCTTCATCCCCTCTGTTGGAAACTTTATTTCAAATAAACCCTTGAAAGAGACTTTTGTGTTGGTGCAAACTTCTTCTAGACAACTCTTCAAGGAAAACCCCTGAGACAAGCATACGGAACAGTGAGGTAACGTGCAAGGCCCAAAATTAAACCAGCGGCCCGCTACGGGGGTATTGCTATATACACATTACAGAGCTCCACGTGGGGGAGGAAGAAGCAGCACAAGGAGCCAATAAGGTGTACTGCAATTAATGGAGCGTGCTAATAAGAGGAAATCAGCAGAGCAGAGTGACATTGTGATATGCTCATAAGTCTAATGCTGCTTCACCTCTCATTTGTGTATTTAGCTGTGTAGCGATACCTTCAACTAAGAAGGCCGCAAGTTTAGTTTGGGCCCTGAAAACAGCTCCGTCAATCCCCAGCAATGTACTCGACCCCCTACTGGCACAGTTAGTATTGGCAGCAATAAATATTTTCCTATACTGTATGAGTAAACCCAGACACCAAGACAATAATGAAAAGGGTATCAAAATTTACTTTGAGTTGTTGGTAAGAAAAGTTAACAGTGGTAACGGTTCACAGATAATAAAATGCAGAGCCCTGCATCAATAACACACTATGCATTTAAGATGAACAGTAAAGGTGCGCCGCATGGGCGACCGTTAACTAGGCGCCCTGTGACGCAGTAACTAAATGGACTAACTAGCTGGCCAGGCCTGGCTCAGATATCTACAACTCAGTTTATAGGGGATGATGGTTTCTTCACCGGCAATTCTTTAAAGGTGGTGCACATTAACAGAACAACATTTGTAATCCAATGGAAAGGTTGCGATGAACTAAACACATTACTTCATGAACTCTAAAGCCTCGTACACACGGCCGAAAATCTCGTCAAGAAAAAACACGTCGTTTTTCTTGACGAGATTCTTGGACAATAAACTTGTCCCGGCCGAGTGTACACACACTCCATTCAAAGAACCCGCGGTTCTTTGAATGGAGCGAACACGGTGATGTCATCGATACATTCGATGCCGTCACCGCCATCTTGCTACAACCTATCTATGCCTAGGAAGCTACCGCGCATGCGTCAAAGTCATTTCGAACATGCGCGGGCTTCCCGGTGGACAGGTAAGTGTTTCTCGTCGAGAAACAGGCTGACGAGAATCTCGACGAGAAAATAGAGAGCTGGTTCTCTATATTTCTCGTCGAGATTCTTGTCGGTTTTCTCGACGAGAAACCATACATACGAAAGAATTTCTCGGCAAGAAAGCTCTCTCGGCAGTTTTCTTGTCGTTTCTTGCCGAGAAACTCGTTCGTGTGTACGAGGCTTAAGTTCCGCTCTGATATGGATCTCCAGTGAGATTATCAGAAATAAACTTGTGAGCCCCGGCAGTCTATAGGCACATTAGCAACAACATTATATGGTCTGAGCATACGCCCTCTCACCCCTCCGGACGCGATCCCAGTCCGGGAACTCCCACCGACTGTGCCCTCACACACACAGTGTCTCCAGCGATCGGGTCCCCGGTCCAACCAAGGTTGTAGACAAACAAAGTCAGATGCCACCCAGGCTCGCAGTGGGGTGGAAGGCTCTTTGGTGCTGCACAAGGCCTCAGGCTTCAGGCCTTGCACTCCGGCACATCCGCACAGGAGAATCAGTCACTGAAGTCTCGTGTCCCAAAGAGGCCGAGCCCAGCCTCACCTCCTCTTTTTATAACCCCTCCTATGAGTCTCTGGGGTGGAAACATGCCGAAAGGGATTCTGGGCAAGGTAGTCCCGAGAGTCTTAAAGGGGACCCCGCTACACACTCCCCCCACTTAAATTCTTTGGTCCCCAAAGAAACCTCAGCATACACTGCGTACAACCCCAGACAACATTGCATAAGAGGTTGGCATAGGGAATTCCCACCAAAACCGAGGGGTTGGATTCCCTTTGCCACAGGTCATACTATTCTGAGTGACCTGCCTAACTGTGCCAGAGAGTGAGTGGGGGTTGCCCTCTACCAAATGTACAGTGGAGGGGTCCGGATTCTCTACACTCCTCCTAGCAGTGATCACAAAATCTTCTGAGCTCTTCCCCATTTGTGGGAGGCCTTATGACTCTGCGGGCCCTTTGTTCCCTTGGGGTTTCTGGTTCTGGCGCCACATGCTCTTATTCTGTAACAGGCTCAGGCAACACGGCAGGCTCTGTAACATCTGCTTCAGGAGCCGAGGAATACATAAAGTCTCTAGGGTCCTGTTCAGGGTAAACATCACGGGCATCTTCCCAGTAATCAAATGAAGGACTATATGGGATAAATTCAACGGCTTCTGCATTCAGTTGGGTATCTATAGTGTCTTCAGTAGTCGGAAGATCTATAGCAGAAGTCCCTTGATTTGGGGAAGGCCACAGCCAGTCAAGCTCCCCCTCCTCATCTCCACTGAGTTCAGAAGCTTTTATATCTTCAGTCCGAGAGGTCTGGGACCGGGTGTTTGGCCTGGGGGTATCCAGAATAGAAACTGGTTCAGAAGAGTCTCTCACTGGAGGTATCCTGACTGCTTCAGCAAGTGGGAGCAGGTGGTTTCGATGCCACATCTTCAGTGGGCCTACCTTTCCTTCTGGCTTCAACTTGTAGACAGGTAGGCCCGGCAATTTCCTACAGATGACATAGGGTTCAGATCTCTATCTGTCTGCAAGTTTATGTTTTCCAGGGACCCCCAGATTGCGTAGCAGTACTCGGTCCCCTGGCTGTAGGTCTTGTACCCGGACCTTCAAGTCGAAGTTTCTCTTGTTTCAAGCCCCCCTTTGATCTGAGGCCGCCTGAGCTTGTTCATAGGCTACTTTCAGGCTGTGTCTGAGCCTGTCCACATATCCTTTGTGGGATGTGGCTGAGGAATGGTCTAAAGAGGTGCCAAAGGCCAAGTCTACAGGTAGTCTCGCTTCTCTCCCAAACATGAGTCGATATGGGGAGTAGCCTGTAGCATCACTGGTGGTGCAGTTGTAAGCATGGACTATAGCTGCTATGTGTTTGCTCCAATGTTGTTTCTTCTCACTTTCCAGAGTCCCCAACATGTTGAGCAAGGTTCGGTTAAACCTCTCCGGCTGAGCATCCCCCTGTGGGTAGTAAGGTGTAGTTCGAGTCTTCTTGATTCCCAACGAATCCAGGAGTTTCCGGATCAGTCGACTCTCAAAGTCCCTTCCTTGATCTGAATGAAGTCGCTGGGGCAACCCATAATGGACAAAGTACTTCTCCATAAGTACCTTGGCTACTGTGGAAGCTTTCTGGTCTTTGGTTGGGAAAGCTTGGGCATACCGGGTGAAATGATCGGTTATCACCAGAACATTCCCTAGTCCACTCAGATCGGGCTCGAGGCAGAGGGAATCAATGCATACCAGATCCATTGGGCCTTGACTCTGTAGATGGCCCATTGGGGCAGCTTGATGGGGTAAAGTCTTCCTCTGGATACAGCGCGCACACGAATGGCAGTACTCTTCTACTTCTGCCCTCATACAGGGCCAATAGAACCGACTTCTGACAAGTTGAAAGGTCCTTTCTGCCCCTAAGTGGCCATGATTGTCATGTAGGGCCATCAGAACAGTCTCTCTGTGTTTTTCTGGAAGAAACAATTGCCATTTATCTTCCAGGTCATCAGAGGGGCCCCTTCGGTAGACCACTCCCTGATGCACCTGTAACCTGTCCCACTCTTTCCTCAACAGGCGAGCTTCCTTTGAGGAGTGACTCAGAAGTCTGTTTGGATCCCGATTCTCCAGGGCTTCCAGAACCAATTTCCCCATTGGATCTTCTAATTGGTCACAATGCGGCCAGCCACCTGTGTCCAGTGGCGTCCAGCTTTGCTGTAGTGAATAGATAGGTCAGGGGGTTGTTGTCGGTCTTCACAGTGAACTCCGCCCCATACAGGTAGTCTTTGAGCTTGTCTACTACCGCCCACTTAAGGGCCAGGAACTCTAGCTTGTGAGTGGGGTAGTTTTTCTCAGAGGGGGTCAGGCTCCTGCTCACATAGGCAACAGGCCGTAGTTGCCCGTCGTGCTCTTGATAAAGTACTCCTCCCAGACTGTCATGACTAGCATCTACGTGTAGCTCATAGGGTTTGGTTGGGTCTGCGTAGGCCAAGACTGGAGCAGTGGTTAGGCTCTTCTTCAATGCCTGGAAGGCCTCTTCACATTTGTGGTTCCACTGATCTTTGACTGACTCTCCCGGCTTCCTGGGCCCTGAGTCGTCCTCTTCTCCCTCAGTCTTGAGCAGTTCATTCAATGGTCTAGCAGTTCGGGCGAATCCTTCCACAAACCTCCTGTAATAGGAGCAGAACCCTAAGAAGGATCTGAGTTCTGTTACTGTGGTGGGTCGTGGCCAGGAGGTAACTGCCTCCAATTTCTCAGGGTCTGTGGCCACCCCTTCTTCAGACACTATGTGCCCCAGGTAGTTCACAGAAGACTGGTAGAACCGACACTTCTCAGGCGAAAGTTTTGAGTCCCTCCTCACTGAGTCTCCTCAAGACTTTTTCCAGCCTCTCCTCGTGTTCCTCCAGGGTTCTTCCAAAGACAATAACATCGTCCAGGTATACAAGGGCTTCAATAAGGTTCATGTCTCCTACAGTCTTCTCCATGAGACGTTGGAAAGTAGCTGGGGCTCCAGACAGACCTTGGGGCATCCGGTCGAATTCAAAGAACCCCACTGGGGTTATGAAAGCTGTCTTCTCCTTGTCTTCTGAGTGCATAGGGATCTGATAGTACCCACTCTTGAGATACATAACACTGAACCAATTGGCTCCAGACAAGCTCTGTAGGGCATCCTCTATCCTCGGAGTGGTGTACTGGTCGGGTATGGTTCTCCTGTTAAGAGTCCTGTAGTCGATACAGAGCCTCAACGATCCATTCTTCTTCCTGACCACCACTATCGGGGAGGCATAGGGGCTTCTAGACTCCCGTATCACACCAGTCCTTTTGAGTTCTGCAAGTTGCTCCCTTAGATTCTCCAGATCCGCCAGTGGGACCCGCCTGACCCTCTCTCTGAAGGGCTTATCTTCTTGGAGGCGGATCCGATGGGTGGCACTCCTTGCACACCCCACATCGAACTCGTCTTTGGAGAAGATTTTCTCCCATCTGGTCAACTGGGCCTTGGCTCTCTCCTTCCAAGCCCTGGGCAGATTCTGGTTTTCCATGGACAGCTTCTCCCAAGCATCTCCTCCTTCGCCCGCTCCCTTTACTTCTGACAAGTTGACAGGGGCAGCAGGGCTCACCTGACCCAGCAGTATCCTGGCTGGGATTTCCATGGGACCATCTGTATTGTTCCTAACATTCACTGGAACTCTACAATGGGCCTTCTTCAGGGCCTTCAGCGGAATCACTTCTGGTATCACTTCCAGACCGGGGGACTCTTCCCTTGGGTCGGACTCCAACATGACAAAGGGTCCAGGCTGCTCTCAAGTAAGCTTCACAGTGGCTCTGAGACAGGTTACTTCGCCGGGCTGCAACACTATCCCTTCTCTCCCAAGTCTCCACACCTTCCCTATCCCCTCTCCAGGGGTCTTCTGCTCTAGGACCAGCCGTTGGTAAGCCGTCTTCAGCATGGGGTGGATCTTGGTGGCCGCTGACCCCTTCTCTTTCACTAGAGGGGTCAGAAGTCTTCGGACCAGGTCCGTGTTCGTCCCTATTATAAGGGAACTCTTGTTGGCTCCTGGCAGCCGAGGGCACACAACCGCCAGGGTGTCAAACACTTCGGCTTTTCCAGCCACAGATGGGTCAAAGATCATCTTGACAGGCAAATAGCCATCGTAGGGAAAATTCTGGGTTCCAATCCCACATATCTCTAGTCCCTCTATCTTCTGGATGGGCAGGTGACTCAAGTGCTTATCGTAGAAATCTCGGTATAACAGGGTCACTTGTGCCCCAGTATCCAAGATGGCTCTGGTGTAGACTCCCTCCACTTGAATGGGCACTATAGGAGATGGGCCTACCAGCTTCTCCGGATATGACCTGGCAGGGGTCGCCTTCTTCTGACCCTTTCCTTTCGGACTCTCTCTCATCCAATTCCCTTTGGACTTTAATCTTTCTTGAGCCTGGTATGCATTGATTTCCCTCCTTTCAATGGGTGTAGGGACCCGCTGAGGGATACTATTATTCTGCTTAGATGTGCGCCCCCTTTGGGGAGTGTTGTGTCCCTTCTGAGGGGTCTTGCCCCCTTTTTCGGGGGTGTATCTCTGTTGAGGAATGTTGCGTTTCCTCTGAGGGGTTTTATCTCCTCTTTTCTTCTGCTTCGCATTCAGCTTGGAGCTCACTGAAAGTGATGGGCACCCGGTTGACTCCTTCACCGGGGCCCTCTGGAGTTTCCCGCCGGCTTGCGGTTGTCTGGCTTCTTCTTGGGACTGGAACATGTAGCTGCAATATGGCCAATTCCTCCACAGTTAAAGCAGACTATATCTCCCCATTCTTGTAAAGATGCGGGTGCTGAGGTAATTGGGAATAATTCCTTCCTTGGTATTTCTCTCTTGGGACCCTCTGTGTCTTTTGCCATCAGAGAGGTCAACATCTCTAACACCTTGGACATTTGAGCTTTTAGAGTGTCTACCTCAGAGTCTCTTTCAGGGGTCAGCACTGGATTGACTAACACCTGTGTGGGTACTACATTTGCCTTAGTCATTTGCTGGTCCTGTTGTAGCGCCTCCTCATCTCTGATGATTTTTATCAAGTCAGCATAGGTCAACAGCGTTCCTCCTCCCGAGGTTTTCAGGTGCAGCCAGACTGGATCCGAGCGTAATGCTCCCTTTAAAACTTGTTTAGTTCTTGCCGCATCTGTATCTTGGGGCTTCATTCCCTTCTTTAACACAATCTTGCACAGCAACCTGTTCAGTCTTCTAACATATTCTGAAAGTTTCTTCTTTGGTTGTTGGAAAGTATGTTCAAATTGATAGACCATCTCTGTCACCTTTTCCAATTGACCAAACTCTTCCTGTAGCATGGCTAGACAGTCTTGAGCCGTGCAATCTGGATTTCCAAACCAAAAACTTTTTACTGCTTCTGCTGCTGCGCCTTTAAGGCTTTCTATCACTCGTTGCCTCTTCTGCGCTTCAGGCACCTCCCATGCCTCTACTGCCTGCAATGCCTGCTCCACCCAGGTGTCAAAATCTTCTTCCCCTGCAGGGACAGGGAGCTTCCCCAAGAATGTCTTTAGTCTCCGGTAGCTAGTCTCTACATGCACCGTGCTCGTCTTCTGACACTTGGTCAGCAGATCCCCTATTGCATTTATCAATTCTGGTGATATAGCCGTGACAGGTGCAGGCGCCCCCGGAGGCATCGCCCCGTCTCCTCTTTCAGGTGGGGTACGGGCCGCAGCCTGCGGTGATCCCATCGGTGATGGCTCCCTCTTAATTGCGTGTGCCAACCTGTAGGATCTATTATCTGGCGTCTGTACACAGTTGCGCCTACAAGCCTCTGGCATCCCGTCCAGGTATTCCACTAGTGCGTACTGGTATGAAATGTCTGGGTCTGACTTTATTCCCATCACCCACGGTGTGTGATCTGGGATCACTGACTTCATTAACTCCTCTATTGTTTCAATTGACCATTCCTCCCCTGGTAGGTTGATGACCACTGACTGGTTTGGGTCTGTCTTAGCCACTTCGCACCACGCTCTTATTCCTTGTGGGTCCATGACGGCACCTCTTGCGTTTAATTGCTGTATCAGGATCCCGGACGAGAACCCCAAGTGTAGCGATACTTTCAACTAAGAAGGCCGCAAGTTTAGTTTGGGCCCTGAAAACAGCTCCGTCAACCCCCAGCAATGTACTCGACCCCCTACTGGCACAGTTAGTATTGGCAGCAATAAATATTTTCTTATACTGTATGAGTAAACCCAGACACTAAGACAATAATGAAAAGGGTATCAAAATTTACTTTGAGTTGTTGGTAAGAAAAGTTAACAGTGGTAACGGTTCACAGATAATAAATTGCAGAGCCCTGCATCAATAACACACTATGCATTTAAGATGAACAGTAAAGGTGCGCCGCATGGGCGACCGTTAACTAGGTGCCCTGTGACGCAGTAACTAAATGGACTAACTAGCTGGCCAGGTCTGGCTCAGATATCTACAACTCAGTCTATAGGGGATGATGGTTTCTTCACTGGCAATTCTTTAAAGGTGGTGCACATTAACAGAACAACATTTGTAATCCAATGGAAAGGTTGCGATGAACTAAACACATTACTTCATGAACTCTAAGTTCCGCTCTGATATGGATCTCCAGTGAGAGTATCAGAAATAAACTTGTGAGCCCCGGCAGTCTATAGGCACATTAGCAACAATAGTATATGGTCTGAGCATACGCCCTCTCACCCCTCCGGACGCGATCCCAGTCCGGGAACTCCCACCGACTGTGCCCTCACACACACAGTGTCTCCAGCGATCGGGTCCCCGGTCCAACCAGGGTTGTAGACAAACGAAGTCAGATGCCACCCAGGCTCGCAGTGCGGTGGAAGGCTCTTTGGTGCTGCGCAAGGCCTCAGGCTTCAGGCCTTGCACTCCGGCACATCCGCACAGGAGGATCAGTCACTGAAGTCTCGTGTCCCAAAGAGGCCGAGCCCAGCCTCGCCTCCTCCTTTTATAACCCTTCCCATGAGTCTCTGGGGTGGAAACATGCCGAAAGGGATTCTGGGCAAGATTGTCCCGAGAGTCTTAAAGGGACCCCGCTACAGCTGTTTAACTGGAGATCAGCTGTAATCTAAAAGAGAACCCTCACTCTAGGTAATGGTGGGCAGTCAGTATCATCTTTTTCCTAAGGATGTGGAAAGCGGATAACCATTAGAAACATGTTATATTTACTGTCTATGCTAGTTTTTGGTAAGTGATCTCCTACAGAGCAGTAATTAAACAGTGAGGACGATTTTACATCTTTAGAACATATAATGATGTCATTATAGTGCTATATCCAATCAAAAGTATATATACTATATATATATATATATATATATATATATATATATATATATATAAGCACTGGCAGCTATTTTGTATCATTTGAAAACCATACGACATGCACTGGAATTTAATGAGGCCAAATATATATTGTGTGATATGCACCTTTAAAGTGATAATGACAGCAATGCCCATAGAGCTACTGTTAAAAGATAAACATATTCACATAATACAGTTTGAAAACAACAATTATTGGCCTCTCATCATAGAATGCATTGGAATCACAGGGAAATAAATCACTAGAAATAAATGTCTTTTTTTAAACCTCAACAACTTTATACCTAGTAGTCCAGAGAAATTTCACATAAATCTTCAGCCCAGTGACGTGATCAACCAGGAAGAAAACAACACAGAAATTTCTGAAAATGAATGGGAAATGTGATTTATCTGCCTGGCTCTTCCATAGATTCATACATTTCCAGACACTCTACAGCCCAGTAGGCATTGTAAATGTCAAGACAAATCCACAACCAGCTTTATTCACAAAGTCACCCGACTGCATGTGGACATCCATCAAACCTTAATAGTGAACAATTGAGGTGGCATGAGAGCAGTAAGCATCTAAGCTGGTTAATTGCAGGAATATGCTTAGTTCTGCTTGGAGCATTTACCATGGCAATTCAAACTTTTCAGTTAAATTGACAGTGTAAAGCCAACATGTTTTATGTTTCAAAGTGGACTTTCACCCTCCTCACCCAATTCACTCCTACCCTCCTTTTCTCTCACAGCCAGACTTTTTTGTTTGTTTGTTTTAATACCTTTTTCAGGGAACCCTTCCCACACTTCCTGGATTCTTGCCTAGGATAGAATGATGTATTCAGTTGTCCCCAGCCTTGTGGGATACTCACATCTACAGCAGTGCATACACTGCCTCACATCATATTTCTTGTGACTAACCTGGGGAAAACAATTAAGAGATGAAAGGGGGGGGGGGGGGGAGGTGGACCTTTATCGTAAAGTATAGCTTCCACCTTAAGTGCAGCTTTTTTTATTCGGTGAGGAAGAGCAAGTAGTTTTTTTTATCAGTACCCACTCCCACTTCCCTATTTCCCCACCTAATCAAGAATGACATCATCTGAGCCACATCACCGAGAAGAATCGGCTGTGCGGAAGGCAGTAGTGGAATCCATGGAATGGTGAGTATCTGTTTATTAAAAGTCAGCACTTGTAGTATTTTAGCTGCTGAATTTTAATTTTGCCATAGCCAAAACTTAACCACTTAAGGACCAAGCCTGTTTTCAGACTCGGTGTTTACAAGTTTAAAACGTTTTTTTTTTACTAGAAAATTACTTAGAACCCCCAAACATTATATATTGTTTTTTTTCTAACACCCTAGAGCAGGGGTCTCCAAACTGTGGCCCGAGGGCCAGATGTGGCCCTTTGCTAGCCTTTATCCGGCCCTTGGGGCTCTATTCTTCCCACTGATATGAGGCACTATTCCTCCCACTGACAGCCAACTGACAGCCAACCAGAGGACACTATTTCTTCCTCTGGTACCAATGATGGGCTTCTATTCCTCCTACTAATAGGGGCACAACTCCTCCTCCTACTGACCACCAACCCTGAGGCCATTATTATTCTAACTGATGTCGGGCCAGGGACATTTTCTGCCCCCCGCTAGGCACAATACAGCCCTCCTTAAGTCTAAAGCACAATAAACTGGCCCTATGTTTGAAAGGTTTGGAGACCCCTGCCCTAGAGAATAAAATGGTGGTCATTGCAATACTTTTTGTCACACCGTATTTGCGCAGCGGTCTTACAAGCACACTTTTTGGGGAAAAAATTAACTTTTTTGAATTAAAAAATAAGACAACAGTAAAGTTAGCCCAATTTCTTTTTATATTGTGAAAGATAATGTTACGCCGAGTAAATTGATACTCAACATGTCACGCTTAAAAATTGCGCCCGCTCGTGGAATGGCGTCAACATTTTACCCTTAAAAAATCTCCATAGGTGACGTTTAAAAAATTCTATAGGTTGCATCTTTTGAGTTACAGAGGAGGTCTAGGGCTAGAATTATTGCTCTCGCTCTAACTATTGCGGCGATTCCTCACGTGTGTGGTTTGAACACCGTTTTCATATGCGGGCGCTACTTACGTATGCGTTCGCTTCTGCGCGCGATCTTGTCGGGACGGGGCGTTTTAAAAAAATTATATATTTGTTTTCTTATTTATTTTACATGATTTTATTTATTTTTACACCGTTTAAAAAAAAAAAAAAATGGGTCACTTTTATTCCTATTACAAGGAATGTAAGAAAAAAGCATGACAGGTCCTCTTAAATATGAGATCTGGGGTCAAAAAGACCTCAGATCTCATATTTAGACTAAAATGCAATAAAAAAAAATCATTTGAAAAAATTACAACAAAAAAATGTCCCTTTAAGACATATGGGCGGAGCTGGCGGAGCTGACGTTTTGACGCCGCTTCCGCCCTGCTATGGTATGGAGACGGGTGGGGGCCATCTTCCCCTCACTCGTATCCATACCACAGAGGGACAAGGACCCAATCGCCGCCGCTGCTACTGACGGCTCCGGTAAGCGGCGGAGGGCGCTTACCGATAACGGTGATCTCGCTGTGAATCCGCCGCAGAGACCACCATTATCGTTTACAGGACCGCTCACTGAAAATATGGATATCTTGGTTGTGGCAGCAGCTGCTGCCGTTACCAAGATATCCATCTTTAAAGTGTGGACGTATATGTACATGAGCTGGTCGGCAAGTGGTTAAGAAAGAGTGAATTCCTCGAAATAATTGCAAAACAAGCATTAAAATAGAGGCCTCACCCTCGCTGACGCCACCAGAATACCTTGTTCGGAGACACCTGGCAGAAAAAAACAGGAATTATACACGTATAGCGCCTGCAACCCTCTCTTCACCTGTCTTTGGCTCCTCGCAGGAAGAGAGGGCACACCCAGCTATTTGCCCGTACCCTCCAGTGTAAAGAGGTTGAGCAGTGTTATGAAACAGGTCTCCACAGCCAGGTTCTCCAGAAATGGCTCTTATCTCTATGCTCAATAAAGACAAGTCTCTACTTCCCCCAATAACTTCAAGGTCCACACCAGCCGTAACTCCAACGCAGAGTTTATTTCTTTTAAAGCACATTCTCTGATAGGAAAGGTTGGAGAGAGAGAACAGGACAGCATAAGGTGTGGGAGAGGTCCAGGCACAAACGTAATACACTTCACTGCTTGGCTTCTCAAGCAGACTTAGCCCATTTGGATAGTCTCCCTAGATAGGGACTAGCAGCCAGAATGGTACTCTAACTAAACGCACAGTTACTACATAAACTGGTGATCTTGGTCTCTGCCACAGACCTGGTGAACTTGATTTTCAAAGCTTGGCTCTTTGTAAGGAGAAGACATCCCTCCAGAGAGTTACCGGGCCCCTTCCTTCACTGTGACTTCTCACCAGTCCCTCGAGACGGTCTGTCCCCGGCCTCCTCATCTAAGATGCGGATCCCCTTGCAAGGCGGCACCCTGGGATTCCTCGATCCTTGATGGGCCCCAGCCAAAGGTGCTGGGCCCAAGGCCTTTAGTTGCAGCCCCAGGGCTAAAGGTGCCTGGGACTGATTCACCGACCACCGCCCCTGGGCCAAAGGTGCCCAGGGAGGACAGGAACACACACTCCCTGGGAGTAGGACTCCCGACAACGAACCCCTGAACAGGCAGCGTCTGCCCCTTTTATATCCTCTCCCAGCATACACAGCAGGCCAACCATGCCCACTGTATGGTTGCCGAGAGGGGACACACAAGGCACAGCACTGTATCAGCGGCTCAACCCTGGCCCACCACGGCAGCGCCACCCGCAGGCCACCGGGAACGGTACACTAACACTCTTCCTGCAGACAAAATGGTTGATGATGTCCTAACAATTTAGGTGTTTGAGCATAACTACCACTCAAACACTAACCCTAAATTGAGGACCCCGCTGCACACACAACCCTTTAAAACGATAAGCACACTGTATTTTCAGGTTAAAGACACAAAATATAACAAAACAGGTTGGTACATAAAAATCAGTACATATAAACACCACAGCAAAGGGTACAGTATACTCCACAGATGTATCTCTAGGGTCAAATCCCAGCTTATACTGTAATATAAGGAGCATAAATGGCAGCTCTCTGCATGAGAAGTTACACCTCATATGATCTGAGAGAATTACAAAGAGGTGGAGCAGGCAAAGTTACTTGAGAGATTTCAAACAAAGGAGCTAGGCTTAGGCCTTCAAATTTAACCTCTATAACAGAAAGCCAGTTCTGTTCTCAGGACTAGAGTATCTCAGGCAAGTCTCTGCTAAAGAGTATCTACAGGCTACGTCAGGGCCTTTTAAAACTGTTGACACGCAAGGTGGTGATGATGGATCAAAGAGTAGCATTAAACAGCAGTATTTTATACAGGTTGGGCTTAGTACACATGAAACTCCTCTATTGCAGCAGGTGCGAAGAGTTGAGAAAGCCCAATGGCAACAGCTGGGGAAAAAAGGATTATAATTTTATGCAGCAAAGGCTATCAGGTGGGAAGCAGAGCAAAGTCAGCGTTCTGCACTACTAATGGCCTAATACTCTATGTATAGTTTTAATGGCCGTGAATCAGCGATAGATGTAGCAACAGGTGTGATAAATCTCTAAGTGAAGAATGTTGCTATATAGCCTGTACACACGATTGGATTTCCTATGGATTTTTAACCGATGGATTTTTCCATCGGAAATCCGATGAAGCTGACTTCCATCAGTCTTGCCTACACACCATCAGTCAAAAAACCAACCGTTCCAAACGCAGTGACGTAAAACACTCCGACAAGCCGCGAAAAATGAAGTTCAATGCTTCTGAGCATGCGTCAACTTGATTCTGAGCATGCGTGGGTTTTTTATCCGATGGAGTTCCCCACAGACGATAGTAATTTGCTATCGTTTTTTTTCCCCATCGGATAAATTTAAAACATGTTCTATTTTTTTACACCGATGAAAAAAAAAACGACGGGGCCCATACCTGATCGGTTTGTCTGATGGAAAAAGTCCATCGGACTGTTTTTATTGGTAAAACCGATCGTGTGTACAGGGCTTTAGACCTGTACTGGTCTTTGCTAGAGATACTAGAGCAGGGTATCGAAATTCGAACGAATCAGGGGGTCTGGCTGAATTTTGAGGTGTGTGTTCCCCTCTCTGTTTTACAAAAGACGCTCTAACAACCAGCTTCTGTCGAATGGTCCTGCAGGAAAACCAGCATTTAATTAGAAACTGGAGTGCTGATCTGTGCATTCTGATACTCATGTCTCAATACTCTGCATCCACATCACATACATGAGGGGATCTGGGAGGTTTTTCTGTTCATCCTGCTGGTTGAACAAAAAAGAAACTCTGCGTGTTTACCCAACTTAAGAGATATACTGGTCAATGCTGGGAACACTAAGGCCTCGTACACACGGCCGAGATTCTCGTTGAAAAAAACATGTCGTTTTTTTCGACGAGATTCTTGGACAAGAAACTTGTCCCGGCCGAGTGTACACACGCTCGTTTCAAAGAACCCGCGGTTCTTTGAAAGGAGTGTACGCGGTGACGTCATCGACTACGTCGAGCATGCGCTCGTCACATTCGATGCCGTCGCCGCCATCTTCGTATACCCTACGTATGCCTAGGAAGCTACCGCGCATGCGTCGAATTCATTTCGAACATGCGCGGGCTTCCGGGCGGACAGGTAAGTGTACACACACTCACTTTTCTCGTCGAGAAACATGCCGAGGAGAATCTCGACGAGAAAATAGAGAGCAGGTTCTCTATTTTCTCGTCGAGGTTTCTTGTCGGTTTTCTCGACGAGAAACCCGCTAGCAGCGTACACACGACCGATTTACTCGGCAAGACCTCTCTGCCAGCAAGTTTCTTGCTGGTTCTTGCCGAGAAAATCGGTCGTGTGTACGAGGCCTAAGATCTGTTCTGGTTATAAACGGGGACACTGATATCTGTACTTGTCAGTGCAGTGAACATTAAGATGTATACAGGTCATTGCTGCGTCATTGCGGCAACATAGGGCCAATTTCAGATGAACAGTGGCCACTGGCACTATCGGCAATACCTCAGGCCTCTTTACCTCCAACACAATTATTCATCTTACACCGGGCACATTATACACCAGAGACATTATTCAAATGGAAATGCAGAGATACAGACCAATGTCCTAAATGTAAAGGGAGAGCAGCCAATCTAATACACGTTATGGAGATGCACTAAACTCCATCGCTATTGGTCTGGGGTGGTATCTACGATCAATAATGTATTTGAGAGTGGGATGCCTATTGAGCCTGGGGGATGCCTTCTAGGTATACTGGATGAATCAAGAAGTCTATTCCAGGCTCGTAAACTCATAGCACTAAAATGGTTATCACCATTCCCACCTACTGTAGCGGAATGGAAAATACAAGTAAGGGAAACTTTAATTAAGGAAAAGTATACTTTCTTACATAGAGGCTGTTTAGGGAAATTTGAAAAAATATGGAGAAGATGTTTTGATATCTTGGAGGTATGACGAGAGAGGAGAGAATCAACATGTGAGTAGTGGGGGGGGGGGAGGGGGAGAATGGGGGCCAAGGATGTGGGGGGGGGTTTCCCCTCTCAATACATGTATCTCGTTTTTCTTTTTTTTTTTGTGTTTTTTCTGGTTGTCTGTATATAAAAGGAATAAAAAAATGATTTGATAAAAAAAAAAAAAAACTATACTAATCAGTGCTGGGGACATGGAGATCTATAGTGGTCACTGTTGGGGACACTGAAATCTGTACTGGTCAGTGCAGGAGACACTAAGATCTCTATTGGCACTGCTTAAGACAGTTAGCTCTATACTGGTCAGTGCAGGAGACACAAAGATCTGTATTGGTCACTGCTTGGGACACCTACATCTACTGTATACTGGTCCGTTTTGGGGGCACTAAGATCTGTACTGGTCACTGCTATGTACACTGAGATCTATACTGGTCACTGCTGGGGACACTTAGAGCTGTACTGGTTGCTGCTGCAAACACTGAGATCTGTACTGGTCTGTATCCCTCTGTTAGGGATACTAAAGCATTATATATACACACATCAAAATTCAGCCAGATCAGCAGAAACCGGCCAATTTTTTTTTTTTTTTTTTCTAAATTACATTTTTCTATTGTATTTCAAAACAGCAGTACACATGTACAGATGTAGTAAACGGACAAGACTAGAAATAAGGGTATGCGTGGGCCTGATGTATACACAATACAGCTGGGGGGAAGCATATCGTCCTCCGTTCTTTGGCATCACACACATCAGCAGTAGTAATAATGTCTCAAAGAGACTACAGGTATATAGTGCGCGGAAAAATGATACTGATGCCTTACTTAACTGCGCATAAGTAACATCCAGAAAAAAACAGAGAGGGAGAAAAGAAAAAGAGAGAAAGGGGAGAGAGAGAAGGGGAAACCAGATAGGTGAAGACATTGAGGTACAACCGGCCAAATCTTAATGTGTGTGTTCCCCTCTCTGTTCAACAGAAGATGGTCTAATGTCCAGCTTCTGGTTGAATGGTCCTGCTGGAAAACCAGCATTCTATAAGCCGCTGCAGTGCTGATCTGTGTATTCTGACAGGGGGGTTGATAGATTCCCAGAAGGTACATAGATTTCCTCTAGGTCCAGCACTGGGTAAGTCAAACATGTAGTAAGTTTGGTATAGTTCTTTAGACTTTTCCTTTCTATGTTTGCCCTTTGACAGCTGCATTTGTGGTTATCCAGGGTTTTCACACAATAATTCTTATTTCCTAATAATAGAGTCAGCAGCCATGGAGCTGTCTGCGTATGGACTCTTTAGATGTTCATACTCCCTAGCTCCCTAGTAGTCAAAGGAGTTGAGCCAAGAGATGTAGCTATGTAATGCGCATGTAAAGAGATGCTGAGGATGCCTTCCTTCATTTATAACCCAAAGCATCATATAAAGGTCATATTGATCTTTCTACTCAGCTATATGCATATTGATGTTTACATTAGCTAGGATAATTTATTTCTATTGTACAAAGCTACATTTGCTTATGGCAAATTAATTATGGCTTTGCATTATGAAACAAAAGAACTATATAATAAAATGTGTCAGCTGAAGTATGATTTTGTCATTATTTAGCCCTTAGGGCTTGTTAACACCAACAGCACTGGGCAGTCTTGCCCTATGCAAGAATAAGGCAATTTGACTTGTGTCCTATAGATTCAGTTCACACCAATGCAGTCTGCTGTAAAAAGTAAGACATGTTGCATTTTTGTGAACTGTGTGCTGTAGTGTATGCTGCAATGCAAAATAATTACATGCAACTGGAAAAGAAAAGAAGCATTGCAACGTATTTTAACATCACAACTGTGCTGTGTGGTGTGATTGAACCCTTAGGCCCCTTTCACACGGGCGGACCATATGTCCGTTTTTCATCCATCCGTTTTCGGATGAAAAACGGACATACATGTATCCCTATGGGATAGCGGATGTCAGCGGATGAAGATCCACTGACATCCGATCTTATCCGTGCCTGCAATACTCAGTTTTTCTGGATAGAAAGATTCCTATTTTTCTATCCATCTGCGGAGCGGATCGGATGAACACAGACAGACAGGCGGTCCGTGTTCATCCGATCCCCCCATAGGGGAGAGTGGAGATCTGACAGGGCGGTCCCTGCACAGTGTGCGAGGATCGCCCTGTCATCCGCCGGCTCAGCAGGGATCAACGGAGCGATCCCCGTTGAGCAAGCGGAGGTTCACGGGGCAGATCATTACTGATCCGTCCCGTGTGAAAGGGGCCTTACTGTAAGCTTTATGCTGCATACACAGTCCACACGGTCGGAATTTCTGTCCAAAAAAGTGTGATGGGAGCTTTTGGTCGGATATTCCGACCCTGTGTATGCTCCATCCAACTTTTTCTGTCTGAATTTCTGCCAGCAAAAGATTGAGAGCAGGTTCTCTATTTTTCAGACGGAAAAAGTTCTTGGCGGAAATTCCGATCGTCTGTATGCAATTCCGATGCGCAAAAAAACACGCATGCTCAGAATCAAGCAGAAGAGCCGAACTGCCTATTGAACTTCATTGATCTCGGCTCGTCGTATGTGCTGTACGTCACCGCGTTCTTGACCATCGGAATTTCAGACAAGATTTGTGTGACCGTGTATATGCAACACAAGTTTGAGCCAACATTCCGTTGGAAAAAAAACACGGTTTACTTGTCGGAAATTCCGATCGTGTGTACGCGACATTAGGATCTGTGTTGACGGGTTTTGAGCTTGTGTTATTGACATCAGTTTGAGACATTTCTGAGATCTTTCAGAATTCATTTAGGCCTCAGACATATGGGCATACCTATTTCTACACCCATGTGAAGGGCCTACCTTTGTCCAATTCGGGATCTAGAGGTGTTTCATGCATATGCAAGCAGGCAGTCCCATTCATGTGTATTGGAACACAGCCGCTGGTCCTAATTTGACAGCCGTGCAGGTGTGTGTCTCCGAGCGCACACTGTCTATGTTTTGGGGAGACACATCTGCACCCACGCGGCTGTCAAATTGTCCATGCAGCCACTGTGCCCCAATAGACATGAATGGGCCTGAAGGTGATTAACATTGTTTGCAATTGGAAGATTATGTTTCACACCATACTGCAGATTTACCCTAAATTAACTGTCATAAGACACAATATCTAAAAACATGTAAAGAGCTCTACACAACATAAAATATTTACAGTAACATTTCCTTCTCTATGATGATCAGATGTGTAATACACAGATGTAGTGACTCTGTCCTGGACCCTAGCGCAAAACATGATTACACAGGTCCCAAGACTATGCATGATGAAAAGGGCCTCCTCAACTAAAACAAAAATGCTGCCAATGTTACCCTGTGAAAGAACATCTAATGGCATCCAAAACTATGTATTTAAAAATATACAAATCTGTAAAGAACTGAGATAGCTTACATTCATGTAATACTGCTGTGCAGCCTATTGTTCTATGTTAGCAGTAAGACAAAAGGAAAAAAATGACAGTTGGAAGTTTGCTTTTATGAGATTTCAGGGGAGGATATCAGTTGTGTGCTTGAAAATATAATTCTATACTATTCACTATTATTTAAATTGTATCTATTCTAATATTCTTCTAAAATTGCAACATAATTACCAATGAATGTTGGTGCAACAGGAAACACTGCAAAGGTGGACAGAAACAGGCCAAAACTCTCAGATGTACAGAAAGGGGTTGATTTACTAAAACTGGAGAGTGCAAAATCTGGTGCAGATGTGCTTCTAACTTCAGTCTGTTAAATTTAGCTTTGACAAAAAACCTGGAAGCTGATTGGTTTCTGTGCCGAGCTGCACAAGATTTTGCACTCTCCAGTTTTAGTAAATCATTCCCAAAGAGTCAAGAAACACTTAAAACTCTCTGGGACTGCCTTCCAACCAGGGAGGGATCTTCCCTAGGTGATATACTGTAACTAAATGATTGGTAGGTAAGGTCTTTTTGCTGATGACACAACAGTGTGTAATATGGTTGATATCCTTGGAGGTGTCTGTAACATAGGAACATGATTTTGCAGTGCTGGAAGATTAGTCAAAGCACTGGGAGCTACCGATAAGTGTTTCTAAATGAAAAATAATCCACCTAGGGGGGAAAAAAACGTAACAGAGTACAGTATTGGGGGTATAGTGTTGACCAGCGCTACAAAGGAAAAAGATCTTAGGGGAACTTATTTCAAATGATTGCAAAATGAGCAAACAGTGTGGCCATGCAGTGGGAAAAGTGAATGGAATTCTGGGATGCTTCACTAGAGGAATCACCAGCAGGAGGAAGGAGGTCCTGATACCCCTTCATAGACTTTAGTGAGGCCTCATGTAGAATACTGTTGTCAGTTCCTGACACCTCACTTGCAGAGAGATATTGATAAGAGAACAAATCCAGAATCAGGAAAAAAAGGGTTAAAGGTCTGAGGGATAAAATATATCAGGAGAGACATCAGGAACATCATATGTACAGTCAGGAGGAAAGAAGGGATAGGGGAGACATGATTGAAACCTTTAAATCAATAAAGGGTGTGAATGAAATTCAGGAGGGCAGTATTTTTAATATGAAGCTAAGATCAAGAACATGGGGACACGACTTCAAATTGGCAGGAGGAAAGTTCAAAACTAATCTTAGAAAGTATTATTTTACCAAAAAGATAGTTGATGCTTGGAATAGACTTACAGCAAAGGTAGTGAGTCAGTCAACAGTAAGTGGATTCAAACATGCTTGGGACAAACAAAGATCTATACTTAGACAAACATGTTAACAAAAAATAAATAAAACGTATAAATGAAAAAAGAAAAATGGGCCAGACTTGATGGACCACTTGGTCTTTTTTCTGCTACCGCTGTTCCATGTTTCTGATTATAGAAGGGAGATCTCACTGTGAAGTATCTACGACATGTGACTTAGTCCATTAGACTTCTTTACTAACTAAATTATATGGTGTGTACATTTTTGAAATTGACAGATTTACTTCAAGGTTTAAGATTAATTTAAAGGGTTGTGTGGGGCCAGTCCAGGGGTCCCTTTAAACCGCCAGGCAGAACATTACTACCAGCCACAGCTAAATGCTCTCTCCTTCGCTAGTGATAAACAGTAAGGAGAGGGGGAGGAAGAAAGATTGCGATTAGCTCCTGCCTTAGCCTAGGAATGCGCCTGCCCCAGCTAGCTTTTGGGCCAAAAGGATGCCGATTGGCCACCATTGTGACCACCACCCAAGGGTAGGGGCAGTGGGGGTTGGAGGCAAACAGGAGCCTGGTACAGGACTTGGGGCTTCTATTGCAGCTGTGGAGCCATCAGTGAAGGCTGCTGTGGGCCTGCTGTGTATACCTGGAGGGTAAGCCCAGGAGGAAGCTCATGTAGTGGGATAGGAGTTCCACTGATAACTACAGGAGTTTAGGATTGAGATGGAGACCCACAGTTGCAGGCTGCCTTCTGTCTGATTTAACTCAGAAGCTGTAGCTTTGCTGGAATCCACATCCATCCTGTCTGTGGGATCATTTGATGAGAAACCATTATCTTTGGACATCATTAGAGTTGCTGGGTGGTGAAAGGCCTATAGGGAAAGGGAGCCGCTCAGGTGTAGATATCCTCCAAATTACCTCCTCCCAGCAACCATGGGTGCCAGCAATGCAAATATGAGCAAGGCAGGAAAAAGCACTAGTACAGTGTGAAACGCGTCAGCCAGTTTTGACCAGTGTGCTGTGATTTGCAGTGTGTGTTTTGGATTCCTGGATTTTATGAAATAAAGGCTTTTATTTGGACTGCTGCTGTCCAGAAGATCTTCTTTTTCCTGCCGTGGTGAAAGGCCTATTGGCCACAATTGAATGCATTTTTGGCTGCTACATGGAGCCAAGAGGAATTCTGCCAAGAGGGTATTGTGTTGTTACTTTACTCCGTAGATTACAAGTAATCTCTGTTCAGAGCATGAGCATTCCACCAAGAGGGGTAAAGGGTAAAACGTCAACAGGACTTTAGTCAATTCTCCACTGGCCAGTGGATAGTCAGGGACTGAGACTCATAGATAGGTCACTTAGAACAGTGTTTCTCAACTCCAGTCCTCAAGGCGCACCAACAGGTCATATTTTTGGGATTTCCTGCAGATGAAACAGCTGTGGTAATTACTAAGGCAGTGAAACTGCTCAAATCACCTGTGCAAATCAATGGAAATCCCCAAAACATGACCTGTTGGTGTGCCTTGAGTTGGAAGAAGACCCCCGGAGCTGTGTAATAAATTACCTTAAAAACCTGTGTGTGTTTTCTTTATTGACATTTTTTTCCACCAGGTGAATGGGTAGGGGTACGATGTACCCCATACTCATTCACATAGGGTGGGGGGCCGGGATCTGGGGGCCCCCTTATTAAAGGGGGGCTCCCGGATTCCAATAAGCCCCCCGCCCGCAGACCCCGACAACCAACGGCCAGAGTTGTTGGGAAGAGGCCCTGTCATCATCAACATGGGGGCAGGGTGCTTTGGGGTGGGGGGGCCGCAGGTCGCCCCCTGCCCCAAACCCCCCATGTTGAGGGCATGCAGCCTGGTACGGTTCAGGAGGGAGGGGGGCGCTCTCTCTTCCCCCCCTCTTCCCCTGCGGCCTGGCAGATTGCGTGCTCAGATAAGGGTCTGGTTTGGATTTTTTGGCGTAGGGGGTTCCCCTTAAAATCCATAACAGACCCAAGGGCCTGGTATGCTTCTGGAGGGGAACCCATGCCGGTTTTTTATTTAAAACTTGGTGTGGAGTTCCCCCTCAAGAGCAGCAGAGCACAAGTCGCATGCCAAAGTCGGATCATGCAAGACTGCGGTCCGACTTTGATCCGACTTCAATGATAGTCAATGGGCTGAAGTCGGATCAAAGTCGGACCAAAGTAGTACAGGGAGCATTTTCAAAGTCAGACCGACATGTGTCGGACCAGTTAAGACGGCTCCCATAGGGAAACATTTATTTTCACACGTCATGCGACATGAGCTCCCAATGTCGGAGCGTTTGTCGCCCCAGTGTGAACCCGGCCTTAGTGTCAGAGGTTAAAGTGAATTTGCTGCACTCTCCATTTAGTGATATGGAGAGTTTGTACTCCATACTCTGACACTAAGGCTTCATTCACACCTGAGCGTATCGTTTTCAGGCGGAAAGTCGGACGTTTTTACCGCGATTTGCCATGATTTTTACCACGTTTTTTGCCACAATTTAGTACGGGTCAAAAGTTTACCAATGTAAAGGCAGAAAAATCCCCAAATCTGCCCGCATTGAGCTACAAGAAAAGCTCCAGAACTTTTTTGAGCTTCAGGTGTTTTGGAGTGGAGATGTGAACGATCTCCATAGAGAATAATTTATTTTTTCTCCTCCAGCGTTTGGGAGCTTCAGGATTCAAGCTACAAAATGCTGATGTGTGAATGGGGCCTAAATGTGCAGTTACACTTTGAGTCTAGGATTACCAGTATACGTTTCCCAGCATACCATACTTCATTTAACATCAGACCAGTGCCTACAAAAGTAATTGAATAAGTATGACAGACAGAAAACTAGCATGTTCAAAAGGAGAGGTCAGGAGCCAACATATTCTTTCAGGTTTGCCTGGAAACATCCTAATTATATTGCTATAGTGGTCATAATAACTGGACAGTACAAGTGCCTCAGCGGGCTTGGGTGCCAAGGCATGATGCAGTAGTCAAATAATCAACATAAATACAGCACTGTTATTGTGTTGAAAAGTTTGTGCTACTCATAATAAAAAAAAAATGACATCACTGAGCTTCAGAATGTCCTGTTTTCTATGGAATCATTATCATTCCGTTAACCCTCTTAGACACATCCTTCACATATTTGTCCTCTCCCCACTGCCTTAATGTTCAGCAGTACTGAGCGATCTCCCTGCAAGTCTTGTTGTACATTACAACAAGCACATAGCGAGCGAGCCCAGTAAGTCACCTACTCATGATTTAAAGGCCGCATTGCCAGTGGAAGCACCAGAATATATATATGCCGCTCTTCGCTTCGCCCTCCGAGGGATCAATAAGGCTCTGATATATTTTCCTGCATGCTCTGGAAGCAATGCTTTAGCATTTGCATGTAACTCGAGCATCCCAGCTGGGCTTCACCTTCCCCAAGGCTTAGCAAATAATGTTTCTGTTCACATTTATAAAATTGCTTCAGCTGTGTAGGGAAAGGCAAGAAATATTGGCTTAGTCATATCTTTTATCATTATAGCTGTGACAAGTAGCCTTCTATATGATGCATTAGCAGCAACAAACACAGTCAATGTCTTCTCAGCTGTGATTAACGCTTACTAAGCCAGCTGTACTGCTTAAGGGTTTGTTTGTATCCCGTCTGACCAAGTCACTCCTTTGTCCTCATTTACCAGAGGGAATAAGGTATAGTACTGACTTTATACCAGGGAAGTTTTACAACTCCAGCTGCAAAAAAAAGTCCCCAGGTTACTGGCTGGGCATTTGGGCAATTTTGAAAAGGGCTGCTTTTCAAAATTTTGAATGGACTTGACAAATTCTGAGAACCTAAAACAGAACTTCACTGTTTAGATGCACTTTATGTGCAAAACTCTGCCCCCCCCCCCACTTGCTTTTTTCAAGGGGCCCTGCCCCCACACCACTATTCTAGCCTACGCCAGAATGACGGGTCCTACTCCCACAGCCTCCCTAGGATATCACAGTTACATATCCCAGAAGCATATTTACAAAATGGCCGTGAGGCAGAGCTAGGTACACCATCAGGGGCCGGGCTGCCTGAACTCGAAGGAGGCTGAGTCTGCTGAAGTGGACCAAGATGGCGGAGAGGGACACTGGTTGTTACACCTAAATAGAAGATCAGTGCAGGATGATGCTGAATCTGCTGGGCACATGCATATTATTTTCCAGGTGTCTTCTGCATGGTCAGTGTCTCTTTCAGAGTTGGCGGTGGGAAGTATTCAGTGCTGCAAAAAACAGATCTCATATAGAGGAATTTTTTCACCCAAGATTAACCCAAATTTTACTGAAGATTCAAACTTTTTTTTTTATTGAATCATTAGTAAAAATTGGTAAATCTTGGTTGGTGTTTGCGTGAATCTTAGGCAAAACAATTATAAATAAACCCCATAGGCATATGTGAACACTAAGTCCAGACAGACTTGATTGGCCACTTGGTCTTTTTCTGCCTTTCTTGATGTGACCTTTGGTAGGATGAGTGCACCACCAGGCTTCTAACCAATGTATGCTTAGCTGCTGTAAAGATAAAAGTGAGCAATTTTCTTTGGTGCTTTGATACTTCCCGTTTTTCACTGGGGATTCTGCCACCATTTCCTGTAAGTGCCAACAGTATAAATTAAATCCCTGATTTGGGTGAACAGTTCTGGCCAGCTTTTCACAGCACATGATCATTTTCAGCCCTGACCTACTACTCACAAGAGGATGTCATTTTCCATTTCATTACTGCCAATTAAATGGCTGTAGGGGCAAAGCGCACATGCCTCCTCTTGTATCCAACCCTTCTGAAATACTACACTGCGGTGCCGACAAGCCTCTATCATACACAAACTGTTTACATACTAGTGCCCGCACCTTCCTAGAGATATACATTTATCATCAGCATCTATGGCAAAGCTTGCTACTGTCCCTGATTTCGAGGGACTGTCCCTGATTTGGAACACAGTCTCTCTGTCCCTATTTCCTCCTCATTTGTCCATCATTTTGGTCTGATCTATATAGTTGTATATAAAATGCCCTTTTTATCTTTCAAAAAGCGTTTCCCAGTGCTAAACCTTTTATCCAATTTCTAAATGTTTGCATTTGTAAATTTCAAAAACCAGAATAAAGGAATAGTAGTGGTAAGGGGGATTAAGTAATATTTTTTTTTGTATAGTTCTCTTTTGAGGGGGCATAGCAGGGGGGTGTCCTATGCCTATATACTTTTTCTAATAGGTGTCACTTCTCAAAAAGTTGGGAGGTATGTCTACTGTAACACTACATGTTATTTTTGTAGTGTACATTGTACTGTCTGCAGTAGCTTCCCTTGTAGTGCTTCCCCACAGTCTGAATTGCATTCTCTAGCATATCCTATCCCTTCCCCCCCCCCCCCAACTACCACACTATGTTACCCAATAGCTATTCAACCATCCCTGTAGTGTCCACACTACATTCTCTGACACTTCTACCCACCCCCTGTCTCTGCTTTTTTATCCATGACCTGCTCCTCCTTGGTATCTTCTACCAGTGGAAAAGCTTTTGCTTTCAACCACACTCATCTTTCCTCTGCCCTACAAATATGCTTACTCCAGTTAGCCTATGGTCAAATCACGCTAATCCTACTATATCCCCTGCTCTTTCCTCCCCATATCCAAAAGCATCTTCAATGTGCTCCCACAACCCAGTCCTTGATCATTTCTTGTTATGCCTATTCTCTTTTTCCATGATCATTTACTTGCTGCCTTCTCTCACTCCCCCAGTACTTAATCAACTCATGATCTGACTCTTCTAATGTTCCATAATCAGCTGTTGCTTCTCTCTACCCTGCTATGATCAGCTTCCACTCTGCCACTTTATGCCCCCTTAGTCTACAAACAGTTGGCATTTTGCATCTCTATCACCTGCCAACCAAACCCCAAGTCTAATGCCGCGTACACACCATCGTTTTTTCTGTCATGCAAAAAAACAACTTTTTCTCAACGTGATTCCTCTCAAGCCTGCCTTGCATACACACGTTCATGAAAAAAAAACGCTTGAGCAAAGCGCGGTGACATACAACACGTACACCAACATGTACGACGGCACTATGAAGGAAGTTCCATTCGAATGGTGCCACCCTTTGGGACGCTTTTGCTAATTTCGTGTTACCGCGTGTTAGTAAAAGTTTGGTGAGAGATGATTCTCGCTTTTCAGTCTTCGTGCTTTTAAGATCGTTTTCTGGTGTTCAGTTTGTGCTTGTGGGTTCGTATCTGTCTTTCAGTGCTTGTAGTCAGTTCGTATCTGTTTTTTCAGTGCGTTCTTGTCCGCTCGTTACTGATTTTCAGGTCATTCTTCATAGGCCTTGCTGTTCTTCAGTGTGTTCTTTTAGTTCGTTCTGATGAGCCGACTGTTTGCGAGCCATGTTGCAGGTACGTTCTTGTCGCCGAGATCGTGCTGTGCTTGCTGTTGGGATTGTTGCTTTAACCCGACTCCAGTCCATGAACAGGGTGAGGAGGAGTTCATGGACCAAGAATTGGTTGCTCCAGCGGGACCGATTCTGTCACATGCCTTTGTTGCGGGAGATCCAGGAGGATAACCCTGTTGACTACAGGAATTATCTCCGGGTGACGGACCCCGTTTTTCAGCATCTGTTGGCTTTGGTGTCCCCCTATATCACCAGGCAGGACACCGTTATGCGGGAAGCCATCACTGCTGAGCAGAGGCTAGTTGCCACGTTGCGCTACCTGGCGACAGGAAGAAGCCTGCCGGACCTCAAGTTCTCAACAGGCATCTTCCCCCCAGGCTCTGGGGATCATAATTCCAGAGACCTGTTCTGCCATCATTCAAGTTTTGCAGAAGGACTATATTAAAGGTAAGTTTTCTCCTTTAACATCACATTCTATGTATTTAATGCTTGCTAATGTATTGTATTTTTTTCATCAGTCCCTAATTACCATGATTGGAATATGCTGTGAATGTCCCCTTTGTCCCCATGCATGCTGTAAGCTTTTAATGCTCCTTTTTGGCCTACATGCATGTTTCCCATAACTAACCTCTCCAGCATGCTCTCCTGGGCCCAAATCACACCTAGCCTAGTCACTTCCCAATGTATTTTGTCTGCTCCATTGTAGTGCTTTACTCCCCCCCTAAATGAATTTTTTTTTTTTTTAAATACACATATGAGTGCTAGAGCCTTGATTTCTGAGGTCCCCAACGCATCTCGAAACCCCCCCCCCCCATAAAATAATTTAAATGGGCCATCAGAGGGGGTGAGGAATCTGATTAGTGACTATTGTTTTTTTGTCTTAAAATACTACTTAAAATTAATGTTATACTGATGTTGGGCAAGAATGTTTTTGTATAATCTGCTTGCAATGTTTATGTATCAAAGTATTAATGTTTTTTTCTTTTTTAACTCCACAGTTGCCTTCTACCCCACAGGAATGGCAGAATGTGGCATCAGAGTTTGCCCAGCATTGGAACTTTCCCAACTGTGGAGGGGCAATCGATGGCAAGCACGTCCGCATCGAGCCACCACCCCATTTGGGATCCTATTTTTATAACTACAAAGCGTTCCACAGTATAGTGCTGATGGCGGTGGTGTCGGACAACTATGAATTTCTTTTTGTGGATGCGGGGAAAAATGGGCGAATGTCTGATGGCGGAGTTTTTGCACAGAAAGTGTTCGCCCAATGTCTACTATGTGATGACCTGGCATTGCCACCTGCAGCAGAGAATGTGGAGGGACTTCCATTTGTTTTTGTCGCGGATGAGGCGTTGGCGCTCGGTCCACATCTTATGAGGCCATTTCCTCAAAGGACCCTCTCCCCTGAGAGGAGGGTGTTTAATTACAGGCTGGCCAGAGCCAGAAGGGTGGTGGAAAATGCATTTGGCATCATGGCAAGCCTGTTCCGCCTCTTTATGACATCCATCAATCTGGCGGAGTACAAATGGAACCATGTTGTTATGTCATGTTATGTTCTTCACAATTTTTTGAAAAAACATTTCCCTAATTATCTCTCTACTGTTGGGCCTGAGGCCACACTACAGGAAGCAAATCCTTTGCCGGCCCAGGAAGCTGGCCATACAGGCTTGGCCCCCCAAAGCGGCCATGATGTGCGGCAACAATATGTTGATTATTTTATGGGTAGGGGCGCCATTGCTATGCCTGATGAACATTGATGTGTTCTTTTATTAAAAAAAATTCTACTGCAAACATCTTGTTTTTATTTTTTGCTTGTGTTTCTTTTATCTTTCTCCTGGGTTCTCCTAGTGCCATGTGTATTTTCCTTTAGTAAATACCCATCATTGTCAGTGTAAACACCCAAATTATTATTTATTTTTTTACAACATTGATATAAGAAGCCACACATTTTTGAGTACAAAAGCTTTTACTACTTGCACACGTTAAATGTGCGTATTATTTTTTCAATAAAAAATAAAATAAAAAATAAAATATATATATATATATATATATATATATATTTATATATTATTTTGAATTGTTTGGTATAAAATGCATGAACAGGCATTTTTTAAAAAAAAATTCAATCTGGAACTGATAAAGTTCAACATGTACAATTTTTTAAATTTTAAAAAAATGTAATTAACATTATAATATCAACAAAAGAAAAGTAGGATTTTTAAAACAGCTTACCTGTAAAATCCTTTTCTTGGAGTACATCACGGGACACAGAGCAGCATAGTCATTACTATGTGGGTTATATAGAATTACCTTCAGGTGCTGGCACTGGCAACTTCCAAAACAGGAAGTACCCTCCCCTATATAAGCCCCTCCCATCCGGGAGTACCTCAGTTTTGTAGCAAAGCAATACGTGTCCCCAAAAGAGGGGTGGGAGCTCTGTGTCCCGTGATGTACTCCAAGAAAAGGATTTTACAGGTAAGCTGTTTTAAAAATCCTACTTTCTTGTTCATACATCACGGGACACAGAGCAGCATAGTCAATTACTATGTGGGACGTCCCAAAGCAATGCCAAATGAGGGGGGGGATACACCATACATAAGCTGGGCGCCATCAGGCATGAGGATCTTTTGCGGCCTGCAACACACTGCGCCCAAAGGCGACATCCTCCTGACTTCTAACGTCCACCTGGTAGAACCTAGTAAACGTGTGTACTGAAGACCATGTTGCGGCCTTACAAATTTGAGCCAGGGAGGCCTGGTGATGCACTGCCCATGAAGTTCCAACTGCTCTCGTGGAGTGCGCCCTAACTTTGAACGGAGGCGGTCTACTTCTCAAGCCATAGGCTTGTATTATGACCTGTCGAATCCACTTGGCTAAAGTAGATTTTGATGCTGCCTGACCCTTTCTGGGGCCTTCCGGCAGAACAAACAAAGAATCCGTTCTACGAATCTGAGCAGTGGCTTTTAGATAAGCTTTAACTGCTCTTACTACATCCAAAGAATGCAATAACTTTTCCTCTACCGAGCTTGGTTTGGGGAAAAAAGAAGGAAGAACCACATCCTGGTTCAAGTGAAACCTCGATACCACCTTAGGAAGAAAGGCTGGGTGAGGGCGTAATACTACTCTGTCCTTATGAATAACCAGATATGGCTCCTTACAGGACATGGCGGCTAATTCCGACACTCTTCTAGCCGAGCCTATGGCTACTAAAAATATCAATTTTCTGGTGAGTAGAACCAAGGAAATGTGCCGTAAAGGTTCAAACGGCTGCTTCTGCAGAACCGACAGAACCAAATTTAGATCCCATGGGCATATGGGAGCTTTAATCGGTGGAATAATACGAGTCACCCCTTGCATAAAGGATTTGACAAGTGAATGCATAGCCAGGGGCCTTTGAAATAGTATTGATAAGGCCGAAACCTGGCCCTTGATAGTACTTAAGGCAAACTTCCTGTCTACAGCCCACTGCAGGAAGTCCAGAATTCTGCCTATAACGTACTTACGTGGATGCCATTTTCTGGCCTCGCACCAAGTGATGTACGCCTTCCAAACTCTATAGTAGATCTGCCTGGATACAGGCTTCCTGGCATTGATTATAGTTGATACCACAGAGTTAGAGAGACCTCTCTTCTTTAGGATGTGGGATTCAATAGCCAGGCCATTAAACTTAGAGTTAGTAAGGAAGGGTGGTATATCGGTCCTTGTGAAAGCAGGTCCGGACGACGTGGAAGGGTCCAAGGACTCCCCACAGACATTTTGATGATCTCCGCGTACCAGGCCCTTCGGGGCCACGCTGGAGCCACCAGGATCACCGGCTTCTTCTCCAACCTGACTCTGCGAAGGAGTCGAGGCAACAATTGTAGCGGAGGGAATGCATATATCAGTCTGAACTGATCCCAAGGGAACACCAGAGCATCCGAGCCGCAAGCGAGGAGATCCCTTGTCCGGGAGACAAATCTGTCCACCTTTGCGTTGAATCTGGATGCTAGCAGATCTACATCCGGTGTTCACCACCGCTGACATATTGCTCGGAAGACCTCGGGATGAAGGGACCATTCCCCTGGGCATAACTGTTGGCGACTCAGAAAGTCCGCCTTCCAATTCTCCACCCCTGGAATGAAGACAGCTGATATACATGGGACATGCTTTTCTGCCCATTCCAGGATGTGACTTACTTCCCTCTGGGCTGCACGACTCCTGGTGCCTCCCTGATGATTGATATATGCCACTGCTGTGGCATTGTCTGATTGAATTCTGACAGGGGACCCTTGGAGTCTGGATGTCCAGGCTACTATGGCATACCGGGCTGCTCGTATCTCTAAGAGATTGATGGGCAGGGTTTTTACTACATTTGACCATCTGCCCTGGAGAGACCATTGCTCCAGTACTGCCCCCCAGCCTATAAGGCTGGCATCTGTAGTGACCACCTTCCAAGATATCGGACTGAAGGGTTTTCCCTTCTGGAGATTCTGGGGGATCAACCACCAGCAGAGACTCTTCCGAACGGAGGGGGACAAAGCCATCGGGAAGTCTAGAGCCTGAATTTTTCCGTTCCAGGCTGACAATATGGCCCTCTGTAAATTCCTTGAGTGGAATTGGGCGTATGACACAGCTTCGAATGATGCTACCATCTTTCCTAGCAGCCTCATGCACAGGCGTATGGACGGCTGTCTTTTTGCACAAAGCAGACGGACCAAGCCCCTCAAAGAGGATACCTTGTCTAGAGGTAAGAAAATCTTCCTCTGGTCTGAATCCAGCCGTAGCCCTAGATATACCAGGTTTTTCACTGGCTGTAGGGCTGACTTGTCCAGGTTGATGACCCAACCGTGAGATTCTAGATACTTGATTGTATCGACAATTACCACTTCTAGCTTGGCAACTGAGTGGTCCATCAACAACAGGTCGTCTAGGTATGCCATTATCGTTACACCTCGTGTTCTTAGATCGGCCAACAGTGGGGCCAGAATTTTTGTGAACACTCGTGGTGCTGTGGCCAGACCGAATGGTAAGGCTCTGAACTGAAAATGGTGCCCTTCTACTGCAAAGCGTAGAAATTTTTGATGACCTGGAAAGAGGGGAACATGCAAGTAAGCATCTTTGATGTCGATCGAGGCTAACCATTCCTCCCCCTGTAGGGCAGCGGTGACCGATCGGATCGACTCCATCCGGAAAGACCGGACGTTTAGAAATTTGTTTAGACTCTTTAGGTCCAATATGGGTCTTATGTCCCCGTTTGGCTTCGGGACTGTGAAAAGGTTTGAGTAGAAACCCAACCCCCACTCTTCCATAGGAACCTCCATAATTACTCCTTGGAGCAATAGTTGTTCTAACGCCAATAGGAAAGACCACATAAAATGGGAAGGAGGAGACTCTTTTAACTCCAACTTGTATCCCAGAGTTACTGCGGAGAGCACCCATCTGTCTTTGATCGTCTCCCGCCAGGTCTCTGCGAACAACTGAAGTCTTCCCCCCACCCGTTTGAGTGGGGGCAGCCCTTCATAGGCTTGACTTGGAGGCTGGTTTAGTACCCCTTCGGATCCAGGGTTTCTTATTACCCTGTGACTGTCCCTGATTTTTACCCCCTGAGTTTGACCGAGGAGGCCGTCGGAACTGCTTAGTAGCAGACGTCGCAGGGATAGGAGAGGTAGTCCTCTTAAAAGATGGACCCCTAGACCTCTTCTTACTCGGTAAGAGAGTACTTTTACCACTGGAAATCTTCTGGATATACTTATCCAGGTCCTCGCCAAAAAGGCGTTCCCCATGAAATGGGAAGCTAACTAAGAGCTTCTTACAGGGAGCTTCAGCAGACCAGTTTTTGAGCCACAGAAGCCTACGCATATGTACCAAAGACAGCGTGAGGCCTGATGGATAGAATCCTTGATGGCGTCAACCGCAAAGCATAATGCTCTAGGCAGATCAGCCAGAGCCTGGGCCTGCTGGTCTGGCAAATCCCTCAGGACCATTTTCATTTGATCCTTTAAAGCTTGGCAGACCCCAATAGCTGCCACTGCTGGCTGTGTAACAGCCCCTGCTGTGGAAAAAGCAGATTTTAATAAAGATTCCAATTTTTTATCTACTGGATCTTTGAACATTTGAACATTATCTACTGGACATGTCAGTGATTTGTTCACAGAAGAGATGGCTGCATCCATCGTAGGAACATTCCATCTCTGGGTGAACTTTTCCTCCATGGGATAGATCACCGGAAATTTCTTAGGCGGAACAAATAGTTTATCAGGATGTTCCCAGTCCTGGTATATAAGTCCTTCCAATAATGGATGTATTGGAAAGGAGCAATTAACCTGGGGAGCTTTTAGCGACCCCAATGAGGAGACAGCAGTAGTTGATGGTTCAACAAGAGGCATTTTAAATGCAGATCGAACCATGTCAGTTAGGGTCTGGACCCACAATCTTTCAGTCTGTGATGCTAAAAATGGTTCATCTACTGTCGATTCCTCAAAAACAGAGTTAACCTCCTCCTGATCCCCTTCAGGTAGGTCGGTCCCTTCCTGGGACTGTTGCTCTGCCAACAGGCACTCTAACGGAGGTGATGGAGATCTGGCGCGCTTTCTTTCCTGTAGAGAAGAAGCGATCAATGCTGCCAATCTCTGCTCCAATCCCTCCAGAGTTGAGGCAAAAACCTCCTCTGTTATATATGCAGGAGCAGGTGGACTGAGGACAGCCGCAGTACCTGGCACTCCCGGGGGTTCCTTATGGGTATTAACCTCTGATTTCTCAGGGGAGGAGGGTGCAGATGACTGCTCCAGATCCTCAGAGCCCGATGGAGACCCCCTACACTTCCTGAGAGGTATATCTCGGAGTTTTTTTAGGCGGCATATTCCTTAGTTCAAAGCTGAGGTATTCCAGCCGCAATACACCCCTTACTGAAATAGTCTAATGCAATTTGCTGCTATGTACATCAGTGGGTGTCTACTAATGCGTCTTTCTGGGGATGCCTGTATCAACCGCCCGCTGTAAGCCCCTATACCATGCTACCAGCTCCTTTTCATGCTCTGTGTCCATAGCAAGCAGCGTGGACTGAGTCCTTTTATCTTGCTGGGACGCCCGCACATGCGCAGAAGCGCTGGGCGCACAGAGCGCGTCATCCGCCAGGCTCCGCCCACTTTTTGAAGCTAAATCTATAAAAAGAAAGCGTGTGTGCGTGCGCGTGCACGTGTGCGCTCTTGGCGCCCTGTAGGGAGAGGAGCCAGGGTCCCTGTTTCACCAGGACTCGGGGATGGAAGGAAACTACTTGGCAGCATGACAGAGGAATGCAGCTTCCCTGATAGAGAGCTCACTCATCTGCCTGGACTTTCACCATGGAAGGAATAGTCCAAGAAAAAAAGACGTTCCACAGCGGCCTCTAGTGGACAAACACAGGTACCGCACTTTTGTCTTTTTTTTTTTTTTTTTTTTAAAACCTCCTTTATGAAAAACATTTCCAGGTTTACAGTTTTTAAAACTTCCTTTATGAAAAAACATTTCTAGGATTTCTTAGGCATATACAGCTATTAGCGGGAATACCTTTTAGGTAACAGGCAGAAAGACATATTAGGCTTGGGGGTCCCCTCAATAGAACCAAGTTCCTGAGGGGCCCCCACTTACCTTTTCCCCGCCGCAGGACTTTGTTTGGTCCACAGAAGCCCAAACTTCACCTTTCACGGCAGGCATTGTACTAGACCTTCAGGGACCGGGTTCCCAAGGATTCCACTCCCCTGGACCTGTATAGCACCCTGCACAGATAGCCTCTTGGTTTTGGGTATGACCAGAGCTCTGGATCCCAGGGTCCAGCCCTCCTAAGAGAGGCATTACAGGCAAAACCTTGCTCTTCTCTGCAAGGCCCGGGTACCGACCGTTTAGCTATGAAGCTTTTTTGGTCGGATCCGGAATAGCTTGCTAAGGCCCAGAGAACCTGTACACAAGCCCAGATGAATACATGTTAACCTTGGCCAACACCTTAGACACTGGCAAAAAAACTGAGGTACTCCCGGATGGGAGGGGCTTATATAGGGGAGGGTACTTCCTGTTTTGGAAGTTGCCAGTGCCAGCACCTGAAGGTAATTCTATATAACCCACATAGTAATGACTATGCTGCTCTGTGTCCCGTGATGTATGAACAAGAAAAAAAACTATTTAGGTAATATTTAAATCCTCCCAAGCACATCCATGATGTTTTTGAGCTTATGCTTCACCCGCTTGGTATTTTCCTTGATTTTGAGCAAGTCTCCCTTGATCTTTTCCAAGTCACGACAGCACCACATTATGTCCTGTACCAACATCTGGGCACTGTGACTTGTGAAAGGGGTATTGGAAGGGGTAGGTTCTTGGTCCTCAAGCAGAAGATCACCTAAAATTTTAAAACACACTATGTATTATAAATATGCAGGCCTACATCTATTACCTGAATCTGTGGTGTATGACACTGACCTGTAGTGGTGCCAGTTTCCACCACTTCCTCCACTTCTTCCTCAACATTCCACGGTTGGGGGTCTCTTGCAAGTGTGGGGTTCCTACACTCACGTCTAAAAGCTCTTTGAAGCCCTATGAGACTGAAACCAAAGGAATACTTGAGTTAAATTATAATTGAGGCCTGAAAGAGGAATATGAAACATTCTTTGGAAGTGTGGGACAATTGTCTGTTTTGGCAGAGTTCAAAGCTGAACACGATTGGATCCCTTACCAAAACAGGAACATGTATCTATTTTGCTCAAGTTTCACACATGGAAACACACCAAGTATCCACTGGATCACCTGTGTGTGACACCCTAAAAATCTTGTTCTTGTGGCCCACACTTGTGCAACTGAGTCCAGATGTGTAACCAGCTGCTGAGCATCCTCTTACATTACACTGAATCCAGTTATATTATTTAAATAGAGTTACCAACACATGTTCAAAAAATCTACTCACATAAATAGGTATGGGCCAATATAGTTAAACCTGCATCTGACAAAAACATCTTATTATTATTAGTAAGTGAATGAACGATGTTTCCTACGACCGAGTAATGTGCCCATGATCATGAAAGTTGACATCAACTGTACAACATTAATGAAAAACACATGCAGCAACATTCAAGTACTGTAATAAGAATCTGAGTTAACACAGGAAACGTACTTACTTTTTACAATAACTTTTTTTATTCTCTTGTATTGCCCCGGCTCCCTCAGCTTGAGGTCAGACCACCTTTTGCGGAGCTGTCCTTTCGATCTGCGCACCCCAAATTTATGTTGAAGAGTTTTCACAACGTTATCCAATATTTTGGCCTTGACAAGATTAGGCTTTTTGTATGGCCCATGCTTAGCGTCATAATCCTCCCTCCTCAAAATGGCCACCATCTCAACCATCTCCTCGAATGACATGTTCGATGCCTTGTATCTCCGGGATCTGTTTGTTGGTTCCTCTGGACTTTCCTCCTCGGTTGAGGTTGACACCTGCAGTGTCTCCACCATGTTGTGTAGCACAAGGACAAGCGAGAAGGGGCGGGGAAAGTACTATAACGAACGTCAGGGGTGGGGAAAGCGTGCAGAGCTTCACGCATGCACAGTGTATATAAAGCTAATCCGCATGTGTCAAAACGATGTTCAGTGTGCGGAAGTAGTAAGCAACGAACGTGAGATCGAAGGTACGTAACATTTTTTTTACTTGAATCATCAGTGGATGAGATTGTGGCCTATATATGGTGCGAAAGATTAATAGAGTCTTGACTGACATTAGTATTTTTGTCTTGTTTTTGACTTGCAGAAATCATGCAGGTATTCAAGGAACCTGATTTCATGGGGGAGTTCCTGCACAGGTGGAAGAATCTTCCTATTCTATGGCAAACAAAAAACACAGCTAATAAAAACAAAGAAGCCATGAAGGCAGCACTGGAGAGCCTGTTTCCATTTGTGCAGACACAGATCCCCACAGCAACCATCAAGGATGTGAAAAGCAAAATTGGGACCATTAGGGGCACATATAGGACTGAGCGCAATAAGGTCCTGAAATCCATGAGGTACGGAGCAGCAGCAGATAAAATTTATAAGCCAAGTCTGTGGTACTATAGTCAATTAAGCTTCCTTGATGACCATCTGGAAGCCAGGGAATCTCTTTCAAGCCTTCCCCCCAGACGTCGCTCCAGCCTTCCCTGCAGCCAAGCCTCCAGCCTTGCCTGCAGCCTTGGCACACAGGAGGAGGCAGGCCCCAGTGGCACACAGGAGGTGGCAGGCCCCAGTGGCACACAGGAGGTGGCCAGGCCAAACAGTAGTCCTGAGATGCCTCCCCTCCGCATTCAACAAAAAAGGCCCAGGAGGCTTAGGCAGATGGAGGAGGAAACCCGTGACCTAATTAGGGAGGCTACTGCGGCCCTCAGAGAGCCCCCCCAACGCTGCAGAGGGATTTGCTGCACTTATAGGAGACAAATTACCAAGAATGGACATGGCCCAATGTCTCCTTAGCAAAAACCTCATTCTGAAAATCGTCAACAGGGGCATTAAGGGGGCAGCTTACCGACTTCACGGACCTTACAGAGGTCGCCCCTCCTCCTCCTCCTCCCACAAGCTCTCCTCCGAAGATGTGTTTAACAAAGGCTGCAGAGAAGGCTACAAGGAAGAGAAAAAAGTAATTATGGCCCTAAATATATGTGCTTTTCATGGTCCCAATTTTGGATTTATATTCTTGGATGTTTGCTGTGGGGATCTGTGTCTGCACAAATTCAAACAGGGTCTCCAGTGCTGCCTTCACCTTTAATTTGTTATGTGCCAGAATAAATATGTTTTTTTGGTTTACTGTAAAAAGTTGACAATGTGTTTTTATTCAAAATGGAGAGAGTTTGCTAGTGAGTAGGCAGGGACATTTCAAAAATACATTTTCAAATTAACAAGGGACACTAACCTCCTTGAGGGTAAATAAAACTAAATAATAATGTTGTGGTAACTTGACACAGTAAAATAAAAAATAAAAAATGTTAATCAGTCTAAAATATTCTACAATTAATAACCAAAAATGAAGATCTTCATTAAAAGATTGAAAAAATTATTTAAACCATTTTTATGGAGATCTGGCTTACAAAAAAAAAAAAAGATTATTCATGAGATCACGATAAATAATAAAGAAACAAGTTTGTCATAACTCTATGTGAATATGAGCAGCAAAAGAAGTTCATTATTGTAGCATTAGAAAGAAGAAAAGAATGCGCTGCATTAAACGATGCAATAATTTACAGCGTGACGAATGTGCTATCTCCATTAGAAACGCTAGTTTTACCAGAACGAGACGCTCCCGTCTCATACTTGATTCTGAGCATGCACGCTTTTTTCCCCTCGGAAAAGCATACACACGCCCGTTTTTCACGACGGTAAAAAGAATGACAGGAAAAACGACGAGAAAAAATAGAGCAGGTTCTAATTTTTTTGCGGGCAGTTTTCTCGTCGAGAAAAATGCTATGGAGCATACACACGACCGGTTTTCACAACCAATCTAAAAAATGGCAGTTTTCTCATCATGAAAAACGGTGGTGTGTACGCGGCATAAGATCTGCCATCATTCAAATTTTTCCCTTGTGATCTGCGATCAGCTCCTGCTCTACCTCTTCTTTCCAGGCTGTGTGATCAGCTGTATCTCTGCGTAGTCTTCCAGTGCTCTATGATGAGCTTTCTCTCTTCCTTCTTTATCAAATAATATGTATCCAGCTAAAATATTGCTTGATGCATATCAGTTGATTAGGGCTTCTTAAACTAATACAATTCTAGCAGTAAACAATCAGTGAGGCAACCTGCCCAGTATTTTAAGACCTAGCCAATAAAAATTGAATTTGCAAAGTTACAGTATTAATAGGTGCAGCCCTACCCTTGGAGGAGCCACTTGGTATAACAGGTTCTCTGTTCTTTGACATGACTCTGAACAGCTTCTTCCCTTCTGACACACCTGGTTAAAGCGGAGTTCCACCCAAAAGTGGAAGCTCCGCTGATTCGCTTCCTCCCCCCTTCAGGTGCCACATTTGACACCTTTCAGGGAGGATGGGGGAACAGGCGCCATCCCTCAGAAGTTCTGCCCCCCTCCTTCTTCCTCTGCCACTGGGACAGTTAGAACGACCAGCACGACCTGGCACCTGCTCACAGTGCCAAAACCACTGGTAAATGGTTTACTGACCATGGTATTACTGTGCTCAATTGGCCTGCCAACTCTCCTGACCTGAACCCCATAGAGAATCTGTGGGATATTGGGAAGAGAAAGTTGAGAGATGCAAGACCCAACACTCTGGATGAGCTTAAGGCCACTATCGAAGCATCCTGGGCCTCCATAACACCTCAGCAGTGCCACAGGCTGGTTGCCTCCATGCCACGCCGCATTGAAGCAGTCATTTCTGCAAAAGGATTCCCGACCAAGTATTGAGTGCATAACTGAACATAATTATTTGAAGGTTGACTTTTTTTGTATTAAAAACTTTTCTTTTATTGGTCGGATGAAATATGCAAATTTTTTGAGATAGGAATTTTGGGTTGTCATGAGCTGTATGCCAAAATCATCAATATTAAAACAAGAAAAGGCTTGAACTACTTCAGTTGTGTGTAATGAATCTAAAATATATGAAAGTCTAATGTTTATCAGTACATTACAGAAAATAATGAACTTTATCACAATATGCTAATTTTTTGAGAAGGACCTGTATACACAAAGTGGGTATGGAAAGTATTCAGACCCCCTTACATTTTTCACTCTTTGTTATATTGCAGCCATTTGCTAAAATCATTTAAGTTCATTTTTTTCCTCATTAATGTACACACAGCACCCCATATTGACAGAAAAACACACAATTGTTGACATTTTTGCAGATTTATTAAAAAAGAAAAAAAACTGAAATATCACATGGTCCTAAGTATTCAGACCCTTTGCTGTGACACTCATATTTAACTCCAGTGCTGTCCATTTATTCTGATCACCCTTGAGATGGTTCTACACCTTCATTTAAGTCCAGCTGTGTTTGATTATACTGATTAGACTTGATTAGGAAAGCCACACACCTGTCTATATAAGACCTTACAGCTCACAGTGCATGTCAGAGCAAATGAGAATCATGAGGTCAAAGGAACTGTCTGAAGAGCTCAGAGACAGGATTGTGGCAAGGCACAGATCAGGCCAAGGTTCCAAAAAAAATTCTGCTGCACTTAAGGTTCCTAAGAGCACAGTGGCCTCCATAATCCTTAAATGGAAGACGTTTGGGACGACCAGAACCCTTCCTAGAGCTGGCTGTCCGGCCAAACTGAGCTATCGGAGGAGAAGAGCCTTGGTGAGAGAGGTAAAGAAGAACCCAAAGATCACTGTGGCTGAGCTCCAGAGTTGCAGTCAGGAGATGGGAGAAAGTTGTAGAAAGTCAATCATCACTGCAGCCCTCCACCAGTCGGGGCTTTATGGCAGAGTGGCCAGACGGAAGCCTTTCCTCAGTGCAAGACCCATGAAAGCCCGCATGGAGTTTGCTAAAAAACACCTGAAGGACTCCAAGATGATGAGAAATAAGATTTTCTGGTCTGATGAGACCAAGATAGAACTTTTTGGCCTTAATTCTAAGCGGTATGTGTGGAGAAAACCAGGCACTGCTCATCACCTGTCCAATACAGTCCCAACAATGAAGCATGCTGGTGGCAGCATCATGCTGTGGGGGTGTTTTTCAGCTGCAGGGACAGGACGACTGGTTGCAATCGAGGGAAAGATGAATGCAGCCAAGTACAGGGATATCCTGGATGAAAACCTTCTCCAGAGTGCTCAGGACCTAAGACTGGGCCGAAGGTTTACCTTCCAACAAGACAATGACCCTAAGCACACAGCTAAAATAATGAAGGAGTGGCTTCACAACAACTCTGTGACTGTTCTTGAAAGGCCCAGCCAGAGCCCTGACTTAAACCCAATTGAGCATCTCTGGAGAGACCTAAAAATGGCTCCACCAACGTTTACCATTCAACCTGACAGAACTGGAGAGGATCTGCAAGGAGGAATGGCAGAGGATCCCCAAATCCAGGTGTGAAAAACTTGTTGCATCTTTCCCAAAAAGACTCATGGCTGCATTGGATCAAAAGGGTGCTTCTACTAAATACTGAGCAAAGGGTCTGAATACTTAGGACCATCTGATATTTCAGTCTTTCTTTTTTAATAAATCTGCAAAAATTTCAACAATTCTGTGTTTTTCTGTCACTATGGGGTGCTGTGTGTACATTGAGAAAAAAAAATGAACTTAAATGATTTTAGCAAATGGCTGCAATATAACAAAGAGTGAAAAATTTAAGGGAGTCAGAATACTTTCCGTACCCACTGTATTTATATATATATATATTTATGGTCGGAGCCCTCTGTCTGAAGAGATATGGATCACATAAACACATCACAAGACTAACAACACAAATAAGACCTGAAGTGTGGCCTGGCCTGCTGGACGGTATGCCAAGAGAAGGGGCCATACCTTAAGATAGATATAATGGATAATTCTGTTGAGAATTGTTTAGAGAGGAGTGCCCTAAAAAAGGGGATATGGGTGGGTGGGTACCGTGCACTAGAGCCGACACTGACCATGATGGATGGTCTGCTTAAGTACCCCTCGAACTCCTCCCATAATTTCAAGCCAGCATACTGGCCTTCCTATTTATGGTCGGAGCCCTCTGTCTGAAGAGATATGGATCACATAAACACATCACAAGACTAACAACACAAATAAGACCTGAAGTGTGGCCTGGCCTGCTGATGGTATGCCAAGAGAAGGGGCCAAAATTACACTTGGTTAGGGAAGGAATTGTTTTATTGTGCAAGACAATAACTACAGAGCGAGTCTTTTTGGAGACTCGTGATATTCTGTTTGAGGATTGGGGACGTATCGGGCGAAACGCGTGGATTTCCACCTGCCCATCATCCTGATTGCGTGGTCTGGAACTTTGTTACGCGATGCGGCTAAGGCTGCTCCCATGCAAAAGAATGTCCTGAGTAACGACCTGGGTCAAGGCCTAAGATGCATAGGAGCGTACTGACTTATCTGATGAACTGGTTCTCGCTTAGGGGTTCAGTTGGGAAAGGTAGTAGAGGGCTGTCCTCTGATAGGTCGGACAGTAGACTATACCAATTGCTCTAGAGTGGCCATAGGGCACCAGGCGTTGTGCGTCTGGAAAAGTTTGACGTTTACTCCGGGACCGGATTGTAGCGTTTCCCGATACCGTCAGGTGTAGGATGAAATGACTCTGGTGGCGAGTCAGGTGGTGCCTGCGTAGTACTTGGTATTTAGGACTGGTGACGGTAAATTCGCTGGGCCGCAGAAAACCGTATTAGGCTAGGTAATGGCTGCTTGAATTACCAGGCTGGGCCATAACCGAAGGGAGAACGTGAAAGGATAGCAGACATGTCCCGGAATATGGCGCTGGTCACTGGGAAGCGTTAGGTACTAGTGTGTGGTTGCTGCCTGTGGATGCCATGTAGTATGGTTTTGACTGCATGAGCGGCGAACAAGGAAGGTTTGGTAGGGTCTTGTAGAGAGATAAAATGCTGGATGCCGGCTGAATAGAGTCTGATGGTATTGTGTGACAGTAGGAAATGAAGGCCAGATATGGCTGAGATTTCCTGAAACCGCCCCGGGGTTAGCGGCTAGGAACCTGTCGGTCTTCCAGGCGGTACGGTAGGCCTTTAGTGTATTGGAAGAATAGGATGCATTGATGAGGGAGGTAGCACCATGGAGGTGCTATTTTATTGCGGAGTTGGTTGTGACTAACGTGTGATGCCAGACATGGTCGGCTCCGGTCTCCAGTGAAAAGATGTGGCATAGTTAAGCGGGATAGTGCGTCGGCCGAGGTATTGCATTTACCAGGTAAGTGGACCCTGAGGACATTGAACTGATGCTGTAGGGAAAGTAGCAACAGCCTGCGTAGGAAGGCCATGGTGGCCAACGATTTTGACCTGCCTCTGTTAATGACTGTGGCCTGGTTGTCTGTGGCGAACGTGGCGGCCTGTCCTGCCCAGGTGCAGCCCCATACTTGAGCCGCTGCGACTATGGGGTAGATCTCGAATAGAGAGGAGGACTGACTAAACGCGGATTTGTGAGTATCTCTGACGGCCATGGTCCCGCGAACCAATGATGGCCAAAAATTGCAGCGAAGCTTGTGAAAGCGGCTACGTCCGTGATTATCTGTGGTGACGAAGGGGATGCTGATGGGATGAACATGGGTCTACTATTCCAGTTCTCAAGGAATTGGTCCCACATGGCCAGATCCGCTATAGCGGCTGCGTCTAGCTTAATGACTTGGTCGGGGTCTTGTGCCTGGCAGAGGAACACTAAGAAGCGTGAGATAAAGGATCGCCCTTGAGGAATGATCCTCATCGTGAAGTTGAGCATGCCCAGTAGGGATTGTAGCTGTGTGTTAGTGCACCCTAGCGTGACGGTAAACGTATGGACGACTGTCCTGTGTCGGGTCAGTTTACCGAGAGGTGGGCTAGCCTGCATGGCGCGTTTGTCTAGGACGATGTCCAGGAAGGAGATGAGCTGTGCCGAGCTTTCTACGTTCTTCTCAGCTATGGGCACGTTGAGGATTTAAAAGACCTCTTATAGAATTTCTAGGACTACTGGGGGTTTAGTATATAGCGAGAACTCCTCTAAGGGTATGAGGGAGTTTAACTGGGTATGTTAGAAGAATGAGGCGCGGATAAGTAGTAGACTAATCAAAGTTTATTAGAAAACTTGCCCTTGACAAGTTCGATAGGGCTGACTCTCCGTACTGTGAACGGTGACTGCGAAAAAAGGGGGGCCGATTATATACCCCCGGTCGATTTCGATCTGAAGCAGAGTGCTGATAGCTTCTACGTCGGAGGCTACTGAGAGCGTTTTTTTTTTGTGGGTAGAGTCGGGTAGTGTGATGAGTCCGGTGTGGAACCCTGTAGTGAACCCCTGCCCTAGAAGGCTGCTAGAGAGGGAGTTGGATGTGAGGAGAAAAAGCCGAGCCGCCCGACGTGCACGCGGGCTAGAAAAGCTGGGCTCTGCTGCTTGGCGCTGCAGGTACTTCCAGGGGAGCTCTCTGGTACAGGAGACAGATGTGCAGAAGTTTGCAGTGGGGGTAAAAGCAACCCTTGAAATTAAAGTTTGTTGGAAATGGCTGCGCCCCCTGGTGCTCGAATTGGACGTCCTAGTCTGTCTGACTGGGAGGACTGTGTGGCTGCTGATAATTTATGAGGCGCATTGGAGGTGGAAGGGAGGCTGGGGGGAATGTCTGGGACTCAGCTCAGAGCACCAATCAGTCGCGAGGGTGGCAGATTGACAGATTGTACAGCGTGGGGAGCGAAGGCCGGTGAAGTGGCGGCAGAATGGTTCTGTGTCAATAGTGCTCCAGTTGGTGTTAAGCTGGCACTGTGCCAGTCGGTGGAGACTGGGGCTGATGGGGGCGTGGCTGGTCGTGTTTCCAGGGCCCCCTACTCTAGCCTGGACATCGGTGACTGCAGTTGCCAGTGTGGTCGCCAAGGCGTGCAGCTGGGTAATTGCAGAGGATATCGACTGCGGTGGAGCTTGTGTGTCTGGTAAAGCTGCCGCTGGTGGCGGAAACAGCAGCCTAAGCTTGGCTTTCCTGGCTGAGGCCAGTTAGGGAATGCCCATACGTTGTAGTTCGGCTGTAGCCTGGGGGTGGTCCAAGCTCTGGGGGACTGTGTATTGCCGTCCGCTGGACCCGCGAAGGGTGATGGTGAGGCGAAGACTTTGCTGTCGGCTCGCGACACGGCGTCAGCTAAAAGGAGGGGGAATGCATATGTTTAGAGTAAGTTTGCGAGGTTTGGAGGGGATAGAAGGGTTTAGAAAATGGGGAGCAAGAAGGAGAGCAGTGAGGACAGGGCTAGGAGCGAAAGGCGTAGATGACAGATTAGTTTGCGTACGAGCGCTGTTGAGTGAAATTTGGAAAACTCAAAAGAATGCGAGGCAACTGAGGTGAGCCAGGAGGTGACTGGCTAGATAACCGATAGCTCAGGTGCCGTCTGTGCTCGGCACAGACTAATGAACCAGAGCCCCCAGTGCGTGCTGGGGCAGGTAGCTGAAGTCTGGTATGCCAAGTAGGAATGTTACGATCTGTAGTGGTTGACGTGTGGTCGGTCTGCTAACCCTCGCACTGCCAGCAAGGTGGATGTTAGGCAACCTTGTCTGTGTGGTGAAGGATCTCGGATCGCTCTTCGAAAACAGAGTGTAGTGCACAGAAGTATGTGACAGTCACTAGCACCTCGCGAGCGGTCAAATTGTGTATGTGAAGAAACATATGTCGTGAAAGAGTGCGAGGAGAAAGCAAGGGGGGCCTTGCATTGACGCACCTGTCTTGTGCGCTAGTAGTTGAAGTCTGGTTGAGGTCGAGACGTGGGTCGACCGGAAACCTGTGACCAGGGAGACATGGAAATATGTATATTATCCCCCTTTTTTTTTTTTTTTTTCGAGGGGAATACTGTCCAAACCTGGTGCAGGGTGGACCAACTGGAGCCCAATCTCAAACTGACCTGTATGGGGAAAGTGACAGAAAAAGGTGAGTAGCCGTTGTGAGGGGGTTAGCTCGGCAGCGGGTGTGGGTGACCCCCGGGATGGGCTCCCCACACAAAAACAGGCCCAGCAAACGGAGGTTGTGGTTTTCAAAATCAAAAAGGTGCGGTTTATTTTCTATTTACAGTGACAAAACACAGCAAAGCAAAAGAAACATAAACAAAATAAATCCTGGTCAACTTGACCTCTAACTAAACATACAGGTTTCCTAACTAACAACTGGGATCAGCCTAGTGCTGTCCTAGTCCCTAAGTCCCTGGTTTTAAATGTCCAAGCAAATAGCCACACAGGCTTTGTCTCACCGCACAGGGGTTCACTCTCCCTAGACAGTCCACACAGGTCTGGTTCCAGGCATGAGCTAACATCTAATGAAGCTGGGAGTTCTTATAGAGGCCTTAAACGAACTGACAGGCTTCAGCTGGTCTACTCAACTCCCTGTCTGCACGACGCCCAGCACTCTCCCTAGAGGTATGAGTCATCCATGAGCCCACTAGCCTTAGCTGGGCTTATACAACTCTCCGCCTAGTTGTATAAGTCGGCGTAAAGCCTGAATCTGGGCAAAATATATCTACCCCCCTGGATGCAACCAGGTGACTTTACCTTCCTGCTGTCACATACCCCCCCCTCTTGTTTTAACCTCGGGGTTGGAACACCAGCAATCAGGCATTCATGTACTCGAGACAAAGCATCCACATTCCCCATTTGAACGCCAGGGCGATGCTTTACTGTGAAGTTGAATTCCTGGAGGGCCAGGAACCACCTATTCACTCTTCTATTTGTTTCCTTGTTTTGAGCCATCCACTTTAACGGAGCGTGATCCGTAACCAAGTCAAAGTGCCTACCTAGCAGGTAGTACCGAAGGGAATCTAGAGCCCACTTCACCGCTAAACACTCCTTTTCAACGGTGGCGTAATTTACCTCATGGGACTTCAACTTCCTGCTGAGGTAAATGACTGGGTGCTCTTCCCCGTTCCAGACCTGGGACAATACTGCTCCTAACCCCACATCTGACGCATCACTTTGTACGACAAAGTCTTTAGAGAAGTCGGGTGAGTACAACACTGGCTGGCTACATAAGGCTTGTTTCAAGAATTGGAATGCTGCCTCAGCCTCGGGGGTCCATTTAATCATGACCGACCCTTTCCCCTTCGTCAGGTTGGTTAGGGGCACAGCCTTAGAAGCAAAGTGGGGAATGAATCACCGATAATACCCAGCGATTCCCAGAAAGGCTCGTACCTGCTTCTTGCTGTTGGGACGTGGCCAACTCTGGATGGCCTCGACTTTGTTGAGTTGGGGTTTTATTACTCCCCTCCCAATGGTGTACCCAAGATATTTGGCCTCTTCCTGCCCAATGGTACACTTCTTGGGGTTAGCCGTAAACCCCGCTTCCCGAACAGAGTCCAGGACTGCTTGCACTTTTGGCAGATGTGAGGCCCAATCTGTGCTATGGACAATTACGTCATCCAGGTAAGCCGCAGCATACTTCCGATGGGGCCTCAGCATCTGGTCCATTTTCCGCTGGAATGTGGCCGGCGCATTCTGTAACCCGAACGGCATTCTTTTATATTGGAACGCCCCGTCTGGGGTTACAAATGCGGTTTTCTCTTTGGCCGACTTGGCCAGGGGGATTTGCCAATACCCTTTTGTGAGGTCAAGAGTCGTCATGTATCGGGCTGTTCCCAGCCGGTCGATCAACTCATCTATACGTGGCATGGGGTAGGTGTCAAATTTTGTAACTTTGTTCAACTGACGAAAATCGTTACAAAATCGCCAGCTCCCATCCGGTTTAGGCACCAACACAATGGGACTAGACCAATCACTTTGGGACTCCTCTATCACCCCTAAGTTCAGCATTTTCTGTACTTCCTCCCGTATTGCCTCCCGTCGGGCCTCTGGGATCCGATAGGGTTTTAACTTCACCCTTTCACCGGGCGGGGTAATGATGTCATGCTCTACCCCAGATGTTTGTCCCGGCAGCTCAGAGAATACCTCCTTGTTGCGAAGCACAAACTCCTTAACCTCCTGTTGTTGGGGTTGTGACAAGGTGGCTGCTATTCCAACCTCAGGAATCACGCAACCAGTTTGAGCTGGTGACCAAGTGTCTGCGACTAGGGACTCTCTATCCCTCCAGGCTTTCAACAGATTAACGTGATAGATCTGTTCGGGCTTTCGCCTTCCTGGTTGTCTGACCTTGTAATTCACTTCGCTCACTTTTTCCATTATCTCGTAGGGGCCTTGCCATTTGGCAAGGAATTTACTTTCAACCGTAGGGACAAGTACCAGTATCCTATCCCCCGGGGAAAAGGTACGGGTCTTGGCTCCACGGTTGTACACTCTCTGCTGTGCTAACTGCGCTTGGGCCAAATGTTCCTTCACGATGGGCATTACCTGTGCAATTCGGTCTTGCATCAGGGCGACATGCTCAATCACACTCCTGTGGGGAGAACTCTCACTTTCCCAAGTTTCCTTGGCAATATCCAACAGCCCTCTTGGGTGTCTCCCATACAGTAACTCAAAGGGGGAGAATCCCGTAGAGGATTGGGGCACCTCCCTAATAGCAAACATCAGATAAGGAATGTGAGGGGGTTAGCTAGGCAGCGGGCGTGTGTGACCCCCGAGATGGGCTCCCCACACAAAAACAGGCCCAGCAAACGGAGGTTGTGGTTTTCAAAATCAAAAAGGTGCGGTTTATTTTCTATTTACAGTGACAAAACACAGCAAAGCAAAAGAAACATAAACAAAATAAATCCTGGTCAACTTGACCTCTGACTAAACATACAGGTTTCCTAACTAACAACTGGGATCAGCCTAGTGCTGTCCTAGTCCCTAAGTCCCTGGTTTTAAATGTCCAAGCAAATAGCCACACAGGCTTTGTCTCACCGCACAGGGGTTCACTCTCCCTAGACAGTCCACACAGGTCTGGGTCCAGGCATGAGCTAACATCTAATGAAGCTGGGAGTTCTTATAGAGGCCTAAATGAGCTGACAAGCTTCAGCTGGTCTCATCAACTCCCTGTCTGCACGACGCCCCACACTCTCCCTAGAGGTATGAGTCATCCATGAGCCCACTAGCCTTAGCTGGGCTTATACAACTCTCCACCTAGTTGTATAAGTCGGCGTAAAGCCTGAATCTGGGCGAAATATATCTACCCCCCTGGATGCAACCAGGTGACTTTACCTTCCTGCTGTCACATACCCCCCCCTCTTGTTTTAACCTCGGGGTTGGAACACCAGCAATCAGGCATTCATGTACTCGAGACAAAGCATCCACATTCCCCATTTGAACGCCAGGGCGATGCTTTACTGTGAAGTTGAATTCCTGGAGGGCCAGGAACCACCTATTCACTCTTCTATTTGTTTCCTTGTTTTGAGCCATCCACTTTAACGGAGCGTGATCCGTAACCATGTCAAAGTGCCTACCTAGCAGGTAGTACCGAAGGGAATCTAGAGCCCACTTCACCGCTAAACACTCCTTTTCAACGGTGGCGTAATTTACCTCATGGGACTTCAACTTCCTGCTGAGGTAAATGACTGGGTGCTCTTCCCCGTTCCAGACCTGGGACAATACTGCTCCTAACCCCACATCTGACGCATCACTTTGTACGACAAAGTCTTTAGAGAAGTCGGGTGAGTACAACACTGGCTGGCTACATAAGGCTTGTTTCAAGAATTGGAATGCTGCCTCAGCCTCGGGGGTCCATTTAATCATGACCGACCCTTTCCCCTTCGTCAGGTTGGTTAGGGGCACAGCCTTAGAAGCAAAGTGGGGAATGAATCGCCGATAATACCCAGCGATTCCCAGAAAGGCTCGTACCTGCTTCTTGCTGTTGGGACGTGGCCAACTCTGGATGGCCTTGACTTTGTTGAGTTGGGGTTTTATTACTCCCCTCCCAATGGTGTACCCAAGATATTTGGCCTCCTCCTGCCCAATGGTACACTTCTTGGGGTTAGCCGTAAACCCCGCTTCCCGAACAGAGTCCAGGACTGCTTGCACTTTTGGCAGATGTGAGGCCCAATCTGTGCTATGGACAATTACGTCATCCAGGTAAGCCGCAGCATACTTCCGATGGGGCCTCAGCATCTGGTCCATTTTCCGCTGGAATGTGGCCGGCGCATTCTGTAACCCGAACGGCATTCTTTTATATTGGAACGCCCCGTCTGGGGTTACAAATGCGGTTTTCTCTTTGGCCGACTTGGCCAGGAGGATTTGCCAATACCCTTTTGTGAGGTCAAGAGTCGTCATGTATCGGGCTGTTCCCAGCCGGTCGATCAACTCATCTATACGTGGCATGGGGTAGGTGTCAAATTTTGTAACTTTGTTCAACTGACGAAAATCGTTACAAAATCGCCAGCTCCCATCCGGTTTAGGCACCAACACGATGGGACTAGACCAATCACTTTGGGACTCCTCTATCACCCCTAAGTTCAGCATTTTCTGTACTTCCTCCCGTATTGCCTCCCGTCGGGCCTCTGGGATCCGATAGGGTTTTAACTTCACCCTTTCACCGGGCGGAGTAATGATGTCATGCTCTACCCCAGATGTTTGTCCCGGCAGCTCAGAGAATACCTCCTTGTTGCGAAGCACAAACTCCTTAACCTCCTGTTGTTGGGGTTGTGACAAGGTGGCTGCTATTCCAACCTCAGGAATCACGCAACCAGTTTGAGCTGGTGACCAAGTGTCTGCGACTAGGGACTCTCTATCCCTCCAGGCTTTCAACAGATTAACGTGATAGATCTGTTCGGGCTTTCGCCTTCCTGGTTGTCTGACCTTGTAATTCACTTCGCTCACTTTTTCCATTATCTCGTAGGGGCCTTGCCATTTGGCAAGGAATTTACTTTCAACCGTAGGGACAAGTACCAGTATCCTATCCCCCGGGGAAAAGGTACGGGTCTTGGCTCCACGGTTGTACACTCTCTGCTGTGCTAACTGCGCTTGGGCCAAATGTTCCTTCACGATGGGCATTACCTGTGCAATTCGGTCTTGCATCAGGGCGACATGCTCAATCACACTCCTGTGGGGAGAACTCTCACTTTCCCAAGTTTCCTTGGCAATATCCAACAGCCCTCTTGGGTGTCTCCCATACAGTAACTCAAAGGGGGAGAATCCCGTAGAGGATTGGGGCACCTCCCTAATAGCAAACATCAGATAAGGAAGTAGACTGTCCCAATCCTTTCCATCTCTATCCACCACTTTCTTCAACATTTGTTTTAGGGTTTTGTTGAATCTTTCAACCAGCCCATCGGTTTGGGGGTGATACACAGATGTACGTAATTGCGTCACTTTGAACAATTTACACAGCTCCTTCATAACCCGGGACATAAAGGGTGTACCTTGGTCCGTAAGCAGTTCTTTACAAATACCCACCCGGCTAAACACAAGAGATAGCTCTTTGGCTATGGTTTTGGCCGAGGTATTTCGGAGAGGGATCGCTTCTGGATAACGGGTGGCATAGTCCATTATAACTAATATGTACTGGTGCCCCCTAGCGGACTTGATTATAGGACCTACCAAATCCATGGCGATCCTCTCAAACGGGACCTCAATGATGGGTAGAGGGACCAGCGGGCTACAGAAATGTGGCATCGGGGCCGACCTCTGACACACAGGGCAGGAGGAACAATAATTTTCTATGTCCTTCATCACCCCCGGCCAATAGAATCTCTGTAATACTCTCTCTCGGGTTTTCTCTGTCCCCAGATGACCTCCAAGAATGTGCCCATGGGCCAACTCCAACACCAACTTCCTGTAAGGTTTGGGCACCACAAGCTGCTCAACGGTTTCTTCTGCCCTTTTTGCCACCCGATACAGTAGGTCCTTCTCTACGCTGAAGTATGGGTAAGTGCAGGTATTATCTGGGTTCACTAACTCGCCATCTATTTTCACTACGTTTTCCCGTGCCTTTATTAGGGCGGGGTCTTTCAACTGTTCTGTGGCAAAGTTTTCCCTGTGAACCTCAAGATCAGAAAACTCCACCGACGGTAGGTTTTCGTCTGAGGAGGTGGGCTCCTCTCCAGTTTCTTGAGTCTCCCCTGCCAATACTGATAAGGGAAATCCCGGAGAGTCCTCACCACTCTCAGGGGAGTTCTGGCTATCACATTCCTGGTACATAGGGGCACCAGTGGGGGGCTCAGGATCATCCCACAGTTCCCAGAACTTCGGAAAATCCCTTCCCACAATGGCGTCATGCGGTAACTGAGATACTAAGCCCACTGGATGAGAGAGGGTACCTTTGGGGGTCTCGAAACACACTGTAGTCACTGGATACTCTCGGGTGTCCCCATGCACACAAATAACAGCTACCTTGCTATTCCCAGAGACCTCTGTTTTAACTAACTCAGCCTTTATCAGGGTCACAAGGCTACCTGAATCCAGCAATACCACAACATTTCTACCATTAACACACATTTTGCATAAATGTTTCTCAGTTCCTCGAATGGCAGTGCATGCGACTGTCGCACACAGCGACTGACGTCTGCCCGTCAGAAAGTCACACTGCATGGGTTCCTCCACAACCGGGCAATTGGCTGCAATATGTCCCGCTTGCCGGCAGCGGTAGCAAACGATCCTTCTTGCCGCCTCTTGAGCCGCTGATTTCCCAGGCTGTTCTCGCCAAACTTGGGGTAGAGCTCCCACCCTCTCACTCTCTCCACCCTCACCCCTTGGAATCCTCTTATCTGCCCCTGGGGATGGTCTGGTCTTAGGGTGGAAAGTCCGAGTGTCTCTGGAAGAGGCCGTCAGGTTCTCTGTAGCCAAGTATTTCTCCACACGATCCACAAGACCATCGGCCGTCTCTGGGTCTCCATGGCTTACCCACTTTTGGATGGCAGTAGGAAGAGCTCTCAAAAACCGATCCATTACAACACGTTCCACAATCTTTGGTGCGGACAAAGTCTCTGGCTGTAGCCACTTTCTGCTCAGGTGAATGAGATCATACATTTGAGACCTGGGGGGTTTTCCAAGCTGGAAAGTCCAGTTATGCACACGCTGAGCCCGGACAGCCTGGGTGACACCCAGCCTTGCCAATATTTCAGCTTTTAGCATCACATAGTCTTTTGCTTGGTTAGGCTCTAGGTCATAGTAAGCTTTCTGCGATTCACCAGTTAACAGAGGAGCCACCAGTCCAGCCCACTGCTCCTCAGGCCACTTTTCTCTTTCAGCGGTCCTTTCAAATGTGGTCAAAAATACCTCTGGATCATCCTCTCCAGTCATTTTTGTCAATAAACGACTCACCCCAAAGGACGCGGTATTAGTGGGACGGCTTTCCTCACTGGTCTGCGGACGTTGCTGCATTACTGCTTCCATCTGTTGTTGTAGTCTCTGCTCTTGCTTCTGCAACAGGTCTATGAAGCGGGCCTCAGATTGCTGCTGGGCTTGTTGCTGAGCCTCCAGACTCTGTTGCAAAGTTGCGTTTGTCTGCTGCTGGGCTGCAAGGCTCTGTTGATGAGCTTGCTGCTGGGCTGCGAAGTTCTGTTGTTGAGCTGCAAGGCTCTGTTGATGAGCTGCAAGGCTCTTTTGCAAACCTGCATTTGTCTGCTGTTGATTGGCATTTGCTAGAGCCAGCTGCTTCAGTATCTCCTCCATGCTGGCTTAAAAAAAAACTGCCACTGGTTCTCCACCAACTGTGAGGGGGTTAGCTCGGCAGCGGGCGTGTGTGACCCCCGAGATGGGCTCCCCACACAAAAACAGGCCCAGCAAACGGAGGTTGTGGTTTTCAAAATCAAAAAGGTGCGGTTTATTTTCTATTTACAGTGACAAAACACAGCAAAGCAAAAGAAACATAAACAAAATAAATCCTGGTCAACTTGACCTCTGACTAAACATACAGGTTTCCTAACTAACAACTGGGATCAGCCTAGTGCTGTCCTAGTCCCTAAGTCCCTGGTTTTAAATGTCCAAGCAAATAGCCACACAGGCTTTGTCTCACCGCACAGGGGTTCACTCTCCCTAGACAGTCCACACAGGTCTGGGTCCAGGCATGAGCTAACATCTAATGAAGCTGGGAGTTCTTATAGAGGCCTAAATGAGCTGACAAGCTTCAGCTGGTCTCATCAACTCCCTGTCTGCACGACGCCCCACACTCTCCCTAGAGGTATGAGTCATCCATGAGCCCACTAGCCTTAGCTGGGCTTATACAACTCTCCACCTAGTTGTATAAGTCGGCGTAAAGCCTGAATCTGGGCGAAATATATCTACCCCCCTGGATGCAACCAGGTGACTTTACCTTCCTGCTGTCACAGGAAGTAGACAGTCCCAATCCTTTCCATCTCTATCCACCACTTTCTTCAACATTTGTTTTAGGGTTTTGTTGAATCTTTCAACCAGCCCATCGGTTTGGGGGTGATACACAGATGTACGTAATTGCGTCACTTTGAACAATTTACACAGCTCCTTCATAACCCGGGACATAAAGGGTGTACCTTGGTCCGTAAGCAGTTCTTTACAAATACCCACCCGGCTAAACACAAGAGATAGCTCTTTGGCTATGGTTTTGGCCGAGGTATTTCGGAGAGGGATCGCTTCTGGATAACGGGTGGCATAGTCCATTATAACTAATATGTACTGGTGCCCCCTAGCGGACTTGATTATAGGACCTACCAAATCCATGGCGATCCTCTCAAACGGGACCTCAATGATGGGTAGAGGGACCAGCGGGCTACGGAAATGTGGCATCGGGGCCGACCTCTGACACACAGGGCAGGAGGAACAATAATTTTCTATGTCCTTCATCACCCCCGGCCAATAGAATCTCTGTAATACCCTCTCTCGGGTTTTCTCTGTCCCCAGATGACCTCCAAGAATGTGCCCATGAGCCAACTCCAACACCAACTTCCTGTAAGGTTTGGGCACCACAAGCTGCTCAACGGTTTCTTCTGCCCTTTTTGCCACCCGATACAGTAGGTCCTTCTCTACGCTGAAGTATGGGTAAGTGCAGGTATTATCTGGGTTCACTAACTCGCCATCTATTTTCACTACGTTTTCCCGTGCCTTTATTAGGGCGGGGTCTTTCAACTGTTCTGTGGCAAAGTTTTCCCTGTGAACCTCAAGATCAGAAAACTCCACAGACGGTAGGTTTTCGTCTGAGGAGGTGGGCTCCTCTCCAGTTTCTTGAGTCTCCCCTGCCAATACTGATAAGGGAAATTCCGGAGAGTCCTCACCACTCTCAGGGGAGTTCTGGCTATCACATTCCTGGTACATAGGGGCACCAGTGGGGGGCTCAGGATCATCCCACAGTTCCCAGAACTTCGGAAAATCCCTTCCCACAATGGCGTCATGCGGTAACTGAGATACTAAGCCCACTGGATGAAAGAGGGTACCTTTGGGGGTCTCGAAACACACTGTAGTCACTGGATACTCTCGGGTGTCCCCATGCACACAAATAACAGCTACCTTGCCATTCCCAGAGACCTCTGTTTTAACTAACTCAGCCTTTATCAGGGTCACAAGGCTACCTGAATCCAGCAATACCACAACATTTCTACCATTAACACACATTTTGCATAAATGTTTCTCAGTTCCTCGAATGGCAGTGCATGCGACTGTCGCACACAGCGACTGACGTCTGCCCGTCAGAAAGTCACACTGCATGGGTTCCTCCACAACCGGGCAATTGGCTGCAATATGTCCCGCTTGCCGGCAGCGGTAGCAAACGATCCTTCTTGCCGCCTCTTGAGCCGCTGATTTCCCAGGCTGTTCTCGCCAAACTTGGGGTAGAGCTCCCACCCTCTCACTCTCTCCACCCTCACCCCTTGGAATCCTCTTATCCGCCCCTGGGGATGGTCTGGTCTTAGGGTGGAAAGTCCGAGTGTCTCTGGAAGAGGCCGTCAGGTTCTCTGTAGCCAAGTATTTCTCCACACGATCCACAAGACCATCGGCCGTCTCTGGGTCTCCATGGCTTACCCACTTTTGGATGGCAGTAGGAAGAGCTCTCAAAAACCGATCCATTACAACACGTTCCACAATCTTTGGTGCGGACAAAGTCTCTGGCTGTAGCCACTTTCTGCTCAGGTGAATGAGATCATACATTTGAGACCTGGGGGGTTTTCCAAGCTGGAAAGTCCAGTTATGCACACGCTGAGCCCGGACAGCCAGGGTGACACCCAGCCTTGCCAATATTTCAGCTTTTAGCATCACATAGTCTTTTGCTTGGTTAGGCTCTAGGTCATAGTAAGCTTTCTGCGATTCACCAGTTAACAGAGGAGCCACCAGTCCAGCCCACTGCTCCTCAGGCCACTTTTCTCTTTCAGCGGTCCTTTCAAATGTGGTCAAAAATACCTCTGGATCATCCTCTCCAGTCATTTTTGTCAATAAACGACTGACCCCAAAGGACGCGGTATTAGTGGGACGGCTTTCCTCACTGGTCTGCGGACGTTGCTGCATTACTGCTTCCATCTGTTGTTGTAGTCTCTGCTCTTGCTTCTGCAACAGGTCTATGAAGCGGGCCTCAGATTGCTGCTGGGCTTGTTGCTGAGCCTCCAGACTCTGTTGCAAAGTTGCGTTTGTCTGCTGCTGGGCTGCAAGGCTCTGTTGATGAGCTTGCTGCTGGGCTGCAAGGCTCTGTTGATGAGCTTGCTGCTGGGCTGCAAGGCTCTTTTGCAAACCTGCATTTGTCTGCTGTTGATTGGCATTTGCTAGAGCCAGCTGTTTCAGTATCTCCTCCATGCTGGCTTAAAAAAAAACTGCCACTGGTTCTCCACCAACTGTGAGGGGGTTAGCTCGGCAGCGGGTGTGGGTGACCCCCGGGATGGGCTCCCCACACAAAAACAGGCCCAGCAAACGGAGGTTGTGGTTTTCAAAATCAAAAAGGTGCGGTTTATTTTCTATTTACAGTGACAAAACACAGCAAAGCAAAAGAAACATAAACAAAATAAATCCTGGTCAACTTGACCTCTAACTAAACATACAGGTTTCCTAACTAACAACTGGGATCAGCCTAGTGCTGTCCTAGTCCCTAAGTCCCTGGTTTTAAATGTCCAAGCAAATAGCCACACAGGCTTTGTCTCACCGCACAGGGGTTCACTCTCCCTAGACAGTCCACACAGGTCTGGTTCCAGGCATGAGCTAACATCTAATGAAGCTGGGAGTTCTTATAGAGGCCTTAAACGAACTGACAGGCTTCAGCTGGTCTACTCAACTCCCTGTCTGCACGACGCCCAGCACTCTCCCTAGAGGTATGAGTCATCCATGAGCCCACTAGCCTTAGCTGGGCTTATACAACTCTCCGCCTAGTTGTATAAGTCGGCGTAAAGCCTGAATCTGGGCGAAATATATCTACCCCCCTGGATGCAACCAGGTGACTTTACCTTCCTGCTGTCACACCGTGTTGCTACTGGAGATGATGAGTGGCTGATTTTGAACCACTTGTCGAATGCTCGCAGCGATTGCGAGGAAAAGCAGCCTTACTGAGAAGGCGAAAGAAGGAAAGTTTGTGAACTGTGAGTATGTAGGGATGACCGTCCGTGATGAACCCGGAGTAATTAAAGTAAGGTGTGTATGTAATGCATGAAGGAAGTCGCATTTTTATTATTATTATTTTTTTCTTTTATTATTATTATTTTTTATTTATTTTTCTTTTTTTTTTTTATAGTTTGGGGAATGATTTGAACGTAAAGGCGCCGCTAATGCGACCGGTAATGTACTAGCACTTCGTATGGCCGATGAACTGAACGTCTGAGCTGATGCTACGACTGAGTTCAGACCGGTAGGAGGGGTCTGTTAGTGCTGGGAAGCCGAGTTGTTGAGCTGGTGGTGCGACTGGACTTGGATTGATAGTGTTTGCAAAAGGATCCGAATCTTAGAGCCGACGTTACGACTGGATTCGGATCGGTTAGAGAAGTTTGATGCTGCAGATCCGAGCCGTTTGAGCCGGTGGTGCGACTGTGCTCGGATCGGTCGTGTTAGCGGAGGATCCGAACCTTTGAGCCGATGCTACGACTGGGTTCGGAACGGATAGAGAGGTTTGTTGCTAGAGATCCGAGTCGATTGAGCTGGTGATGCGACTGGACTCGGATCGATCGTAAATGCCAGAGATCCGAATCTTTGAGCCAATGCTACGACTGGATTCGGATCGGTTGGAGGGGTCTGTAGTGTAGGGAAGCAAGGTCGTTGAGCTGGTGGTGCGACTGGACTTGGATTGATAGTGTTTGTCAAGGATCCGAATCTTAGAGCCAACGTTACGACTGGATTCGGATCGGTTAGAGAAGTTGGATGCTGCAGCTCCGAGCCATTTGAGCCGGTGGTGCGACTGTGCTCGGATCGGTCATGTTAGCGGAGGATCCGAACCTTTGAGCCGATGCTACGACTGGGTTAGGATCGGATAGAAAGGTTTGTTGCTAGAGATCCGAGTCGATTGAGCCGGTGATGCGACTGGACTCGGATCAATCGTAAATGCCAGAGATCTGAATGTTTGAGCCGATGCTACGACTGAATTCGGATCAGTTAGAAGTTTGATGTTTACAGATCCGAGCCGATAGAGCCGGTGGTGCGACTGTGCTCGGATCAATCGTGTATGCCAGAGATCCGAATCTTTGAGCCAATGCTGTGACTGGATTCGGATTGGTTATGACTGCGACACGAGGGGGTTTGAAGCGCCGGATCCGAATCATAGCGCTGGAGATACGACTGGACTCGGATCGACTGATCGGTGTTTCGAAGTTGAAGGGGCTTGTGATTGCCGAGGGTCCGAACTGCAGTGCAGATGTTATGCGACTAGATTCGGACCGACTGTTGGTGTCTGTCGTATGTAGTAAGAGGTGTGGGGCATCAGTTAGGTGAAGGGAGAGTATCTTAGGAGGTGTAGGGCATCAGTAGATGGGAAGAGGAATCGAAGAGTGGGACGCCGGTCCGGCGACCGGGTATCGTATGCGCGACTTATAGTAAGTGGCTTGCGAGCTGTATGAGTAATTCGTAGAACCGAAAAGCTCTGTGAGACGTAGTGTCTAGGTAGGCCGTTACGGTCGTAACGTTGAGTGCGACAGGGCTCGAAAGACAACTGGACTAGGCAGTAGACATAAAATGCAAACGGAGAAAACACGGGGTTGTGAGCCGTGTAACTTGTAAAAGAGGGAAACGTATACCGGCGCTACGATTCGTACGAATGGTAACGACCGGTCCAACCTGCGACAATGAGCGAGGACACGATCAACTGCGAGCGATCTGGACGGTACGAACGCAACTGCACGGACGTTGTGAGTTGTGCAGCGTCGGGCTGGTGACGACGTATTACCGCGCACTAGAGCCGACACTGACCATGGTGGATGGTCTGCTTAATTACCCCTCGAACTCCTCCCATAATTTCAGGCCAGCATACTGGCCTTCCTATATATATATATATATATATATATATATATTGTGACAGCAGGAAGGTAAAGTCACCTGGTTGCATCCAGGGGGGTAGATATATTTCGCCCAGATTCAGGCTTTACGCCGATTTATACAGCTAGGTGGAGAGTTGTATAAGCCCAGCTGAGGCTAGTAGGCTCATGGATGACTCATACCTCTAGGGAGAGTGTGGGGCGTCGTGCAGACAGAGAGGAGACCAGCTGAACCTTGTCAGCTCATTTAGGCCTCTATAAGAACTCACAGCTTCATTAGATGTTAGCTCATGCCTGGAAGCAGACCTGTGTGGACTGTCTAGGGAGAGTGAACCCCTGTGCGGTGAGAGAAAGCCTGTGTGGCTATATTTTGCTTGGACATTTAAAACCAGGGACTAGGACAGCACTAGGCTGATCCCAGTTGTTAGTTAGGAAACCTGTATGTTTAGTCAGAGGTCAAGTTGACCAGGATTTATTTTGTTTGTTTCTTTTGCTTTGCTGTGTTTTTGTCACTGTAAATAGAAAATAAACGGCACCTTTTTGATTTTGAAAACCACAACCTCCGTCTGCTGGGCCTGTTTTTGTGTGGGGAGCCCATCCCGGGGGTCACACACACCCGCTGCCGAGCTAACCCCCTCACAGTTGGTGGAGAACCAGTGGCAGTTTTTTTTTAAGCCAGCATGGAGGAGATACTGAAACAGCTGGCTCTAGCAAATGCCAATCAACAGCAGACAAATGCAGGTTTGCAAAAGAGCCTTGCAGCTCAACAACAGAACTTCGCAGCCCAGCAGCAAGCTCATCAACAGAGCCTTGCAGCCCAGCAGCAAGCTCACCAACAGAGTCTGGAAGCTCAGCAACAAGCCCAGCAACGATCTGAGGCCCGCTTCATAGACCTATTACAGAAGCAAGAGCAGAGACTACAACAAATGGAAGCAGTAATGCAGCAACGTCCGCAGACCAGTGAGGAAAGCCGTCCCACTAATACCGCGTCCTTTGGGGTGAGTCGTTTATTGACAAAAATGACTGGAGAGGATGATCCAGAGGTATTTTTGACCACGTTTGAAAGGACTGCTGAAAGAGAAAAGTGGCCTGAGGAGCAGTGGGCTGGACTGGTGGCTCCTCTGTTAACGGGTGAATCGCAGAAAGCTTACTATGACCTAGAGCCTGACCAAGCAAAAGACTATGTGATGCTAAAAGCTGAAATATTGGCAAGGCTGGGTGTCACCCTGGCTGTCCGGGCTCAGCGTGTGCATAACTGGACTTTCCAGCTTGGAAAACCCCCCAGGTCTCAAATGTATGATCTCATTCACCTGAGCAGAAAGTGGCTACAGCCAGAGACTTTGTCCGCACCAAAGATTGTGGAACGTGTTGTAATGGATCGGTTTTTGAGAGCTCTTCCTACTGCCATCCAAAAGTGGGTAAGCCATGGAGACCCAGAGACGGCCGATGGTCTTGTGGATCGTGTGGAGAAATACTTGGCTACAGAGAACCTGACGGCCTCTTCCAGAGACACTCGGACTTTCCACCCTAAGACCAGACCATCCCCAGGGGCGGATAAGATGATTCCAAGGGGTAAGGGTGGAGAGAGTGAGAGGGTGGGAGCTCTACCCCAAGTTTGGCGAGAACAGCCTGGGAAATCAGCGGCTCAAGAGGCGGCAAGAAGGATCATTTGCTACCGCTGCCGGCAAGCGGGACATATTGCAGCAAATTGCCCGGTTTTGGAGGAACCCATGCAGTGTGACTTTCTGACGGGCAGACGTCAGTCGCTGTGTGCGACAGTCGCATGCACTGCCATTCGGGGAACTGAGAAACATTTATGCAAAATGTGTATTAATGGTAGAAATGTTGTGGTATTGCTGGATTCAGGTAGCCTTGTGACCCTGATAAAGGCTGAATTAGTTAAAACAGAGGTCTCTGGGAATAGCAAGGTAGCTGTTATTTGTGTGCATGGGGACACCCGAGAGTATCCAGTGACTACAGTGTGTTTCGAGACCCCCAAAGGTACCCTTTCTCATCCAGTGGGCTTAGTGTCTCAGTTACCGCATGACGCCATTGTGGGAAGGGATTTTCCGAAGTTCTGGGAACTGTGGGATGATCCTGAGCCCCCCACTGGTGCCCCTATGTACCAGGAATATGATAGCCAGAACTCCTCTGAGAGTGGTGAGGACTCTCCCGAATTTCCCTTGTCAGTATTGGCAGGGGAGACTCAAGAAACTGGAGAGGAGCCCACCTCCTCAGACGAAAACCTACCGTCTGTGGAGTTTTCTGATCTTGAGGTTCACAGGGAAAACTTTGCCACAGAACAGTTGAAAGACCCCGCCCTAATAAAGGCACGGGAAAACGTAGTGAAAATAGATGGCGAGTTAGTGAACCCAGATAATACCTGCACTTACCCATACTTCAGCGTAGAGAAGGACCTACTGTATCGGGTGGCAAAAAGGGCAGAAGAAACCGTTGAGCAGCTTGTGGTGCCCAAACCTTACAGGAAGTTGGTGTTGGAGTTGGCCCATGGGCACATTCTTGGAGGTCATCTGGGGACAGAGAAAACCCGAGAGAGGGTATTACAGAGATTCTATTGGCCTGGGGTGATGAAGGACATAGAAAATTATTGTTCCTCCTGCCCTGTGTGTCAGAGGTCGGCCCCGATGCCACACTTCCGTAGCCCGCTGGTCCCTCTACCCATCATTGAGGTCCCGTTTGAGAGAATCGCAATGGATTTGGTAGGTCCTATAATCAAGTCCGCTAGGGGGCACCAGTACATATTGGTTATAATGGACTATGCCACCCGTTATCCAGAAGCGATCCCTCTCAGAAATACCTCGGCCAAAACCATAGCCAAAGAGCTATCTCTTGTTTTTAGCCGGGTGGGTATTTGTAAAGAACTGCTTACGGACCAAGGTACACCCTTTATGTCCCGGGTTATGAAGGAGCTGTGTAAATTGTTCAAAGTGACGCAATTACGTACATCTGTGTATCACCCCCAAACCGATGGGCTGGTTGAAAGATTCAACAAAACCCTAAAACAAATGTTGAAGAAAGTGGTGGATAGGGATGGAAAGGATTGGGACTGTCTACTTCCTTATTTGATGTTTGCTATTAGGGAGGTGCCCCAATCCTCTACGGGATTCTCCCCCTTTGAGTTACTGTATGGGAGACACCCAAGAGGGCTGTTGGATATTGCCAAGGAAACTTGGGAAAGTGAGAGTTCTCCCCACAGGAGTGTGATTGAGCATGTCGCCCTGATGCAAGATCGAATTGCACAGGTAATGCCCATCGTGAAGGAACATTTGGCCCAAGCGCAGTTGGCACAGCAGAGAGTGTACAACCGTGGAGCCAAGACCCGTACCTTTTCCCCGGGGGATAGGATATTGGTACTTGTCCCTACGGTTGAAAGTAAATTCCTTGCCAAATGGCAAGGCCCCTACGAGATAATGGAAAAAGTGAGCGAAGTGAATTACAAGGTCAGACAACCAGGAAGGCGAAAGCCCGAACAGATCTATCACGTTAATCTGTTGAAAGCCTGGAGGGATAGAGAGTCCCTAGTCGCAGACACTTGGTCACCAGCTCAAACTGGTTGCGTGATTCCTGAGGTTGGAATCGCAGCCACCTTGTCACAACCCCAACAACAGGAGGTTAAGGAGTTTGTGCTTCGCAACAAGGAGGTATTCTCTGAGCTGCCGGGACAAACATCTGGGGTAGAGCATGACATTATTACCCCGCCCGGTGAAAGGGTGAAGTTAAAACCCTATCGGATCCCAGAGGCCCGACGGGAGGCAATACGGGAGGAAGTACAGAAAATGCTGAACTTAGGGGTGATAGAGGAGTCCCAAAGTGATTGGTCTAGTCCCATTGTGTTGGTGCCTAAACCGGATGGGAGCTGGCGATTTTGTAACGATTTTCGTCAGTTGAACAAAGTTACAAAATTTGACACCTACCCCATGCCACGTATAGATGAGTTGATCGACCGGCTGGGAACAGCCCGATACATGACGACTCTTGACCTCACAAAAGGGTATTGGCAAATCCCCCTGGCCAAGTCAGCCAAAGAGAAAACCGCATTTGTAACCCCAGACGGGGCGTTCCAATATAAAAGAATGCCGTTCGGGTTACAGAATGCGCCGGCCACATTCCAGCGGAAAATGGACCAGATGCTGAGGCCCCATCGGAAGTATGCTGCGGCTTACCTGGATGACGTAATTGTCCATAGCACAGATTGGGCCTCACATCTGCCAAAAGTGCAAGCAGTCCTGGACTCTGTTCGGGAAGCAGGGTTTACGGCTAACCCCAAGAAGTGTACCATTGGGCAGGAGGAGGCCAAATATCTTGGGTACACCATTGGGAGGGGAGTAATAAAACCCCAACTCAACAAAGTCGAGGCCATCCAGAGTTGGCCACGTCCCAACAGCAAGAAGCAGGTACGAGCCTTTCTGGGAATCGCTGGGTATTATCGGCGATTCATTCCCCACTTTGCTTCTAAGGCTGTGCCCCTAACCAACCTGACGAAGGGGAAAGGGTCGGTCATGATTAAATGGACCCCCGAGGCTGAGGCAGCATTCCAATTCTTGAAACAAGCCTTATGTAGCCAGCCAGTGTTGTACTCACCCGACTTCTCTAAAGACTTTGTCGTACAAAGTGATGCGTCAGATGTGGGGTTAGGAGCAGTATTGTCCCAGGTCTGGAACGGGGAAGAGCACCCAGTCATTTACCTCAGCAGGAAGTTGAAGTCCCATGAGGTAAATTACGCCACCGTTGAAAAGGAGTGTTTAGCGGTGAAGTGGGCTCTAGATTCCCTTCGGTACTACCTGCTAGGTAGGCACTTTGACATGGTTACGGATCACGCTCCGTTAAAGTGGATGGCTCAAAACAAGGAAACAAATAGAAGAGTGAATAGGTGGTTCCTGGCCCTCCAGGAATTCAACTTCACAGTAAAGCATCGCCCTGGCGTTCAAATGGGGAATGTGGATGCTTTGTCTCGAGTACATGAATGCCTGATTGCTGGTGTTCCAACCCCGAGGTTAAAACAAGAGGGGGGGGTATGTGACAGCAGGAAGGTAAAGTCACCTGGTTGCATCCAGGGGGGTAGATATATTTCGCCCAGATTCAGGCTTTACGCCGATTTATACAGCTAGGTGGAGAGTTGTATAAGCCCAGCTGAGGCTAGTAGGCTCATGGATGACTCATACCTCTAGGGAGAGTGTGGGGCGTCGTGCAGACAGAGAGGAGACCAGCTGAACCTTGTCAGCTCATTTAGGCCTCTATAAGAACTCACAGCTTCATTAGATGTTAGCTCATGCCTGGAAGCAGACCTGTGTGGACTGTCTAGGGAGAGTGAACCCCTGTGCGGTGAGAGAAAGCCTGTGTGGCTATATTTTGCTTGGACATTTAAAACCAGGGACTAGGACAGCACTAGGCTGATCCCAGTTGTTAGTTAGGAAACCTGTATGTTTAGTCAGAGGTCAAGTTGACCAGGATTTATTTTGTTTGTTTCTTTTGCTTTGCTGTGTTTTTGTCACTGTAAATAGAAAATAAACGGCACCTTTTTGATTTTGAAAACCACAACCTCCGTCTGCTGGGCCTGTTTTTGTGTGGGGAGCCCATCCCGGGGGTCACACACACCCGCTGCCGAGCTAACCCCCTCACAATATATATATAGCGCCAAGGATGGATTCTGGATGGGTGCTATGTTTGGCCCATATTTGGGTTTTGGTCCCTGTAAGGAGGATAATTAGTGCAGTTGGTACACTCAGGGGTTCTCACCCTGCACAAACATATATGTGGTCGGGGCCTACTCACCCTGCACGCGGGGGTACCTTTCACGCTCACTCATCAATGCCTGGAACAGGCAGAGACTGCGGTCATGTGAAAAATCCAACATTAGGGCAGTTCGCCGACTTAGAGATGAGCCTTCACTGTGTGCAGTAAAAATACAGAGTTTCTCTGAAAAACAACTTGTCTCATGTCACTACACACTGTGACCTGTATGTTGCATTAGGAAGGACGTGCTGAGCCTGTGCCCACTCCATCAGTCCAGTGTACCTCTGTTACCTCACTCCCAGTAACAGAATGAGGTTCCACCATGCACCTAGCAGAGACCATCATACACTTATTAGTTCTTCCATTTCCTGTACCTCATGACCAGGCCATAGATTTCCATATTTCGATCAGGTTACTATTGAATACGACCACTAAGGAGGGAGCCGGATGTCGATCCCCTCGCTATTGGAGGACCTGCCACTCCTCATCTCCTTGTCTTGCCGAGTTACCCTTTCTTAGCTTTGTTACTTCATACCTTGTAGTGCTAGGTCCATAAAGACATTGATTAGCAAATTTGGGGTGGAGGAACTTGACTGGCCTGCATAGAGTTCTGACCTCAACCCGATAGAACATCTTTGAGATGAATTAGAGAGGAGACTGCGAGCCAGGCCTTCTCTTCCACATCAGTGCCTGACCTCACAAATGCACTTCTGGAAGAATGGTTAAACATCCCCATAGACACTTCTAAACCTTGTGGACAGCCTTCCCAGAAGAGTTGAAGCTGTTAAAACTGCAAAGGTGTGCCAACTCAATATTGAACCCTACGGCCTAAGACTGGGATACCATTAAAGTTCATCTGCGTGTATAGGCAGACATCCCAATACTTTTGGTAATATAGTGTATATCCCGCTACTAGTAACTCAGTTCTGGGTCACAGTGTATGTAAGTGTCTGACTCTTGACTTGCAACAGTCAGCTGGCTAATCAGTGGGGCCCAGTCTTTTAGGTGGTGCACATCTGTACAGTTCCTTTAAACTCCGTATGCAGTGATTTTGAAACTACTAGGTAGATAGATAGGCAGTCGTCCTCTTTCCTTGATCTGCTAGCAGCAGTAAAATCAAAGGCAGCAGTGGCCGCTCACCTGTACCAGTAACACACCAAACCTTGGTCTGGACACTCGTCTGCAATCCATCTAGCTCTGCTCTAAGAAGACTTCAGGCTTTAGCACTTCAATCTCAGGCTGCAGCTGACCGATGCACAAAGTGAAGAAGCGATATGCACCCTCTGGTCCCCTCACAGCAAGAGAGAGAGTTCTATATCTCAAAGCCAGGGAAAACGTGCTCATTCTCTCCTCCCCTTACAGAAATGTCTGGGAATTGTAGTCTGTAACTCCATCCGCCTCCACAGCACAGTGCCTTTTACCAAGTGCAACTCCCATGATCCAGCATGGTTGCATCATGTTCTATTCCTTCCTGCCCCTCCAGCTCCTCCTAGTGTGCAGAGGTGAGACAGCACCTGCCAACCAGGGAGACCCCACACAAGCAAATGCAGCCAGCATTTCTGCACCTGCCTCCCCTCGGAAAGCCAGGCACCTGGCTACATGGAAAACAGATCATAAGGCTTGTATTTTTTCTTAGATAAGTTGGCAACTTTGCAATTGACTCAATAAAACAATGTTACCTCTGCCTGATATCCTTAACAATTGTTAAGAAGTTAGACAGCGCAAATGTAATATGCAATCTCTAATGGCTAATCTACAAATTTTTACATTTATTAAGATAACAAAATAAAAGAAAGCATGTAAAATATAATGTAAAATTCACATAAAAATTACAATAATAAATCACAGAGAATACACTCTACTATCCCTTTAAGACTTCAAAGAATTTATTGCATTGAGGAAAATAACACATATGCATTTAAACGTAATGGTAATAAAGGCTGAGTAGTGAATAAAACATGAACATGCTTCAGCAACATGAATTTTTGACATAAAATTGTTTAATTTAAGTAAAGGGAAATACTATTTTAAAGTCAAAATGGAAAAAGCTAATCTTAAAAAAAAAAAAAATATATAAGCACAAAATGAGTCCCCCATTATTACTATGGAGATGCTCTGGGCTCGGTTCTGTCATATGCTAAAAAAGTTATTGGTTCTACATTCTGTCATGTACTGTATATCAAATATTAAATGGAATTGCTGCAATTAATTGTAGTCTGCATACACAAGTCTGTGCTTTGTATTGTGCAGTGGAGATTAAGTAGTGTGCACTGTACTGTGAATGTAAGAATATGAGCCTGTGTATAACATGTGCATTTAGATTTTCCAATTTAAGCAGGAGAAAAAGTAGTTTTAATGGTTAGTGTATACAGTTTTATATATTATGATTTTTTGGTACTTTGACATTTCATTGTTATAATTTTTACTTGTGGTTTACTTGCAGTCCCTTATATGTATAAGTAAAAACTGCTGCAACAATGTAATTCTCTCTCTTGCTCTTTCCCTCTCTCTCTCTCTCTCTCCATCTCACTCTCTCTCCCTTTCTCTCTCTCTCTCTCTCTCCATCTCACTCTCTCTCCCTTTCTCTCTCTCTCTCTCTCGTCCTGCTCTACTGGGATCACAGGTAAAGTTGAATGGATAGAGAAAAGCCATTGATGGAGAAAATTGCTGGTGTAGCCAATCAAATTAGGCGAAACACTCATGCATCGTTTAGCGATCGATGTCTCATTAGCTCTTTGATTTTCTATGCAGAGATGAAACTACAGCGATGCTGAGAAGAATGATCACAATCACCAACGTCCTGAGAGCTTCTATAATCTGCACATTGATATTTAATATAAAATAGCTAAATATTACTATTTCCTTCCTTCACTATGTTCCTTTTTTCCTTTATTTCTCTCATGAAACCACAAGTATGTAATCATCTGCTCTTTTTTCAGTTCAGCTACAAGAGGAGAGCAAAACCAGGCTGTGGAGAGAAATGTTCATCACTGTGGTTTAAAGGATTTTAGAGTCTTTAGAGATGATTTGTTTTCTCCTTCTTTCTCTTTTTCTCTCTCTCTGTCACACTTCTTTCTCTCCCCTTTTCGTTTCTTTCAACACCTACCCCTTCCTTTATGGCTTGTTGTCTTACTTTCTTTCCATTCTTGGTATAACCTTTTTTTTTCCCCTCGGTCCTTTAATGTTTATTTTTCATCTTTATTTCTTTGCTCTCTCTCCTTCTCACCTTCCTGTTTTTCCCTCTCTTTCAATCTTCCATTTATTTTCCATTTTATCCTTCTCCTACTCCATTTCTTGCCCCATTTCCTTCCATCCCTTCATCCTTTCCTTCCTCCCTTCTTTGCCTTCCTCTATTTTTTGGGCTTCATGCACACTAAGAGCTGAACAAACCGCTGGAAAAACGTTGTTTAAAAAACACTCAATATGAGTGTTTTAAACAGCGTTTTTCCCTTTTGTGTGCTGGTGTTTTGCCAGCGTTTAGCTGGTTGTTAAGGAGCAGTCTGGTGTGTCCTTAGCAACTGATGACTCATCAGCTTTGAGTGGGGTTCTCCGCTCACAGCTGAATGTAAACAAAATGATGGCCAGCAATTAAAATTTGAGAATAATGCCCCGTACGCATGATCGGTTTTCCCGTCGGAAAAAAGTTGGATAGTTTTTCTGACGGAATTCCTCTCAAGCCTGCCTTGCATACACACGGTTACACAAAAGTTCAGTGAACTTTTGACTGCCAAAAACACGGTGACATAAAAGACTACGACGAGCAAAGACAATTAAGTTCTATGCTTCCGAGTATGCGTCGATTTGTTTTCGAGCATGCGTCGGAATTTCGGGTTTTGTACACACAATTGGAAATTCCGATCAGTTTTTTTCCTGATGGGAAAATAGAGAACCTCCTCTCTATTTTTTCCCAGCAGTTTTTCCGTTGGAAAAAGTTTGATGGAGCATACACACGGTCGGGATTCCCAACCAAAAGCTCTCAGACTTTTTCCAACAGGAAAACCGATCGTGTGTACAGGGCATTAGAACAGCGTGGGGGTCCACCCCCCAAATCCATACCAGACCCTTATCCTAGCATGTGAGGTGTATATTATAAGGGGGCGCTTAAACAATATAATATGCTATAAACTATAATTAAATAGCGTGAAAAATAAAGTGCACATTTCACAAAGTTAGCGACTCTCACTTTGAGGGGAGCAGCTCCTAATATTGTTACCCATAGCGCAGGGTTCTTCTTATTTTTCACCTTATCCTAGCATGCAGCCTGGCAGGACAGAAAATGGGTAGGGGGGCTGATGAGTCATCAGTTGTTAAGGACATGGGGGCTTGACAACCAGCTATTTACTGGTTGTTAAAGTGGTTGTAAACCCACTTTATAAACAAACACCTACAGGTAAGCCTAGATTAAGGCTTACCTGTAGGTGCATGAAATATCTCCTTAACCTACACGGTTAAGGAGATATTTGCATTTAAATGCGGCGACGCTGACGTCACGCGCATGCGCATGGGGTTAACCCCATTCACAAATTCGGCTAGGTCGCAACATTTGATGACGTAGCTGAATTCGACGGCTCACGCGCGCATGCGCGGAGTCACGAGGACGGCTTCGGGGGCCCCGATCTAAGGTAAGTGATGCATAATGAGCTATTATTCTAGTCATATTAGCTCATTATGCCTTTCTCTTAAAGGTCGATGGGAAAAAAAAAAAATAGTGGGTTTACAACCACTTTAAGGACATCGGCGGCCACCGCTAAGAAACAAAAAGCTGGAAACCAGCTCTTAGAAGCGGTTAGCAGTCTTTAGGAGCGTTCAGCATTTTTTCCACTGGCAAATCGATCCCAAAAACACAAAAAAAAGTGTTTTTTTCTGTTCCTAGAAGCTGAAGCTTGAAAAATGCTCCTAGCCTACAATATTGTGCATGGACATGTAGGATAACACTATTTGCTTCTAGGGGCAGGAAAAATAAAGCTCATAAGTAGCTGCTAGGCTTTAAAAATAAGCTAGTGTGCATGGAGCCTAAAGCCTCGTACACACGGCCGAGATTCTCGTCGAAAAAAACATGTCGTTTTTTTCTACGAGATTCTTGGACAAGAAACTTGTCCCGGCCGAGTGTACAGACGCTCGATTCAAAGAACCCGCGGTTCTTTGAATGGAGCGTACGCGGTGACGTCATCGACTACGACGAGCATGCGCTCGTCACATTCGATGCCGTCGCCGCCATCTTGGTATACCCTACCTATGCCTAGGAAGCTACCGCGCATGCGTCGAATTCATTTCGAACATGCGCGGGCTTCCGGGAGGACAGGTAAGTGCACACACACACTCACTTTTCTCGTCGAGAAACATGCCGACGAGAATCTCGATGAGAAAATAGAGAGCAGGTTCTCTATTTTCTCGTCGAGGTTACTTGTCGGTTTTCTTGACGAGAAACCATACACACGAACGAATTTCTCGGCAAGACATCTCTGCCAGCAAGTTTCTTGCTGGTTCTTGCCGAGAAACTCGGTCGTGTGTACGAGGCCTCAACCCCATTCTTTCATAATTCCTTCCTTATCTCTGTTCCTTATTCCCCATTTCCATACTTACAGTACCTTATTTCATGTTCATTGTTCTAAAATTTCCTTCCTGCCGTTACTTTTCATCCTTCCACCCATAGCTTAATTCTCTTCCCTTCTTTCTTTTTCCCCTCTCTCCCTTTCTTACTTCCTTCTCCTTCTCTCTTTAACCTTCCTCCACTCCTCCCTCTTTAGCCATTGTCTTTATTTTCCTCCTTCCCACCCCTCCCCTATTCTCACTTTCTTTACTTTCCTTTCCTCCACTCCCCCCCTTTCCCCTCCATTCCGTTCTTCCACTCCTCCCCTTTCCCTTCCTTTTCTCATTTTATTTCTTTCACTCCTCCCTTTTCTCCACCTTCTCTTTTCCCACCTTTCCTCCGTTCCTTTTCTCCACTCCTCCCTTCTCCCCACCATTTCACTCCTCCCCTTAGCCCTCCTTCTCTCATTTCCTATACTCTTCCCATTTCTCCACCATGCCTTTTTCCACCCCTCCCCTTAACCTTCCTTCTCTCCTTTCCTCCACTGCTCCCCTCTATTCCTGTCTTTCACTCCCCCCCCCTTTTCCTACCATTTCTTGCTTCCACTCCTCCCCTTACCCCCTCCTTCTATCCTTTCCTTTCTTCCACTCATCCACTTTACCCTCTAATCCTGTCTTCTACTCCTCCCCTACCTCCTTTCTTCTCTATTTTCCTTCCTTTACTGACATATAATCACACACATAGGTTTGGACTTGATGGACTTGTGTCTTTTTCTACCTCACCTACTATGTAACTATGGTCCCCGCTTAGGGAAAAGTAGGCCCCGCCCACAGCTACATAAATATTTTGTCTAATGAACAATACATTCTTGGCTGTGTTTCTATTATTAGGATAAATCTTTCTGTATATACAATATTTTAAAATTTAAGTGTACAATAGGTTAACACTATGCCTCTTGTAGAACCACACTTTTTTTTTAATGAATGCCCCATCTCTAACTAAAGTATGTTGTACATTATCTCTCTACATTCTCTGATGATCTATACTTTGCAATTAGGAACTGAATTAACCTGTGCTCAGGATTCTAGAAGGGAATCGTCAAAGCCTGGGGGCAGAAAGTGTTATACCCATTGACTCCACAGCCTTGTGTATTTGAGTTAATTCCTCATTTATTACAGGCTTTTAATTTGTTCAGGGAGCTGTCAGGGTTTCTTGTCATATTTGAACAATTCCTGCCAATCATAGGCAGCATGACCAACATACAATAGGGCGATCTTGTAAATAATCCGAATCTTACAACAAAATGTTAGGAAAAGATTTGTGGTTAATAAGTTAAAAGTTGAAGGTTGGAGTTTTTTTTAACATTCTTATTTAATCAGGTGCATATTTATTTATGATAGTCTGATTTTGTTTTTGTATTTTAATATCTGTTTGACTGATAATTGTGAAGTCCATAAGGTTCCTGCATCCTGTCTTCCATCGTTTTGTTATGTACCGTACATGCTGAAGACCCATTGTCACACTTTCAGCAGGTCCTGCATTCCTCTCCTATGACATGCCAATTCTCAGACTGTCTGGGTGAATTTCACATTCCTCTTGACAACCTCAGTGTGTATCCTTGCAACGTGAGAATGGAAACCGCCATTCACACTTAATAGGACAACAGTGGTTGCCATAGTAACCACCAATAGAAGAAATATTATGAATTGTTCTACATCCAACTAAAAAAAATGATGACTGAAAAAGACACATTTATCTTTTAAAGTGTAAGTTCGAGCAAAATAAGAAAAAAAAGGTAGTACATCTCTACTAATATAAGTATAATTCCATATGTTTTGTCTCTTTACCTTAAAGCGGAGTTCCACCCAAAAAATGGAACTTCCGCTTTTCGGGAACACAGGTATTTGCACCACTTCCGGGTATTGACTCCTGCTGGAGTCACGCCCCTTTGCGTCCCCCCCCCCCCCCCCCCCGCTGTCTTCTGGGAAACGCACTGTTCCCAGGAGAGAGCTGGGACCAGTGACGGCGCGCCACGCTACTCGCACATGCGCAGTAGGGAACTGGGCAGTGAAACTGCAAGGCTTCACTTCCTGATTCCCTCACCCAGAATGGCGGCGGCAGCAACCGAGGACCTCGTCTGCTGACATCGTGGGCGCGCTGGACAGGTAAGTGTCCATTTTTTAAAAGTCAGCAGCTGCAGTATTTGTAGCTGCTGGCTTTTAAAAAATTTTTTTTAGCGGAACCTCCGCTTTAAGTTAACTTAAGGAGGGGTATAATAAACAACACTGTAGAAAAACTTGTCAATAACCACTTCACCAGGCCATTTTTTGCGATACGGCACTGCTTTACTTTAACAATTGCGTGGTCGTGCGACACTGTACCCAAATAAAATAATAAAACTTTCCTTTTTTTTCCCCACAAATAGAGCTTTCTTTTGATGGTATTTGATCACCTTTTGCGCTTAAAACAAAAAAAGACCGAAATTTTTGGGAAAAAAAACAATAAGCGTATATTTTTTTTAATTTAATCTTTCTTTATTACATTTTTTCTTTACATATAACATATTATTAACATTTGCTAAGAACATAAAACATTGATACATTTCTATGATTATTAAAATTTTGGGTGGTGGCTTCTCAAGTTCCCTCCTCGAAGGAAGCGTAACATAGCAAAAAAAAATATTAAATAAGCGTATATTGATTAGTTTACGCAAAAGTTATAGCGTCTATGAACTATGGGATTTTTTTTTGTTACTAGTAATGGCAATCAGCGACTTACAGCAGGACTGTGATATTGTGGCGGACAAATCGGACACTTTTTGGGGACCAGTGACAGTGATCGGTGCTAAAAAATATGCACCGTCACTGTACTGATGACACTGGCAGGGAAGGGGTTAACATCAGGGGCGATTAAAGGGTTAACTGTGTGCCTAGGTTATGCTTATTCGCTGTGTGGGAGGTGCTTTGACTAGGGGAAGGCAAAGATCCATGTTCTTGCTTTGCAAGAAACACAGGATCAATACCTTTTCCTTTTGACAGAACGACAATCTGCCTTGTTTAAATAGGCAGATTGTCGTTCTGCCTGTGTCCTGTGTAATCGGCCGGTTCCAGCAGACATTGAGTCCGTGGTCCCCGCCGCTGGGCTCCTGCTGTTTGTGATCACAGCAAAAGCGGGTCGCCGGTGGCGCGCATGCGCCCCAGACCCGAAGGGTCAGATCACGTACGGCGCAGAGTGACCGCACTGCCACAGTATATCTATGGTGGGTAGTCATTAAGCAAATAAATCACCAGTAGGGATGGGCTGAACACCCCCCGATTCGGTTCACACCAGAACATGGGAACAGGCAAAAAATGTGTGCGAACATGCGAACCCTATTAAAGTCTATGGGACACGAACATGAAAAATCACAAGTGCTCATTTTAAAGGCTTATATGCAAGTTCTTGCCATGAAAAGTGTATGGGGACCCGGGTCCTGCCCCAGGGGACATGTATCAATGCAAAAAAAACGTTTTTAAAACATAATTTTTTTCAGGAGCAGTGATTTTAATAATGTTTAAAGTGAAACAATAAAAATGAAATATTCCTTTCAATATCATGCCTGGGGAGTCCCCTTAGTCTGCCTGTAATGTGGTACATCTGTGTGATGTGTTTTACGGTGCCACAGCAAAATTACATTTCTAAAGGAAAAAATGTCATTTAAAATTGCGCTTGCGGCTGTAATGTATTGCCGACTCATGGAAATATAGATAAAAATCAATGAAGAAAAATCGGCGTGGGTTCCACGCCAAAATTGTAAAAAATAAAAAATGGCACGGTGGTCCCCCCAAAATTCATACCAGACCCTTATAGGAGCATGCAGCCTGGAGAACAGGATATGAACCATACCAGGCCACATGCCCTCAACATAGGGAGGGTGCTTTGTGGTCCCCCAAAGCACCTTGTCCCCATGTTGATGGGGAAAAGGGCCTCGTCCCCACAACCCTGGCCATTGGTTGTGGAGGTCTGCGGGGGGCTCATTGGAATCTGGAAGCCCCTTTTTAACAAAGGGGGCCCCCAGATCCCGACCCCCTATGTGGATGGGTAGAGGTACATTGTACCCCTAGAAACACTTCCCAAGAAACACATTTAACCCCTTGATCGCCCCCAAGTGTTAACCCCTTCCCTGCCAGTGACAGTAATCAGTGCATTTTTATAGCATTGTTTGCTGTATAAATGTAAATGGTCCCAAAAAAAGTGTCAAAAGTGTCCGATCTGTCCGCCGCAATATCGCAGTCCCGCTAAAAATCACAGATCGCCGTCATTACTAGTAGAAAAAAAATGACATAAATCTATCCCCTATTTTCTGGATGCTTTAACTTTTGCGCAAACCAATCAATATACGCTTATTGCTATTTTTTAACCAAAAATATGTAGAAGAATACATATTGCCCTAAACTGATCATTTATTTTTTTGATATTTATTATAGCAAAAAGTAAAAAATATAGTTTATTTTTAAAAATGTACGACTTTTTGTTTATAGCACAAAAAATAAAAACCGCAGTGGTGATCAAATACGACCAAAAGAAAGCTCTATTTGTGGGAAAAAAAGAACGTCAATTTTGTTTGGGTACAGCATCGCACGACCGTGTGTTAAAGTAACGCAGTGCAGTATCGCAAAAAATGGCCTGGTCATTAGGGGAAAAATCTCCCCGTCTGTAGGTGGTTAACTTGTTCATAAACAATATAGAGGTTGGAATAAATAGTTCAGTCGCATTTGCTGATGAGACAAAGCTAAGCAGGGCAATACCGTTTCAACAGGATATAGAAACTTTACAAGAAGGCCATACCTTCCAACTTTTGAACTTGACAATGAGGGACACTTAGAAGAACCAATGTGTGGAGAGCGCAGCGCACCATGCTGAGAAGCCGGTGTGACCAGCAAAAAAGGGTGTGGCCATTTGGTTGTGGTCAAATCATATTGGAGACATGTTTACATCACTGTAAAATAAAGTGCTATAAATTACATTTCTGTTAAATCCTATATAATAAAATTTAAGCTGTGCCAAACATTAAAGTTAGAAAGTTCTCAAACACAGGAAACTGAATGTGGTAAGTTTACTCCAGATTTTGGGACACCAAACAACAGTCTATAATCGTATTCTGGTTCTTAAAGTATTGATTAAACAACACCACAGTGACTCCATAAGCAGTCCATAATAAGTGAAGATCCCACCACCAAATGTAATGGTCGCTTACCAGAGGGCAAGCTCAATTTAGCAATCGGCTATAGCCCAGCCGCGGCCTTTTCACCTCCAGAGGAAGAAGACACCAAGATGAATATCTATAGGGTGGAAGCTCCGGGTCTCAAGATCCTTCCGTGCTCATCTCATCAGCTAATATGTATGTGCCTGAAGAAGGCCGCGCCCTCAGAAACACATTGCAGTATCCGCGAGTTACGCTATGGTCCCCCTTCTTTTCTGCACATACACATTAACTGATTAGATGAGTGAGCACGGAAGGATCTTGAGAACCGGAGCTTCCACCCTATAGATATTCATCTTGGTGTCTTCTTCCTCTGGAGGTGAAAAGGCCGCGGCTGGGCTATAGCCGATTGCTAAATTGAGCTTGCCCTCTGGTAAGCGACCATTACATTCGGTGGTGGGTTCTTCACTTATTATGGACTGCTTATTGAGTCACTGTGGTGTTGTTTAATCAATACTTTAACAACCAGGATACGATTATAGACTGTTGTTTGGTGTCCCAAAATCTGGAGTAAACTTACCACATTCGGTTTCCTGTGTTTGAGAACTTTCTAACTTTAATGTTTGGCGCAGCTTCAATTTTTTCTACTGCTGTTTTGTGTTTATCCCTTTTAAGCTGCTGCCTTTAGTACTTAATTTATTTCAGAGTCAGCACGTTTTTTTCCTGTTTTGGGAAATCCTATATAATATAGCTACCCATTTTAATGACATGCCAGTTAGCACAGGGAGACCGCAGGATGGGATGGGGGGTGGACAGGGAGACCGAAGGATGGGATGGGGGGGTGGACAGGGAGACCACAGGATGGGATGGGGGGTGGACAGGGAGACCGCAGGATGGGATAGGGGGGGTGGACAGGGAGACCGCAGGATGGGATAGGGGGGGTGGACAGGGAGACCGCAGGATGGGATAGGGGGGGTGGACAGGGAGACCGCAGGATGGGATAGGGGGGGTGGACAGGGAGACCGCAGGATGGGATAGGGGGGTGGACAGGGAGACCGCAGGATGGGATAGGGGGGTGGACAGGGAGACCGCAGGATGGGATAGGGGGGTGGACAGGGAGACCGCAAGATGGGAAGGGGGGTGGACAGGGAGACCGCAGGATGGGATGGGGGGGTGGACAGGGAGATCGCAGGATTCAAGATGAATGGGGGTGGACAGAGACCTTAGGAGAGAAAGCATAAACAGTGCAATTCAGATTGAGACACAGAACACTTCCCCTGTTCTCAGCACACCCACTGTCCTTATCTGCTGCTGCAGAGTCCTGTACAGATGAAACAGATGAAGCAGGCAGAACGAGTGGTGCTCTGTGACTGCAGCCTGAGCCCAGCTTCTGTTTTCCAATGATCTGATCAGATTCTGGGCACAGGCTTTACCTGAAATCAGTCTGTCATCTGCCAGGACACTGCAACAGTGTAACTGCAGCAATTTTTTTTATCAAGCACACATACTGACCTGCTCTCCTCCATTGGAAAGTGCCTCCTCGTCTTCAGCATAGATCGGCATCTGACCCCGCCCCCATAGCACAGAGTGAGCAGCCAGTACAGGATGATTGCTATGAGCTGCAGCCAATCACTATTATGAAAAGCAACCAGGAGGTCCAATTAAAGAAGGTTTTAACACACAGCAAACCAGCTTCAGCCTGCGGGATTCTGCCTGCATATGCGGGACAGCGGGAAAGCCTTCAGTTTTCGGGACAATCCCGCCCATTTAGGGACGATTGGGAGGTATGGACGACCTATTTAAAGAGGAACTGCAGTCTGCTCACATAATTTGTAATAAAAACATCTTTACCATTCTGAAGCTTCCCTTCAACCACTTTGCATATTATTTTATATATACTGTAATTCTGTACTTGCCAAATATGCTGCAGAAATCTCCTTCCACTGAGTCTGGCTGCATCCATTTTAACTGTGGGCAGCTGAATCTGCTGCCTGTTCACTTCCTGGATTTACACAGACACACAGGATATTTACTCAAGAGATAAAATTTGAATTCTACCGCTTTACAAAACTCTGGTTTGGCCACTTCTTCAAAATGCCGTCCAGGTTAAGTCACCAATCCTCAGCAAGGATGTTACTGGCCAGTGATCAAGAAGTACGGTTTTCACTGACACAAGCCAGTACAGTTCCATCAACATTAAAATTGCTTGCTGTTATTCACCCCTCTCCTGTATATGTCAGTCCTATCCTGATACTGATCTGAACTGTATATTAAAGCAGAGGTTCACCCTAAATAACAACACTATGTTATCGTGAGCACTGCACCACATACATATACCGTATATACTCGAGTATAAGCCGAGTTTTCCAGCACTTTTTTTGTGCTGAAAATGCCCCCCTCGGCTTATACTCGAGTCACCTTTTTGCGCCTGATCTCCCGGATTTTGGGGACCCTGTACCGGCCAGCCGTAGGCCCCCTGGACCCCAAACTTGGCACACATGTAGCCCCACTCTTCCTCTACAAATGTGCAAAGTTTGTTGTCCGGGGGACCTACGACCGAGGAGCACCAATTTTTCAAACCGGGCACCCCTTCCATAGACGCCCATGTTAAACTGGCATTTCTCCGGTAAATTTGGGGACCCCGTACCGGCTGGTCGTAGGTCCCCTGGACCCGGAACTTGGCACACATGTAGCCCCATTTCCCCTCTACAAGTGTGCAAAGTTTGTTGTCTGGGAACCTACGGCCGGGGAGCACCGATTTTTCAAACCCGGGCACCCCTTCCATAGACTCCCATGTTAAACGTCAGTCTAGTCATGGACACAGTGAGGCATGGGCACAGTGAGGCATGCAGATGGACACCCTAGGCTTATATTTGAGTCAATACATTTTCCTATTTTTTTGTGGTAAATGTAGGTGCCTCGGCTTATATTCGGGTCGGCTTATACTCAAGTATATACGGTACATATGGCAAAAGTTTTTTTTTTTAGCTCATTTAAATACCGTGAAATAGCCTTTTTAAAGTTGGACTTCCGATCTTTCCTCCCGCGGGAGTAGGCGTCTCCACTCTTTTCCCCGGCGCCGCAGTGTTCACTGGGAGCTCTCCGCAATGTCTCCTGGGAGCAGAGCCGCCCGTTGTCATGGCATTCAGGATGTTTACGGCGCAGGTCGCCGTAAACACTGCACATGCGCGGGAAAGAGCGGCGAATGATGGGAGACGAGCATTCACCACTTCCAGGAAGTAAGTGCTTGTGGGCTTCTGAATGCCCACAAGCAAAATGGGAAATGCCTACATCTGTTTTTAAAAGTTTATATTTTAAACGAAAACGGACGGGGGATGGTTTTAGACACCTAACAAGTGAGTACTATGTTCTGATCTAAAACCCCATTGAATGCACACAAAAAAAAAAAAAGATTGGCTGCGGAACCTCCGCTTTAACCTCCCATCTCCCTCATCCTGCATATCTGTAACCCCTTTATCTCCATCCTTCCATTGTATGTGGCCTGTACATTAACTCTTTCACCCTAACCCTAACTTAATGCACCATTAACAAGCTTTATGTTTTAACTCCATGCACACTATAAGCTAAAAAAATGCCAGAAACATTTTGGATGAAAAACGCTTATAATAGCATTTTTGTGCCAGCTTCTAGTAGCATTATAGTAGCTTTTAGGAGCAGTTAGAAGCATAAACATTTTATTGGTGTTTTTTCAGTACATGAAGGGAAAAAAAAAGAAAAAAAGGAAAAGCTGTTACTAGCATTTTAGTAGCAGTTAGGAGCAGTTAGGATCAGCTAGGAGCATTCAGCATATTTTTCTTCTGGAAAAATGCTCCAAGAAACTCTACAAAAACTATTTTTTTTCTGCTCCTAGAAGCTGAAGCTCAAAAAATGCCAATAGCCTAAAGTATTGTGCATGGACACATAGGATAACAGTATTTAGCTTCTAGAAGCAGAAAAAAATGCTAATAGCTTCTAGGAGCTTAAAAAAACACCAGTGTGCATAGTGTACATTAATATCAGCATGTTCATTTCCAAAAAAAAGTAGCAAAAAATAAGATCACTTTGCGGGTCTACATTCCAAAAAAGGAATTGTTTTGGAGTTTCGTATTGTCCTGGAATTTTTATTTGGTATATTTTCAAACAGAAAATAAGCGAAACATTTTATTTTATAACTGATCTTTTGTATAGTAAAAAATAAAAAGTGGTAATTAAATACCACAAAATGAAATCTCTATATTTCTCAAAAATGATATAAAATGTATTTGGGAACAGTGTTGCATGACCTAGTAACTGTCAAAGTATCACAGTGTCAAACACTGAAAAATGGCCTGGTAATGAAGGGGGTGAAACATGTCATTACATAGTTGGTTAAAAATGTTGCAAGTGTGACGAGGTGGCATTACACTCCAGTGGTGCTTCATAAATCTTTTCCGCAAACGTCACCTTTATGTTGGCGAGGCTGTGGTGAACAAGCAACACATGCACATATTTGGTGGCTCTGGCCACTGATACGCCCTTATTGGGCGACCGTTTTACACTGGGCTAATGTGATTTAAGGTTTTGACATCCCTGATGATCCTTGGGTAATCTTACTCCATTGTACAGGCAAATCAGTGGGAACATACAAGAAATCTTTAACACCCCACCCGCTTAACACCGCAAAAGCGCTTATTCCGTGCTATTGGAAACAATCCAATACCCCAACCCTGTGCCAATGGCTGCTAGAAGTTGACCATATATACCATATGGAAGACCTCACGCTTTCTCTCAGAAATAAATCTGATTTGGCGAAGAAAATCTGGTCCTGCTGGTTTGCCTTTAAGTATACAACTGACTATGCAGAACTTATGTCTAGGCCTGATAAATGTTTGATTGTTGACATAATGAATGTTGCAGAGCTGGACCGAGGCGGACTCCCATCCCCCCCCCCCTCGCTCTCCCTCCCTTTCCTCCCCCCTTTCTTTATTTACTCTCGATTTCTGCTTTTTCTTTCTAATCTTCTTTGTTTTTATGTTGGGTGTAAGACGTGGCGGAGAGATTTTTGTCATTTCCGCTTCGTGCAACTCCTAACAGACGAGAAATACCACTATGTGACTAGCTGGTGAGATTAGACGGTTTTGTATTATGTAGATCTCTCTATGTCTTGCACATTTTATTTGTCTTGTTTTTGTTTTGTACTATATTATTCTGATTTTTTCCAATAAAAACGAATTAAACAAAATGTTGCAAGTGCAGGAAAATACTTGTTAATTTGGCAGAAATCCAGTAACCTCATAAAATTACTGTAGTGAGCCAACGGTACTGCCTCTGCTGCACTGAAATCTCAGCCCTGCCCAGTTCTCCCCTGTTGAACTACAGAACCCCTCCCGTTTCCCCATCTCCATAAGGGTAGGTGTTCTGTAGTCCCGTAGCAGGGAATTCAGGCAGGACAACACTGCTTGGGATTTTAGTGCAGCAGAGGCAGCATTGTTAGCTCCAGGAAGTTAGAAGCACAGTTTTTAAAGGGAAAAAAACACAGAAAAAATTGTATATTGCAAAAATGTACTGCATATGTTTGTTTGTTTTGTCTTTTTCATATATACACTTTAAATGGACTAATGAAAACTATCATATAGTTTAGAGATTTTTATTTATTTTTTCATTAAAAAGTCACTATCTCATTGATATCATGATCACAAATAAAATATTTTATAAATAGTTAGAATGTATATTTTCTAGTGGAATACAACAAATCCCAGTGTTTCATCTATTTATAAAGCTGTCCTGGGTAATTTCTCCATGAATTTTCCTTATTTTGACAAACATTACCATAATCCAAAAAATTCTATTCTGCAGATAAATATACTGACATAAAGACTTTCCTTTGGTGTTTTTGCTAATACTTCACACCTCTCTAAATCTAGCTTAATCCATCCAAATAATTTTCAACGTGGAGGAGCTAAGCAAATGACTTTCCATGTGGTGATGTAATTTTATTCACTGTGCTTCAGCTATTTTCTTGCAGTTTTTTTTTTCTTTGCATGAATCAGCACCCACTTTTCACTGTGTTTTACACTGTCACAACCTTACAGCTTTATACATTGAGAAAGCCTGATATCTATTATGCATGGAATTATGGGATTTTAGAGTGAAACAAATCTGGGCAAACAACTACATTTTTAACCAGCCATTCTTATGGTCAGCATGGGCCGGTTACCTGTTACGCAGCCCCAGACACAACTGGATTGCCCATTTTTTCTGCTATCAACACATTAACATGGGACAACATGTTTACTTGCTGCCTAATATGTCCCACCAACTTTCAAATGTCATTGATCAATGTTATTCACTCAACCTGTCCGTGAACATAATTTTATGGTTGATCGGAGTGTGTATATATATATATATATATATATATATATATATATATATATATATACACACTCACACACACACACACACAGTGTACATACATATATATATATATATATATATTGTTACAAAGTAAAAAACAAAATTATGCAATATCATACATTAACGCATGTATGTATTTCAATCCCGTTCCCAGTACATTTTTTAAATAGTTTACTTACCTTATTTTGGTCTTACTGAGCGATTCCATCTTGATTGTGTGCATGTGAAGCCCGTTGTGACTCTCTTTCGGGATAAGGTGCATGCTGGCTACCCAGTATGCACCTCCCGATCTCGTGCATGCGCATTGTAAGCCAGGCGTAGCGCTGACAGTGTGTAGATCCGCCTTTGATCGTGTAATTTCCTGTTTTAAAAGAACCCGATGCTATCCTTCAGGGCTGCCCACTGACTCCTGGGAAACGATGACACACAACTCCCAGGAGCGCAGGTGCCGCAGGATATGATGTAAATTACAGCGGCACGGAAGTGGCAGATTAGAAGAGACCCCATGGCAACAATGCAGACAGAGTAAGTAAAAAAAAAATATTTGAGCCAAATGTTGCTGTTCATGCAGAAAGCTTGATGTAAACATTATATTATGGGTGGAACTCCACTTTAAGCGTTAAATAATGCCATTTAATGTTTATTTGGTGTATTCCTTTATTGTAACACTATAAGAAAACAACAAATGAAACCAATGAGAGGAGAAAGAAGTTAATTAGAGCAGATTAGGGTTAATTAAGATAAGTAAGGTAAAATATGCAGTCAAAGTCTATTACAAAATCTAAAGAAGGGTTATACACAGACCAAAAATCAGTCTGTGCACAATGGCGCCACTAGGGTTGGTGTCACCTGGTGTGGTAAAACATGGTGTCACCCCCCCTCCACCAAGTATAGTCCCCCCTTCAGTACAGACCCCCCCTCTCCACTAAGAACAGACCCTTTTCTGCACCAACTATAGTTTTCCCCTCAGTACAGACCCCCTCCCTCAGAATAAGCCCCCCTCTCCACTAAGTATAGACCACCCCCCTCCCTCAGTACAGACCCCCTCTATACTAAATACAGACCCCCCTCCCTGAGTACAGTCCCCCCACCCCCAGTCCAGACCTCCTTTACACTAAGTACAGACCCCCTCACTCACTCCAGACCCCCCCTCCACTAAGTACAGACAACCCTCCCTCTTTCTCCACTGCCCATAACACCAAAGTCCTATCCACTGGCTCTGCACCTATCACAGACTGCTATCTCCCAGTCCTCTCAGGCATGCCTCCCCAGTCCTCTCCCGACTGTGTGTCACTCCCCAGCCCTCTTGGCTGCAACCTGTTGTTCCTCTTCTGGAGACTTTGCCTGGCAGTGCTCTCCCGCTATCCTCGCTTGCTCCCATGCCAACTGTCCAGGACACCTCCGTGTGTCGTGAGAAAAGTCCTGTCCACATCCGAGCCCTAGGCCCAAGGTCACCCCCCCAGACTGGGGAGCTCCCTCAAAGGCCCTGACAGCCTAACACTCCATCTCCACCTTCCACTCTAACGACTCCTCTCCAGCTAAGCTGCCCGTGGGTATTTAAGGAGGCCTGCCCCATGCCAATCCAAGTTGGGGATTGGTCAGGGCTCACCAGAGTATCCCAGGCAGCTCCACCTTTTCTTCCTTCCTTTCCAGAAGACACCAGAAAATTCTGGAAAGGAGTGGGAGGTGTTGGTAATGCTGCCTGTGAGTCACTCAGCTCTGCCCTGGGTCAATCCCAACCCAGATCAAAACACACCCAGGCTTGGCTACCAGCCAAGCCTGACAACTTACTTACACTATCAAAAAAATGCCCTCTCTCTTTCGCACGCTAACTAGAACTAGAGGGTGCTACATTCACCCCTCCCCCCTCAAACATCCAGCCAGTCCCATGGCTGGGTAATTTGCAAAAATAAGCTCCTGGGCACAGGAGCAAGGGCATCTCATAAAATACAAATTTGGAAGGAGAAAAGGGAATAAACTGGCACGGGGCTATGCACAAATAAATACGTACACAAATAAAGTGATATATATATATTTGTATTTACAGCATATACATTACACTATACACCTACTGTAACTACAGGTCCCTGTAGCTAACAGCAACATCACATTTTGAGCCTGAGCACTTCCCTCTTAATGGAAATACTCTGCCAGCAGGATTTTGACTCCAGCCGAAGATGGATGAGCAGCCGTCCCATCCAAAAAGATCCTGTAAAGACAAAAAAACATCCTGTCCTTACAACTATCCACACATTTACATCACTTTCTGTCAGTGGGGGTTAGTATCCTGCCGACAGAAAGAAAATTGCATGACATCAAGCACATCATCATCATTTTTGCCGTATCTGGTTCTGTCAACAAGGGATTACGGTCCTGCTGACAAAAAAGCAAATAAATGAAAAGTGAACAGTTCTCTTTGGAGTTCCTGGTGGGAGGGGCCCCTCCCCGGAATATCAGGCTCATTTGACCTCACCCAGAGTCCCTCAGTAAGAGCGCCCATCAGACTGGATCCGATCAGGGTGGCAGGCTGGTCTTAGTCCTGCAAAAAGAGTCAGGGAGAAAAAAAGGGATTTTTATAACAGCTTACCTGTAAAATCCTTTTCTTGGAGTACATGACGGGACACAGAGCGACTTAGTCATTACTAATGGGTTATATAGATACCTTCAGGTGCTGGCACTGGCAACTTCCAAAACCGGAAGTACCCTCCCCTATATAAGCCCCTCCCATCCGGGAGCACCTCAGTTTTGTAGCAAAGCAATAAGTGTCCCAAAAAGAGGGGTGGGAGCTCTGTGTCCCGTGATGTACTCCAAGAAAAGGATTTTACAGGTAAGCTGTTATAAAAATCCCTTTTTCTTTTTCGTACATCACGGGACACAGAGCGACTTAGTCATTACTAATGGGACGTCCCAAAGCAATGCCAAATGAGGGGAGGGATACACTATACATAAGCTATGCGCCATCAGGCATGAGGATCTTTGCGGCCTGCAACACACTGCGCCCAAAGGCGACATCCTCCTGATTTCTAACGTCTACCTGGTAGAATCTAGTAAACGTGTGTACTGAAGACCATGTTGCGGCTTTACAGACTTGAGCCAGGGAGGCCTGGTGATGCACTGCCCATGAAGTTCCAACTGCTCTTGTGGAGTGCGCCCTAACTTTGAACGGAGGCGGTCTCCTTCTCAAGCCATAGGCTTGTATTATGACCTGTCAAATCCACTTGGCTAAAGTAGATTTTGATGCTGCCTGACCCTTTCTGGGGCCTTCCGGCAGAACAAACAAAGTATCCGTTCTACGAATCTGAGCAGTGGCTTTTAGATAAGCTTTAACTGCTCTTACTACATCCAAAGAATGCAATAACTTTTCCTCTACCGAACTAGGTTTGGGGAAAAAGGAAGGAAGAACCACATCTTGGTTCAAATGAAACCTCGATACCACCTTAGTAAAAAAGGCTGGATGAGGACGTAACACTACTCTGTCCTTATGGACAACCAGATATGGCTCCTTACAGGACAAGGCGGCTAATTCCGATACTCTTTTAGCCGAACAAATGGCTACTAAGAAAATCAATTTCCTGGTGAGAAGAACCAAGGAAATGTGCTGCAATGGTTCAAATGGTTGTTTCTGTAGAACCGACAGAACCAGGTTTAAGTCCCATGGACATATGGGAATACTAACCGGAGGGCTAATACGCATCACTCCTTGTATGAAAGCTTTGACTAGTGAATGCGAAGCCAAGGGCCTTTGAAAAAATATTGACAAGGCCGAAATCTGACCCTTGATAGTACTCAAGGCAAACTTCCTATCCACAGCCCACTGTAGGAAGTCCAGAATCCTACCTATTACGTACTTACGTGGATGCCATTTCTTGGCCTCACACCACGCGATGTACGCCTTCCAGATCCTATAATAGATCTGCCTGGATACCGGCTTCCTGGCATTGATCATGGTAGATACCACAGGATTAGAGAGACCTCTCTTTTTTAGAATGTGGGCTTCAATAGCCAGGCCGTCAAACCTAGGGCTGGTAAGGAAGGGTGGTATATCGGTCCTTGCGAAAGCAGGTCCGGACGATGTGGGAGGGTCCAAGGACTCCCCAGAGACATTTTTACAATCTCCGCGTACCATGCCCTTCGGGGCCACGCTGGAGCCACCAGAATCACCGGTTTCTTTTCTACCCGGATTCTGCGGATTAATCGCGGTAACAATTGTGGCGGTGGGAATGCATATATCAGCTTGAACTGATCCCAAGGGAACACTAGGGCATCCGAGCCGCAAGCTAGGGGATCCCTTGTGCGAGACACAAATCTGTCCACCTTTGCGTTGAATCTGGATGCTAGCAGATCTACATCCGGTGTTCCCCACCGCTGGCATATTGCCTGGAAAACCTCGGGGTGAAGAGACCATTCCCCCGGGCATAATTGCTGGCGACTTAAAAAGTCCGCTCTCCAATTTTCCACTCCTGGGATGAAAACCGCGGATATGGCTGGGACATATCTTTCTGCCCATTCCAGGATGCAATTCGCTTCCCTCTGGGCTGCACGACTCCTGGTGCCACCCTGGTGATTGATATATGCCACTGCTGTGGCATTGTCTTATTGAATTCTGACAGGGGACCCTTGGAGTTTGGATGTCCATGCTACTAGGGCATACCGGGCTGCTCGTATCTCTAAGAGATTGATGGGCAGGGCCTTCTCTGCTTCTGACCACTTGCCCTGGAGAGACCATTGCTCCAGTACTGCCCCCCAGCCTATGAGGCTGGCATCTGTAGTGACCACCTTCCAAGAAACCGGACTGAAGGGTTTCCCTTTTTCCAGATTCTGGGGCACCAACCACCAATGGAGGCTCTTGCGAACGGAAGGGGACAGGGACATTGGTAAGTCTAAAGCCTGAACTTTTTTGTTCCAGGCTGACAGTATGGCCCTCTGCAAGTTCCTTGAATGGAATTGACCGTAGGGTACTGATTCGAATGAAGCCACCATTTTTCCCAGCAGCCTCATGCACAGGCGTATGGATGGTTTTCTTTTTGTACCCACTAAGTGGGTCAAATCTTTCAAAGACGACACCTTCTCTGGAGGTAAGAAAATCTTTCTCCGATTTGAATCCAGCCTTAGCCCCAAGTATTCCAGACTTTTGACTGGTCTTAGAGCTGACTTGTCTCGGTTGATAATCCAACCGTGATATTCCAGATACTTGATTGTCTCGTGAATAGCTACTTCCAGTTTTTCCACTGAGTGGTCTATTAGTAGCAGGTCGTCTAAATATGCCATTATCGTTACACCCCGTGTTCTTAGATTGGCCAATAGTGGGGCCAGAATTTTTGTGAACACTCGTGGTGCTGTGGCCAGACCGATAGGTAAGGCTCTGAACTGAAAATGGCGCCCTTCTACTACAAAGCGTAGAAATTTCTGGTGGGCCGGAAAGATGGGAATATGCAGATAAGCATCCTTTATGTCGATCGAGGCTAACCATTCCTGCCCTTGTAGGGCGGTGGCCACCGATCGGATCGACTCCATCCGAAAAGTCCTGATATGTAGGAACTTGTTTAGCCCTTTTAGATTTAATATGGGCCTCACGTCCCCATTTGGTTTGGGGACTGTGAAAAGGTTCGAGTAAAACCCGAACCCGCTTTCTTCCAAGGGAACCTTCATGATTACACCTTGGAGCAATAGTTGTTCTAGTGCCCGAAGGAGGGATCCTCTCTTCTGGGGATCGCTTGGCACGTTTGACCTCATAAAATGGGCAGGAGGAGTGTCTTTTAACTCCAGCTTGTATCCCAGACTTACTGCGGAGATCACCCATCTGTCTCTGATGGTGTCCCGCCAGGTCTCTGTGAACAACTGAAGTCTTCCCCCCACCCGATTGAGTGGGGGCAACCCTTCATGACTTGGGGGGAGGTTTTGTACCTCTCTTGACCCAGGGTTTCTTGTTACCCTGTGATTGTCCCTGATTTCTGCCCCCTGGATTTGACCGCGGAGGCCGTCGGAACTGTTTCACAGCCGATGTGCCAGGGACTGGAGAAGTAGGCCTCTTAAAAGAAGGACTTCTACCCTTGTTCTTAACCGGCAAGAGTGTACTTTTACCGGCAGAAATTTTCTGGATATACTTGTCCAGATCTTCTCCAAATAAGCGTTCTCCATGAAATGGGAAGCTAATCAGCAATTTCTTACAGGGAGCTTCAGCAGACCAGTTTTTGAGCCATAGAAGCCTACGCATATGTCAGCGTAAAGCGGGAGGCCTGTTGGATTGTATCCTTTATGGCGTCCACCGCAAAACACAAGGCTCTAGGTAGGTCAGCTAGGGCAAGAGCCTGCTGATCTGGTAAGTCCCTCAAGACTTGTTTCAACTGATCTTTCACTGCTTGGCAGACTCCAATCGCTGCTACTGCAGGTTGTGTCACCATGCTTGCTGTAGAGAAAGCAGATTTTAGTAAAGACTCCAATTTTTTATCTATTGGGTCTTTGAACATTGGAACATTATCTACTGGACATGTCAGTGATTTCTTCACACAAGAGATGGCTGCGTCCACTGTAGGGACCCTCCATTTTTTTATGAACTTATCCTCCATGGGATAGATCACTGAAAATCTCTTGGGGGGAGTAAATATTTTATCAGGATGCTCCCAATCCTGGTAAATAAGCCCTTCCAATAAAGGGTGGATTGGGAAGGAACAGACAGTCTGGGGAGCTTTCAGCGACCCCAGCGAGGAAACAGTAGTGGTTGATGGTTCCGCCAGAGGCATTTTAAATGCTGATCGGACCATGTTAGTCAGAGACTGAACCCATAATCTTTCAGCCTGAGATGCTGAGAAAGGTTCTTCCACTGTTGATTCCTCTACAACCGAATCAACCTCATCCTGATCCCCTTCAGGTAGGTCGATCTCTGTGTGGGACTGTTCCTCCACTAACAGGCACTCTGAAGGAGGAGACGGAGATCGGACGCGCTTTCCCTGTGACAGGGAAGCAGCGATCAATGCTGTTAATCTCTCTTCCAATCCTCCCAGAGTTGAGGAAAAAACCTCCTCTGTTATATATACAGGAGCAGGTGGACTGGGGACAGCTGCAGCACCAGGTACTCCTGCGGGGTTCCTACGGCTACTGACCTCTGAATTTTCAGGGGAGATTGGTGCAATACAAGCATGCCCAAAATCCTCAGAGCCCGATGGAGACCCCTTTGTCTTCCTGGAAGACTTATTTCCGGAGCGTCTGGACGACATATCCTTTAAGCACAAAGCTGAGGTATTCCCACCGTCATACACCAATTTTGCTGGTAATAGTCTAACACAGTTGCTGCTATATACCAGCTGGTGTCCACTAAAGTGTCTTTCTATGGGGATGCCTGCATCAACCGCTTCTGTGTGCCACCGTTTGTTGCTAGCTCTGCTTGCATCCAGCTGACACTTGTACTGTGTCTTTTATCCATGCTGGGACGCCTGCACATGCGCAGAAGCGCCGCGGCGCGCATTGAGCGTCATCCACCCGCCCCGCCCCTTTCCTTTCATAGGAGGCACGTGCACGCGCCCGCGCGCGTGCCTGTGCGCCTTCGGCGCCTTTTTTGAAAACAAGCAGGGACTAGGAGCCAGGGCCCTTTTTGCCGGAGGGCCTGTGCGGTGGATGAGCGCAGCAACAGGGCAGAGGAAGAGAAACTTACCAACTGCCTGGATCTTTTGACTTGAAAAAGCCAAAGATCCACATGACAAGAAAATGGACCACAGCGGCCTCTAGTGGTTTAACACAGGTACCGCGGTCTCTTTTTTTTTTTTCTTGACTACTATTAAAACATTTTCCAGTAGTTACAGGCATACACAGATATCAGCGGGAATACCGTTAGGTAACAGACAGAAAGACAAATTAGGCTTGGGGGTCCCCCAATAGAACCAAGTTCCTGGGGGCCCCCACTTACCTGTTCCCCGCCGCAGGACTTTGTTTGGTCCACAGAAGCCCAAACTTCACCTATCACGGCAGGCATTGTATTTAAACCTTCAGGGACCGGGTTCCCAAGGATTCCACTCCCCTGGACCTGTATAGCACCCTGCACAGACAACATCTTGGTCGTGGGTATGACCAGAGCTCTGGATCCCAGGGTCCAGCCCTCCTAAGAGAGGCATTACAGGCAAAACCTTGCTCTTCTGTTGCAAGGCCCGGGTACCGACCGTTTAGCTATGAAGCTTTTTTGGTCGGATCCGGAACAGCTTACTAAGGCCCGTAAAAGAACCTGTACGCAAGCCCAGTGAAAACACATGTTACTCTTTGGCCAACACCTTAGACACTGGCAAAAAACTGAGGTGCTCCCGGATGGGAGGGGCTTATATAGGGGAGGGTACTTCCGGTTTTGGAAGTTGCCAGTGCCAGCACCTGAAGGTATCTATATAACCCATTAGTAATGACTAAGTCGCTCTGTGTCCCGTGATGTACGAAAAAGAAAACACATTCTGCAACTCTCCAGCAGTTCATGTGGCTATTTCCATGGTGGCTGTACATCCCAACAGTCCTCTTCATACATAGAAATGCAGGTCGGGCAGTCTCCTCCTGCTGCCCCCTTCCTCCCTGATGGAGACAGACTGACTCCTCGCAGGCTGTCCCGCTTCACAACCATCACTCTTGTCCTTGTAAATTGCTCTCCACAGTCTCCATTCCCTCTGAATTTCCTCAAAACGGGTCCAGGTCTCCTCAAATTCCCGGAACTCGCTGAGGCTTGGGGATACGCAAAAGCCACATCCAATTCGCATAGGTATTAACCCAGCCTAAAACATCACAGCACCCTTCCTCAGCACTCCTCTGAAGAGTTATCAGCCCTGGTGCAACCAGCGGGCTAGCTCTTGGGAGGAGTTATGCAAATATCTAAATGGTTTGATGGGCTAGTGTCAGTCTGGAGTAGTCGATGTTCCTAGGAAGATTGTATTTGCATGTAAACTTCCCTAGGTAAGACCTACATGTGATGCTGAGCCTCCATGAAAGAATGGAAATCCACAAAATGAAAGGGATGAGCCAGGGACAGTAAGGCAGGGGAGGAAAGAGCTAAATAAAGGTGGATGTCCTCCAGTCAGGAAATGAGGTGGGATCTATCGGACCTGCTGCAGCTTCCAATGCATGCTGTCAGAAGCTTACAGTGTGCAGTGAAATCAGAAGAAGCCATATCAATACAGGAGAGAAGTCTGTACAACTGTGTGAGACTGAAGGTGAGGTTGAGGTTCAGCTTTATTGATAGGCACAGGCGCAATATGGTCTTCTAAAAAGTCTGCTTTACTTACTGTCCATCCTACTTCAAAAACAAAGTCAAAATTATTTATATTTAGAGAACCACAGTAAACAGTTGTGCCACAAGAAATATTCTGGCAATTTTTTTTTTTATACAGGAAGGGGCTCTTCTTAAAATATATATTTTCTATGTTGGTCCCTATTCTTCTGTCTAGACATTCATGATTGGCGGTACAAGATTCAGGTTTGCTGATTACTTAGCAAGCAGAATTTAGTATCATCCAATATATATATATATATATACCCTCATTTTTATAAAGTAAGAAGCACAAAGTGAATTCAGAGTTTTATCGGGTGTACAGGAAATCAGCCGCACTAAACCTTGAACACATTATTCACTGGGCCGGAGCTGTGGAAATCTGTCCTCAGCAGACAAGATAAGGAAGAATTCACCTTTGTGGATTAAAGTATTACTGCAATGTGCTTTGCTACCAAACAATGGCTACGTGTTCCATACAACATGTACTAAGCCATGGAAGGCAAGTACGTGAGCCAAATTCTGATTTGTTTCCAACACTTCCAAAGATACGCAGCTGACCAGTGTCTTCCAACACATGGATACCCATGGGGGGGGAGTTTTTAAAAATAAATTAAGAAACAATTCACAGAGGCCCATTCATGCTGTTGCGGTCTAATATTTCACCTTAGTGCAAGCATATTATGCTATGCATTAAGGCGCACATACAGCAGCTGAATAATTTGAATATGCTGGCAATGCACTAAAAAATCAAACACATACCATGTTTCGCAGCACACTACAATGCATGGTAGTGCATTACTGTGCGTTACGTTGTGCTTCAGTGTGCCATTAAAGCTGGAGTATGGCAAAAATAGATTTTTGTACATGAGACTGTAGGCCACACACACACACCATACCCCTTAAACTAACCTTAACCTAATAAATAAAACACAACACCTTTTAATTTGGCAAAATTTTGGCCGCTGTACTTTTATTGGTTTTCACCATATTAAACATTTTACTCAGTAAACTTACCAAATATATAATTTTTATTTCACCATTACCAAAAAGTTCTGCCCAGTTAATAGAACTCGGGCAGCCAGTAAACACCATCATTATTTAAAACCAAACAGTCCCCCCCGGAATCCGAGGTGACTCATACCACATAAAAGGTACCCGCGACTAGGGGAGGGGGGGAGGGAGCACTTCGTCCTGTTGATCTGGTCTGGGGGGGGGAAGTGAATAAGCCCCATAGCAGCTGCTCCTTTATTTGCCAACCTGGGCTTTCCAGAACTTTCCTTGTAATCCTATTGGACCAAGCACACCTGTAACATAATTAGAGACACACAGCATACCAAAAAGCTTAAGCTAAACCTAATTGCTAAAGGTGTGTGCTGGCCACAGGCTCACGCAGGTGGGCTCCAATTAGTGCCCCCCTTTATCATTTGCGCACTAAAAAGAAGTTACCTCTAATGAAGGGTGCCCACCTCTTGCTGCTGTAGTGTTTGTTAGCTTACATTTACTTAGGAAGCAGGTCGCTAGCTTGGCACCTCCTCCATTCATAAAAAGTTTTGCATTCTTTTCACTGTAGGCAAAGAGCTTTGTGATTGGAGGAAGAGTGGATGAACAAAACAGGAGAACAATAACTTTTGTTCTCCTCCCAGAGTTGCCATTCTCCTCTGCCCCAGTGCATTGCTTAGATGAAATCTCCTGAGCCTCAGTGCTATGGAGAGCCTTATGTGGTCTTATGCATTATGTAAGTGCAAGGAGCAGTGAGGTTGTACACTAACCCACAACAACCAATCCTATTTAAGTGACACTGATTACTGACAAAGCACTAAGAATTTTTTTTTGAAAGATAAAAAGTGCATTTTATATACAACTATCTAGATAAGACCAAAATAAGGGACAATGAGGAGGAAAGAGGGACAGAGGAACTTTGTTCCAAATCAGAGGCAGTCCCTCGGAATCAGGGACAGTTGAGATGGTCATCTGCGCCTGTGCACGTTTGGGGTACCTCTCTTGTGGAGCGCACTCATAAATGCCCGGGACCAGGCAGAGACTGCAGTCATGCGAAAAATCTAACTTTAGGGCAGTTCCCTGATACACTTTCACACTGGGGCAGTGAGGGCGTCAGCGGTAAAGCGCCGCTAGTTTTAGCGGCGCTTTACTGTTGTTCTAGCGGCGCTTTTCGGATGCTAGCGGCATGCTTTTAACCCCCGCTAGCGGCCGAAGAAGGGATTAATAGCTGGAGTGACAGGAGCAGCGCTTTACAGGCACTATTTTTAGCGCTAAAACGCATGTAAAGTGCCTCAGTCTGAAAGTGGCCTTACTTCACTTTATGCAGTAATAAAGTGCAGAATTCCTCTGAAAAGTGCTGTCCCATGTCATTACACATGGTATATGGTGTATGTTGCATTAGGAGAGATGTGCTGAGCCTGCACCCACTCCATCAGCCTACACCCACTCCATCCTCCCAGTAACAGAATGGGGTCCCGCCGAGCACATAGCGTGGATCTCACATGTGGCCTCACTTAACTCCTTCACTTCCTGTACCTCATGACCTGGCCAAAATCTCCATAACACAAGTTCAAATCTGGTTGCTATTGAATGCAGACCACTAGATTGGGAGCCAGAACATGGACTCCCTAGCTACTGGAGGACATGTCACCTTATCAGGTACCACGACCAAGGACTGGTTGCTTGGTGTCTTCAGTTTGCACTTGTTTACTCTCAGCAACTACACTCCTCTTCTTGATTTTCCAATATGAACAATCTACTTTCCCTAATCCTGACTAGAATAATGTAGTGGTCCAAGCATACCTCTATGAGGTAAGAGTCCATAATGGCATTGTCCATGGCTTTGCTGTGTTCCGAAAAACCCTGGTTCCTTCAGTAGCGCCAACAACCTGCGCTCACAGATGATGCTGGAGCTCACTGGACCCACTTCAACCTGCTTTATTGGACCTCAGCCGTCCCCCTTTTTAAAAAACAGGTAGGCTGGTTATGACCAAAAACCCGGGAACTAAGCAAAAAAAAAAAGTACCCCCCCTCTCCAGCCTGGGCGGGCTGCTGGCTCACTAAACCATACATACTTCAAACTGCCTCCACACTGCTTTGCCAATCAGTCTAAATGGCACCCTAACACGTCCTTTCCACCTCCACTTTGTTTTGGTCAGTTAGGAAGCCCATATCAATGAATGGTAAAGATGTAAATGGTCACTTAAATTGTGTCTTATTATTTTGACCCCTGACCTGACACAAGTCTGCACTGCAGCAAATTTAGTCAAAATAAAGTCAGAACTCATTATGGACATACTTGCACTTAAGTTAGTGAATCATAAAGGGTTGAAAGTAGCTGATCTGCACCAGAACACTAGCATCTTCAGAATCGTAGAACAGCAATGGTAGCCTAACATTTTTTGTGTCCTGGAGTCTTCCACAGGTTGGGGGATTGCTGGCTCTTGCAGTCCTCCCAGAATATGTTAGCAGCCAGGGAACTCTTCCCTAAGCAGGTATGCCAGGGGTAGACACAAGCCTGCAGCTAGGGACAAGAGATGCTAGGAAAGGACTGCAAAGTGGTTAAAGTGGTTTTAACGCCTAAAGGTTTTTTACCTTAATGCATTCTATGCATTATGGCAGGGGTCTCCAAACTTTCTAAACAAAGGGTGATTTTACTGTCCTTCAGACTTTGTGGGGCCAGATTGTGGCCATTGGGTGTAGAAATTGTCCTGGCGTCAGTTGGAGTAAACAATGCATCTTTGGTATTAGGGAGAGGAAAAGGGCCCAGTTGTTGGTGTCAGTAGGAGGCATAGAGTCCCATCATTGGTGTCAGTACGAGAAATAGTGACCCATCATTGGTATCAGTGGGAGGAATAGTGTCCCATCATTGGTATCCGTGGAAGAAATAGTCTCCCATCATTGGTATCAGTGGGAGGAATAGTGCCCCATCATTGGTATCAGTGGAAGCAATAGTGCCCCATCATTGGTATCAGTGAAAGGAATAGTGCCCCATCATTGGTATTAGTGGTAGGAATAGTGCCCCATTGTTGATATCAGTGGGAGAAATAGTACCCCATTGTTGGTGTTAGTGGGAGGAATAGTGTTTTGCATCAGTGGGGGAAAAGTGTCCCAAGGGCAGAATAAAGGCAAGCAAAGGGCCGCAGTTTGAAGACCACTGCATTATGGTAAAAAAACTACTTTTTAACAGAACACCCCCCCTTACTCCCCCTTATACTTACCTGAGCCCATTCACAATCCAGCACTGTGCAGGGGAACCGAGGCTCTTCCGGCTCTGTCCCTCCTCTCTGGGCAGACTGATTGATGCAGCAGCCATTGGCTCCCACTGCTGTCAATCAAATGCTGTGATAAAAAAGGGAGGGAGGGGCTGAGCCGCCTGATCTGTGTCAACGGATGCAGACAAGGCGGCTCGGAAGCGAGCCTGCATGAGTGCCCCCATATTATTCTTACGGAAGCACTCGCTGAAAAATAGGAGCCAGGAGTGCCGACAGGGGACCCCAGAAGAAAAGTATAGGGGCTGCTCTGTGCAAAACCAAATTTTGCAGGTAAGTATGACATGTATTTTATTTTTATTTAAAAAAAAGGAACATTTAATATCACTTTAATGTTGAATTGTTATCTTGTGTTTCTCATCATGCTGCATGATGGGGAAACTGTATCTTTTATATTATTGTTGGTTCATATTGTGTCTCACTAATGAATTCTAGGCCTCCAAATCCTGGTCAGGGAGCCATATAAGCACATAAGCATAGCTTTACTGTATACCAAAGGAATGTCATTGTTAACTGGTCAAGTCCTTGAGGGGTCATATTGCCAAGGGAGTTGGCTGGGACTGGGTTTCCAAGTTCTATATTACCACAGCCAAACCCTATACGAGTTTTGTCTCACCCAGAACGGCCATGAGGCAAGTGTCTGGTCCTGGTCACCAGTGCCATGTTGCGAAACAGCAAACAAGACACCATGGCGGGAAAAAGCACCTTTAGTTAAGTCTTCTTGATATTTTCTTTATCTTTATCTGTATCTGTCATTACTTTAAATAAATGACAAACTTAAGTATTTGTGTGATTTCTCTTTGCACGTGTAGCGGCCTCCACTCTCTCTCCCTGATATCACATCATCTGTCTCTGGCTTTTGTCTAGGGGTACCTTGGTTGAGAGAGTGCGGGGTCACCACGCCAAGTTCCCACCACAGATGTGTGTGTGGTGTGAGAAGATCCTCTTTACCTTCGGGTCGGTGTTCTGCATCAGAGCCTCCTCCTCCTTCTGCACAGTGTCTGCCAGAAAATGAGCCCCACACCATTAAAGTCCAACACTCATTTATTCTTCCAATATCAGAGTAAAACACAGTCAGTTGGACTCCCTCAACGAGTAGAACAGACAGGGGGGGGGGGTGTGGATACGAGTAGGCCCAGACACAATGAACTCTTCTTCTCTCCTTCTAAAAGTGTATTGCGGTCCCTTGGCGAGGGAGATATCCCTCCGGGCGGTCTCCGGAGGCTCACCCGTCACTGGCAATATGCTGCACCAGGTCTTCAGGCGAGTACCCCCTCCGGTCCCTTACGCCACTGGATTCGGGGAGCCCACTCCCGGGGTCCCCCTAGGAAATCCATCCCTTCACTGGGCCCCAGACCTCCATCCGAGTACCTCACCCCAGGCTAAAGGTGCCTGGGATGGAACACGACCTTCGAACGTCCTCTAGGCCTAGGCCGCCTAGACTCCCGACACGAACCACCGCCCTCAGGCTGAAGGTGCCTGGGACTCGACCCCGTGACAAAGATGGTCGGCCCCTTTATACCCTCTCCCAGCAAGCACGGCGGGTTCCCCGCCCCACCATACAGCTGCCGAGAGAGGACAAAAAGGGGTACGGCACACAGCAATGGTTCAACCCCAGCCCAAGATGACAGCGCCACCCGCTGGGCTGCAGGGAACTGCACATTACTGGTGTCTCTGCCAGTTTTAAATGCACAGGAAAAGTGCATACCCGCTACACACATATCAAATAAAACCCCTAAAAGACCTTAAAATATCACGTGACCGTGATAAAACACTGCACAATTCCAGTAAAGCTTCTGAAACTTTTCCATGCCTGGTCTGAAGTTACTTAAGGGGGTGCATGGTGGTAATGGCGTATGGAAGAACAGGGCCTGTAATGCACACATGGGGTGAAGTGGTGACATTCTGTTGCTAGAGGCAACAAGCAAAAGTAAAGGATGATATGACAGCCAGACAGCGGGAGAGTGGTACTGACAGGGGTGATGGGTCTCATGTATCATGAAGGGAGCAGTTCAGAGCCTACCTCCCAAGTGGTCGGTGCCCCAGCAACTGGAACTGGACCAGTGTGACGGAGACGCTAGAGACCTAGCTGTATGGTACGGAAGAGTTATTATGCACGCACATGGGGTCTGCGCTGGTTCCTGGCTGGACCCGCTTTGTCACTGGGAGATGGGTGGTGTAGTCTAGCTGGACTGGTGGAATGGGATACTGCAATGTGGTGTCTCCTTGAAAATGTCACATCCTGAGCAGGTGTATGTATCATGAGACCGGAAGGTACATGTATGGCAGCTTCAGGTTGTGATACAGAGACAGCGGAGTGTACGGCTCCTGGAGAAAGGAGAAGAGTGAGAGAGAGCCAAAGGAGGGTGCTCCAAAGCTGCCATTCTTGCCAATACTTAACCGGTCTTGTCATCTCCCCTTTCGTCGATATCATTGTGTAGAATGCAGAGCCAGGTGCTGCACCCTATCCTTATGGGGCAGCTGTTGGTCCTGCATTGCAAGTAATAAAGAGACTGCCCACTCACATTCCAGTGATGGATAGAAGAGGACTAGGAGAGTGACTATCATAAGGCCATGAAGTTAGGGTAGTATCGCTCTGTGTTAGCTCATCACCTAGAAACACAAAGGGCAGTGGGAGTTGAAGGATTTTAATTAATGTATCACTACCTGGAGTTAGGTTTAGGGACAATTTACATCGATGTGTTGCAGCAATGCACACATTACCACAATGCATGTTACATTCCTTGACACATTGCAGTGCTATTTATTTTGAATAGCACCCTAACACACTAAGGTAACAATATACAACATGCTACAATGCATAGCATCTCACCATAGTGCATGGTGGCAAAAATGTTGTGACTTACCCAATTTTTGGGATGTTTTGGTGTAGCAGATGCACATCGATTTTAATTGGCTGCCTTAAAAGTTCTGGAATGTTTTTTTATTTATATTTTAAGAACCACACTTACCTAGGTGGATGCAGCATCAGTCCAAAGCTGCATCTGTCCCCCGCCGGCTCTAAGACTGAGAACCGAGCGATCAATCACCACTTTTGCTCAGTTCTCAGTGCTCTGTAAGCAGAGTGCTGGTGATTGTCAGTCACCGCTGTCTGCTTTGCCCCCCCCCCCCCAGGCTCACTGGAGCACTGGGATGTGGAGGGGGCGGAAGCAGCTGGCTTAGGCCCTCAGCGGCACCCTGAGAGCCTGAGCCAGGTGCCAGTCCAGATCCCAACCATGTGGTCGCGAACTTCCCCAGCCTGGTCCAGCTCTGTAACATCAGCCAACAATGGGCCTTAGCCCTGCACCCCTGTGATCCAAGAGCTTTAGCTGTACTTCTCCTTTAATGCAATGTGCATTCAGGTAATTAGTTCCTTAAATTGTATATATATATATATATATATATAAACATATAACATTAATTTTGTTTGTGGCATACTGCTATGCAACACAACTTGGAGGTTCACTTTAAATATATTTTGTATGAAATATTTTTATAATGTACTAGACAACCTGCTGTAAACATTTTACTGCTAGAAGACAATGGAAGAGATAAAAGCATTGTCACATACATTCTCAGCAGTGATTTGTTGAGTGCCCATAGGAGATAAATGTATCCATATTAAACCTCCACTTTGGAGGTGGTGGGGAAGACGTCTCACTTTATGGAAGGGAACAGAAGAGAGACTTGTCAAGGCACAAAGAAGCCTTCAGCCCGGCTTCAATTATGTGTGTTTATCCTATAAAATGCATTCCACTTTCAGACAAAACCTGAGAAATTAGGCATGAAATAATATATGACACATGAAGTAGCAAGAACAAGATGCAGGTCCTTAGTATGAGCGAATGTTAGGGTAGATCTACCTTTACGCTTACAAAAGCAAAAGGAAAGCAGCCTCTGGAATTTTCATCTGTATTCATCTTGCATGGTCTACAGTCAATGAAATGCTTTCAAGTTTCTATGTTATGTACAGCATCAAAGCAAAAACTGAGCTGTCAGTATAAAATATGATACACAGAGGTGAAATGTGTATGTAAACTATAGAAGTGTTATCAGGGTGGTTGCTAATGCATATCAACCTATTCACTTGAGTCACATTTGGTAGTGCTATTGACTGTCGAAAGAGACAGGTGGTTTAATTTTTGCGTGGCCATAAAGCAAAACAAGACATTCTTCTTTTGGCGTGCAGTTGTTTAACCAAATGTTTTTACTGCTCCCGGGCCATCCAAGTGTACGAGGCCCGAAGGTCAGAGCATAATGAGCTTGGTGGTAACCAAGTTGACTGCAGCAAGAATAACAAGGTGTCTCTGTAGTAACTTTCAATCCTTTTGGGCAAGAATGAATTCACCCAGTCATTTCAAAGGTAGATGTTAAGGGCAGGGCCGCCATCAGGGGGGTACAGGCAGTACACTTGTAAGGGGCCCGTAGGTCCCCAGGGGCCCGGATGGCAACCCCCCCTTTTTTTGTAAGGGGCCCCGGATGGTAACCCCCCTTGTTTATGTCTTTTTTATAAAAAAAAATGTATTTTTTTTATGTAAGGGGCCCAGAGGTCCCCAGGGCCCCGGATGGCAACCCCACCTTTTTTATTTTTTTATAAAAATATTTTTTTTTTGTAAGGGGCACAGAGGTCCCCAGAGGCCCAGAGGTCCCCAGGGCCCCGGTTGGCAACCCCACCTTTTTTATTTTTTTATAAAAAATTTTTTTTTTATAATTGTTTTTTTTGTAAGGGGCACAGAGGTCCCCAGAGGCCCAGACGTCCCCGGATGATAAATCCCCATCTTTAGGTGTTTTTTATTTTTAAAAAAATATATATTTTATTTGTATTTATTTTTTGTAAGGGGCCCAGGATGGCAACACCCCCCACTTCTCAATCCGCGGCTGCCGCCTGTCAGGTCACCTGTGGCCAGGTGACAGATGCACATCGTAGGGGGTTAGGAGTGTACCACAAGGTAGTGAACCCTATGACTGACTGCTGCGGATAGGATACTGAGTGGTTGTGGAAAGCGGGACCAGAAGAGCACAACCGGGATCCACAGGAAGCTAGAGCCGAGATACCCCAGGGCGCGGAGTCTAAGACCCAGCAGGTCTTCTCCAGAGCCTCTAGTGGTGAGGATGTTACGCTGCAGGCTGGGTCCAGGTCGCGACCCCTAGAGTCTCCTAGCTCACGCCTCGTAGGGTAAGGAGGAAAGAGGGGGAGAAGCAGCACAGGATACAAGAGTAGCGAAGGACAAGCCGAAGATCAAGGGTCACAAGCAGACAAGGATAAACAAAGGACAAGCCGAAGGTCAAGGGACACAAGCTGACAGGGATAGTCAGGAACAAGCCAATATCGTAACAGAAAGACAGACGTAGCACACGGCAGGCAGGAACCCAAACACACAATGCTTAACAAACACGTTGATCAGCGAAGCAGGCTTGCAGTGCACAGGTTAATATAGTGTTCTGTGATAGGGCCTGGGGTGGAGTCAGGCTGGGAGGAGATTATAAAGGAAGCCAGGTGAGAGAGAGTCTGGCCTCTAAGATGAACACATGGGAAGGAAGGTAAGCTGACAAACACTACTGCATTTCCATGACACCGCCCCCCCGGGTTCTCCTCTGCTCCAGGGGGCCCATGCCTGAAGCTGTGTAAGGGGCCCCAAAATTCCTGATGGCGGCCCTGGTTAAGGGACTACTATATCAAAAAATGTTGTATCCTTGTAACAGTATAGGATATATTCTTTTAATTAAATCATTCAGTATACAAATTCCTTTTACATGCCTTTATTTATATTTTTCCATATTTACATTTAGGCCAAGCTGTTAACCAAAAGTGACAATTACAGCTGTTGAGAAAATCTGTTATACGAACAGGGTCCATACAAGATTCTGTACGGTTTATATACTATTAAGACTCTTTTTCCAAAAGAATGCAGAACTAAACTCTGCAAAATATTCATCTTCAGGCTTCTAGTGATGTGATGCCTACATCCTTCTCTGGCTACTGTCATATTCTTCTTGGGCTTCTTCCAGGTGCTGGGTTTTCAGCCTAATAATTGGCGAGCAAGGGGAGGTGTCATTTTGCACATGCGCATGGGAGTCAGCCATCCCGGCATAGCCATGGTGTGTCAGGAATACACGCTGAGTTGCACAGGCACAGCTCATTGTACATTCATTAGAAGGCTGTGAGCGGGCAGGTAAATGTGTCCTATGGCATATGAGCCTTGGCATAACTTTTGCAATACAAAGCTGCCTGCTCACAATTTTTAAAGTGTTAGGTTTAGTTCTACTTTAGTGACAAAAGTATAAACAAAACATTTTTCTTGCCTAAAAACAGACATAAACGGAACAGACGTAAACAGACGCCATCAATTTCCATCCATTTAGAGCCCTCTAAATAGAAAATGACACAGAATTGTTCCCTTTAAAAAAAAAAACAGACCTAAACAGACACGGATGTAGATGGACGTAAATAGATGATCATCAATTTACATTCGCAAGCCCAAAGGAATTAATTGCTGTTTGTTTTTCGTTCAAAAAGGGACAGATGAAAAAATAGATGAACAAAACACCCTTGTGAAAGGGCCCTAGACTTTAAATCGATCTAAAGTCAATAAAACAAAAATGTAATATATTGCAGCTTGCCAATTTATTTTTTAGGCTTTTTTCCCTTTTTTTTGCTGTTGATCTGACGAGTAATGCTGCCCATGCACTAGATGAAAAATCGTTATAAAATCTGGCATTTGGACAGTTTGTTCCTTTTTAGCCCAGTTAACCACTTGACCTCTGCAAGATTTACCCCACTTCATGACCAGGCCATTTTTTGCGATACGGCACTGCGTTACTTTGACAATTGTGCGGTCGTGCAACACTGTACCCAAATAAAATTGATGTCCTTTTTTTCCCATTGGTATTTGATCACCTCTGCGTTTTTATTTTTTGTGCTATAAACAAAAAAGATCGACAATTTTGAACAAAAAACTATATTTTTTACTTTCTGCTATAAAACATATCCAATAAAAAAATATAATTTCTTCATCAATTTAGGCCAATATGTATTCTGTTACATATTTTTGGTAAAAAAATTATCCCAATAAGTGAATATTGATTGGTTTGCACAAAAGTTACAGCATCTACAAGTTATGGGATATTTGTTTTTCTACTAGTAATAGTGCGATCAGCGACTTATAACGGGACTGCGATATTTCGGTGGACAAATCAGAGACTAACTGACACTTTTTGGGGACCAGTGACACTAATACAGTGATCAGTGCTAAACATTATACACTGTCACTGTACTAATGAGAGATAACTGTAAAAGTACTTAGAGTTCTACTGCAACCCAATTGATATATAGGAAGTCCATAGAGAGTCCATGAAACATAAAATGTCATAAAAGTCCTTACACTAAGGGGTACCATCACGTGGGAATAGAAGCCAGATTACATCAAGGCTGAATAAAACAGAGGGGAGAGGCACCTCTAAGGGTAGGAGTAAAATGATTTATTGGAAATATGCAATTGGCAACTCACATGTGTGGGAAATTAAAAGGCACATCTGTAAATAAAGGTCCCGAGGAATGTCATCGGAGGAAAGTAACAGATCCTCCGCTCCTGTCTCTGCTGAGCGCTGAGGTCCCGCTAGTCACCGCTGAGATGGAAGAACGGCCATACAGTGGAAGGAGCCAGAACGTGGCTTGGTGCGCAGGTGGCTGGGCGGTGTGAGGCGATGACATTACCAGAGTACGACGCGTTTTGGAGCATGCGCACTGCGTATGTTGCGGCAGCCACGCTCATTTCTCAAGCAATACAAGTGGGTTCATGGACCGGCATTATATGGGAGAGGAGTCAAACAATGCATATGCAGACAGACAGATTTTAAACAATGTGGAAGGAAAGGATAAGAGCAAGCATAATGACAGCAATATAAATATATAAAAAAAAAAAATGGATTAACATAAGGTGACAATCCAGCAGCAGGAAAAACTTATCCATATATACCTATGCTATTATGAGAGAGGTATACGTTACACAGCAAGAAAACATGGATAAACCTAAAAGAAGGCACAATTGACATGTCTTTTTTAAAACAAAAATCTGTTATTATAAAAAGAAAGATAAAAAATAAGGAACAAAGAAAATGTAATAGTAATAAAAAATCTATATAGTTTAATTAATAAAAATAATATATATATATATATATATATATAAATATATATATATTGTGACAGCAGGAAGGTAAAGTCACCTGGTTGCATCCAGGGGGGTAGATATATTTCGCCCAGATTCAGGCTTTACGCCGACTTATACAACTAGGTGGAGAGTTGTATAAGCCCAGCTAAGGCTAGTGGGCTCATGGATGACTCATACCTCTAGGGAGAGTGCTGGGCGTCGTGCAGACAGGGAGTTGATGAGACCAGCTGAAGCTTGTCAGCTCATTTAGGCCTCTATAAGAACTCCCAGCTTCATTAGGGGTTAGCTCATGCCTGGAACCAGACCTGTGTGGACTGTCTAGGGAGAGTGAACCCCTGTGCGGTGAGACAAAGCCTGTGTGGCTATTTGCTTGGACATTTAAAACCAGGGACTTAGGGACTAGGACAGCCCTAGGCTGATCCCAGTTGTTAGTTAGGAAACCTGTATGTTTAGTCAGAGGTCAACTTGACCAGGATTTATTTTGTTTATGTTTCTTTTGCTTTGCTGTGTTTTGTCACTGTAAATAGAAAATAAACCGCACCTTTTTGATTTTGAAAACCACAACCTCCGTTTGCTGGGCCTGTTTTGTGTGGGGAGCCGATCCCGGGGGTCACACACACCCGCTGCCGAGCTAACCCCCTCACAGTTGGTGGAGAACCAGTGGCAGTTTTTTTTAAGCCAGCATGGAGGAGATACTGAAGCAGCTGGCTCTAGCAAATGCCAATCAACAGCAGACAAATGCAGGTTTGCAAAAGAGCCTTGCAGCTCATCAACAGAGCCTTGCAGCTCAACAACAGAACTTCGCAGCCCAGCAGCAAGCTCATCAACAGAGCCTTGCAGCCCAGCAGCAGACAAACGCAACTTTGCAACAGAGTCTGGAGGCTCAGCAACGAGCCCAGCAGCAATCTGAGGCCCGCTTCATAGACCTGTTGCAGAAGCAAGAGCAGAGACTACAACAACAGATGGAAGCAGTAATGCAGCAACGTCCGCAGACCAGTGAGGAAAGCCGTCCCACTAATACCGCGTCCTTTGGGGTGAGTCGTTTATTGACAAAAATGACTGGAGAGGATGATCCAGAGGTATTTTTGACCACATTTGAAAGGACCGCTGAAAGAGAAAAGTGGCCTGAGGAGCAGTGGGCTGGACTGGTGGCTCCTCTGTTAACTGGTGAATCGCAGAAAGCTTACTATGACCTAGAGCCTAACCAAGCAAAAGACTATGTGATGCTAAAAGCTGAAATATTGGCAAGGCTGGGTGTCACCCAGGCTGTCCGGGCTCAGCGTGTGCATAACTGGACTTTCCAGCTTGGAAAACCCCCCAGGTCTCAAATGTATGATCTCATTCACCTGAGCAGAAAGTGGCTACAGCCAGAGACTTTGTCCGCACCAAAGATTGTGGAACGTGTTGTAATGGATCGGTTTTTGAGAGCTCTTCCTACTGCCATCCAAAAGTGGGTAAGCCATGGAGACCCAGAGACGGCCGATGGTCTTGTGGATCGTGTGGAGAAATACTTGGCTACAGAGAACCTGACGGCCTCTTCCAGAGACACTCGGACTTTCCACCCTAAGACCAGACCATCCCCAGGGGCGGATAAGAGGATTCCAAGGGGTGAGGGTGGAGAGAGTGAGAGGGTGGGAGCTCTACCCCAAGTTTGGCGAGAACAGCCTGGGAAATCAGCGGCTCAAGAGGCGGCAAGAAGGATCGTTTGCTACCGCTGCCGGCAAGCGGGACATATTGCAGCCAATTGCCCGGTTGTGGAGGAACCCATGCAGTGTGACTTTCTGACGGGCAGACGTCAGTCGCTGTGTGCGACAGTCGCATGCACTGCCATTCGAGGAACTGAGAAACATTTATGCAAAATGTGTGTTAATGGTAGAAATGTTGTGGTATTGCTGGATTCAGGTAGCCTTGTGACCCTGATAAAGGCTGAGTTAGTTAAAACAGAGGTCTCTGGGAATAGCAAGGTAGCTGTTATTTGTGTGCATGGGGACACCCGAGAGTATCCAGTGACTACAGTGTGTTTCGAGACCCCCAAAGGTACCCTCTCTCATCCAGTGGGCTTAGTATCTCAGTTACCGCATGACGCCATTGTGGGAAGGGATTTTCCGAAGTTCTGGGAACTGTGGGATGATCCTGAGCCCCTCACTGGTGCCCCTATGTACCAGGAATGTGATAGCCAAAACTCCCCTGAGAGTGGTGAGGACTCTCCGGAATTTCCCTTATCAGTATTGGCAGGGGAGACTCAAGAAACTGGAGAGGAGCCCACCTCCTCAGACGAAAACCTACCGTCTGTGGAGTTTTCTGATCTTGAGGTTCACAGGGAAAACTTTGCCACAGAACAGTTGAAAGACCCCGCCCTAATAAAGGCACGGGAAAACGTAGTGAAAATAGATGGCGAGTTAGTGAACCCAGATAATACCTGCACTTACCCATACTTCAGCGTAGAGAAGGACCTACTGTATCGGGTGGCAAAAAGGGCAGAAGAAACCGTTGAGCAGCTTGTGGTGCCCAAACCTTACAGGAAGTTGGTGTTGGAGTTGGCCCATGGGCACATTCTTGGAGGTCATCTGGGGACAGATAAAACCCGAGAGAGGGTATTACAGAGATTCTATTGGCCGGGGGTGATGAAGGACGTAGAAAATTATTGTTCCTCCTGCCCTGTGTGTCAGAGGTCGGCCCCGATGCCACATTTCCGTAGCCCGCTGGTCCCTCTACCCATCATTGAGGTCCCGTTTGAGAGGATCGCCATGGATTTGGTAGGTCCTATAATCAAGTCCGCTAGGGGGCACCAGTACATATTAGTTATAATGGACTATGCCACCCGTTATCCAGAAGCGATCCCTCTCCGAAATACCTCGGCCAAAACCATAGCCAAAGAGCTATCTCTTGTGTTTAGCCGGGTGGGTATTTGTAAAGAACTGCTTACGGACCAAGGTACACCCTTTATGTCCCGGGTTATGAAGGAGCTGTGTAAATTATTCAAAGTGACGCAATTACGTACATCTGTGTATCACCCCCAAACCGATGGGCTGGTTGAAAGATTCAACAAAACCCTAAAACAAATGTTGAAGAAAGTGGTGGATAGAGATGGAAAGGATTGGGACTGTCTACTTCCTTATCTGATGTTTGCTATTAGGGAGGTGCCCCAATCCTCTACGGGATTCTCCCCCTTTGAGTTACTGTATGGGAGACACCCAAGAGGGCTGTTGGATATTGCCAAGGAAACTTGGGAAAGTGAGAGTTCTCCCCACAGGAGTGTGATTGAGCATGTCGCCCTGATGCAAGACCGAATTGCACAGGTAATGCCCATCGTGAAGGAACATTTGGCCCAAGCGCAGTTAGCACAGCAGAGAGTGTACAACCGTGGAGCCAAGACCCGTACCTTTTCCCCGGGGGATAGGATACTGGTACTTGTCCCTACGGTTGAAAGTAAATTCCTTGCCAAATGGCAAGGCCCCTACGAGATAATGGAAAAAGTGAGCGAAGTGAATTACAAGGTCAGACAACCAGGAAGGCGAAAGCCCGAACAGATCTATCACGTTAATCTGTTGAAAGCCTGGAGGGATAGAGAGTCCCTAGTCGCAGACACTTGGTCACCAGCTCAAACTGGTTGCGTGATTCCTGAGGTTGGAATAGCAGCCACCTTGTCACAACCCCAACAACAGGAGGTTAAGGAGTTTGTGCTTCGCAACAAGGAGGTATTCTCTGAGCTGCCGGGACAAACATCTGGGGTAGAGCATGACATCATTACCCCGCCCGGTGAAAGGGTGAAGTTAAAACCCTATCGGATCCCAGAGGCCCGACGGGAGGCAATACGGGAGGAAGTACAGAAAATGCTGAACTTAGGGGTGATAGAGGAGTCCCAAAGTGATTGGTCTAGTCCCATTGTGTTGGTGCCTAAACCGGATGGGAGCTGGCGATTTTGTAACGATTTTCGTCAGTTGAACAAAGTTACAAAATTTGACACCTACCCCATGCCACGTATAGATGAGTTGATCGACCGGCTGGGAACAGCCCGATACATGACGACTCTTGACCTCACAAAAGGGTATTGGCAAATCCCCCTGGCCAAGTCGGCCAAAGAGAAAACCGCATTTGTAACCCCAGACGGGGCGTTCCAATATAAAAGAATGCCGTTCGGGTTACAGAATGCGTCAGCCACATTCCAGCGGAAAATGGACCAGATGCTGAGGCCCCATCGGAAGTATGCTGCGGCTTACCTGGATGACGTAATTGTCCATAGCACAGATTGGGCCTCACATCTGCCAAAAGTGCAAGCAGTCCTGGACTCTGTTCGGGAAGCGGGGTTTACGGCTAACCCCAAGAAGTGTACCATTGGGCAGGAGGAGGCCAAATATCTTGGGTACACCATTGGGAGGGGAGTAATAAAACCCCAACTCAACAAAGTCGAGGCCATCCAGAGTTGGCCACGTCCCAACAGCAAGAAGCAGGTACGAGCCTTTCTGGGAATCGCTGGGTATTATCGGCGATTCATTCCCCACTTTGCTTCTAAGGCTGTGCCCCTAACCAACCTGACGAAGGGGAAAGGGTCGGTCATGATTAAATGGACCCCCGAGGCTGAGGCAGCATTCCAATTCTTGAAACAAGCCTTATGTAGCCAGCCAGTGTTGTACTCACCCGACTTCTCTAAAGACTTTGTCGTACAAAGTGATGCGTCAGATGTGGGGTTAGGAGCAGTATTGTCCCAGGTCTGGAACGGGGAAGAGCACCCAGTCATTTACCTCAGCAGGAAGTTGAAGTCCCATGAGGTAAATTACGCCACCGTTGAAAAGGAGTGTTTAGCGGTGAAGTGGGCTCTAGATTCCCTTCGGTACTACCTGCTAGGTAGGCACTTTGACATGGTTACGGATCACGCTCCGTTAAAGTGGATGGCTCAAAACAAGGAAACAAATAGAAGAGTGAATAGGTGGTTCCTGGCCCTCCAGGAATTCAACTTCACAGTAAAGCATCGCCCTGGCGTTCAAATGGGGAATGTGGATGCTTTGTCTCGAGTACATGAATGCCTGATTGCTGGTGTTCCAACCCCGAGGTTAAAACAAGAGGGGGGGGTATGTGACAGCAGGAAGGTAAAGTCACCTGGTTGCATCCAGGGGGGTAGATATATTTCGCCCAGATTCAGGCTTTATGCCGACTTATACAACTAGGTGGAGAGTTGTATAAGCCCAGCTAAGGCTAGTGGGCTCATGGATGACTCATACCTCTAGGGAGAGTGCTGGGCGTCGTGCAGACAGGGAGTTGATGAGACCAGCTGAAGCTTGTCAGCTCATTTAGGCCTCTATAAGAACTCCCAGCTTCATTAGGGGTTAGCTCATGCCTGGAACCAGACCTGTGTGGACTGTCTAGGGAGAGTGAACCCCTGTGCGGTGAGACAAAGCCTGTGTGGCTATTTGCTTGGACATTTAAAACCAGGGACTTAGGGACTAGGACAGCCCTAGGCTGATCCCAGTTGTTAGTTAGGAAACCTGTATGTTTAGTCAGAGGTCAACTTGACCAGGATTTATTTTGTTTATGTTTCTTTTGCTTTGCTGTGTTTTGTCACTGTAAATAGAAAATAAACCGCACCTTTTTGATTTTGAAAACCACAACCTCCGTTTGCTGGGCCTGTTTTGTGTGGGGAGCCGATCCCGGGGGTCACACACACCCGCTGCCGAGCTAACCCCCTCACAATATATATATATAATTATGATTGCTTTACTGAAAATAGATCTAGCAAATACTATCATAGTATGACTAACCTGACTTAGCACAGTTGCACTTATAGGGGATAGTATATAGTGGAACAAAGTGGGGGGGGGGGAGAAGAGAGAAAAGGGGTACCAGAAAGTTTATATGGAAAAAATATAGATGTATATATACATAGGGGTGATATATTGTACACATTGATAATCATGATCAAAAATATGTAGGTTCCTAGAGCATGGGTATTGGGTCAACCTCATTGTTTCAAAAAGGCATAAACACATGGTATGCTGTGTGTGTGTACAGAGCGAAAAGGCTTATAACTAATGTTTTTTCAAAGGGTACTTACAGGTAAGGTAATGCCACCCCCATTAGACCAGATTCTTGATGGGAAATAAGAACATTATTAGTCAAAAAAGGGGGGGAAGAAGAGGAGTTGAAATAAGTATAATACATAATGAACCACAACAGAATGGGAGAGCTAAAGATTGGTGGCAATTTAAATTCCCTCATTCAAGCCTCCTGGCGAGAGGGTATCAAGATTATAGATCCAGAAGGTTTCTCTAGCACATAATTTTTTGAAACCTTCAGCCTCAGGGAGGGATCTGGGCATCTGTTCATTCGCCCACACCTGAAGTCCAGCAGTAGATTGTTGGTGAAACTCAGCAAAATGTACGTGGGACATTATGTTTGTCCTTACCCTCATCTATGAGTCTTCTATGTTCGCCAAACCGCCGCCTCAAAGCGTGGATGGTGCGGCCAACATAAATCAAGAAAGAAAGAATGCAGAAAGAATTTTTACCATGGGATGTTGTGAATCCATTCAGGAGTTGCCCGCAGTGGGCTTTGTATAGTTTTTTGCATAGATGGTGTCCTCATGGTTGCCCAGTTTTAGGTTCAGGAAGGCCAAGGGTCTGTTACATATGTGAAGGATGGGCCATAAGGGTTATCATTACAGTTATTGACAAATTGATCGATGAGGTCAGCAGATACATCCCAAATGATGATAATATCATCAATTTATCTTCCGAAGAAGACAATGTTAGCAGAAAAAGGATTCCGTCATCAAATGTTGTTTTCCCAAAACCCCTTAACCAGATCGGCGTAGGATGGTGCAAAATTTGCCACCATGGCAGTGCCCTGTTGCTGCAGATAAAAATCACCATCAAAATTAAAATAATTATGCGTTAGGCAAAATTTTGTTTCCAAGATGAAAACAGACTGTCTGGGGTTGGTTAGTGGGTCTAGAGCAAGAAAAGATTCTAGGGCTAACAAACCAAAACTTTGGGGAATTGAAGTGTATAAGGATTTAACATCCAGGGAGAGCCACACATAGGTGGACTCCCACCTGTATGGGGACAGAAGTTTTAGAAGATGCGTACCATCCCTGATATAGGTTTGCAACTGATGGACCAAAGGCTGTAGGTACTGATCTACATATTGGCTAAACCTAGTGGTCACACTGTCCATTGCAGCCACTATTGGCCTACCTGGGGGGAATCTGCAGATTTTTTTGAACCTTAGGGAGGTGATAAAAATAGGGAATCTAAAATAATTCCCTACAGAAGAATGAAGCCTCCGTTTTGTTAATGATTCCACTTTCCAGTGCTGATTTTACTAGAAAGTCGGCTTCATGCGTAAACTCGGCTGTGGGATCTTTCTTGAGTTGCCTATTGGCTTCTGCTATATAATCAGCTCTATTTTGTAGGACTATCCCTCCCCCTATCTGCAGATTTTATGATAATATTCAATGCTTGCATCAGTGAATCTAGAGCTTTTATTTCGGATGGGGAGAAGTCGTCTCCTCAGACCACTCAGCCATCTGTGCACCAAGCCTCACTCTGGTTCCTGCTACCATTCTTCCATCTCAGCAGTGACTAACGGAACCTCAGTGCTCAGCAGAGACAGGAGCGGAGGAACTGTGACTTTCCACCTATGACATTCCTAGGGACCTTTACTTACAGATGTGCCTTTTAATTTCCCACACATATGTTGCCAATTGTATATTTCCAATAAATAATTTTACTCCTACACTTAGAGGCACCTCTCCACTCTGTTTTATTACCTGTGTGCCTAGCCTGTGCTTTCTCACTGGGTGGGAGGTGCTTTTACTATGGGAAGGCATAGATCCGTGTTTCTGCTTTGCAGAGATACGGGATAAATGCCTTTCCGCCTCATGAGGCTGATCATCTGTCTGGACAGTGCTGGTTGGCCCTGTGCTGATCACAGGCACTCACCCAAGAAAAAAAAAAAACTCTCTAGCAATATGCACCAAACTGAGCATGTGCAGCCTGACTCCAGTAACTCTGTCTTATTCAGACCTGTTTTGAAGTCAGTGGAAGAAGAGGAGGATCAGAGGAGACAGGATCAAACATCCTTTTACACAATGTGGGGGATTAACCCCCTAGGTTCCACAGTGAGTATAACAACCATGCTTTACTGCATATACAGATTTTACTGTTGTGGGTTTAGTAACACTTTAATAGCAAGGACTGCAATGTATGTGTGCAGTTTGAATTTGTGGTTGTCTGAGGCAACATTTCTCAGTTTTAATTTTAATGATGGTGATTTAAGCTGAAAGTACCGTATATACTCAAGTATAAGCCGAGTTTTTCAGCACATTTTTTTGTGCTGAAAATGCCCCCCTTGGCTTATACTTGAGTCACCTTTTTGCGCCTGATCTCCTGGACTTTGGGGACAAGGTACCGGCCAAACGTGGCACACATGTAGCCCCACTCTTCCTCTACAAGTGTGCAAAGTTTGTTGTCCGGGGGACCTACGGCCGGGGAGCAACGATTTTTCAAACCCGGGCACCCCTTCCATAGACTCCCATGTTAAACGGTAATTTCTCCGGTAACTTTGGGGACCCAGTACCGGCTGGCCGTAGGTCCCCTGGACCCAAAACTCGGCACACATGTAGCCCCAGTTCTCCTCTACAAGTTTGCTGTCTGGGGGACCTACGGACGGGGAGTACCGATTTTCAAAGCCGGGCACCCCTTCCATATATTCCTATGTTAAACGTAAGTCTAGTCACGGGCACAGTGAGGCATGGGCACAGTGAGGCACAGTGAGGCATGCAGATGGACACCCTAGGCTTGTACTCGAGTCAATAAGTTTTCCCATTTTTTTGTGGTAAAATTAGGTGCCTCGGCTTATATTGGGGTCGACTTATACTCGAGTATATACGGTATGTTTTCTATATGTGACTTTTCATAGAATTTTTGAGCTTTGGGTTTAAGATTTAATAAAACAAACATTGTTTTTTGCATAATACTGTATAGCCATTTCTTTCTTTTTCTTTATTATGGAATAAGGAATAACTTAAAGGAGTTGTAAAGGCAGAAGGCTTTTTATCTTAACACATTCTATGCATTAAGATAAAAAGCCTTGTGTGTGTGTAGCAGCCACCCCAGCACCCCCTAATTACTTACCTGAGCCCTATCTCTCTCCAGCGATGTCCACGAATGTCTGCATCCATCTGCATCCAGAATGTCTGCTGGGTCTGCATCCATTTAGATGTGATTTCCTATTGGGAGTATCTTACCAAAAATTACATTTTTGTTGCAGGGGATGCCAAAGATCTGACTTGTATCTTAGTGTAGACTTCTGGGAAAATCAGGGAGCCAATCACACAAGCAGGAAATGATGTTCTGTCTACAGAACACCTCCAGGTAGCCATATTGCGTTTTACAGAAAATTACAGCGCTGCAGATTGGAGAGGAAAGATAGGTTTTAATAACATTCAATTACAATATGACTTGCGTCGCAATTGTTCATGCTATATTATTGTTTTTTTATTTGCAATTTCTTTCCTCATGAAAGTGCAGTTAGACCCCTTTTACACAGGGGCGGTTTTCAGGCACTTTAGCACTAGAAATAGCCTCTGCTTAGGACCTGAAAACTGCCTCCTATTCATTCCAGTGTAACTTTTCACACTCAGGCGGTGCGCTTGAGGGACGTTACCAAAAGTTCTGCAAGTAGCATCTTTGGGGGCAGGTTGGGAGCGCTGTATTTAGGGTTAAAAGCGCCCCGCTAGCGGCCGAAAAGTGCCGTAAAAGTGCTGCTTAAACAGCGCCAGTAAAACGAGAGGCGCTTTACTGCTAACGGCCGTTGCTTTTAGTGTGAAAGCACTCTTACCCTTTGGGCATTTTTGCTGATTTATTTTCCCCTTAGACAAAAGAAGCAGTTAACTCGTCATGTTTTTCCTGGAGTTCTGCCTTAAAGGAGAATGAGGTTTACCTGCCAACATGGTACCGTAACAGATTTTAGAGACCCTGTGCCAATTTACTGTTACATACTTTGTGAAAATCTACTTTCTTTTGTTCCACTATTAAGCCTGTTTTCTATAGAGATGACTCTAAGAAGTTGTGTTGCCCTTGAGGATGTGCACAGCACTTGTTCCCCTTTTTGGGCATCTGGATAAGAGCTGCCAATTGCTGAAGCATACATGTAGTCATTCCTTTGAGAGTCATCTGATCTGAAACCTGTGAAGGGGAGAAATATTCACTTGTAATCATCGCTATAAATAAATGTTCAATTCCTTGAGAGTTCCATTGAAACTGTCCTGTTGTCCCATCATTATGATGGGTTGCCTCATTGTCAAAATTAATGTAGAGGAGGCAGGACAGGATGGGCAATCTTTGGCATTATCAAGAAGTATTGATTCAATGCCTGTCAGAATGACCCATGGACGGCATTAGAGGCTGCTGTCACATTTAGGTGCCTACACTTTACAATTCCAATAATTCTGGAGCTACCTTCCAATGTATTGTAACTGTACTGCCTCCTTTTATTTAGTAACGCTTTGCACAACTGTTTCCACCATAAAACCCTATATAATAATAATACTACTAATAATAATGCAATGTGTGCCCCCCACCCTCTAATGTACCATAAAGCTTAGGGAATGAGTTTCCCTCCACTGACCTTCATCATCCAATCATTTGCAAGCAAAAATGTTGTTTTTGTTTCTATTTTAGTTGCGTGTGATTGGGTATTCTTTGCAAACATTCACTAAGTTCTGGAGCAAATTCCCTTGCAAAGCGAATAGTCTATTTGTCTTTACTAAATCAACCCTCCAATGTCAATAAGCATAAACATTGCATTGTGGGATGGGGGGGGGCATGTCAGGGCAGAAGTTTTGATTTGCATATTGATCACACCAGAGTTTGGAGGCTCGAAGAGCACCACGGAGGAGCGTTCTATGTGCTGCAGCTCTTAGGTGCCTACTTTCAGCTTATTATTCTTTATGCACAACTTTATCTTGATGACAGGTTTACTGCAGAGGTTCTTCAGCAAGGTTGGCATTGGCTAGAAATTTATGGAGAGTCTTTACAAGTTGTAAATCCTCTGGAAGAAATTTCAATTAAAAAAGTTTCCTAAATTTGAATAAAATCCAATTCCAGAACTATACTTAGGCAAGTTAGGAAAATACATTTGGTGGTCACAAGGTAGGAAGTTTTATGTACAGTGGGGAGAACAAGTATTTGATACACTGACGATTTTGCAGGTTTTCCTACTTACAAAGCATGTAGAGGTACTCTTCAACTGTGAGAGACGGAATCTAAAACAAAAATCCAGAAAATCACATTGTATGATTTTTAAATAATTAATTTGCATTTTATTGCATGACATAAGTATTTGATCACCTACCAACCAGTAAGAATTCCGTCTCTCGCAGACCCGTTATTTTTTCTTTAAGAAGCTCTCCTGTTCTCCACTTATTACCTGTATTAACTGCACCTGTTTGAACTCGTTACCTGTATAAAAGACACCTGTCCACACACTCCAACCTCTTCACAATGGCCAAGACCAGAGAGCTGTGTAAGGACATCAGGGATAAAATTGTAGACCTGCACAAGGCTGGGATTGGCTACAGGACATTAGGCAAGCAGCTTGGTGAGAAGGCAACAACTGTTGGCGCAATTATTAGAAAATGAAAGAGGTCCAAGATGATGGTCAATCTCCCTCGGTCTGGGGCTCCATGCAAGATCTCACCTCGTGGGGCATCAATGATCATGAGGAAGGTGAGGGATCAGCCCAGAACTACACGGCAGGACCTGGTCAATGACCTTAAGAGAGCTGGGACCACAGTCTCAAAGAAAACCATTAGTAACACACTACGCCATCATGGATTAAAATCCTGCAGCGCACGCAAGGTCCCCCTGCTCAAGCCAGCGCACGTCCAGGCCCTTCTGAAGTTTGTCAATGATCATCTGGATGATCCAGAGGAGGAATGGGAGAAGGTCATGTGGTCTGATGAGACAAAAATAGAGCTTTTTGGTCTACACTCCACTTGTCGTGTTTGGAGGGAGAAGGATGAGTACAACCCCAAAAACATCATCCCAACCGTGAAGCATGGAGGTGGAAACATTCTTTGGGGATGCTTTTCTGCAAAGGGGACAGGACGACTGCAACATATTGAGGGGAGAATGGATAGGGCCATGTATCACGAGATCTTGGCCAACAACCTCCTTCACTCAGTAAGAGCATTAAAGATGGGTCGTGGCTGGGTCTTCCAGCATGACAACGACCCGAAACACACAGCCAGGGCAACTAAGGAGTGGCTCCGTAAGAAGCATCTCAAGGTCCTGGAGTGGCCTAGCCAGTCTCCAGACCTGAACCCAATAGAAAATCTTTGAAAGGAGCTGAAAGTCCATATTGCCAAGCGACAGCCCTGAAACCTGAAGGATATGGAGAAGCTCTGTATGGAGGAGTGGGCCAAAATCCCTGCTGCAGTGTGTGTAAACCTGGTCAAGAACTACAGGAAACGTATGATCTCTGTAATTGCAAACAAAGGTTTCTGTACCAAATATTAAGTTCTGCTTTTCTGATGTATCAAATACTTATGTCGTGCAATAAAATTCAAATGAATTACTTAAAAATTATATAATATAATTTTCTGGATTTTAGATTCTGTCTCTCACAGCTGAAAAGTACCTATGATAAAAATTACAGACCTCTACATGCTTTGTAAGTAGGAAAACCTGAAAAATCGGCAGTGTATCAAATACTTGTTCTCCCCACTGTATGTCATACAGAACTTTACAATGTGATGAAACCTTACATAGATTGTCATGGATATGCATTAATGTCTGTCTGCCATCTTACCTTCCTCCTCATGTGTTCATCTAGAGACCAGACCTCCTTCACCTGGCTTCCTTTATAATCTCCTCCCAGCCTGACTCCACCCCAGGCCCTATCACAGAACACTATATTAACCTGTGCACTGCAAGCCTGCTTTGCTGATCAACGTGTTTGTTAGGCATTGTGTGTTTGGGTTCCTGCCTGCCGTGTTCTACGTCTGTCTCTCTGTTACGTTATTGGCTTTTCCCCGACTATCCCTGTCTGCTCGTGACCCTTGACCTTCGGCTCGTTCTTCGTTATCCTTGTCTGCTTGTGGCCCCTGACCTTCAGCTTGTTATTCGGTTCTCTCTTATCGTGTGCTGCTGCTTCCCCTCTTTTCCCCTTATCCTACGGGGCGTGAGCTAGGAAACTCCAGGGGCCGCGACCTGGTCCCAGCCTGCAGCTAACATCCTCACCCCTAGAGGCCCTGGAGAAGTCCAGCTGGGTCTTAGACTCCGCGCCCTGGGGAATCTTGGCTCTAGCTTCCGTTTGGATCCCGGTTGTGCCCCTCTGGTCCCGCTTTCCACAACCACCCAGTTTCCTATCCGCAGAAGCCAGCCATAGGGTTCACTACCTCGCGGTGCACTCCTGTCCCCCTACGGTGTGCATCTGTCACCTGGCCACAGGTGACCCTGACAGTTTGATCAGCCATGAACCCGGCTGACATCCCGCTCCCCGCGGATGATCCATTGCAGGGCATAGTTCGCAGACTTGAGACCCAGGAATCAAATCAGACTCAGGTGATGCGATTCCTCCAGGATCTGGCTTCTCGATTCGAGCAGCTTCAGGTCTCCTTGGGAACCCCGAATCCGCAACCCCAAGTACAACCAGCGGCTGTACCTATCGCACCAGTCGCAGCCTCACACTCACTAAGATTGCCAGCTCCGTCCCGTTTCTCTGGGGACTCCAAGGCCTGCAGGGGGTTTCTCAGCCAATGCACAATTCATTTTGAGCTTCAGCCTCAAAGCTTCCTGTCTGACCGGGCTAAGGTAGCCTATATCATTTCCCTCCTCTCCGGTGAAGCTTTGGCCTGGGCTGCCCCCCTGTGGGAGAGGAACGATCCGGTGGTTTCCAGTCTGTCCGATTTCTTGAAGCTCTTTCGTAATATCTTCAGCGGCTAGTGCTGTCTTACGTCTTCGCCAAGAATCTAGTTCAGTGGGGCAATATGCTCTTCAGTTCCGTATCCACACAGCTGAATTGAGCTGGAATAATGAGGCCCTGGTCGCTACCTTTTTACATGGCCTCTCTGACCGAGTGAAAGACGAATTAGCGGGAAGAGCCATTCCCGTCGGTCTGGACGATGTAATTTCATTATGCAACCAGATCGACATTCGTTTTCAAGAGAGGTCCTTAGAAAAAAGACGCCAGCACTCTCTGGGTCCTAGCCAGTCTGAGCTCCCCTCCCTTCATTCCGTGGAGCATCCTCTACCTGCTGAAGAACCTATGCAGCTGGGCCAGACCAGACTAACCCCCGAAGAACGTGCTAGGCGCAGAACTCTGGGCTTGTGCCTCTATTGTGGGGGCAAGGGTCATTTTCGTGACTCCTGCTCGCTTCGTCCGGGAAACGCTCGGGTCTAATACATTTGGAAGGTGGAGTATTGGACCCAGAAACATCACCTTCTCGCCTGCTCTTGCCGGTGTTCCTTCATGTAGGCACTTCTCCTCAGTCAACCCTTGCATACCTGGATTCCGGGGCTGCCGGCAATTTTATGGATTGGAGAACTGCTTCTTCTATGAAGCTTACCCTTTCACCTCTCACTACCCCATTGGTAGTCTCGGCAATTGATGGCACTGTTCTCCCAGGGGGCCCTATTCGCTTCCAGACGCTACCCATTAGGATGTCGGTAGGGATTCTCCACCAGGAGTGGATATCCTTTCTTATTCTACCCAAGGCCTCCACCCCAGTTGTATTGGGCCTCCCTTGGCTACAGCTCCACTCTCCACATGTGGACTGGGTCTCTGGGCAGATCCTGGCCTGGGGTTCCTCATGTTTCTCGTCGTGTCTTCTCAAGGTGACCCCCAAGGAGAGTCTTCCGGTTGCTGCCACTTCTGTTTCTTCTGATCTTCCTGCTGCATACAGCGATTACCGGGATGTGTTCTGTAAGAAATCAGCTGAGGTGCTTCCTCCCCACAGGTCTTTTGACTGTGCTATTGATCTTGTCCCCGGAGCAACTCTACCCAGGGGTCGTACCTACCCTCTGTCCATCCCAGAGACCCAGGCCATGTCGGAGTATGTCGCAGAGAATCTGGAGAGAGGTTTCATCCGGAAATCCTCATCGCCTGCAGGGGCAGGGTTCTTTTTTGTTGCCAAAAAGGATGGTACCTTAAGACCCTGCATCGATTATCGGGGTTTAAATGCGGTTACTATTAAAAATCGATACCCCTTACCCTTAATATCTGAGCTATTCGATAGGTTGAAGGGTGCCTCCATTTTCACCAAGTTGGATCTCAGAGGCGCGTACAATCTCATTCGAATACGGGAGGGTGACGAATGGAAGACTGCATTCAACACTAGAGACGGGCATTACGAATATCTGGTGATGCCTTTTGGTCTGTGTAATGCTCCAGCCGTGTTTCAAAACTTTGTCAATGAAATCTTCAGAGATCTGCTGTACCAGTTTGTTGTCATCTATCTGGATGACATTCTGATCTTTTCTGAAAATCTGCTCGTCCACAGAAACCATGTCCGCACTGTACTTCAACGTCTTAGAGAGAACAATCTCTATGCCAAGCTGGAGAAATGTTCCTTTGAATGTTCTGAGGTCCTGTTTTTGGGGTGCTTCGTCTCATGTTCGGGTCTTCGTATGGACCCTGGGAAGGTCTTGGCTATCACCAACTGGCCTCTTCCTGCTAGCCTCAAGGCCACACAGCGCTTTCTTGGCTTCACTAATTATTATAGGCAGTTCATAAGGAATTATTCTTCCATTGCCGCGCCTATTATCGCTTTGACCAAGAAGGGTGTGAATGCCAGAGACTGGCCTCCCGAAGCTGTCTCTGCATTTCACAACCTGAAACAGGCCTTTGTTTCTGGCCCCCTCTTGAGGAGACCAAATCCTGGGAATGCATTTTTTATTGAAGTGGACGCTTCCTCAATGGGGGTGGGAGCTGTGCTTCTTCAAATCTTTGAGAAGAGACGCCAACCATGTGCGTTCTTCTCCAAAAAAAATTCTCAGGCAGAGAGGAATTATGCCATCGGTGATCGGGAACTTCTCGCAATTAAATTGGCGTTAGAGGAGTGGCATCATCTCTTGGAGGGTTCCCCTCACTCCATAACGATCTTTACCGATCACAAGAATTTACAGTATCTACAGAATGCTAAACGTCTGAATCCTAGACAGGCCAGGTGGAGTCTCTTCTTTGCCCGTTTTAATTTCACGATTACCTACAAACCTGGTTCCTGCAACGGTCGGGCTGATGCGCTCTCTAGGTCATTTGACACTTTGGACGAGGAGTCCGCCCCTGAACCTGAGCCGATCATTCCCACCTCATGCATTGTTGCCCACTCTACCACCCTGAAGTCAAAAATTCCGCCTGGTAAGACCTTTGTCCCCACTGAGCTAAGAGCTAAGATCCTTCATTGGGGACATGATTCCAAGGTGGCAGGGCATTCTGGATTCCTCCGATCCTTCCTACTCATCAGTCGTCACTACTGGTGGCCTAATCTCCGCTCAGACGTCAAAGACTACTTTAAAGCTTGTCTTGTCTGTGCTCAGTCCAAATCCTCCACACAAGCTCCTGCTGGTCTCCTCATGCCCTTGCCCATTCCTAAGGAACCCTGGGCCCATATTGCCATGGATTTTATCACCGATCTCCCACTGTCTGAGAATAATACAGTCATTTGGGTGGTAATCGATCGATTCTCCAAGATGGCTCATTTTGTTCCTCTTCCTGGTCTTCCTTCTGCCCCTGCCTTGGTTCCCATTTTCATTCGGGAAATTCTCCGCCTACATGGGGTCCCTTGTCATATTGTTTCCGACAGGGGAGTCCAATTCACGTCACGTTTTTGGAGAGCCTTTTGCAAATCCCTCAATATTGTCTTGGATTTTTCTTCTTCTTACCATCCCCAATCCAATGGACAGACTGAGAGGGTTAATCAGGAGTTAGAGGTCTTTCTTCGCACCTTTGTGTCTTCTCACCATGACGATTGGTCCTCTCTACTCCCGTGGGCAGAATTCTCCGATAACAATCATGTGAATACCAGTTCGCAGAAGACACCCCTTTTCACAGTTTATGGAAAACACCCTCAACTTCCTCTTCCCATGATCTGTTCTCCAGACATTCCAGCTTTGGCTTCGGTTCAGGAGTCTCTCAATTCCGTTTGGGGTCACGTTCATGATTCCCTCCGGGCAGCTGCTGAAAAGTTCAAAGGCTTTGCCGACCGCCGCAGGCGTAAACCGCCTTCTCTTCAGCCAGGGGACAAAGTCTGGCTCTCTACCAGGAACATCAAGCTCCGAGTTCCTTCTCTGAAGTTTGCTCCACGATTCATCGGTCCATACACGGTAACTGCTAAACTGAATCCGGTTTGTTTCAAACTCCAGATTCCTAAGAGCCTTAAAATCACTAACTCCTTTCATGTTGCTCTTCTAAAGCCTTTAGTCCTCAATAAATTCTCTCGTCCTCTCCCTACCGTGGCGCCTGTCTCTGAGGATAATCAGGAGTACGAGATCAGTCAAATTCTGGACTCCCGACTCTGTAAAGGCGTTCTTCAGTACCTCGTTCATTGGAAAGGGTTTGGTCCTGAGGAGAGGTCTTGGATCACTGCATCTGAGGTCTTTGCACCTCGTCTGTTAAAGGAGTTTCATCTGAAGTTTCCCTCTAAACCTGGGCCCAGGCGGGGAAGGGGGAGGCCTCGTAAGAGGGAGGGTACTGTCATGGATATGCATTAATGTCTGTCTGCCATCTTACCTTCCTCCTCATGTGTTCATCTAGAGACCAGACCTCCTTCACCTGGCTTCCTTTATAATCTCCTCCCAGCCTGACTCCACCCCAGGCCCTATCACAGAACACTATATTAACCTGTGCACTGCAAGCCTGCTTTGCTGATCAACGTGTTTGTTAGGCATTGTGTGTTTGGGTTCCTGCCTGCCGTGTGCTACGTCTGTCTCTCTGTTACGTTATTGGCTTGTCCCCGACTATCCCTGTCTGCTCGTGACCCTTGACCTTCGGCTCGTTCTTCGTTATCCTTGTCTGCTTGTGGCCCCTGACCTTCAGCTTGTTATTCGGTTCTCTCTTATCGTGTGCTGCTGCTTCCCCTCTTTTCCCCTTATCCTACGGGGCGTGAGCTAGGAAACTCCAGGGGCCGCGACCTGGTCCCAGCCTGCAGCTAACATCCTCACCACTAGAGGCCCTGGAGAAGACCAGCTGGGTCTTAGACTCCGCGCCCTGGGGAATCTTGGCTCTAGCTTCCGTTTGGATCCCGGTTGTGCCCCTCTGGTCCCGCTTTCCACAACCACCCAGTTTCCTATCCGCAGAAGCCAGCCATAGGGTTCACTACCTCGCGGTGCACTCCTGTCCCCCTACGGTGTGCATCTGTCACCTGGCCACAGGTGACCCTGACATAGATTTTGCCTCCTCCACCTATAATGGTTTCAAGCAGTGGCGGCCCATCCACCAGGGGCGCTGCCCCCCTAATCCATGCGCCCGGCCCCCAATCTACATGCTGGGCGCCGGAGGAATGGATTCCAATGGGGTTTTTATTTTTTAGAAGCACGTGATTAGAGCCTGAGGCTCTAATTGGCTTAAAAAAAAGGGTAGGCTCGGGGCGCAGTGTCAATAGCGAATTAATATTCGCTATGGTCTTCCTGATTCTTCTCACAGCTTTTCATGAAGTGGGTCCTTATACCCGATTGCTAAGAGGAGAAGTGATCACATTGTCCGCCCCGCCCCCCCCAAAATATACAGAATCAGCTGCCACTTGTTTCAAGTGTATCTGAATCCAAAAACGGAATTTAATATGAAGCAGTTTAGATGTGGTGACTGCATTTGTTTACTTTTTTCCTTTGTCTTCTCCTTGTGCTCTTGTGAGTAACACACTTCCTGTCCTAGAGGTACAATGCATGTCAATGCACCAAATGCACTGTATCTATAGAGAAGTAATGTTGGAGCTGATCATCTACTGGACCTATAGAAGTCTATAAAGTTCTACCATGCACACGTGGATATGGGAACAAATAAGCTGACCAGATGAATGGAAAAACTGTTGTGGGCTCTGGCAGCCAGAACTCAATGGTATTGAGCTCTGAATGGGTGTGCGACTCAATTCCAATCAGGTTCAGGTTATAAAACTTTATTTGAAACCTTCCATACTCTTTAAAGTAGATTTAAACATTAACTAGGTGTTTTTGCTAAAGCATTGTGTATTATAAACTGCATTTTTTTCTTTGTTATATAATTTCTTTGTTTTTCAGGGACTTCCTGTCTATATGTACTTGCTATAGGGGCTGTTGCACAATATTGCTCTGGACCAGCTTCCTCAAAGTAACAACAGTGGGCATTTTCTATGCTAGATTTATCTCCAAAGCTGCGTGTAGTCTCCACCATGCGCCAGGGGCTCGTGTGACAACAATGTAGAAGGACAATTAGGGGACAGTTGTCACCCCATAACAGGAGATGTCTAAACAAGGACCTTCTCAGCAGGATCATCAGAAATCCCTTTATTGAGAGATGCATAATTAAAAAGATTATAAACAAGTTTTGAAGTTACATTAATGTGGAAAAGCTTATATGAGATTTTAGTGACTTGGTTTAGATCTACATTAAAAACAGAATTACAACCAAAAAATAAGATAAAGATTAATAGCCCATTAGTAGATAAAATACCCAAACCAGCTTTTGCTGCAATATTGATCTTGAGTTCAGAAATTTCCCTTGTTTCATTTTTGCTTTAGGATGTGCTACAGGGTAAGTGCCAATTACAAATAAAAACAATCATACAGTATAAATTTCCAGCAAATTACATTTCATTACAGGTGTCATGGTTATGCAGTAATGTTTGTCTCTCAGCTTACCCCTTCTCCATGTGTTCACCTTAGAGGCCAGCCACTCTCACCTGGCTGCTTAAATAATCTCTCCTCCAAGCATGGCTACACCCCAGGCCCTATCAGGGAACAATATATTGACCTGTGCACTGCAAGCCAGCCGTGCTGATCAACGTTGTTTGTTAAGCTATTGTGTGTTTGGGTTCCTGCTTGCCCTGTGCTACATCTGTCTCTATTTTACCGATCTTGGCTTGTTCGACTATCCCTGTCTGCTTGTGACCTTGACCTTTGGCTTGTCCTTTGTTTATCCTTGTCTGCTAGTCACCCCAACGTTTGGCTTATCCCCTCACTATCCCTTGTATCCTGAGCTGCTGCTTCCCCTTTATCCTCTATAGCCTACTGTGAGCGTGAGCTGGGGGACTCTGGGGGCCGCGACATGGATCCAGTTGCAGCCCAGTCCATCCTCACCACTAGAGGCTCTGGTGAACACCTGCTGGATCTTAGACTCCGCGCCCTGGGGTATCTTAGGCTCTGTGGGATCCCTGTTAGTGCTCCAGTGGACCGGTCTTCCTTAATCACTCAGTGTTCCATCCGCAGCAGTCAGCCATAGGGTTCACTACCTTAGTGGTTGACTCCTGACCCCAACGGTGTGCATCTGTCACCTGGCTTCAGGTGACCTGACAGTTTGATCAGCCATGGACCCAGCTGATGTACTGCTTACCCGCAGATGATCCGTTGCAGGGCATAGTCCACAGACTTGAGACCCAGGAATCTAATCAGACCCAGGTGATGCGATTCCTTCAGCATTTGGCCTCCTGTTTTGAACAGGTTCAGGCCTCCTTAGGACCCCCGGTTCAACAACCTCAACCGCTATCAGCGGCTGCACCCAGTCCGGTCGCAGTCGCAGCCACACATTCACAACTGCCAGCTCCGTCCCGTTTCTCTGGGGACTCCAAGGCCTGCAGGGGGTTCCTTAGCCAATGCACTATTCATTTTGAGCTCCAGCCCCAAAACTTTCTGTCTGATCGGGCAAAGGTCTGCTACTGTGGGACAGTATGCTCTTCATTTCCGCATACTGACGGCTGAGTTGAGCTGGAACAATGAGGCCTTAGTCGCAACCTTTTTGCATGGCCTTTCTGGCAGAGTGAAGGATGAATTAGCAGGAAGAACCATCCCCACTGATCTGGGCGAAGTTATCTCATTGTGTAACCAGATCGATATTCGCTTTCAGGAAAGGACCCTAGAAAAGCGATGCCAGCACTCATTGGTTCTTAGTCAGCCTGAGCTCCCCTCTCTTCGACCCGTGGAGCATCTCCTGCCAGCTGAGGAACCCATGCAGCTGGGTCGGACCAGGCTATCCCCCGAGGAACGTGCTAGGCGCAGAACTCTGGGCCTGTGTCTCTACTGTGGGGGCAAAGGTCATTTTTGTGACACTTGCTCTCTTTGTCCAGAAAAACTTTTGGGTCCAATACATCTGGAAAGTGGATTATTGGACCCAGAAATATCACTTTCACCTTCTCGTCTTCTTCTTCTTTCTGTGTTCCTTCATGTTGGTGCTTCTTCTCATTCGGTCTCAGCATATCTGGATTCCGGAGCCGCTGGCAATTTCATGGACTGGGAAATCGCATTGGCCATGAGACTTACCCTTTTTCCCCTCACCACGCCATTGGTGGTCTTGGCGATTGATGGCACTGTTCTCCCAGGGGGTCCTATCCGCTTCCAGACCCTCCCTGTTAAGATGTCGCTAGGGACGCTCCACCAGGAGTGGATATCCTTCCTTATCTTACCCAAGGCCTCAACTCCTATAATTTTGGGTCTTCCTTGGTTACGGCTTCATTCTCCACATGTTGACTGGACTACTGGACAGATTCTGGCTTGGGTTTCCTCCTGTTCCTCGTCCTGCCTGCCCAAGGTTGTCCCAAAAGAGAAACTTCCTGTTGCCACCATCCCAATATCTTTTGCTCTTCCTACTGCATATAGTGATTTCTGGGATGTGTCCTGCAATAGTCGGGCTGATGCACTCCCTAGGTCATGTGGCACTCTGGATGAGGAGCCCACCTGTGAACCTGAGCCGATCCTTTATTCCAGTTTGCGTAACCATTTACCTTTGTCTGTCCTTAAACACCCTTGGACACACAGCCAGGCTAGCTTGTCTGCAAGTTCTGCAGTCAATACGCCTTGCGATGCGATTCAGGTAGTCGCTACACCTGACCATGCTATTCATTCGGCCTTTGAACTAGTTATGCCAGTCCAGCCCATGCCCAGTGAACCTCCTACCTTTTCTTATTCAGGACCTTCTGCAACCTCGCCTCACCCTAATACTGTTACGTCCATTCGAACCTGTCTAAGGGGTTCAATCCATCCTCATTCTGCTGGTCTTTCAGCTATCCAGCTGGACTCCTGTGACATGTCACCTTCTAACCAACCTGACCTCAGGGTTCCACTGACATCTGCCCAGTCTGATGGTCCTGTGCTAGATGCCCAGTTCATCTTTAAGGGTCTGGGGGACCCTCCTCAGATTCCTGTTGATCCTCTCATGCCCTTGCTTATTCCTAAAGCTTTTGGTCCTCAATAAATCCTCTCGTCCTCTCCCTACCTCGGTTCCGGTCTCTGAGGATAATCTAAAGTACGAGGTTAGACAAGTTCTGGACAGGCATTCTTCAGAACCTTGTGCATTGGAGAGGGTTTGGTCCTGAGGAGGCATCTTGGATCGCTGCATCTGAAGTTATTGCACCTCGTCTGTTGAGGAGGTTTCATCTGCGATTTCCCTTTAAGCCTGGGCCCAGGCGGGGGAGGGGGAGGGCCCATGAGAGGGGGGGGGTACTGTCATGGTTATGCAGTAATGTTTGTCTCTCAGCTTACCCCTTCTCCATGTGTTCACCTTAGAGGCCAGCCACTCTCACCTGGCTGCTAAATAATCTCTCTTCCAAGCATGGCTCCACCCCAGGCCCTATCAGGGAACACTTTATTAACCTGTGCACTGCAAGCCAGCCGTGCTGATCAACGTTGTTTGTTAAGCATTGTGTGTTTGGGTTCTTGCTTGCCGTGCTATGTCTGTCTCTGTTTTACCGATCTTGGCTTGTTCTCGACTATCCCTGTCTGCTTGTGACCTTGACCTTTGGCTTGTCCTTTGTTTATCCTTGTCTGCTAGTCGCCCCGACGTTTGGCTTATCCCCTCACTATCCCTTGTATCCTGAGCTGCTGCTTCCCCTCTATCCTCTATAGCCTACTGTGAGTGTGAGCTGGGGGACTCTGGGGGCCGCGACCTGGATCCAATTGCAGCCCAGTCCATCCTCACCACTAGAGGCTCTGGCGAACACCTGCTGGATCTTAGACTCCGCGCCCTGGGGAATCTTAGTCTCTAGCTCCCTGTGGGATCCCTGTTAGTGCTCCAGTGGACCGGCCTTCCTTAATCACCCAGTGTTCCATCCGCAGCAGTCAGCCATAGGGTTCACTACCTTAGCGGTGCACTCCTGACCCCAACGGTGTGCATCTGTCACCTGGCTTCAGGTGACCTGACAACAGGCTTCTTGGAAAAAAAAAAAAGCACACAGGCCCCTCTAAAGGTCCCACAATATACACAATATTACCAAGAGTTTTGGGGTGCCTGCCTTTACACACACATGAACTTTAATGGCATCACAGTCTTAGTCCGTAATGTTCAATATTGAGTTGGCCCACCCTTTGCAGCTATAACAGGGTTTAGGAGTGTGTCTATGGGAATGTTTGACCATTTTTCCAGAAGCGCATTTGCCAGGCACTGATGTGGACGAGAAGACATGGCTCGCAGGCTCCGCTCTAATTCATCCCAAAGGTGTTCTAGCGGCTTGAGGTCAGGACTCTGTACAGGCCAGTCAAGCTCCTCCACCCCAAACTCGCTCATCAATGTCTTTATGAACCTTGCTTTGTGCACTGGTCCAAATCATTTGATAGAGGGGAGATTATGGTGTGGAGTTGTTTTTCAGGGGATGGACTTGGTCCCTTAGTTCCAGTGAAGGGAACTCTTAAGGTTTCAGCATACCAAGATATCTTAACAACTTTGTGGAAATAGTTTAGGGATGGCCCCTTCCTGTTCCAACATGACCGCACACCAGTGCACAAACAAGGTCCATAAAGACATGGATGAGTACGTTTGGGGTGGAGGAACTTGACTGGTCTGCACAGAGTCCTGACCTCAACCTGACAGAACACCTTTGGGATGAATTAGAGCAGACTGCGAGCCAGGCCTTCTCGTCCACATCAGTGCCTAACTGCACAAATGCGCTTCTGGAAGAATGGTCAAACATTCCCATAGACACACTCCTAAACCTGGTGGACAGCCTTCCCAGAAGAGTTGAAGCGGTTATAGCTGCAAAGGGTGGGCCAACTCAATATTGAACCCCACGGACTAAGACTGGGATGCCATTAAAGTTCATGTGTGTGTAAAGGCAGGCACCCCAATACTAATGGTAATATAGTGTATATTGGGGGCCCTTTAGAGTGGTCTGTGTACTGTTTTTTTTTTTTTTTATAAAAAAGAAACGGACAGTGAAATCTTATTTGACGGTAGTGCAGCACTTTGTCTATATCACAGAGATCCACCCCTTCACAGACAGGGCACCCTCCAGGCATGTTATTTAAAGAAATTGGGCATTGATACATGTTTTCCAGGGTAGTGTCAACCCCCTATTTTTCAACACCCCCTGATTGTTGTCTCAGAAAATTAAAATTTTATTTTGACAGATTCAGCTCCTGGTACTTTCAATAAAGTTCTGGTTCAGCATCCAAACTTCTTTGAAGTTTTTCTTACCCTGCTTGAAATGAATCCAGGGCAGTTCAGCCTATCCCTATTCACCACTGACCACTCACTAGTCCAAGATACTAAGGCACTCACCACATATCATCTATGTAAGATGCCCTTCACTACCTACCACTAGGGATGAGCCTAGGTTTGTACTGTACTGTGACTTTTTGGGCATTTGGATCAATGTCTGAGCTTTTACCCATTGAGCCCCATGTCCAGAAGTAGCTGATCATATATAGAAGCAGTATTTCAACCCCTATGTATACAGTATATGACAGCTTCCTGCTGTCACCGGGAATCCCTGTCATGTAAGTGTGGGGGGGGGCAGCAGTGATAGCACTGCCCAAAAAATGGCCAGCCGCTCCTGTCCCCTGCACAGCCCAGCACTTCAGTGAGCACTGGAGGATTAGAGCAGAGAGCTGGTGACTGACAGTCATTGCTCTCTGCTCACTAAAGAGAGAACTGAGTGATCAGCATTCTTTGATCACTCGGTTCTCAGTCTTAGAGGCAGAAGAGGGCAGATGCAGCATCGGATCGATGTTGCATCCACCTTGGTGAGTATGATTGTTTTTTGTTTGTTTTTTGTGAAAGCCCAAATATCTCATTTAAAGACATTAGAATTGGGCATTATTTTGTGATTTTTCTTTTTTTTTAAATCTATTTTGTCAGTAAAAGGTTATCCTACGGGTTAGCAGCCCCTAAAGGGCAATTTCACATTTTAATGGTTACTTACTTAAAGCTGAACTCCAGGAATCTTTTTTTTAAACTTACAAACAGCTTGGTTACATAACAGTGTTATAACCTATAACAAGAAATGATTGAACAACAACTTTCATAGCAGGATCGCCATTTTTGTTTTTATAAAAGCTTTATCAAAGCTGCATTTGAAAAATAGTGAAAAAATTTATTAATATGTGAAAGCTTGTATGAGACTTTAGTGATTGGGTTTGCATATTGTATGCTTTAAAATGTGAGAAGAGAAGGGGGCTAATTAGTATTCCATTGCAATATTATTACTTTGCAGATGTTATTTGGCTACAGTTGATTGCTAAAGCCCAGATTCTTTACCCAATTGGGAAATTGTTTCTTTACTATTTTTGTATTTGGGGAGTACGCAATTGATTTTAGTTGTATTTTAATGGTTTTATTGGCTTTAAAAACAGATGTGTGATATTACGTATTAATAAAATCGTATTAAATTGTGTACTCATGTGGCTTTATACAGGTTGAATTATTTGACTTAATACAGTCTGGAGAATTTAGCAAAGCATTAATGATGGTAGTTCCCTTTAAAACTACCTGTGCCTAATTCAGGTAAGCATCTGAGTCAGTTCAGTCCAACTACTGAAAGTTCAGTAAATTCAAGTAGTTCTTAATACCGTCACTTGAAGAACCCACTGCTATAGCAGCAACAGATTCTTAAAGCGGAACTTTATTAAAAAAAAAAAAAAAAGACACCATACCATGTCTCTTCTGCATTAAGGTTTCTTACCTGCCTGCATGTATCACAGAGTGGAGGTGAATATAGTTATTGTAAAGAATTACCACCAGTTTGCAAATTAGGAACTTGGCATCAATTCAAGAAGCCCTAAACCCGAAGCCCTAAATTCAAGACATGCTCTGATTGATAACTGTCACAGTTGCTTGTGCTCTTAACCAAATTGTCAAACCATTAAATGACGATGTCATAACTGATGACATGTGGAGCCCCATGGAAATTGCACAACAAACAAAGGCTAGGATGGCAGCTTTATTGGCTGTAAAAAATCGAGTTTAGCTTTGTTTGCTCAGAAGGGAAGCACAGGGCTCTATTCCCAGCCCTAGTTAGCTGTCAGCTGGAAAATTCCCAGGCTAAAAGCTAAATGTAAACAAAGAGATCGAGGATACAAGTGATATATTCAAAGCCCATATTTGGGAAATAACAAGCTTACAGGGGGAGGCGGACCTGATCGGGAACTAACCTCCATGGTGGCAGCACCTGTCGGGTGGGAGAAGCCTGATGGAGAATTGAGAGGCTAGGCCCCCATTAGGTCAGCCTTGCTTTTGATTTGCGGTCTCAAAGCTGCTATTGAATTGAACAGCAGCTATGGATTCTCCCAATGCTGTGCGCTGTCAATCAAAAGCAAGCCCCCCATCAGGCTCTGCCCACTCTGCTACAAAACTCCTCGGCCATGAGTTTGTCTGTGTGATAGGTACAGTGGCCAGAGAGGAAGAACACTGTACAGGCAATTCTAACCTCAGTGTTGGCCTCTGACAGATTTATGTATCTGTAAATTCGACACAAACACATAATTCTACAGGGCTGTAGGCAGGTGCAGTCTGTGTTTTAGGTCAGGCAGAGTTGAGACTCCAGCTCTCGAGTTTGAAGTGCTTTTTGTGAGTGGCTAGTGTAGGCCTAGTTTCCCCATTTGGCTGTGACAGTAGGGAAAGGTTCCGGAAGTGTAGGACAGTGCAGGGACTACATCTACCCCATTTCAGTAAGCCTTCCCTTTTGGGTGTGGACCAGCCAGGCCGCATTCTGCTCCCCAATACAGATGCAATCGGCATCTTCAAGTCATCAGACTGCTGTCACAGTTCATTTCCAAGTGGTTCCTGCCCCAAGACGACATCAGTGTGTGATGAAACGCGTTGGCTAGAGCGACATGCTGACGTCACCATGCTTCTCTGATCCCAGGACTGGCGTTTGTGTACTAGCCGTCCGGCTTGTGTTTTTAAATGCATTTTAATGCTTTCTTGATGTAAGTGTAACTTTTTATGTTGGATTAAACTTTTTTAGGATTTTACACTATGGCGAGCTTTATATTTTTTAAGGAATGTCTATGAGTGCAATATCCTGGGGGTGGACTCTGTGTTGTATGAACTCTTTGGAGGGCCCCAGCCAGTATTGAGCTGTGATTTTTGCTGACCCTTTGCCGTGTGAAATCCGCATATGGTGGGAGTTGCCATCTTCATACCCCTCCTGGATGGATAAAGGCCCTGGCTGGGTATAAGCCACAAATGTCATTGACCTCCTGTTATAGGAGGTCCATGCAAGCTTGTAAGTGAGCACTTTATATGGTGGAGGTGACACTTCATTTTTTGGTGTTTGATGGTGTCAATATCACTGGAAGGACTCCTCACACAGGAATTCTGGACTTTATTTACTTTAAATGTCATTATTTGCACTGCTGGTTCAGTGTATCTTTCAATGATTGCTCAGTAGGGATGGTCATTTCACAGCAGGACTTTTTCTTTATAGTTTGGAATATTTTGATTATTATATGTGTTTCAGCACAGCTCTATTTAGGATTGTTTACTATTGACACACAGCAGAGTTGCCACTCTTAAATATCACTTAGATTTTATAGTGCAGTTTCTTTCCTTTTTGTTAATATCCTCTCATTCCTAACACATTACCCAGTCCATATCAGTATAGATATCCAGCATGATATTTTTCCCCATTGAGATCTTATGTGTTTTCAAAGAGTTCTTTTAATTTTTTTGAGCGGAGTATATGAACTTAGCCAAAAGCCTCGTACACACGGTTGGACTTCAAACAAACTTTTCCGTTGATTGTTGTCCGAAGGGAGTTGGCCGGGCACACCCATAGCATACACACGGCAGGACTTTTCTGCAAACTTTCCTAAAACTTTCCCTACATCACGTGGTTTTTCTGCTCTTTACCTCCACCCTTTGGTCAACTTCTGCTATTGTTGGTTCATTTTAACATTCGTTCTGGGCATGCGTATTTGTACTTCGGACAAAAGTCCGATGGATTTCTGTACACACGGTCGGACTTTACACCATCGGACTTTTGTTGCCGAAAAGTTTGTCCGTTTGCAGAGCGAACTTTTGTCCAATGAAAACCGAAAAAGTTTGTCCGATGGAGCGTACACACGGTCTGATTTTTTGGAAAACTTGCTCATTCTGAAGCTTGTTGGCAAAAAGTCAGACCGTGTGTACGGGCCTTTAGTCTTTACTTTTTTGTCTCTTTGATGAACTTCAGTCACAGACATTATTGATAACACACCAGAGTGGATATCCTGACATGATTCCTGTCCTACTTCTTTCTGAGGTTGTTTTTATCTGGTGAGTACATATTGTTTACAGGTGACGGAGAAGAGAATACATTATAAATATATATATATATATATATACACACATACATATACATACAGTGCTCAGCATAAATGAGTACACACTTTTTGAAAAGTAAGATTTTAATCAATATCTCAATGAATAATTTCCAAAATTTTGACAAAACTGAGAACATTTGTTTAGCCGATTAGATGATAGTAAGGTTAGTAATATAACTTAGATTACAAAATCTTAATTTTAAATAAATTAGTTGATACAAAAATGAATACACCCCACAAGAAAAACTACTACATCTAGTATTTTGTATGACCTCCATGATTTGTAATGACTGTAGATATGTGCATGATGAAAAAATGTGTTTTGTGTCGTTTATATTAGTTAATCTAGTTATTTAGTTTCGTTAAATTCGGTTGATTAGTTGAATTCCTATTCAGGATTCGTATTCGGAATTTGTTTTATGTCTTTTTCTAATTTTCTTTGAATGTACCGATTTTTTCAATTCGAAACGTTCGAATCAATACAGTTTGAATCGGCCTAATCGAAAACGTTTTTTTTTTTCGATTCAAATGTGGCAAAGTGAGAAAACAAAAGAAAAAACTTCATCAAATTATTACAATGACTCTTTAAATCACCTGTGGCTTAACTAAAACAGCATTATTTTGAAATGGTATGCTAATAAACACACACAGTCTTTGATTTCAGAAACATGTTTACAAATTGAATTTGACTGGAATTCAATGTCAATTCAATTAAAAATTTCAATTTGAATTTCGAAAATTTGTATGAATTTCATTTTGTTATTCGGAGCATTCAGTAAACTTTGATTATACCGTAATTCGGATATTCGGACATATCCGAATCTTCGAATAATGAAAAATTTGTCTGAATATTTATTCGGAACGAACCGCACATGTCTAAAGGACAGCACCAAGTCTTCTAGGCATGGAATGAACAAGTTGGTGACATATTGCAACATCTATCTTTTTCCATTCTTCAAGAACGACCTCTTTTAGAGCCTAGATACTGGATGGAGAGTAATGCTCAACTAGTCTTCAGAATTCCCCATAGGTGTTCGATTGGGTTCAGAGCAGGAGTTGTACCTGGCCACTGAATCACTTTCACCCTGTTGTTCTTCAGAAATGCAACTGTGGCCTTAGATGTGTGTTTTGAATCATTGTGCTGTTGGAAAAGAGCACAGAGTGACGGTAGCATGTTCTCTTTCAATAGAGAGCAGTACATCTGTGAAATCATGATACCATTAATGGAACGCAGCTCCCCGACACCAACAGCACTCATGCAGCCCCACGAAAGGACACTGCCACCACCATACATTTTTCTTTGTACTCCAAACCTTTGTGACGCCATACAGTTTTGAAGCCATCAGTTCCAAAAACATTAATCTTGTTCTCATCACTCCAGAGTACAGAGTCCCAGTAGGCTTCTTCTTTTTCAGCATGGGCCCTGGCAAATTCCTTTGTGTACGACACCCATGCATGCCAATTACCCCAGTTTGGCTTTCTACTTCTTTAGCTAACTGCAGTGAACTTGCATGGCGATTTTTTCCAACCCTTATCAGAAGACGCTCCTGTCGAGGCTTTAACTTCTCTGGATGGCCTGGACATCTGTGAGATGGTTGCAGTTCCATCTTTGTTGAATTTTTGTATCACTTTTGCTACAGTATTCCGAATGATAAGTAAAGCTTTGCTGATCTTCTTGCAGCCTTCACCTTTTTTTGTGTAAAGAAATGATTTTCTTTCTCATGCATTGTAACATTTATCTTCTATGTGGTGCCATTGCTGACAGCATGAAAGGGGAAGGGTTTTTTTTTGTTTGCTTCCTCCCCCCCCCCTCCGCTGCCATATTTGGCACCTTTTTGAGGGGGGGGGAAGCAGGTACCTGTTTTGACAGGTACCCATCCCCACGACGAGGTCCCCTGGAAGTTCGGCCCCCCATCCTTCCACTACCACCGGGCCATTCAGAAAGTGCAGTTCACTTTGTGAATGAGCAGCAGGGACCCGGCTGTGAAGTCACAAGGCTTCACTGCCAGTTTTCCTTAAAAGGAATGGCGGCGGCAGCATCCGAGAGCCAATTGAAAAATCGTCTGGGGTGCCGACATCGTTAGATCCCTGGACATGCAAATGTACTAATATTAAAAGTCAGCAGCTACGATATTTGTTTCTTTGGGCTAGCCAATGTATTCTTGTAACCTCTTCAGCATATGTAGTTTTTCAACAATGGGACTTTGCAGGGGGCTTCTTGCCAATAGCTTGGCTTTACATAGGTGTCTTCCAATTGTTACAGTACTCACAGGTAACGTTAGACCTTCTTTGATCATCCTGGAGCTGAAATGTAGTCATTGCCATTTTGTCTATTCTTCGATCCATTCAAATGATAGCTTTCCATTTTCTTCCACATCTTTCTGGTTTTAGTTATCATTTTAAAGCATTTGAGATAATTTTAGCTGGACGGCCTATCCGTTTCTGCATGTCTTTATATGTTTTTCCCCCTATAATCAACTTTTCAATCAAAGTATGCTGTTCTTCTGAACAATATTTGGAATGACCCATTTTACTCAGATTTTCAGAAAAATGCACTATACCCAGCATGTACAACATTTGCTGCCTTTGTTCTTAAATAAGGGCCACCTGTTTTTTCACAGACTGAATGACCTCACTAATTGAACTACACGCTGCTATTATTTTGAACACACCCCTTTCAATTAATGATTCAATTACACAGAATCAGCAGCATGCATGTCTATTACTACACCTACTAATAAATTATTTGCCATGTAGAAATATCAATTATACCAAAAACAGTGATTGATCTGGTTAGTGATATTGGACTGCTATTATTTTAAACACGTGTATTTATTGTCATCCACTGTCCAATCACAGGCTGAGAGTAAGGAGACTTAGTTGTGTTAATGTGTCTCTAAACTCAAAACCAAAAATATAATATATTGTAGAATAATAGGCCTCGGTGTGGTGGCTCCATAGGTTTTCTTTTTTCAAGCTTCTTTTGCTTTGATTGACCTGGTGGTCCTACAAATAACACACGTCCTGTCTCTGGGTGGCTACTTCACTCCTCTGCTGTATCAATAAAGGGAGCCATCAATAAGCAGTAATATCCGCGCTAAATGGAATAAAAGGCTGCTGCCCCCCTTTTGAAAGTGTCCTAGGTAGGAAACTAGAAAGTGAAAAAAGTGAACCTGTGTTGGGGTGATGGCACTGCCTATTAAACTAAATCCAACCATCAGTGTGGTGACAAAAACTGAGTAAGGAAGTGCAATAACTGAGTAAAGAGGTGCACTCTTTACACGTCACACTGAGCTGATATTAAGTGAATGTGTCCGTGAGAGCAAATAATACAATTCGGGGATTGCCCAATATATGATAAATTAAAACAGTGATATGTGTCTGATCAGGCCTCTGAAGGGCGATAAACCCTCGGTCGCTCTTTTCTGGCCTCTCCTATATATCCTTGTGAAAAATGTGTGTATCCTGTTACAAAATCCTGTGGCAGTCGCCACACATAAACAAATAAGTGATAATGTTACTCTGTTAACACAACCAATGTGGGTGTTCCCAAACAATAACTAATCAAGTGACAAGTGATCCGGGTGATAGACCTAGCGTGCTAACACATTAATAAAGCAGAAAACAATATTGATAAATAAGCCCCAAAGGGTAGGGTTAAACAAGATAAGTGCAATTATTAGAGATGTCCATTTGCAAACATGTCCTGAATAGACAAGGAATTCCTAATTTGCCCCAAGGAGGGCAATGCAGTGTAGTATCACAGTCCCAATAGCTAGACAGGTAGCAGTGGTAATAGGTGACTTGGTGAAGTTCCTGTTCAGATGTTCAACGATTGTATACAGGTGATGTATATTCAATAAAGGGAGCCATGGTTGTCATCCTAGGCTGCTCTACTCACATGAACCTCAAATAAGTATTTATCTCTTCTAATGAATACCCACGCTAATTTCTTGAAGATTTGGGACCTGTGGATTGTCTTTAAAGTGGAGTTCCACCCTAAAAAAAAAAAATCACAAAAACTGCAAAAAAATAGAAAAAAAAATGTTTTACTCACCAGAAAAGGCGGTTGCCATGCGGAAGTTCCTAATCTGCCTCTTCATCCTTCGCGGCAGGTCTTCTTCCTCGTCCTCCTCGCGGTGTCTTCTGGTGAATGGGGCGTGCTGCCTTCTGGGATGGCGCCTTCTGGGAACTGTATGTATCCCAGAGAGCAGCGGCCCATTCATACAGCGCATGCGCAGTAGGAAACTTCCCTTAGTGAGGATGGCAGCGCCGGGAGCTGCCAGGATCGAGGGATCGGCCTCGGCGGGCCGACATCGCGGGCGAGTAGGACAGGTAAGTGTCCTTATTAAAAGCCAGCATCTACAGTGTTTGTAGCTGCTGACTTTAAAAAAAAAAAAAATCACGGGTGGAACCCCGCTTTAATGATCAGTTGGGCCTGGACTGCTCTTTGCTATCCGTATGACTGCTCATACAGTTTAATAGGGTTACACGGCGAACAGTATCATGCGTAAAACCTCCCTTCCTTCCCAAAGCAATTTTTTTTTCTCTTTTGTCCCCCCCCCCTTTCAACCACATGCCATTCCTCACTCCCCCCTCCTTCTCTGGTGTCTTGCCTCCTTCTTGGGCATTTCTGCCCTTTCCCCACCCCCTTTTCTGCTCTTGCTCAAGGGGAAACTTTGTTGGACAGGATGTCATTCTACCTTTTCTGTTGCACTGAGGCAGATTTGGCACACTTAAAGATTTGTATTCATGTGTGATGAATCTCTGTGTACTGCACTTGTGTCCAGACAGATTTGTTATTGTGTACCTGCCTCTGTACTGCCTAACCTCACTCCCAGTACTGCATCGACCTGTGCAAACAGTTTTGTGCAATTTGTATAAAAATTGTAACAACTCAAAATCTTTTGTAAAACAAACATGTCTGTATCTCTTCATCTTTATTACATGAGGGGCAGGGCAATTGGTAGCTAAACAAAGATAACTAGGAAGGGATTCTTCAATACAGCTCACAGGAAATAAAAAGGACACTGCAATTCTTACAGGATCAACAGGTATATTCTGTATTTGCTGAAAATGTTCTTAGCTTGAAAAAAAAGGAGAAAATTAACCACTTACGGATCCCGCCCGCTGTCATTATACGGCGGCTCTTTGAAGTGGAATATCGTTGTTATGGCAGCAGCTAGCTGCCATAACCCTGAGATCCACTTTTTCAGCGGGCGGTCCGCTTTCAGATAAAAGTGGTCTCAGTGGCGGATTCGCAGCAGGATCACTTTTATCGGTGGCAGGAGAGGGGCCCCCCGTCCCGCCACGCTCCGGTGCCCTCCACCACTTACTGGAGCCGCCAGCAGCGGCGGAGGCGATCGAAACCTGTCCCATGCTTGGCTGGTCGGCGAGTGAGGGGAAGATGGCCCCTACCCGGCTCCAAACCATTGCAGGGTGGAAGTGATGTCAAAACGTCACTTCCGCCCATAGCTCTTAAAAGGGACATTATTTTTTTATTTTTTTTTCAAACAACATTTTTCTTTTTATTGCATTTTAATGTAAATATGAGATCTGAGGTCTTTTTGACCCAAGATCTCATATTTAAGAGGTCCTTTCATGCATTTTTTTTCTATTACAAGAGATGTTTACAAAGGGACACAATTTGTTTATTTTTTAAAGAACAGTGTAAAAATAAAAAATAAGCAAACGCAGAAGCAAACGCATACATGAGTAGCTCCCGCATATGAAAACGGTGGTCAAATCACACATGTGAGGTATCATCGTGATCGTTAGAGTGAGAGCAATAATTCTAGCCCTAGACCTCCCCTGTAACTCAAAACATGCAAACTGTAAAAAAATTAAACTTCGCCTATAGAGATTTTTAAGGATAAACATTTGTTGCCATGCCATGAGTGGGGCGCAATTTTGAAGCATGCCATGTTAGGTATCAATTTACTCGGCGTAACATCATCTTTCACAATATAAAAAAAAATTGGGCTAACTTTACTGTTCTCTTATTTTTTAATTAAAAAAAGTGTATTTAAAAAAATGCACTTGTAAGACCACTGTGCAAATAAGGTGTGTCAGAAAGTATTGCAACAACCGCCATTTTATTCTCTAGGGTGTTAGAAAAAATATATATATAATGTTTGGGGGTTCTAAGTACCATATGTTTCGCTCCATAAGACGCACCTAGGTTTTAGAGGAGGAAAACAAGAAAAAATAATATTCTGAACCAAATGGTGTACTAAAATATTTTCCAGTGCCCATGAAATGCAGCCTGACCGTTGCCATAGAAAACGCAGAGTGACCGTTGCCATAGAAAACGCAGAGTGACCGTTGCCATAGAAAATGCAGAGTGACCGTTGCCATAGAAAACGCAGAGTGACCGTTGCCATAGAAAATGCAGAGTGACCGTTGCCATAGAAAACGCAGAGTGACCGTTGCCACAGAAAACGCAGAGTGAACGTTGCCACAAACGCAGCCTTACCTGATGTTATCCCTTCCGCCCAACAGAGCAGCCCGAGCGGTCGAATGCTCTGTTTTTTGTCTCAGGAACCAGCCGGAAGATCGCCCGGCGCCCACGGGGGGTTTGGAAGTCTGTCCCCCGCTCTCCTGCCTCTCTTCCGGTGGTGGCGGCGGGAGGCGATGCGAGCGGTGGCAGGGGGCGATGCCAGCGGTGGCGGTGCCAGTGGCAGCGGTGCCTGTCATATATAAGGTGCAGGGACATTATCCCCCATATTTCTGGGGGGAAAAAGTGCGTCTTATAGTCCGAAAAATACGGTAATTTTCTAGCTAAAAAAAATATTTTAACTTGTAAACAAGTTTGAAAAATAAGTGGTCCTTAAGTGGTTAATACCGCCACCACATCTAAGAACTGGAATCTGCAAAATACTGCACTTTTGCTCTTGGGTAGGATAAGATAAGATTTAGTGTCATTCTAAACACAACTTCACAACAAAATTTCAATACTACACCGCACAATATACATAAAAATCAATCATACGCACATTTACCATACATAATTAAAACTTATATCATAACACCAAAACTTTCCCTGTATAAAACAAGATTGTCCTACTATAACAAATAATAACCCAAGTCTACTTGGTCAATTACTTTAATTTAATTTCCACATTAATGGACTAACAGCACTTGGCTTTAGTTATCCTTTAATTTAAGTGTATCTAAAGGCCAAAACCGTTTTTTTTTTTTTTTTTTTTTAGACTGGAGAGGGGTTATAAGCTTTTTACTGCTGTTTGTATCACTGCTGATAATAATCAACCTCGCTAATAGTCTTGGTTACCATTGCAAAATTTAGAGTTGTCACTAGAACAAACATAAAGGGGAAATTTACCACTGACGACACTTGTTTGGGGACAACTAAGGTATCTCCCTCACTTTAGAGAGCTTTCCTCTTAATTCCTCTTGTGTCTACAGGCCAGAGCATGAAGGAAAATCTTAATGGGACACAGATGGGGGGAAAAAGGTGACAAGTTTTATCCATTCCTTACTTTATCCAAAATATATACTGTATATATTTAAAAAAATAAAAGTTTTGGCTTTGGATATACCTACTTTAACTGCAGTAGATAAAGTCAGGTCTCTGGGTTAGATATACTGTGTGGCAGAGCTATATAAACCTCATGAATGGATGGACAGAAATACAAATCCCCTGGCAGGTAAAACATCTCTTATGTATGAGTGTATTTAGTGGTTTGCCTTGATTTCAGCTAGAGACATACACTGATCAGCCATAACACTATAACTACTGACAGGTAAAGTGAATAACATTGATTATCCCTTTACATTGGCACTTGAAAGCCAATGGGATATATTAGGCAGCAAGGGGCATGTTGTCCCTGAAGATGAAAGCAGGAAAAATGGGTAAGCATAAGGATTTGCAAGACTTTCACATGGCCAATTTGTAATGGTTCGACAACTTGGTCAGAGTAACTCCAAAACCGCAGTTCTTGTGGGATGTTCCCGGTCTGCAGTGGTCAGGACCTACCCAAGGTGGTCTAAGGAAGGATAGTCGTCAAAACAACAACAGGGCCCTGGGCAAGGCTCAATAATGCTTGTGGGGAGCGAACGCTGGCCTGTGTAGTCCAATACAACAGAAGAGCTGCTGTAGCTCAAACTGCTTAAAAAGTTCATACTGGTTCTGATAGAAAGGTGTCAGAACACACAATGCATTGGAGTCTGTTGTGTATATGGCTGAGTAGCTGCAGACCAGTCAGGGTGCACATGCTGACCCGTGTCCACACCCAAAAGCACTTACAATGGATACATCAGAATTGGACTACGGGGGAATTGAAAACAGTGGCCTGGCCTAGTGAATTCAAAAATGGCTTGAGGAACACAAGTTTTAAGTGTTCATTTGGCCGTCAAATCTCCAGATCTGAATCTGTGGGATGTGCTGGAAAAACAAAGTCCGATCTATGGAGGATCCACCTTACAACTTAAAGGATCTGCTACTAATGGCTTTGTACCAGATACCACAGCATACCATAAAAGGTCTAGTGGGGTCCATGCCTTGAAAGGTTATAGTGGGTGGTCCTATTGTTATGGCTGATCGTTTGTATAATAGATTAGGTATAGCTGTAGTTTACAATGGAGTTAAATAATCTGCAGCAGTTTTAATTGAAATGAACACAATATATTTGTGAAGTGCTTGTTAGTGCTTAAGTCTTGAAGTATATTAATGATGTTCAGTTATATTCTTGGTAGATGGGTGTCTCAGGAGAAGGAGTCTTTGCTCAGTGTTTGGAAGGTTACTATGCACACAGCTCAGACTTGGATAGTTTTATATAGTGTGCAGCAGATGGTCTGTAGCAGTCTATTCTCAAATTAATTTGTACTGAGGGCTTATTGATCTGTGCTACCTAAAGCTCATCATTTCGCACATTGGCAAGGTCAGTCCTTCTGAAGCACACTGGATTCCTGCAGTGCACGCATTCACAATCCGCATTGCTTTAGCAATAGAATAGATATATACATACAGTCTCTGTTAAGCTGCAAGGCTTTCTGTTAAAGAGACAATGTCGCTATGCTTTTTTAGGACAAAGTAACAGTATCTGTATATCCGATCACTTTATACTCACCTCTGCAGTACTCCGCTTTTGCATCTTCTTCTGTGACTGTGAAGAGATAAGATACTACTGCACATTAACTAATAACTTAGTGTTAAGTATCCAAGGATCTTCTGTACATAAAAACAGAGAAAAAACAACAATGCAGGCGCCACTTAGTAAAACTGTTAGACTTTAATGTTACAATAGCACTAAAGCACTCACTCTTAGGTAAGCTGTAGCAGGCATATGAGCGGTCCAGGTCCACGAACGTACTCTAAGTGCTGTTGTTCTCAATGAGAAGAGACATCCTTGTTTGCCGAGCGAAAAACCGGCATGATGTCCATAGAAGTGTATCCGGATAGTCTCTCAAGGAACCAGAAGGAGGGCTGGAACGCAAACTCGGAGTCAACTGAGACGCAGCACTCAGCAGAGTGACGTCACGACCAGCATGCAACGCGTTTCAATGTTACAGCAGCGAGACGCTAGGGGGCACTGCACGCATCTTTTTCAAGCAAGTATCCAAGGATCTTCTGTACATAAAGATTATGAATGTAATTAAAGAAGGTGCTTTCTGATGTAAAAACCCCAGCCAAACCTTTATTTTACATAGAGTGTGGAATGGTAATACTGTAGTCTTTGTAGGGGTTTTATTGATTAAAGACCAAATGCTGATGGGTATGTGAAACATGGTGGAAGTTCTGACCCTTCTCTACACTTTTGGGAGATTTTCTGTCCCAGTAAAGGGGAGAGAAAGGGATTAAATGGTGACAAACGCAGCAATAAAAAAAACACAATAGAGGCTGTGACTATGTCACACTCTACTTAAAATAACGTTTTAGCTGGGACTAGGGCTAAGCTTTAATAGTACATCAAAAAGTGTCTTTATTAATAACCATTATGTGTATACAGTAGCACATTTGGAAGGCCCTCTCTGTGATTAAATAAAACCTTGGGTACTCAGCACCTACTTATTTTGTCTCAAAGTGCAGAAGTGTTCCTCTGCATAGAACATTGCTTTGAAAGCCTTGAATGCTGTATGCCAATGCGGCTGAATCATTTCAAGTCAACAAGACTTCACTATGCACGACATCACCATCCCAGCTCCAGCCTGAGCATTTTGGGTCAATTCTCACTTAAAGTCAGAGGCATTTGCATTTACTTTGTGAGATTTTCAGCCTTTCTCCTTGTGCAGAGGAGCGCAGAAACCATGGCGTATTGACCATATATTGTTATAAAAGGGTACCTATGCGCCTGTCAATAGGTACAACTAAACTAATATATAAAGTGCTAGTAAACAGTGCCAATATAAAGTGCTGATATAAATATATATGACATACAGCAGCTAACTTCTATAGTGTAACCAACACAACTGACAAACGTAGAAAAATATTGAAGCAGCGCTAAATGTCCATGTGTAAACAAATAATTAAAGTGAAAACGTGCTATAATCCAATAAAAATAACTAATGGTATGTGCAAAAATTGCCAAAAATATATAAAATATTAATGTGTCCCAAAAAGTCATAAAAAAAAGTCACACAAATTGTAATGATCTCCCGAAAAAAAAGGAAAATTATCCAGCAACCAAAGACCGGAGAGAAGAAAAAGAGAAGGCGTGGAAGTCCAGCTTATTACATCAATATGAAATCAGTAGGGAATCAACCATAACAGGTGTAAGTACACAAACAGGGATTGCTGCCGCCTTTTCCACCGCTTCCCACCGTATCTTCCTATAATATAACTTGCTCCAAGGTTCAGGAATAAAACAAAAAGGACTCCATAGTGAAGTAAGTATATGAAAGCCAAAAAACTGCGTTTATTTAAAATATATGGCTTAAAAACAGAAATTAAAAAACACCAAGCAATAAACCAAGGGCCATTGATAAAGTCACGTGTGTAGTGACGCAACGCGTCGGGAAGAGGAGCTTAGTGACGTTGACTTCCGGTTTACGGCCGTGAACCGGAAGTGTGTACTCCATTTGGCGTTTTTATTGCTTGGTGTTTTTTAATTTGTTTTTAAGCCATATATTTTAAATAAACACAGTTTTTTGGCTTTCATATACTTACTTCACCATGGAGTCCTTTTTGTTTTATTCCTGAACCTTGGAGCAAGTTATATTATAGGAAGATACGGTGGGAAGCGGTGGAAAAGGCGGCAGCAATCCCTGTTTGTGTATAAGAATTGGAGAGCATCATCTGGAGTGTTGGAGATCCATTAAGGCTTTATCTGACCCCTTGGGGTCCATCAGTAAGGTGAGAGGCTGGTGTCATCGGGGGGGGGGGGGGGATTGTGCACTTACACCCGTTATGGTTGATTCCCTACTGATTTCATATTGATGTGATAAGCTGGACTTCCACGCCTGCTCTTTTTCTTCTCTCCGGTCTTTGGTTGCTGGATACTTTTACTTTTTTTGGGAGATCATTACAATTTGTGTGACTTTTTTTTATGACTTTTTGGGACACATTAATATTTTATATATTTTTGACAATTTTTGCACATACCATTAGTTATTTTTATTGGATTATAGCACGTTTTCACTTTAATTATTTGTTTACACGTGGACATTTAGCGCTGCTTCAATATTTTTCTATGATTAACCATATATTGTATACTGAGCGCTGGGTCTTTTTCAGAAAAAGATAGGTCTATTAAAAGCGGATTAAATGATTTCAGTTTAAGAGGTTTTAAAGAATATTCTATAAACTGCAGTATTCTAGGTGAAAAATAAATAAATAAGAAAATTAAATAAAAAGCACTGATGACAGATAAAAGATGCATTTTCAGTTTAATGTAAAAATTATTCTCTGCAAATGATAATTTTTGAGAAATTTCAGGTTTATTGATATATATTCCTTTATCAGGGGAGATTTACATTTTGGGTGGCTTTGTTCTTATCTGAAATGTAAATATAGTTACATAGTAGTCACACTGCAGTGCATAAATATGAACGGAACAGTTGATTTTACATAGTTAACTGTGTTGTGTTTGGCTATGTAGATACTTACATAGAAAAGTATCTGTATAGCCAAACACAATACAGTTTACTATGTATATATTTATGCACTGCAGTGTGACTACTATGCAACTATAATTACATTTCAGATAAGAACAAATTCTTCAAAATGTAAATCTCCCCTGATGAAGGAACATATACCAATAAATCTCGAAACATGTTGGGATACATGCCAGAAATTTTCTTGGACTAACCAGAGCTTCACTCTGGCAGTGTCTGGATACATTCGCTTTGGGTTTGACATACAGTATATGTATGTGTACAATTTGGTTGAGCTGTATATTCTGTATATTTTAATAATATTGCCATGTTTATATATTTTTTTATGTTGTGTACCCAATAAAAGTGGCACTGTGTTGCCTTTTATCTACCTTTCTACTCCAATTTTCTGCCTAAAAAGTCCAAGTGGGCTGCCCCTATTGCACTTGTTGCATGTCTCGCTTCTCTGTATATAGGATTTTGGCAGTCCAATATACTCAATTCCAATAATTATTTTTTCTTCATTCAGAAGAGGAAGTAACCACAGGGGCGGGCTCACAGGGACTGATCACTGTGATAGCCAATCAGAGGCTATCACAGCAATCAGGTGACCCAGAACTGCGAGTCGATCATTAGTATAAGACCTGGGGCTCTCAGGGACAGCCTGGTCTCTGTGCTGGGAGTGTGCTGGGAGGCATGTTCCCAGCACAAAAAAAGGCCCCACAGAAAAAAGGCCACTTCCGTGAGGCTGCATATATGTGTGCGGTCGGCGGGAAGAGGTTAAAGAAGAATTCCAGATATGGATATTTTATACATGGCTACATTGGTCCAGCTTGAATCAATGGAACTATGCATATATATATACGAACTATATACAAATACCTGCCCGATGCCCGTGGAAGCTGGAAATCACTAAAGTAGACACTACACTCCATTCAGAGAATTTTGCACTCGCTCAATGGATAAAAAGTGCTCTCTGAATGGACAAGGTGGAGAGGCAGGGTGGTGATGTCACATTCTCCACCTCATCCAATCAGATAATGCTTTGCATGAATTCATTCAGAAATTACCAAACATTCTCTGAATGGAATCAATGACAAGCAGCCAACCACCTGTCTTCAGAATACAGCAGGGCAGCTGTGTGGCATGACCTGGAAGCAAGTGGAGATCACTGGAGCAGCGGTGACCACTTCTGTGATTTCCAGCTTCCAGGGGGATTGGCCAGGTTTATTGTACACATAGTTCGATTTATTCAAGCTGGACCAATGTAGCTATGTATCCATACCTGAAAATCTTCTTTAAAGAAATGTTAAATATTTCAAGTGTTAGAAACCTGTGGCCACATTTATATCTAATTCTATGTATGATTCAGTAGCTATTTTTAAAACAATTTAGCGACCCTAGTGTCTATTTCACAAAGCAAACCGCCGGTGAGAGAAGAGAAAGAAGGTTCAGATGATAACTGCCTTCATCTGACTCTCAGGACACATATCACAGCAAAGATCCCACTATTTACCGTGACTGACATACTTTCAGCTTTTATCTTTGGCATTATGCTGGTGTGATAGATTTCACTTGATGATTATCCAAAGTAGTTCTAATCTCCGCCTAAAGATCATAAAAGAACAGCTTTGATTCATTTAAATATTTTAATATTCTGTAGTTTTCATATATCTGTAGAACTGTAAGATACACACACCAATATCAGCACCTTTTAATCCATCTACAGTATATACATATAACAGTACAGGTTTGGACAGTAGGATAAATTAAGCAGAAGGCACATTCAGAAGAAAATTTGACTAAGAGATTTACAAAAATGACCCCCTGCGTCCAGGGTAATAGGCCATATTCCAAAAGCCATAGGTGTAGAGGTCCATAGTCAAGGTCTGTTTCCATGCATGAACCGAGCAGTCTTTTATAATCCAAGCAGGACCCTTGTTATGTATGAATCTGGACTTCATTTTCCTTGAGGCACTGCCCCTAATCCACCACCCCCCACCATGCTGCAGTCTGTGTATATATACAGTAAGGCTGGCCATACATTATACAATTTTCTTGTACAATTTTCCTTTAGATTTACCAAAACCATATAATATGAGATCATACCTAAGCACTTACAATTTGTATGTAGTCAGGCTGGCCCTTGGATGACATAGTTGAAGGTAAATCTAAAGAAAATTGTATAATGTATGGCCAGCTTTAAAGTGGTTGTTACGTCACCTATGAAATATCATGCAATTCCCTTTCTTACATGGAGATCTAATGTGCAGTGTCTGTGCTTTTTAAAAATGTTTTAGCAAAATACCTTATTTACAGTGCGTGGGGTGCTCACGTGACCTCCCGGCACTCTCCCTCCTTGATCCGAGCACTACAGTGGGAGGGGCTGTTTCCCCGCTGACGCCAGCCGGGAGAAAGGAGAGCGGCAGGAGGTCATGTGAGCAGCCAGTGGCGCTGTAAATAAGGTATTTCACTGAATACGTTTTTAAAAACACACACACTGCACATTAGATCTCCATGTAAGAAAAGGAATTAAATGATTTGTCACTAGTAATTTTAAAGTAGTAATTTTAAAATAGTGGTGGAAAGGCAGGGAGTAGATTTCTAACAAAGACTCCCGAGCTGACAAGCAGGAAGGGAAAGGGAAGGGAAAAGAAGAGAAGGGGAGAGGAGAGCAACGGGATGACAGAGGCACGTAAACTGACCACGGTATTCAGGTATCAGCAGCCATGATTACCGTGGTCAGCACAGACAGGGGGACACATGAACAGGCAGGATCAACCAGGTTTTTACAGCTTAGAGAGGGACAAATGACACAGCACAAGCATTATGCTGTGTATCCTGCTGTAAAGGATCAGGATAATTAATTTTCCTTAGGGTTACAACCACTTTAACCTCTGCCTTGCAAAACAACAGGTTCACTCCCCATACTGCCTATGGGCCGTACATGCAGGCGAAATATCGGGCAGTATCGACATTAGACAGCATAGACTGGGGTTTCTCAACCAGGGTTCCTCCAGAAGGTGCTGGGGGTTCCTTGAGCAATGAGCAACTACTGCCTCTCAGATATGTTCCCACTGACACCATTGATCTTTTTAGCTATCTGCTAGGGGGGCAATTCCTTCCAATGACCACAAGTGTAAGGAACATTCTTCCCACTGACCATCACACTAATGTATCATGAGTTGTAAATATAGTCATTTTTAGCAGGGGTTCCCTGAGACTGGAAAGATATTTTAAGGGTTCCTCTGTGGTAAAAAAAGGGATTTTTATAACAGCTTACCTGTAAAATCCTTTTCTTGGAGTACATCACGGGACACAGAGCGACTTAGTCATTACTAATGGGTTATATAGATTACCTTCAGGTGTTGGCACTGGCCAATTCCAAACCGGAAGTACCCTCCCCTATATAAGCCCCTCCCACCCGGGAGCACCTCAGTTTTGTAGCCAAGCAATAAGTGTCCCAAAAAGAGGGGTGGGAGCTCTGTGTCCCGTGATGTACTCCAAGAAAAGGATTTTACAGGTAAGCTGTTATAAAAATCCCTTTTTCTTTTTCGTACATCACGGGACACAGAGCGACTTAGTCATTACTAATGGGACGTCCCAAAGCAATGCCAAATGAGGGGAGGGATACATAAGCTGGGCGCCATCAGGCATGAGGATCTTTTGCGTCCTGCAACACACTGCGCCCAAAGGCGACATCCTCCTGACTTCTAACGTCTACCTGGTAGAATCTAGTAAACGTGTGTACCGAAGACCATGTTGCGGCCTTACATACTTGAGCCAGGGAGGCCTGGTGATGCACTGCCCATGAAGTTCCAACTGCTCTTGTGGAGTGCGCCCTAACTTTGAACGGAGGCGGTCTCTTTCTCAAGCCATAGGCTTGTATTATGACCTGTCGAATCCACTTGGCTAAAGTAGATTTTGATGCTGCCTGACCCTTTCTGGGGCCTTCCGGCAGAACAAACAAAGAATCCGTTCTGCGAATCTGAGCAGTGGCTTTCAGATAAGCTTTAACTGCTCTTACTACATCCAAAGAATGTAATAACTTTTCCTCTACCGAGCTAGGTTTGGGGAAAAAAGAAGGAAGAACCACATCTTGGTTCAAATGAAACCTCGATACCACCTTAGGAAGAAAGGCTGGATGAGGACGTAATACTACTCTGTCCTTATGGACAACCAGATATGGCTCCTTACAGGACAAGGCGGCTAGTTCCGATACTCTTTTAGCCGAACTAATGGCTACTAAGAAAATCAATTTCCTGGTGAAAAGAACCAAGAAAATGTGCCGCAATGGTTCAAATGGTTGTTTCTGTAGAACCGACAGAACCAGGTTTAAGTCCCATGGACATATGGGAATACTAACCGGAGGGCTAATACGCATCACTCCTTGTATGAAAGCTTTGACTAATGAATGCAAAGCCAAGGGCCTTTGAAAAAAATATTGACAAGGCCGTCTGACCCTTGATAGTACTCAAGGCAAGCTTCCTATGTACAGCCCCATTGTAGGAAGTCCAGAATCCTACCTATTACGTACTTACGTGGATGCCATTTCCTGGCCTCACCCCACGTGATGTACGCCTTCTAGATCCTATAATAGATCTGCCTGGATACCGGCTTCCTGGCATTGATCATGGTAGATACCACAGGATTAGAGAGCCCTCTCTTTTTTAGAATGTGGGCTTCTATAGCCAGGCCGTCAAACCTAGGGCTGGTAAGGAAGGGTAGTATATCGGTCCTTGCGAAAGCAGGTCCGGACGATGTGGGAGGGTCCAAGGACTTCCCACTGACATTTTTACAATCTCCGCGTACCATGCCCTTCGGGGCCACGCTGGAGCCACCAGAATCACTGGTTTCTTTTCTACCCTGATTCTGCGGATTAATCGCGGTGGGAATGCATATATCAGCTTGAACTGATCCCAAGGGAACACTAGGGCATCCGAACCGCAAGCTAGGGGATCCTTTGTGCGAGACACAAATCTGTCCACCTTTGCGTTGAATCTGGATGCTAGCAGATCTACATCCGGTGTTCCCCATCGCTGGCATATTGCCTGGAAAACCTCGGGGTGAAGAGACCATTCCCCCGGGCATAATTGCTGGCGACTTAAAAAGTCCGCTCTCCAATTTTTCACTCCTGGGATGAAAACCGCGGATATGGCTGTGACATACCTTTCTGCCCATTCCAGGATGCAATTCGCTTCCCTCTGGGCTGCACGACTCCTGGTGCCACCCTGGAGATTGATATATGCCACTGCTGTGGCATTGTCTGATTGAATTCTGACAGGTGACCCTTGGAGTTTGGATGTCCATGCTACTAGGGCATACCGGGCTGCTCGTATCTCTAAGAGATTGGTGGGCAGGGCCTTCTCTGCTTCTGGCCACTTGCCCTGGAGAGACCATTGCTCCAGTACTGCCCCCCAGCCTATGAGGCTGGCAACTGTAGTGACCACCTTCCAAGAAACCGGACTGAAGGGTTTCCCTTCCCAGATTCTGGGGCACCAACCACCAATGGAGGCTCTTGCGAACGGAAGGGGACAGGGACATTGGTAAGTCTAAAGCCTGAACTTTTTTGTTCCAGGCTGACAGTATGGCCCTCTGCAAGTTCCTTGAATGGAATTGACCGTAGGGTACCGCTTCGAATGAAGCCACCATTTTTCCCAGCAGCCTTATACACAGGCGTATGGATGGTTTTTCTTTTTTGTACCCACTAAGTGGGTCAAATCTTTCAAAGACGACACCTTCTCTGGAGGTAAGAAAATCTTTCTCTGATTTGAATCCAGTCTTAGCCCCCAAGTATTCCAGGCTTTTGACTGGTTTTAGGGCTGACTTGTCTCGGTTGATAATGCAACCGTGAGATTCCAGATACTTGATTATCTTGTGAACGACCACTTCTAGTTTTTTTCACTGAGTGGTCTATCAGCAACAAGTCGTCTAGATATGCCATTATCGTTACACCTTGTGTTCCTAGTTTGGCCAATCGTAGGGCCAGAATTTTTGTGAACACTCGTGGTGCCGTGGCCAGACCGAAAGGTAAGGCTCTGAACTGAAAATGGCGCCCTTCTACTGCAAGGCGTAGAAATTTCTGGTGGGCCGGACAGATGGGAATATGCAAATAAGCATCCCTTATGTCGATCGAGGCTAACCATTCCTGCCCTTGTAGGGCGGTGGCCACCGATCGGATCGACTCCATCCGAAAAAGTCCTGATATGTAGGAACTTGTTTAGCCCTTTTATATTTAATATGGGCCTCATGTCCCCATTTGGTTTGGGGACTGTGACAAGGTTCGAGTAAAACCCGAACCCGTTTTCTTTCAAGGGAACCTTCATGATTACCCTTGGGGCAATAGTTGCTCTAGTGCCAGAAGGAGGGATCCACTCTTCTGGGGATCGCTTGGCACGTTTGACCTTATAAAATGGGCAGGAGGAATGTCTTTTAACTCCAGCCTGTATCCCAGACTTACTGTGGAGATCACCCATCTCTGATGGTGTCCCGCCAGGTCTCTGTGAACAACTGAAGTCTTCCCCTCACCCGACTGAGTGGGGGCAACCCTTCATGACTTAGGGGGAGGTTTTGTACCTCTCTTGACCCAGGGTTTCTTGATACCCTGTGATTGTCCCTGATTTCTGCCCCCTGGATTTGACCGCGGAGGCCGTCGGAACTGTTTCACAGCCGATGTGCCAGGGACTGGAGAAGTAGGCCTCTTAAAAGAAGGACTTCTACCCTTGTTCTTAACCGGTAAGAGTGAACTTTTACCGGCAGAAATTTTCTGGATATATTTGTCCAGATCTTCTCCAAATAAGCGTTCTCCATGAAATGGGAAGCTAACCAGCAGTTTTTTACAGGGAGCTTCAGCAGACCAGTTTTTGAGCCACAGAAGCCTACGCATATGTACTATAGACAGCGTAAAGCGGGAGGCCTGTTGGATTGTATCCTTTATGGCGTCCACCGCAAAACACAAGGCTCTAGGCAGGTCAGCTAGGGCAAGAGCCTGCTGATCTGGTAAGTCCCTTAAGACTTGTTTCAACTGATCTTTCACTGCTTGGCAGACTCCAATCGCTGCTACCGCAGGTTGTGTCACCATGCTTGCTGTAGAGAAAGCAGATTTTAGTAAAGACTCCAATTTTTTATCTATTGGGTCTTTGAACATTGGAACATTATCTACTGGACATGTCAGTGATTTGTTAACAGAAGAGATGGCTGCGTCCACTGTAGGGACCCTCCATTTTTTTATGAACTTATCCTCCATGGGATAGATCACCGGAAATCTCTTGGGGGGAGCAAATATTTTATCAGGATGCTCCCAATCCTGGTAAATAAGCCCTTCTAATAAAGGGTGGATTGGGAAGGAACAGACAGCCTGGGAAGCTTTTAGCGACCCCAGCGAGGAAACCGTAGTGGATGGTGGTTCCGCCAGAGGCATTTTAAATGCTGATCGGACCATATTAGTCAGAGACTGAACCCATAATCTTTCAGCCTGAGATGCTGAGAAAGGTTCTTCCACTGTTGATTCCTCCATAACTGAATCAACCTCATCCTGATCCCCTTCAGGTAGGTCGATCTCTGTGTGGGGCTGTTCCTCCACTAACAGGCACTCTGAAGGAGGAGACGGAGATCGGACGCGCTTTTCCTGAGACAGGGAAGCAGCGATCAATGCTGTTAATCTCTCTTCCAATCCTCCCAGAGTTGAGGATAAAACCTCCTCTGTTATATATACAGGAGCAGGTGGACTGGGGACAGCCGCAGCACCAGGCATTCCTGCGGGGTTTCTACGGCTACTGACCTCTGAATTCTCAGGGGAGATTGGTGCAGTACAAGCATGCCCAATATCCTCAGAGCCCGATGGAGACCCCTTTGGCTTCCTGGAAGATCTATTTCCGGAGCGTCTGGACGACATATCCTTTAAGCACAAAGCTGAGGTATTCCCGTCGTCATACACCAATTTTGCTGGTAATAGTCTAACACAGGTGCTGCTATATACCAGCTGGTGTCCACTAAAGTGCCTTTCTATGGGGATGCCTGCATCAACCGCCTCTGTGTGCCACTGTTTGTTGCTAGCTCTGTTTGCATCCAGCTGACACTTGTACTGTGTCTTTTAACTATGCTGGGACGCCCGCACATGCGCAGAAGCGCCGCGGCGCGCATCGAGCGTCATCCACCCGCCCCGCCCCTTTTTTTCATAGGAGGCGCGTGCACGCGCCCGCGCGCGCGCCCGTGCGCCATTGGCGCCCTTTTCGAAATCAAACAGGGGACTAGGAGCCAGGGCCCTTTTTGCCGGAGGGCCTGTGCGGTGGATGAGCGCAGCAACAGGGCAGAGGAAGTGGATTCCCACAGAGAAACTTACCAGCTGCCTGGATCTTTTGACTTGAGAAAACCAAAGATCCACATGACAAGAAAAATGGACTACAGCGGCCTCTAGTGGTTTAACACAGGTACCGCGGTCCCTTTTTTTTTTTTTTTTTCTTGACTACTATTAAAATTTTACATTTTCAGTAGTTACAGGCAAACACAGATATTTAGCGGGAATACCGTTAGGTAACAGACAGAAAGACAAATTAGGCTTGGGGGTCCCCCAATAGAACCAAGTTCCTGGGGGCCCCCACTTACCTGATCCCCGCCGCAGGACTTTGTTTGGTCCACAGAAGTCCAGACTTCACCTATCACGGCAGGCCTTGTAATTAAACCTTCAGGGACTGGGTTCCCAAGGATTCCACTCCCCTGGACCTGTATAGCACCCTGCACAGACAACATCTTGGTCGTGGGTATGACCAGAGCTCTGGATCCCAGGGTCCAGCCCTCCTAAGAGAAGCATTACAGGCAAAACCTTGCTCTTCTGCTGCAAGGCCCGGGTACCGACCGTTTAGCTATGAAGCTTTTTTGGTGGGATCCGGAACAGCTTACTAAGGCCCAAAAGAACCTGTACGCAAGCCCAGTGAAAACACATGTTACTCTTTGGCCAACACCTTAGACACTGGCAAAAAACTGAGGTGCTCCCGGGTGGGAGGGGCTTATATAGGGGAGGGTACTTCCGGTTTGGAATTGGCCAGTGCCAACACCTGAAGGTAATCTATATAACCCATTAGTAATGACTAAGTCGCTCTGTGTCCCGTGATGTACGAAAAAGAAAAGGCTGAGAAAGGCTGGTATAGACATTCGGCTCGTGTGTACGGCAGCTGGTCTGTCTTCTGTGGAACGGGCATGACCAAGAAAGGATTGCAGATCGGCATCAGATCAGTGTTCTCAGCAAATTGTTAGTAGCGCTGACCGGTGTGTTCTCCCAGGGGAGCAGTCCCCTTGTCTGAAAATAGCTCAGCAGGGAGATCGCTGTACTAACATCAGATTGTTTTTACAGGATCTCCTCCTTAGCTCTTCAGTTTTTTTTGGTTCAGCCCACTGGGTTGAACGAAAAACAACGTGATAGTGTGTACCAGGCCTAATACATACTATCCCTTTGCTTCTCTAGGAGGGGCTGGACATATAAGTGGACCTGTCACTTCTAATTTTGTATAAGCACCAGAAGTATGTATGTTAGAATAAGGTTTTTTTCTTGCTTTGGCATACATTTTGGGTGCAGCTTTACCTGCCAAAGGTACACAGTCCTATCAGAAAGTCACTTTAAGGCTACTTTCACACTGGGGCGGGGAGGGCATTAGCGGTAAAACGCCGCAAATTTTAGTGGCGCTTTACCGCTGTTATAGCGTTGCTTTTCGGATGCTAGTGGGGCACTTTTAACCCCCACTGGCGGCCGAGGAAAGGGGCGCCGCTTTGCAGGCGCTTTGGCAGCGGTGCCCATTGATTTCAATGGCAGGGGCGGTTTAGGAGAGGTGTATACATCGCTCCCGCACCACCCCAAAGATGCTGCTTGCAGGACTTTTTTTCCCGTCCTGCAAGCGCACCGCCACAGTGTGAAAGCACTCGGGCTTTCACACTGGGGCTGCAGAAGAGGCAGTTTACAGGCGCTTTTTAGGCGCTATTTTTAGCACAAAAACGCCTGTAAGACGCCTCAGTGTGAAAATAGCCTTAGTGATTTTAGTCACTTCTCACCCAATGCACAGTTTTATGGTTTATAAACATGGGCTTATTGGACTGTATAACATAAAATATGGCTGTATTTCAATGCCCCGGAGCCGCGGGTGTTGCATATAGCCATGTATATTTACAGCATACAGTTGAACATGGATATACGGAGTTTCGAGCATGGTTTTGCATATGCTCACTTTTGGCTCTCAGGCACCAAAAAAATTACTATATTTTACGTTCTACGGTCCAATAGGCCATATGCATGAGCTCTTATACCAGTTCGCTATTGTGGAAAATGAGCCAATCTAGTCTCTTTAATAACTTGATGGATTTCCAATGAGTCTAAAGCAGCCCATTGATGAGTCAGTTTTTTCATTCATCCACACAGTTGAGCTATTGTATTCTGACAGTGGGGATACTTCCCTACTGTCAGAATGCACTGACCAGTGCTGCAGGCTATAGCCTGCAGTGCTGATTGAGTCGGGAAAACCCAGCAGGGTGGGTATAAAGTAGTCGACCAGTAGATCGACTTCTGTACAACCACAATGAGAGTGCCCATACATGGATCAATATTCAGCTGGTTCAGCATAGATCCATGTATAGCCGACTTAAGTATTTTTGTGCCTTGACTCAAAATTATCAGTCCAAGGATCTCATAACTGTAAGACAACGATGCTGAATGCTGCACTAACACTGTACACAGCTATGATCTACACAGCGTTTCAAATATAAAATGAGAACAGCTCTGCACTGCACCCACAGATGTCTAAATCATTAACACAGGCTGACATCTATTTCATTTAAATACAGCATGACAGTGCCCAAACAGAACAATATAAAGAGGTCAGCTGTGGCCCAGAGATTTGGTCAGTTATGACAAAGCTTACAATAAACAAATATAATAACACATTGCAGATATCCAGCACTCAAGCCTCCAAATTACAGGAAATAAGCCATCAGTGCCATGCAATCACTTCAGCTCGGACGAAGGCAGAAATTACAGCAGTATGTTATATTTGAGTGCTCTTGGGACTCGGTTAATAACCAGCCTTCCATCATAACTTAAGGAAGCAAAGAGCCAGGGGTCTGCAGAGGACCATTCCACGGCATACACGCTGTCTTCGTGTTCTTCATAGGTAGCTATTATACTGTCCTGGAGTGGCTCTTTTGTTCTAGGAGGAAAACAAAAAATGCAATTAGCCAGGGAGGAAAAAAAAAAAAAAAAACGATGGCAAGTATTTATCCCACACAATAATTATAAGCCTACAACAAGAATGACGGACAGGGACAGGCAATGGCGGAATGTCCTGAGGTCACAGATCATTTTAAAATCTCTATTGTCTTGTGTTCATGTCAGGCATTATTAATGTCCCTTTGTCACTTTAAACTGCTCACTACCCATATATAGTATTATCTTTGCTCATTGAGAGAAAATAATTCACAATGCTACCAATTGCTTTTAAAGGGTCGGCTCACTGATATTTCTCTTTTGGGCTAGAATGGCTCACTGGGTGTCTCATATCTTCTCTGTGGTCAAATCTAGCCTCTTGAGTCTCACTTTTGTAGTGAGAAAATTATTAAACCCTCTTATCATGGCCACAACAAATGGGAAGAATTCAGGCACAAAGAACTCAACGCTGAGACCTTATATAATTTTCCAGTAAATGACACAGTCTTTAAAGTAAAAGTAACATTGTCTTGGTTAATTTTAGTCAAATGAAATACATGACACACATGGCTTAAAAAACCATTCCTGATACTGCCTACCTGCTTATATGTGCTGCAGTGTCATCATTTGATCTTCCTACTCCTAAATAGACACTGGACTCCGTCCACTCAGGACAGAGTGATGGTGCCTCTTGATTGCCCAACCCCCAGCAAGGCATACTCACCGATCCATGCTACTTTGCTGCCTCCCAATTTTGTTGCTCTTACACTAGAATCTTCCATGTATAGGGGAGCCCATGAGCTCCCCCATGTGACAGTGCTTGAGCCTGGGCAGCCAATCACCAGGTTTAAACACTGTCATGTGGGCAGGGGAGGAGTCAAGGAATTGTGGCAAGGAGCAACTTTTCTGGGGTGGGGGCTGTTAGGAGGCACTGGCACACTGCCTTATTTTGTTATTGTGGCATTTGTGTCATCTTACAGCACAGCAATAACATAATAATAACAGGCGTCCCTATTATATTGCTGTACAGCTATAGAAAACGTGGAGGTGGTCAACTGTCAAGTGGTAAGTATGAAGCATGAAGTATGAAGCATTCCTACACTGTGTTAGATTACAAATAAATATTTGTTTTATTTTAGTCCTAAACATAATACACAAAGGATTTTTTTTTAATTAAAATAACCCCAAAAAAACTAAATCCTGTGTTTGCAGTAGGCATACAGTATACATAAAAACAAAAGACACAGTGGGCATCGTCATCTAAGTGTAGATTTATTTGAAACAATTAAAAGAAGTTAAAATTGAACTCACATTGTATAAAATCATAAAAGCATTACTAGCCTTCTGGTATCTGCAGAGCTCGGCAGGGTGCAGGCGGGTAGAGCAGAGTAATGCCTGGAAGCAGCTGGGCTATATATGCAGAGAATGTGGTGGAAGCGTGGCTAGAGATCGTAGAGCAGGAACAGGAAGTGGTAATAACCGGGACCTTCGGTGAGAGCCAGCACACCATCAGCCTTGAACCAAGAGCGGAGACGGATATACACGGGTATGGCAGGAAGGGAAGGGGGTGTGGTTACATATTTTGGGGCACGACCCTTTGTCTAACCCGCTCTTGGTTCAAAGCTGATGCTCCACACTGGCTTCCGCCAAAGGTCTCGGTTTTCGCCGCTTCCTGCTCCGACTCTATGATCCCTAGCCACACTTCCACCATGTGCTCGGCATATACAGCCCAGCTGCTTCCAGGCATCACTTTGCTCTTGTATGATTTTATACAATACGAGTGCAATTTTAACTTCTTGCTGTTTCTTTTGTTTTGGCAGTGCAAAATGTAATATCCTAAACTCATACAGAGAAGCTACAGCCATTTCGAAAGGACACATTAAATTTGGGACTAAGCACATATTTTACTACCCCAAACACACCTTGCGTGTTTTCCCTATTGCATTATGACTTTATTCTCACTCCACCGGCTTAGGTATCTTAGCGTCATATACTGTAGTTTATCTTTGTGTTTAACCACTTCATTACCCAGCCATAGTCATATGATATCCACAGATGGGATCTCCCATCCTGGGTGGACGTCATATGACGTCCTTGACTTTGTGGGGAGATATCTGAATGATGCCTGCAGCTAGAGGCATCATTCAGATATAATTTTTTCATGCTGGCGATTCTGTGCACGATAAGAACGTTCATAGCTGCAGTTCCACCGCTTGATCGTTCTTATAGGCGGCGGGAGGGGACATCCCCCCCTCCCGCCGCCATCCTGTGCTTCTCCGGGCTCTCCCGTGCCATCGGGGGCCCGGAGAAAGAATCGTCCGGGGCCGGATGACGAGCATAGAGATTTCCGGTGAACACATGGTCACCACACCAGTCATCTCTATGACCGTCGGAGGCCCGGGCGCGACGTTATGACGTCACGCCCGGGTTCCCCGAAGTAAACAAAGCCACGATTGCGGCTAGTAAGCATGAGATCAGTGATTTTTTCCCGATCTCATGCTTTCCAGCCTGGAAGAGAGATGTGGAGTCTTATTGACCCCGCATCTCTCCATAAAGAGGACCTGTCACACACCATTCCTATTACAAGGGATGTTTACATTCCTTGTAATAGGAATAAAAGTGATCAAAAAAATGTAAATGTAAAAAAAAGTGTAAAAATAAAAAAAATTAAGTAAAATAAAATAAAAAAAATAAAAATAAAAATGTAAAACGCACCTGTCCCCGGTGGCTCGCGCTCAGAAGCGAACGCACAAGCAAGTCCCGCCCACATATGTAAACGCCGTTCAAACCACATATGTGAGATATAGCCGCGTGCGTTAGAGCGTGTGCAACAATTCTAGCACTATGTTGACATGTTGGGTATCTATTTACTAGGCGTAACATCATCTTTCATATTTTACAAAAGAATTGGGCTAACTTTACTGTTTTGTTATTTTTTAATTCATGAAACCATTTTTTTTCTATGACCGTCATTTTATGCTCTAGGGTGTCTGCTAAAAAAAACGTATATAATATTTGGGGGTTCTGAGTAATTTTCTAGCAAAAGAATGATGATTTGTACATGTAGGAGAGAAGTGGCAGAATAGGCCCGGTATTGAGGTGGTATAAAAGCCCTGTATTGAAGTGGTTAAATACAGTGAACATAAAAGGTACAAAATAAGAGGTTTAGGTTAAGAAGATGCAATTTTGTTTTTTCATTTTTTTTTTTTACCTAACCCTCACCCATTCATCCTATTAAGCTCCATCTACCATACTGGTAAAGTAGAAATCCAGATAAAACCACATTAAACTGATTGTAAATGATCACCTTGTAAAACTTTGTTAAAATAGAAATGAAAGGCAAAACATTTTTGTATAAAGATTCAAAAAAACATAAATACGGTTTTTATAAATGACCACATTCCCTCTGTTCTCAGCTGCGTAGGAGTTGGGGGGAGGAGGAGGAGGAGAAGCAGCAGCACACTGAGCTTGCCAGTGAATAGCTATGCAGCTTGGGTGCGTCAGGACCAGTCAGATCATTGGAGGAGAGTACACTGTGTTCCCAGCATAGCTAGAGAACTGACCACAATGTGCTCTCCTGCTTAGTGTGGTCAGTTTTTAACAGGAAAGTAAGGGGACTAGCAGGAATACCAGAGATTTCACATAAAGGAAGAAATACAAAGAGAACAGGATACTTTCTCATACAAGTACATGGTACAGCAGGCAAATATCAGGAATATGAATTGTTGGCGTAACAAACGCTTTAAAAAAGTTTTGAACCAAGTAGGATAAGATGACAACCTCTGTTGAATTTTCAGTGCCGTGTCCTCAATGTGGAGGTTTCCCCTAGCTTCCTGCCCCTGGAGTTCCGTTTTAATGGCAATAATCAATCCCATTCCAAAAATGGGCTTTAATTGCTTTTTTGTTGTCGATGGGGAGATTTTTGCTCACTTCCTGTACTAGTGTTCCCAACCTGAACCCACTATATTCAAAATTAGTAATACATATTTAGTTACTTTGGGGGTGGGGATTTGGAATCCCTACTGCAAAGGTGAATTTTTCCATTTTCATGGAGTTGGGCTTTAACTCTCTTATCTTCGTTAAGCTCTTGACCCAAACATGCTTAAGCCGGGTACAAACTATTTGTTTTTTTCATTCAACCCCGCAGGTTGGACGAAAAAAACCTGACAGCTCCGGTCGGAGCTGCTGTACTAACCATGCAAGGTTAGTTCAGCGATCTCCCCCCTGCTGAGCTGCTGTGTTCGGACAGAGGGACGCCCCCCCACCAGAACACTCCAATCAGCGCTCTCTGCCATTGGCTGAGAGTGCTGATTAGAGTCGGTCGAATGCTGGTTTTTCAGCATGCACGTCTGACAGAAGCCGACCAAACGTTTTGTTTTGTTTTTCTAACCGTCCGTTGTCTCCCAACATTCGGCCTGTGTGTACGGGGCTTTACAGTTACTGAAGGTCCATTTACATTCTTATGTTGTGTTGGTGCAATGTGATGCCATTCATTTGTATAGCACCCCTTCACACCTTGTTGACAGATACGAGTTGCAGTGCAGTCCAAGTGCAGCAATGCTCTGATGTGCATTGCCATAGAATGCGCATACCCCGTTTTTTATGTGTTCGCAGTTCATTCATTATGAGGCTGCCTTAACACATTACATGTTAATGGGCAACACAATGCACCGTAAAGATGTAAATAGGCCCTTCCAGTTGACCAACTACTTCTGCTTAAGTTTTTTCCAAGCATCAACTACTCTTTTAGTAAAATAACTCTGATGCCGCGTACACACTGTTTTTAATGTCATTGAAAAAACCGGCATTTTTCTCGACGTGATTTTTCGTGTTTCCTCTCAAGCCTGCCTTGCCTACACACTATCGTGGAAAAAAATGTTTGAGTAAAGCGCGGTGACGTACAACGGCACTATAAAGGGGAAGTTCCATTCGGATGGCGCCACCCTTCATGTTAGTAAAGTTTGTTGAGTGACGATTCGCGCTTTTCAGCCTCGTGCTTTTCAGTCCGTTACAGCGTGACGAATGTGCTATCTCCATTACGAACGCTAGTTTTACCAGAACGAGCGCTCCCATCTCATACTTGATTCTGAGCATGCGCATTTTTTTTCACGTCGTTAAAGCCCACACACGCCCGTTTTTCATGACGAGAAAAACGACGATGTAAAAAACGACGTGAAAAATTAGAGCATGTTCCAATTTTTCTCGTCGTGTTTCTCTGTGTTTTTCTCGTCGGGAAAACTGCTGGAAAGCCCACACACGATCATTGTTAATGACCATTTTAAAAAAATTCATTTTTCTCGTCATTAAAAACGGCCGTGTGTACGCGGCATAAGTTTCGTTTTAAACTTTCCTTCTGCTAGTTTGAGGGAGGAAAATTCAAAACTAACCTCAGATAACCTGTAAAATAAACAGAAATGATATTTAGATTTGAAAACTGCTGGAATTTTACAAGGAATTGTCGCAGAATGAAGTGTTCTTTATGCCAGCTGTTGCTGAACTACATCTTCCATAGTTCTACAGTTCATGTGAGGTAAAATGGCTGCACAACCATCTTGTTTTAGCCAATAGCGTTATATGTCTGAGTACAACCTAGGTAAAATTGGAATTGAGATGTATTTATAAGTAGCTTTAGCTTGTTACGTGAAATGACCTGTTTTGCCCTGTTCTATGTGCCAGCTGTGCGCAACTCCATCTGCCTAGCAGCTGCAAGTCATTTGAAATAAACTGGCTGAGCGGCCATTTTGTCACAGACAAAGTAGTGAGAGTTGTATTCTATGTGCATTAAGCAAACAGCAGCTAAAAAAATTCATAAAATGCTACCGTTACTCCTATTTTGGCTTTTAGCATTATAGCTAAACGCACTTGTTTAATACAGTGTGAAATTGTTTCAGATGCTTTGTCTGCCATTCCCTCCTTTGCAAACATTTGTAAAACATTTTCGTTATCAGGTTTTATAGTAGCTTAAAGCTGTTCTGATATTAAAACCCTGTGAAATGGGCATGTCTCTACACACGCAGTGTCTTGCGCTTCTACCTAAATCTCTGCTTCTCTTGACATTAGCAGAGATTGAATCTTTTCAAAGAAGGCTTTATCAAAGCCCTTATATGTCAGGATTTACCTCACATCGGAAGCCACATTTATTCGGCTTTAGATCAAATGCTGCCATTGCTCATGCTGCTCATTCGTCTTTAATTTGAAAAACTGTAAATATAAAATTGAGACCAATGCTATACTTTATAGAATGTAGATATGCTGAATGTTGGTATGGTTTTATTCTAAATTTCTTCTAATGGATAAATACATAATTAGGCCTCTCTCAGGTTCTGGCAATCTAGCCCTGATGATCTTATGAGACTCTAGTGTGTTCTTTACTCTTTCCAGGCATAAACCTTGCGGTCAAAATAACAGGAATGAGAACTGATATAAACCTGCAGTTCCTGCTGGCCACCACTTATCCAACCACTAATAGTAGGCCATGGCATTGTATGCTGCAGCAGTAGGCAGGTTATTGGCTGCTATTACTTTAATGCTAGACAAAGATACAACTATTCTAGTTGCAACTAACTTTAAAAGAATGCATTTTACTACAAAAATGAACTCCAAGTCCCTAACTATGTGTGATGTGGCCCAATAACAAGACCGTTAATGTTGCCCTTGTCTCTCCAATCAACATCTTAAAGGATATATTCACCATTTAAAATAAATGCAAATTTTTTGCAGGTTTCTAAGGAGCCTGCAGGGCACAGCACTGCACCGGTGATCAGCAGGTCATGGGTGAAATGTCCAACTGCTGCAGACTCTCAGCTCGTTGAAAACTACAAGCTGTCAGCCGCAATGGTGAAAAATGCGGCCGTGTGGGCGGAGCACCGTACAGCTGTGCTGTTTTCAAATAGTGACAGTGGGTGCGGGGAGAAGATCCCCGGCCCGCTGGCACAGGAAGGGGGGAGAGGATGCAGATGATGGACCCCAGCTGGAGGGTGGCAGCTAGAACCCAGCAGTAAGCAAAGCTCATGCTGACTGCATAGCCCTAGCTCTGACTGAGGAATGTTAGAGGAGAGTCAGACCATTGCAGAGAGACCACTGCTTCCATGCAGAGAGCTTTAGTCCTCTGCAGCAGAAAAACTTCTACTCTCCCTGGGGCTGCCAATATACCTACCCTACATTCCATTTGATCTATAAGATATGACAGTCTACTAAAACAATATTGGGCATCTCAGGACATACCAGATTTACACCACTGTGGTCAAATAGAGCGCTTCCTTAAATTTCCCCCCTGGAAGGATTTTCTAGATTGGAACAGGCAGAGATTAATACTTTAATGCAACTGTACTCCGATGGAGTAGTAAAAACTCATCAACAGCTCTGTATGGACTATGGTTTGGAGCAATTTTTTTTTCAATATTTACAATTAAGACATGCTTTAAAGGCCCAAGGCCTGGCTTTGACTGTTCTTTTCCATCTGGCACCATCTTAGACAGCATAGGCCAAGCAAATATTACTAAAGGTCTTATTTCTAAAGTTTATACACAATTATTGTCCACACTGCTCCTTAAACTTCTAATGCCATGCAGAAAACACTAGTGGGAGACGAATATTGATGTGGCCCTAGGGGATATATGGGACAAAATAATGGAATATGTGCAGTTTGTTTCCATATGTCCAACCCACAAAGTGACCCAACTTTTTTATTTTACATAGGGTGTACTGTACTCCAGAGCTGTTGTATAGCGTAGGTAGGAAAGGAAATCCCGAATGTGTAAGCTAAATCCCCTGGTTCCTTTATACATTTGTTTTGGAGGTGTCCAAAATTACATCAGTACTGGCAGGATGTGATAGATGAGATAAACTTTATAGGTGATACTATGCTAGTTGCAGATCCCATCCTATGTCTCCTTGGGTATATAAATTCCAATAATCTGAAATATGAGGCGGCAATGGCCATTATGAGAATGCTGTTTTTGGCCCGTACGTTAATAGCCTCTCGATGGGTCTCACCCAATCCTCCTACCCTCGGGGGCTTGGTTCGGGAAATGGACAAACATGTACTGTTTGAGAAATATACCTATGCTCAACGTAATGCTTCAAAGAAGTAAAAAAAATATATGGAAAAAATTGATAGGTGCCCAATGTTTAAATCTAAGCTGACAAACTTTCTCTCCTTTTTTTTCTTTCGCCTCTCTGTCTATCTCTCCATTGGACAGGCATGACGCCTATAGGAAAATCTTTTATGTATTAAACATATTAAATAATATAGTGTAGCAGTTGCCCAGGGATATTTTCTGGAAAATTAGATGCTAATAAACTAAAAGAATTGATGACATCAATGTTTTATCTGTGAAATTGATTTCTTTTTCCTTTTTAAAAAAAAAATTCCTAGAAAAAAAATCTGAAAATAAAATCTTTATTTTTGATTTTTTTTGTAAATCCGAAGAAAACTGCCTCCTCTGCTTCAGCACTACAAGTCTAAGTGAGGAGCTTGACTGTTACTCATCCATCTCTGCAGAGAACACTAGTATTTGCAGGAAGTGCATTTCCAATTAGAAAAAAATGTTTTTCTTTCCACAGCACAGGACAGGACTACAGACTGAAAAAGGTGAGAGAACCCAGTGGTGCTTTATAAATTCATGACATGCTAGGCCAAACTGTGTCAAGATCTGCAACATGTATTTCAGCATATTTATATTTACCTAAAGCAATGACCACTGCAAACGTCTGGGCTATTTAGTCATTGCTTCTACTACTGCTTCTGCTAGTGTGTGTGGGGACTTACTTTTCTTCATGCTGACTATCCTCTTGATCACTCAAATCTTCATCATCAACGAGATGTCCAAATGGCTCAGATGAAATGGAGACCATGTTTGACAGGATTACCCTGCTGTCACTGCTGCCTGTTAAGACCAGCTGGTCATGGGAGTGATTGTATCTGACGCTCCAAACCCTGGAAGAAAAAATCAGAATTAAAACAATCTTCTACTAAAAAGCACCTCACACCAGTACATAAAAGAGGCAGTTTTTTTTTTTTATAGCAGCAAATGTGTCCCTGTTTCTACTTAATATAATATTATTTTTCTTTAGAGTGGACGTGTAATTTGACAAGAGACAGACAGATCCATTCAAAAAATTATGAAAAGAGTTCCCTTTGTTAACATTTAATTTCTCTGAAGTTTTTATAGTAAATCATGTTTATCAGTTTTTTGGTTTTTTAAATTTGTGTCTTTTTTGGTTGGACCTGTCATTTAACAAGAGACAGATGTAGCTCTCCCATCCTGGGTGGCTATCATATGACGTCCTCCCAGGCATGCACCTAGCGTGTACTGCAATCTGTCACCGGCTGTGTCCAATGGATAACAGATCATTGTACTAGGTCGGCGCCGGTACCATGTGATTGTTGGCACCAATCACAGCCATCACATCAGAGTTCTACACAATGAATGGCTTTCATTCATAGCCATTCATAGTGTACGATTTTGTTAATCTCTGTGATTAGTCACAGTGATCACCTGGTACAGACATGGCAAATAATGCATCTATAACACGTGATAGCTGTGGCCAATCGCAGTTTCACAATAGTACAAAATAAATGAATGGATGCCATTCATAAAAATAATTGATTATAACACTGATCATCATTTTTATAAGCAATCATAGTGTGGTCACAGTATGTAGAAAAATGAAGAAAAAAAATGTTGAAATATGAAAAAAAAAAAATGTAGAAAAATTAAAAACAATGAAGCCCTGTACACACGATCGGTTTTACCGATGGACTGTTTTCATTGGACAAACCGATCGTGTGTGGGCCCCATCGGACTTATTTCCATCGGTGAAAAAAAATAGAACATGTTTTAAATTTTTCAGATGAAAAAAAAAACGATAGGAAATTCCAATCGTCTGTGTGGAACTCCATCGGAGAAAAAACCCACGCATGCTCAGATTGAATTAGGAGATGGGAGCACTCGTTCTGATAAAACTAGAGTTCGTAATGGAGATAGCACATTCGTCATGCTATAACGCAGTGTTTCTCAACTCAAGTCCTCAAGGCACACCAACAGGTTATGTTTTTAGGCTTTCTATTATTTTGCACAGGTGATTTGAACAGTTTCACTGCCTTAGTAATTACCACAGCCGTTTCATCTGAGGGAAATCCTGAAAACATGACCTGTTGGGGCGCCTTGAGGACTGGATTTGAGAAACACTGCTATAACGGACTGAAAAGCACGGAGACTGAAAAGCTCAAAATCGGATCTCACCAAACTTTTACTAACACGCCGTAACACAAAATCAGCAAAAGCAGCCCAAAGGGTGGCGCCATTGGATTTGAACTTCCCATTTATAGTGCGGTCGTACGTGTTGTACGTCACAGCTTTTGGGACGGTCTGAATTTTGTCTGATGGTGTGTAGGCAATGCTGATGGAAGGTCAGCTTCATCGGAATTCCGATGGAAATATCCATCGAATTTGATTCCATCGGAAACAGGGCTTTACAGTACTTTTTTTTTTTTTTTTTTACATACTGTCACCAGTCAGTGTCCCTCATCACTGCCACACAAGTCATATGGTGACGCTGTACCGTTCCGGTGACAGTACGTAAGAAAAATAAAACACATTTTATTTAATTTCTTCATTTTCCAAAAATGACAAAAAAAATTACAACTTCAAAAAAAACTCTTACTAAATACCTTGGACAGTCTACTTTTTAAAAAGGGGTATTTGTACCATCCTGCCATTTTAGGGCATAAAGAAATGAGATAGTCAGTCGGTACATCAGGCTTGATCAATTTTCAAATATACTGTATATATCATAGTTTGTAGACTCTAAAACTTTCACACAGACTAAATAATATACACTGATTTGGGTTATTTTACCAAAGAAATGTAACAGTATACATTTTGGCCTAAATGTATGAAGAAAGATTATTTGCTTGCAAAATTTTAGAACAGAAACTAAGAAAAACTTTTCTTTTTTTTTTCTCAAAATGTTCAGTATTTTTTAGTTTATATATTAAAAAAAAAATTAAAAAAAAACAGTGAGTAATAAATACCATCAAAAGAAAGCTCTACTTATGTGAAAAAATAATATAAATGTAATTTCGCTACAGTGTTGCATGACTGGGTAATTGCCATTCAAAGCGTGACAGTGCTGAAATCTGCAAATTGGCCTGGGCAGGAGGGGGGTGAAGGGGTTGGGGTGAAACACATTTATGTTTTTGCCATCTGTGCCCCTTTGGGTAGATTTAAAAAACTCATTTTAATTGTGGTAATTTTGCACAAGAAAGTTGTAAAAAATACAGTCATAGGTTAGCATTGTGTGACACAGTATCACGGGCAGAAGGTATACTCCAAGGCTGCAGGGAAAGCGAAGAGACAAGGATAAAGGGGAGAGAAGGTGAAGATGGAATAATGGCTCAAACAATAGCAGGGCCGGTCACAGAGTACCGCCTACTTTACTAGTACTTTAGTACTAGTACTAAACCAGGCAAGATACGATCACGTTCTAGTCATGTCTGGTGTATAACAGACTATACATAAGGAAACCAGGCAAAGAAACAAGAAGTAGCTCTGGCTAGTTTAAACAAACAGTTAGGTTCTGTGCATCGATCCAACTAGATCAAACATTTTGGATTTAATGGGAGGATCCTAAAAATTTACATCTTCCATTCACCAAGAGTCAGAGGTTTGCTTGCTCCATCTCAGTAAAATTTCCCAAAGAAGGCCGAGTACAAAGCAAACAGTTGTTTACAGCAGGTAGTCTCTAGAATATCATCAATACCTAGGGTAAATATTAAAAGATCAACAGGAAGAGACAATCCTCCCACTGGAGCGATGACGGATGACACCTCCCTCCAGTATGTTTGTATGCAGGGATACATTCACAATACATGAATGAGCGAACCAGGCTCTGCACCACATCTGTGGCAAAGGTCCAACATGTGAGGATAAGATGGTAGCTAGTTAATGAGGGATGTAATAAGCTGGATGTAAACGTTCCAAGTGGATAACTTTATCTCTAACAGAGATTGTTACAGGTAGAAAGCTTTGTAAGCATTCATCCCAATCGTCCTTTGAGAGACAAGATGTCGGCCTGCCACTTGTGGTACAGTGTCTGTAATCTAGCCATAGGAGTGACATTTAATGTGGAGTACAGGGCAGAGAGAGGTTTGTCCATGATTTCAGCAATAAGTACAGTTTCCAGGGGTTAAGTGGACAACAGTATCCTTGATGGAAATTGCTTCTCCTAGTTGCAAATATTGAAAGAACAGAGTTAGGCAGCTGTTAAATGGTTTTAAGTGAGTCAAAGGTCAATAGGGAGCCCTGTCGCCATGGGTTATCCATAGTTGAGGGTCAGATATTAAACTAAGATGGGGTAAGTTGAGGTTACCCCACAAGGGGGTGTGGGGAGAGTACACCCCCTTGAACCATAGTGGGCCATAGCCTGTCCCACACCAGAAGGGTTGTTTTCATTGGGATGGTGATTGCCAAGTTAGAATGTGAGTCACAGAAGGGCAAGTTGCTCAGTTTAGTGTAGGACTATCAGGGCTGCCTCCAAGGTGACCGGTGTGTTATCCCTAGGTTGGGCAAAAAAAAAAAACACCTGATAGAACCGCTGTCCAGTAATAAAGTAAGAAGCTGTGAAGACTATGTCTCCCAGGGTAAGAGGTGCAGATAGAGTGGCTTTGCTAGCCTGGGAGTTCAGCCATTCCATATAAAAGATGACACTTCTTAAGTTTATGGAAAAATGTGGATGGAAATGGGACTGGTGTTTGACAAATAAAATAAAAACATTTGGGGAGATTGACTTTGGTCAGGAGTGGAGTATGATTATCCTTGACATATCGAAAAAGGTTTGCTTGCACCTTGACACCTAGGTATTCAAATTGAGTTACCTGCCTCAGCATAGTAGGAGCTATAGAGAGTGGAGCGTTAGGATTCAGGGAGAACAGCAAGGACTTGTCCCAATTGATTCGTATGCCAGAGTAAACACCAAAGGAGGCAATAAATCTCAGGGCAGATTGAAGGGAATGCATCGCATTACCAAGGTACAGTAATGTGTCATCTGTGTATAGGGAAATCTCCCCTTTCCATGGACCCACCAGAATACCCCAGAGTCAGCTAATTGTATTAGAATTGCAAGGGATTCCAGGGCCAGGGCAAAAAGCCCAGGTGATAATGACAAACTTGCCTTGTGCCCCTATGCAACATACATGGCAAGGATATAGTGCCATTAGTCCAGACTCTGGCTGTAGGAGAAGAATATAGTTTCCCTATCCAAGATATGTATCTAGGGCAGAAGCCAAATTTACAAAGCACTTCCCACAGGTAGCTCCACTCCACGAGTCCATGGATTTCTCAGCATCGAGCGAGAATACCACTCAGGGTTCCCCCCTCGAGACAGTGGCAGCAATGTTAATAAACAGATGCCAGATAATAAGATCCATACCCTTACCAGGCATAAACTCAGTTTGTTTATTGTATATCATAGAGGGCACAACCTCCATCAGTCGAGTAGTCAGCACTTTGGCCAAGATTTTTATGTCTGTGTTTAAAAGGGAGATAGGACGATAGAAAGGGCAAAGGCCAAAATAACGACAATGACCGCCTCCATCATGGGAGGAGGCAAGGTGTCAGCATGTAGTGCAGATGTTATAGTAGTACCTAGGTGGTTTAGCAATTCCTTGCCATAGGTTTTATAGGGTCAGAAACTAGGGTACCCATTAAGTCCATCATAGCTGCAATGCTAGTCATGGGGAGTTGTTACTTGGCCAACCACACTAGGAGCCTGCCATTAATTTTGGTGGTGGAGGAATATATAAGCCAACCAGTATCAGTTCTAAGCAGTTAATCATTGTATGCAGTATCACAAAATTACCCTCTGCGTCCAATCTGAGGTGGAACAGTTAAAAAGGCAATGATTTATGTACGAGTACACTGACTTCTCTAGAGTAAGAGGAATATGTTGCATTGTAGTAATGACCCACCCAGGGTCTCTTAAGGGCCAAGTTTTTACCATAGACAGTGGACAATGTACCCTATCAGGGATCAGCAGAGGTAGATGAACAAGTATGGCTGCCGACACATAGAAATAGAGGGAAAAACATCAAGGTAAACAGCAGGGAGACAGGGCACATTCTGGTGGCAGGAGAGGTACTCACAGATCATAGAAAGCCCCCAAGTAGAGTGCAGGGTGAGGCTGCAAGCGGTAATGGATAATTAGCAGCCTCTCACTGTCTCCAGCCATGTCGCAGCATCTTCTGGAGAGGTGAAGAACCTGGTAATTTCACCATCTTGAACCCATAGTTTAGCTGGGAATAACATGCTGTAGGAGATCCCTTTTGCTTGGAGGTTGACATTCACACCATTGGAAAGATTGTCATGGGTGTTGGGTGTTGACGGAGTAGTCAGGGAAGAACATAAGCTCAGAATTTTCAAAGGAAAGCTCACCCTTAAGGATAGTTTAGGCCAAAATCTCAGAAGTTACGTAGCCTAAAGATGAGGGTACGTGCCGGAGCTCCAGGGGGCATGCGCAGCCAGAATGTGGTGGGCTAGTTCTACCACAAAGAAGCCAGAGAAGCAGGCATGCGAATGTTGAGTATGTTTTGGCTCTCTGCATCTTTAGCTCTGGCTTCCAGGTACTTCACCTTAGTTTGGAGAGTGGCCATATGATCATGCATGGCACCCTCACAGAGCCCTCCACCATGGTGGTGCACTCCCAGAAAGTATCCAGGTCTCTGCAGCTAAGGCTGATGTTGGTTTGTAAGTCCCTTATCTTTCAGGTAAGAATGGTTTGGCAGTTGGTTATGGCAGTCATCACTGCGAAAGAGATCCTGAGAGACAAAAGTGCACGAGTCTGTGTCGCCATGTTGGATGAGGCCGCATAGCAAACTCTGGAACCGGCCTGTGAAAACAGCAGGTCCCCTGCTTCTTTGGAGGCAGCTGGCATTCTCCCCTTTGTCATCCCTAGGTGAAAAGGAAGATGAAGGCATAGCAGAGGGCTGGAACCGGAGCAGAGTACACACCAAATGAAGAAGTAATGGATTGGAGATAGAAAGGGGGGATACATGGAGTGAATGGAGAAAAATAATATTTACACAAAGAAAGAAAATGAAGAAAAGATTGAAGAAAGAAAGAAATGGGTATATTTTGAGTATTAAAGGATCCACTATGGTCACAGACACTTATGGTTCTATAGGCAACTTTAGAAATATACACATTTGCATTTTGGTCTCGCAGTAGAGAGCTATGGTAAATAAGGCACAAACGAAAAACCTAATAATATGCTCGTGGAATGTTCGAGGCTTGGGAGACTCGGGGAAAAGGGCAGCGGTAATGTCATTGATGAGAACATATAGGGCTGTAATTATATTCCTTCAGGAGACCCAACTCACGAAGATCTCTGCACCCCAACTAAAATGGAGAGAGATTCAAGCGCAATATCATTCAGTCCACACCTCATATTCTAGAGGAGTGGGCATATTTATTAAAACGGGCATAATGTGGGAATGTATACAGAGCAAGACGGACGAATTAGGGCGCTATGTGTTTTTGCATTGTAGGATAGACAACAAGGTATATATATTGGTCAACTTGTATATACCACCCCCTTTTAACACCACAGTGTTGACTAATCTAATGGAGTTTGTTCTGGAGAGACCGGGAATACCAGTGATTGTCATGGGAGATTTCAACATGGTTCTGGATAGGCGAGAGGATAGATTCCCTAGTAGGATACCTCAGAATAGAACAAGAGAGGATGGATTATCTAAATTTCTGGATGAAATTGGACTGAAGTATGTGTGGAGATCACGCAATCCCGAGGTCAAGCAGTATTTCTGTTTCTCCAGAACACACTCCACGCTCTCAAGAATAGACCTAGCCCTAGGTAATGATGAGGCAATATCAATAATAAAACAAGTGAAATATATGCCAAGGAGCCTCTCAGACCATGCCCCAATGCTGGTAGAACTGGATACAGGAGAAATAATATACCAAAGAGAGGGGAAAATAAATCCATACTGGATGGAATTAATAGAAGACCCAAAAGAGATACTAGAGGAGATTAGAGAATTTATAGAAATTAATCAAGGTACTGCCTCAGAGCAGGTGGTGTGGGACACATTAAAAGCCTTTTTTAGAGGCATAATGATTCAGAAAATCTCCAGGATAAAAAAACAATCTAGAGAAAATGAGCAAATAGCTAGTGAGTTGGTCTCTAAGGAGGAAGTAAAATTTATTAGGGATCCAACAGATAACAACTCAAGAGCATGGATACAAGCACAGCAGAATTTTCTTCTATTAATTAAAAAAAAAATTGAAAATAAACAAATTTTCCAAAAACAAGTAGCATTTGCAGAAGGAGAAAGTGCAGGCAGAATGCTAGCCCAACTGATTAAAACAAATGCACCCAGCTCAGTAGTACCGGCGATAAAGGTAGACGGGGGTAGAATCACTTCTCAAAAATCAGAAATAATAGAGAGCTTTTAGAACTATTATGAGGATCTGTATAGTTCAAAACAAGAGGAAAGAAGAGAAGAAATGGATACCTTTTTTGGAAGTTTAACGATTCCCATAATCTCGGAGAGGGATAGAGTAGAGCTAGATAAACCTATAACTTTGGAGGAAGTACAATGTGCAGTGCGGGGGATGGCAGGACAGAAATCACCGGGCTCGGACGGTCTCCCAGTGGAGACCTACCGGTACTTCGGGAAAGAACTGCTCCCGGAGCTTACTAAGGTCTTAAATAGCTCTATAGAGAAAGGAGAACTCCCTTCATCTATGGAGGACTCAACTATAATAGTGATCCAGAAGGAAGGAAAGGATCCATTGGACACTTCATCATATAGACCTATCTCTTTGATAAATACAGACGTAAAAATACTGTCGAAGGTCTTGGCGGCTAGACTGAGTGGGGTAGTTGAGAAATTGGTGCATCCCGACCAATCGGGATTTATCCCAGGAAGGGCCACCTATACAAATATAAGAAGAGTCTATATGAACCTTCAGATACCAACAGAGGAAGAGGGAAAAAGAGCAATTGTCTCATTGGACGCCGTCAAGGCCTTCGACAATGTAGAATGGAAATATCTGTGGAGAGCTCTCAGTGAGTATAAGGTCGGACCGGTTTTTATGAAATGGGTTAAACTATTGTATAAAAGTCCAGAAGCAAAAGTGAAAGTGAACAATGTTCAATCTAAGAGGTTTCGACTGCAGAGGGGAACAAGGCAGGGGTGCCCATTGTCCCCCCTCCTATTTGCCCTCGCAATCGAGCCTCTAGCAATAGCCCTCAGGTCGACTCCGGAGATAAGAGGGTTTATGAGAGGGGAAATAGAGGAAAAAGTAGTATTATATGCGGACGACCTCCTCCTACTACTGGGGGATACCCAGCAATCATTAAAAAAAGCTATGGAACTGATAGGGAATTTTGGAAGCTTCGCAGGCTTATTCATAAACTGGGGAAAAACTATGCTGCTCCCAGTGGACCCGCTTATAGACCCTTTACCACAGGAGGCTACACGAATACAAATTACATCCCAGATAAAATATCTGGGTGTAAATATATCTAAAGACCCTAATCATTACATTGTAGATAACTTGATACCCTTGCTTAACAAATATAAGGAAAAAAGTAAAGTATGGAAACGTCTCCCACTTTCAGTGGCAGGACGTTACAATTTAATAAAAATGGTCTGGATGCCACAGCTCCTCTATGTCCTGCAGAATTCTCCAGTATGGATATATAAAAAATGGTTTAAAAAAATAGAAAGCATATTTAGAGAGTTAATCTGGAAAGGGGGGGTAGCAAGAATAAGACTAAAAACGTTACAGAGGACAAAGCGGGAGGGAGGAGTGGCACTCCCACACCCGTTTAGCTATTTTCTCACAGCCCAGATTCAACACATGAGGGGTAGCAATATGGAACGAGGAGAAATAAAAAGGAGAATATTAATACAGAACCCGAGCCATGACACCTTAGTAGAAGCTATAGAATCGGGCTCACCCCCTATGAACTCCCCCACTATAGACCTTATGACCAGAACATGGAAAGAAGTGAAAAGTGTGCTGGGATATAATGGCATTAATGAGTATACCCCTATATGGGAGAATGTTAACTTAACAGAAATCAATAAGATGGGAACAATTAAGGAATAGGAAAGACAGGGTATACAATATATCTCCCAGCTGTATCAGGATGGCACATTAAAAACCTTCCAGACACTGAAAGAACAATTTAAACTCCCAAAATAATCTTTTTATAAATATCTGCAGATAAGGCAAGCACTTGCAAAACAATATAAAGGAGTAGCAATGACCTGGAGTAAGATACCTCTCTTAAAGGAAATCATTAACACGAAAACATCTAAGGGTTTGATATCAAAGAGTTATCAATTGTTACACAAGGGGAGCCAAAAAGAAACCTAAGGCCAAGTAGATAGGAAGAAATGGGAAAAAGACCTGGGTAATTTGACTAAAGAACAATGGGGAAGAATTTTGGAGCTCGCCCCGGGGGTCTCACTGTCTCCCTCTCAGAGGATGTCCCACCTTTTTTTGTTAAATCGAGCATATTATACACCGTATAAACTTTTTTGCTATGGGCTTAGATTAGACGATACCTGTCCTAGGTGTGGAAGAGAAAAGGGGGACATGATACATATGTTTTGGCGATGCCCGAAGCTATATCGGTATTGGAGGGAGGTAGTGAGTAAAACAGAGCAGATTTTTGAGGTACATATAGAGTTGGATCCCCTACAATGCGTATTGGGCTGGGTGGAAGGAGAGGGGACAAATGATGACACCAAGCTGGCTATAACAAGATCTCTATTTCAAGCCAGGAGGCTGATAGCGCAGAAATGGCAATCAGGCTCTCCACCATCTAGCAATGAATGGGAGCAAAATATGAACCTAACAATATTAAAAGAAAGGACGACATATATCAGACAAGGAGCCCTAAAAAGATTTGAAACAATCTGGAAACCCTGGCAGGAGAGAAAACACTAATTAAATAGAAGAAAAGATGTTTAAGATAGGGAGGGATGAGTGAGAAGATGGAAGGAAGGAACGGGTGTGAATGAGTGACTAGGGATAATTAGGAGAGGGAAGGAGTAGGAAAGGAGGGGTTCGAGGAAGAGGAAGAGAATTGGTTTTAAGATGATATTATCACTATTACTTGTTTTGTATGGGATAAGGGGGGGTGGAGGGAAAGGGGATCGAATGTATTGTATATAAAATGGAAAATGGTTTAATAAAGATATGAAATTAAAGATGAGGGTACGTGCCGGAGCTGCAGGGGGCATGCGCAGCCAGAATGTGGTGGGCTAGTTCTACCACAAAGAAGCCAGAGAAGCAGGCATGCGAATGTTGAGTATGTTTTGGCTCTCTGCATCTTTAGCTCTGGCTTCCAGGTACTTCACCTTAGTTTGGAGAGTGGCCATATGATCATGCATGGCACCCCCCCCCCTCACAGGGCCCTCCACCATGGTGGTGCACTCCCAGAAAGTATCCAGGTCTCTGCAGCTAAGGCTGATGTTGGTTTGTAAGTCCCTTATCTTTCAGGTAAGAATGGTTTGGCAGTTGGTCATGGCAGTCATCACTGCGAAAGAGATCCTGAGAGACAAAAGTGCACGAGTCTGTGTCGCCATGTTGGATGAGGCCGCATAGCAAACTCTGGAACCGGCCTGTGAAAACAGCAGGTCCCCTGCTTCTTTGGAGGCAGCTGGCATTCTCCCCTTTGTCATCCCTAGGTGAAAAGGAAGATGAAGGCAAGGCAGAGGGCTGGAACCGGAGCAGAGTACACACCAAATGAAGAAGTAATGGATGTGGCGGAGCTCTGCAACATGTCCTGTCTGGATTCCATCTTGGACATGCCCCCTCCCTTTGGGTAGATTTACCGTCAATCCTGGTTCTGTAAACATAGCACAGGAAATTTCTCCAAAGTAGGGGAAATCATCTTATACAGTTGTCACTGGAACAAGTGTCCCCACTGGGAGTTTTTCCTTCTTATCCTGTTCTGGCGACAACTTATAAGATTTTCTCTTATTTTCAGTCCTGGAGATGTTTTACAGCACAAATAGAGAGTGGACGAATCTTCAGGGGACACAGAGAGGCTGCAATACCACTCAAGGTGATACAATAGCTGTGTTGAAGATCTGGTGCTGGTACAGTCTGTTATCTGAAAGACTGTCAAAGTATTTGCAAAAGAGGTGACCGCACTCCAATCTTTAAAAGTATAAATGCTTTAATTTATAAAAATCCACGCATAACATCACTAGGCCACAATACAACAGGACTATAGCAGCAAGGTTAAAGGTTTAAGGTTAAACCTTGCTGCTATAGTCCCGTTGTATCATGGCCTAGTGATGTTATGCTTGGATTTTTATGATTAAAGCATTCATATTTTTGAAGATTGGAGTGCGGTCACCTCTTTTGCATATACTTTGACTGAAGGTGGCAGTAGTATTAATAAAACTATTATTATTATCTCCCCAAAAAGTTGTAACATATTATGCATCACTGATATAATAAACTATATTATACTAGTTTTACCTCAGTTTCAAAACGATACAAAATTAGGACATTTGTTATTAAAAAAAAAAAATACAAAATATAAGTGTTCTTTGCCACTAAACACATTTGCTACTATGCAACACAACACTTTCACAGACATAGTGTGATGTACAAAATAATAATAATAAAAAAAAAATCTATACCATGACATGTGTTCTAAATATTTTTCTCAACCAGAACTGTGTGCGGTTTCCATAGAAACCTCAGACTATGCTGGGCTCTGGGGTGTCGTCCATTTTGACCTTCTAGACAGATACATCATGTGCTAATGTCTGCCGCAGAAAGCGCTGTAAAATAGTCAATGTGATATTGACAAAATGAATTCTAAAAATATGTATAAAAACTAGGTACCGAAATGTTTTTCCATTGCCAGAAGATTTTACAACAAAATACTAAAAACTGCATTATTCTTACGACTCTTTTTTCTCTTAAACAGTTTGACATTAATATAGGGTGACAAGAAGTCCCTGGGTTCCAGGCACAGTCCCCGATTTCAGGAAGCGGTCTATGGATAAAAAGCATCCCTGGTTAAAATGTAAAGCCTCACAAGATAAAAGTTTTTAACATCTCCTGCACATGAGTGTGGTGGACTAGGAAAAAATACACAGGAGCATTCCTAAGGCACTACCAGGGAATAAACCAGGCCTTGCTGCCCTCTGACGACTAGGGTGGTCCAAAGAGCACTGCAAGAAAGACAAACAAGAAAGGGCACAGTGGCCTAGTGCATTATCTTACATATACTTTATTACAAGTCAATAGGTCAATGGCTCTGAAGAAGAGGGTTCACCCTTGAAATGTGTAAGCCAATTTGCATCCTAGATGGCGTCTCTCTGGCGCTGGAACACTCTGGGTCAAACTTACCACTGTGCCATGGGCTAGTGGCTTCATGTGATGTGAATTTACATGGTTTTTGAGTATATATATATATATTTTTTTTATTGACTCGCAATAAAGTATCTGTGAAATAATGCACTAGGCTAGTGTGCCCTTTGTCTTTCTTAAAATGTTAAGCCCCCTGGGGGTGGGTGGTAGCATAATTTTTTTTTCTTCTCAATTAAAGTTTGTGGACAAGAGAAACTATCCATTAAAATACACCCTGGCTGGCAGTATATGCGATGCAGCCACTCCAACACTTCCCAGCATGAGGAGGAGAGATCAGACCTTTTCTGTCTGCCATGCCACAGTGAAAAGCAGCTCCTCCAGGCTCCTCTTTATCTTTCCATCCTCACCTCATTTTAACTCCCTGTGTGACCAGGGAGATATTGCTTTGAAAAACAAATGTTGCAGATGTAGCACATTGTGTGTCCCTTGCATGTTCCCCCTGGAGGATCCCTACCACATTGACCCTGTCCTCTCCTCTGCCATGCAGGTTAGATAAAGTGCTAAGCTGGACAGCATAAGTCCAGGGCATCCAGATACTGTTAATATAAATATAAGGCAATGTTTTACACATGTTGTAGTTGAGAAGCCAATTTGGTTTAAAATGTCCAGCTCTGCCACCCAAATACAACTGTATGTGATACGCTAGATGTTTTGACAGATGCTGATGTTACATTGACTCAGGGCTTTGCACAGACAAAACTGCCCTGGGCCCAGTGAAAGGATAGCACAGTATATTAGCATGGTTGCCAACCCCCAGTGTCACCATGAGTCTCCACATTCCCCACCGTTTGTGACAAGGACACTCTCCCTCTAATCTCCAGCTCTTTTTCAAGCTTTTGCTGTTTAAATGGAAGCATCTATAAATAAGGAATGTGTACTTCACTCATGCCCTCCAACCGTCAAATATAAATGGCTTTAAAAAGCTATAAAAAAATATGGTTTATGCAAAAAAACAAAAAAAAACAAAAAACAACCTTACTTCAGCTTTATTTCTGACACTTCAGGGGGAGCAGCATGGGAGACATCACCATTTCTCCAAGGACAGCCGGGTGCACACAGTCCCACAGGGTTGCCCTCTGTAGCCACCTACACGTCCTGGAAGCATCAAAAGGTTTTTTTTTTCTTTTATATGATCTAAAATTTTCAGTGTTTTTTTTACAAGCCATTTGTATTTGGGGCCTGGAGGGCTGTGAGCCAAGTGGACTTCCAATAAAAGGCAAGGTCCGCTTATTTAATCAGGGCCCCCATGCGAAAATGCAAAGAAATGAAAATATACGACCCTTTCTCTTGACTTCTGCAATGCAGAATGTGATGTTGCTTTCCTCTTGCCATAATCCTGGGAAGCATATGGATCCCAAATCTTGTGAGAAAATGTTCCAGCATAGTGCAGGGATATCTTTTTACAGGATTTGGGATCTTAATTTTATCTAATCAGAAGGAAGCATTTTCAATTTTCTTTTATGTATTTATAGAAAACGGGTAATTTTCCTATTCAAAATTATAATGTAATTGGGTAATGGTAAAGTGCCCTATTGATTTGTTTAATGTGCCATTTTTAGTTATATGTCTCTCCAATACAGCTCATCACAAGATAGGGTCTCATTATTTCAAACAAACACAGAGCACATGACTACTGCTGCAGTTGCAGACCTGTCCGCGTGCCGAGCTTCCTTCTGCTAATCCGTCTCGTTGTGTGTTTGGTCTATTGTTTGCTTAAACACATACGTGTTGAGTTGGCTGCGCTGCCATCTGTGCCTATATCCATAACAGCTTGCTTTGCATACAACAGAAATAAACACTGAGAAGCAGAAGCCCTGTGAGCCCTACCAATGAGAATGTTCCTCCAGTGTTTTGACTGGTTCATTAACATTTCTGGTATCCCAGAACTTCACTTTGCAATCATCCCCGCAACTGGCCAAGTAGTACTGTTTGTTGGGATTGAAGTCGAGGTCTCGAACCAGCTGTCCATGGGCATTGTCGATGCAGTAGATCTGCCTGGAAAATAATAAACAAATCACTTTATGGAAGCTGTGCCATGGCTAACAATACTCAGAGACATATCTGAAAGAGCCGGTACTAAAAACATGCCAGAGAGAAACATTCCATGTGTTTTTTTTTTCTTCATTTCATTCCATACTACATTTTACTTATGAATATTTTCAATGGAAATGCTAACATGGGCTTTAGTTTTCGTAGCAAATAAAATTCTGATTTTCACCAAAAACCACAGCGAGAGTCCTTCTCTATCTGTATAGGAAAATACACGTGTTTTTATTGGAAGGAGCAAGAGGGAAAAAACAACAATATAATAGTAACAGAAAAAAAATGCACGCGATATGAATTACAAATGAAAATGAATGCCAAAAGCATGTGACAACAGGTAAATACAGTAGGTGTAAATGGAACTTACAGTGGGTATAGAAAAGAATCACCCCCTTTAAAATAATAAAATGTTCCTGCTTTGCAGCCTTAAATGAAGACAAACACAGTTTTTGTTTTATCCAGCTGTATTTAACATCCTAGTGAAAGATATAACACCAACATATCAGTACTGTAAAAGAAAAAAATCAAAAACAGAATCACTGTGTTGGAAAAAGAACCATCCTCTTATGTCAGTATTTTTTTAAAGCCACATTTTTCTTTAATGACAACCTTTAGTCTGTTGGGATAGGTCTCTACTAACTTTGCACATCTAGACTTTGCAATATTTGCCCACTCTACTTTGCAGAAATGCTCAAGTTCAGTTAAATTTGATGGCGACTGTTTGTGGACTGCAGTCTTCAATTTATTCCACAGATTGTCAAAGGAGTTTAAGTATGGGCTCTGACTAGGCCATGCAAGGAACATTCATATTTTTCTCCTTTAACCACTGTGTGGTAATTTTTGCTGTGTGCTTTTAGGTCATTGTCTTTCCATTGACAACTTTCTGGCAGAGAACAGCAGATTTTCCTCAAGAATATGACAGTATTTTTCCCATCCATTATATCATGCACTCTCATGATTCTAAGCATTTTTAATGTCTTATTAGGACCTTATTAGCCACCATGGTGGTACAGTGTATTGCTTCTCTCGCAACACAGTCCTGGGTTCAAATGACGTAGGGGGCTATCTGCATAGGATTTTATATGCAACTTTAGAACTTGCATTGGTTTTCTGCAGGTACATGAGTTTCCACATTCTAGAAAAAAAACAGATGGATCAAAAAGACTTCACCCATGTGGCCATAAGATATGTGTACCTGCATGACTGTGACAAGGGCACTGGATTTTAAACTCTTCAGAAGTGGGACATACATAATTAGTTATACTGTATGTACTCTGAGCAGTGATATGTCAGCACTGCATAATTTCAGAAAATACATTTAGGGCAAAATGAAGTTTTGGGGACACTGGACAGAGCAGCCCCTAAAGCTGGCATGGTAAAGGATTGTTTACTATTGGTTTCACAGACCAATAATGACCCAATAAGGACTAATTTGACAAGGCGTTCAATTGTTTGATCAAATATTAAAATGCAAATGATACATAATCAAAGCAAATCTGACTGTAAAATAAGCATCAGTAGTTATTATGGCAATTGCTATACCCCAGACTGATAAATAGCTGGGGATTTCATAGACTACAGCCACTAGAGTCTACAAAGAATCATGCAATAGACATAAAAGACAAAAAATTATTAGTAATGGACAGCTTCGCTGGCAAAAACACCTTGCCAATGATCATATTTTTTCAGACTAATCCAAATATTACACTAGAGTAGTGGAATAGAATTCCAAGACCTGTTCCTAGAAACCAACATCAGGAAAATTGAGCTGAGATGAACACAGGATCATCAAAACTCAGCAACTAAGGCAAGGAAAACCATGACTGTCTGTAAATCTTAATTTTTGCTTCAGCATGCAAATGGTTTGGGAAGAATTTTTTGTGTAAATCATGAATCTTTAAAAATTATAAAGAATTAAATATGTGCAGTACTACTACAAATTTGCAGCGACTTTGTGATGCGTTCTACTCACTATGAACCACAATTCCTTTTATTTTTCAGTTTGACCGTGCCACTGTGCACAAAGCTAGGTCAGTAAAGACATGGTTTCATGAGTTTGGTGTGGAGGAAATTTAGTGCCTGCACAGAGCCCTTACTTTAACCCAAATGAACTACAAACCCAATAAACAAAAAGTTGGGTTACTGTGTCTCTTCAATAACAGAATGCAATGATTTGCAAATCTCACAAATCCATATTTTATTCACAATAGGAAATAGAATACATATCAAATGTTGAAACTGAGAAAATGAACCCTTTTTAAAAAAAAAAATAAGGTCATTTTGAAATTGATGGCAGAAATACATCGCAAAAAAAGTAGGGCTCGGGCAACAAAAAGCTGGCAAAGTGCTACTTACAAGGAAGTGCTGGATGAACATTTGGCAACAGGCCAGTAACATGTTTGAGTATAAAAAGGGCATTTTAGAGAGTCAGTGCGTCTCAGAAGTAAAGATGAGCAGAGATTCACCAATCTGTAAAAAGCTGTGTCTACAAATTGTCGAACAATTTCATAATAATGTTCCTCAAAGTAAAATTGCAAAAAATTTAAATACTGTATCTCATCATCTACAGTGCATAGTATCATCAAAAAATTCAGAGAATCTCAGAAAATCTGTATGTGCAAGGGACAAGGCCAAAAGGAAATACTGGATGTCCATGATCGTCGGGCCCTTAGATGGCATTGCATTAAAAACAGGTATGATTCGGTGATGGGCATCACTGCATGGGCCAAGGAATACTTCCAAAAATCACCGTCTGTGAACACAATTTACCCTGCCATCCAAAAATGCAAGTTAAAGTGGCTGTAAACCCTTACAGACCACTTATACCTACAGGTAAGCCTAGATAAAGGCTTACCTGTAGGTGCAACAAATATCTCCTATACCTACATGGTTTAGGAGATATTTGCAGAAAATACAGCACCGATGTCTACGGCGCATGCACGCTGTAGACAACGGCGCAGGCACACTGAGCTTGCCGTTAATGAATGGGACATGGCGTTAGTGGCCAGCTCCCGCGCGTATGCGCGGGACTGACGTCATCGCGGCTCCAGCCAGTCACAGCGCTGGAGCCGCGATACCCGGAAGTCACTCCGGGTATCATGTCGGCGACAGAGGTGGCGAACGAGGACGGCTGCGGGGGCTTCGATCTCAGGTAAAGTACTTCATAATGAGCTAGTATGCCATGCATACTAGCTCATTATGTCTTTGTCTTGCAGGGTATTTTTTTTTTTTTGCTTCGTTTCAGAGGGTTTACTTCCTCTTTAAAGCTCCATCATGCAAAGAATTAGCCATATCTGAACATGATCCAGAAAGGCTGCTGTCTTCTCTGGGCCAAAGCTCATTTGAAATAGTTTGTTGTAAGGTGGAAAACTGTTCTGTGGTCAGACAAATCAAAATTTTACATTCTTATTTGGCAATCATGGGCACTGCGTCCTCTGGACTAAAGAGGAGAGGGACATTTCTGGCTTGTTATCAGTGCCCCCAAATCTCTCTTGGTATGGGGGTGAATTAGTGCATATGGAAGGGGCAGCTTGCACGTCTGGAAAGAAATCATCAATGCTGAAAGATATATCCAGGTTTTAGAGCATTTGCTTAGTCAAGAATGGGACAACATTCCTCTCCCAAAACTCCAGCAACTGGTCTCCTCAGTTTCCAAATGTTCCTTTAGATCCCAGAAGAGGGGATGCTACACCGTGGTAAACATGGCCCTGTCCCAACTTCTTTGGAATTGGGGCTGTACTCTGCCAGCTTTTTGTTGCCCTGTCCCAGCTATTTTGAGACATGGTAATGCCAAAATTACCTTTTTTTTTTTCCTAAAATGATGCGTTTTCTCAGTTCAAGCATTTGATATGTTTTCTATTTTCTATTGTTAATAAAATATGGGTTTCATGAGCTTTGCAAATCATTGCATTCCGATTTTATTCAGCTTTTACACAGCATCACAACTTGACCTCACAAATGCTCTTCTGGCTAAATGAGTACAAATTCCGGGCAACAAGCTGTCCAATTTCAAGGCGTATCTGGCATGCCAAACATTCAGGGGTATAGCTCAGTAGTGTATTTAGTTTTTGTGCTGCCCTAGGCCTGAGTAAACTCGTGCACCCCCTAATTTAAATATGACCCACCCCTTTCTGTCAATGCCACACCCCTGTTGTTTAAGACCCGCCCTGAATTTTTTGCGTGTGGACACTAGTTCTGAGGGCGGGGGGGGCAGTGAATTCCCTTAATATGCATAGATTTCCTCTCACTTCCTGTTTGGCTATGGGGCAGGAAGTGAAGAGAAATCTCTGCAATGGGACAGGGATGTTAAAAAATAAACTGACAGGGGCTATAACCCTCCTTTACTCTATCCAAAATGAAAAAATAAAAAAGTGTTGCCTATAGTTCCACTTTAACCACTTAAGCCCCGGACCATTTCGGGCCATTAGGACCAGGCCTGTTTTTGGGATTCGGCACTGCGCTGCTTTAACTGTAAATTGTGCGGACATGCAATGTTGTACCCAAATGAAATTTGCGTCCTTTTCTTCCCACAAATAGAGCTTTCTTTTAATGGTATTTGATTGCCTCTGCGATTTTTATTTTTTGCGATATAAACAGAAAAAGACCGAAAATTTTGAAAAAAAAATATATTTTCTACTTTTTGTTATAAGAAAAATCGAATAAACTAAATTTTAGTCATACATTTAGGCCAAAATGTATTCAGCCACATGTCTTTAGTAAAAAAAATGTCAATAAGCGTATATTTATTGGTTTGCGCAAAAGTTATAGCGTTTACAAACTAGGGTACATTTTCTGAAATTTACACAGCTTTAAATTTATGACTGCCTATCTCATTTCTTGAGGTGCTAAAATGGCAGGGCAGTACAAAACCCCCCCCAAATGACCCCATTTTGGAAAGTAGACACCCCAAGGAAATTGCTGAGAGGCATGTTGAGCCCATTGAATATTTTTTTTTTGTCCCAAGTGATTGAATAATGACAAAAAAAAAAAATTACAAAAAGTTGTCACTAAATGATATATTGCTCACACATGCCATGGTTATATGTGGAATTGCACCCCAAAATACATTCTGCTGCTTCTCCTGAGTACGGGGATACCACATGTGTGGGACTTTTTAGGAGCCTAGCCACGTACGGGACCCCGGAAACCAAGCACCGCCTTCAGGATTTCTAAGGGCGCAAATTTTTGATTTCACTCCTCACTACCTATCACAGTTTCGAAGGCCATAAAATGCCAAAATAGCACAAAACCCCCCCAAATGACCCCATTTTGGAAAGTAGACACCCCAAGCTATTTACTGAGAGGCATGTTCAGTCCATGGAATATTTTATATTTTGCCACAAGTTGCGGGAATATGACAAACTTTTTTTTTTTTGCACAAAGTTGTCACTAAATGATATATTGCTCACACATGCCATGGGCATATGTGAAATTACACCCCAAAATACATTCTGCTGCTTCTCCTGAGTACGGGGATACCACATGTGTGGGACTTTTTGGGAGCCTAGCCGCGTACGGGACCCCAAAAACCAAGCACCGCCTTCAAGGTTTCTAAGGGCATAAATTTTTGATTTCACTCCTCACTACCTATCACAGTTTTGAAGGCCATAAAATGCCAAGATGGCACAAAACCCCCCCAAATGACCCCATTTTGGAAAGTAGACACCCCAAGCTATTTGCTGAGAGGCATGTTGACCCCATTGAATATTTTTTTTTTGTCCCAAATGATTGAATAATGACAAAAAGAAAAAAAAAAATGTACAAAAAGTTGTCACTAAATGATATATTGCTCACACATGCCATGGTTATATGTGGAATTGCACCCCAAAATACATTCTGCTGCTTTTCCTGAGTACGGGGATACCACATGTGTGGGACTTTTTGGGAGCCTAGCCGCGTACAGGGCCCCAAAAACCAAGCACCGCCTTCAGGATTTCTAAGGGCGTAAATTTTTGATTTCACTCCTCACTACCTATCACAGTTTCGAAGGCCATAAAATGCCAAAATAGCACAAAACCCCCCCAAATTACCCCATTTTGGAAAGTAGACACCCCAAGCTATTTGCTGAGAGGCATGTTGAGTCCATGGAATATTTTATATTTTGCCACAGGTTGCGGGAATATGACAAACTTTTTTTTTTTTGCACAAAGTTGTCACTAAATGATATATTGCTCACACATGCCATGGGCATATGTGAAATTACACCCCAAAATACATTCTGCTGCTTCTCCTGAGTACGGGGATACCACATGTGTGGGACTTTTTGGGAGCCTAGCCGCGTACGGGACCCCAAAAACCAAGCACCGCCTTCAAGGTTTCTAAGGGCATAAATTTTTGATTTCACTCCTCACTACCTATCACAGTTTCGAAGGCCATAAAATGCCAAAATAGCACAAAACCCCCCCAAATGACCCCATTTTGGAAAGTAGACACCCCAAGCTATTTACTGAGAGGCATGTTCAGTCCATGGAATATTTTATATTTTGCCACAAGTTGCGGGAATATGACAAACTTTTTTTTTTTTGCACAAAGTTGTCACTAAATGATATATTGCTCACACATGCCATGGTTATATGTGAAATTACACCCCAAAATACATTCTGCTGCTTCTCCTGAGTACGGGGATACCACATGTGTGGGACTTTTTGGGAGCCTAGCCGCGTACCGGACCCCAAAAACCAAGCACCGCCTTCAAGGTTTCTAAGGGCATAAATTTTTGATTTCACTCCTCACTACCTATCACAGTTTTGAAGGCCATAAAATGTCAAAATAGCCCAAAACCCCCACAAATGACCCCATTTTGGAAAGTAGACACCCCAAGCTATTTGCTGAGAGGCATGGTGAGTATTTTACAGCTCTCATTTGTTTTTGAAAATTAAGAAAGACATTTTTTTTTCTTTTTTTTTTTCTTTTTTTACATTTTCAAAACTTTGTGACAAAAAGCGAGATCTGCAAAATACTCAACATACCTCTCAGCAAATAGCTTGGGGTGTCTACTTTCCAAAATGGGGTCATTTGGGGGGGTTTTGTGCCATCTGGGCATTCCATGGCCTCCGAAACTGTGATAGGCAGTGAGGAGTGAAATCAAAAATTTACACCCATAGAAATCCTGAAGGCGGTGCTTGGTTTTTGGGGTCCCGTACGCGACTAGGCTCCCAAAAAGTCCCACACATGTGGTATCCCCGTACTCAGGAGAAGCAACAGAATGTATTTTGGGGTGTAATTCCACATATGCCCATGGCATGTTTGAGCAATATATAATTTAGTGACAACTTTTTGTACATTTTTTTTTTTTGGTCATTATTCAATCACTTGGGACAAAAAAAAAAATATTCAATGGGCTCAACATGCCTCTCAGCAAATAGCTTGAGGTGTCTACTTTACAAAATGGGGTCATTTGGGGGGGGGGGTTTGAACTGTCCTGGCATTTTATGCACAACATTAGGAAGCTTATGTCACACATCATCCACTCTTCTAACCACTTGAAGACAAAGCCCTTTCTGACACTTTTTGTTTACATGAAAAAAAAAATTTTTTTGCAAGAAAATTATGTTGAACCCCCAAACATTATATATTTTTTTAAAGCAAAGGCCCTACAGATTAAAATAGTGGGTGTTGCATTTTTTTTCCACACAGTATTTGCGCAGCGATTTTTCAAACGCATTTTCTGGGGGAAAAACACACTTTTTTTATTTTTAATGCACTAAAAAACACTATATTGCCCAAATGTTTGATGAAATAAAAAAGATGATCATAGGCCGAGTACATGGATACCAAACACGACATGCTTTAAAATTGCGCACAAACGCGCAGCGGCGACAAACTACATTCATTTTTAAAAGCATTTAAAAGCCTTTACAGGTTACCACGTTAGATTTACAGAGGAGGTCTACTGCTAAAATGACTGCCCTCGATCTGACCTTCGCGGTGATACCTCACATGCATGATGCAATTGCTGTTTACATATGACGCTAGACCGACGCTTGCGTTCGCCTTTGCGCAAGAGCAGGGGGGGACAGCGGTGCTTTTTTTTTTTTTTTTTATTATTTATTTGGCTTTTTTATTTTATTTTTAAACTGTGCCTTCCATATTTTATTTTTTTACCATTTTTATCGTTATCTCAGGGAATGTAAATATCCCCTATGATAGCAATAAGTAGTGACAGGTACTCTTTTTTTGAAAAAATTGGGGGGTTAGACCCTAGATCTTTCCTCTGCCCTCAAAGCATCTGACCACACCAAGATCGGTGTGATAAAATGCTTTCCCAATTTCCCAATGGCGCTTTTTATATCCGGGGGGGGACATTCCCTCCCACTGCTTGTAAAAGCAGTCTAGAGGCTAATTATCTGCTAGAATTGCTTTTACATGAAAGCCGGCTGCTGGCTGAAAAGAATGATACCAAGATGATACCTAAACCCGCAGGCATCATTCTGGTATAAACATTCAAAGTCCAGCAACATACCAGTACGTTGCTGGTCCTTGTTGGACATGTATTGTAATCTTTTTTTTCATACAGCCTATTGGCTGAACGAAAAAAAGAGATTGATTGGTGGGTATGCCCACCATTAGAATACCTCCCTTCATCCACCCACTTCTAATGATGGGCATATATGCCGAAGCATGGGGGCATCCTCCCGCAAAAAAGTTATGCCGCGTACACACGGTCAAGCCTTCGTCGGAATTTCGACCGTATGTACGCGGCATAAAAGGTTATGCCGCGTACACACGGTCGGACTTTTCCACGGGCAAGCCTCCGTTGGAATTTCGACCGTATATACGCGGCATTAGGAGCAAAATCGCTCCTCCGCCCCTGCTGCCCCCATGCTTCGGCATATATGCTCTTTTTTTTAACTGTGGTGGTGAAATCACCTCCTACAGCGTTGGAGTCACGGCTTTATGTATCGTGGGAGCAAACGCTGTTGCTGTCAAGATAAATAGATCCGCGCTGCAACTGAATGGCGTACCTGCTAAGCAAATGGTGGTTAACATTAAAACAAAGTAACATTACAGTACAACAGTAAGACCTTACCATGCCATACCTGCAAAGCAAATACCAAAACAAAACCTAGTAAAAAATAAAAAAATGTTTTAACGCAACCTGTGCCTAAAATATATATATGCCGAAGCATGGGGGCATCCTCCCGCAAAAAAGTTATGCCGCGTACACACGGTCGGAATTTTCCACGGGCAGGCCTCCGTCGGAATTTCGACCGTATGTACGCGGCATTAGGAGCAAAATCGCTCCTCCGCCCCTGCTGCCCCCATGCTTCGGCATATATGCTCTTTTTTTTAACTGTGGTGGTGAAATCACCTCCTACAGCACTGGAGTCACGGCTTTATGTATCGTGGGAGCAAACGCTGTTGCTGTCAAGATAAAGAATAGAATACAGTAAAAAAGAGCAGAACAATAGAGAGAAAATAGAGAGAGAGAGAACAATAAAACGACAACTATTTTTAGTTTTTTTATTTTATATTTTTTTTGTGTTTTGTTTTTTACGTTTTTTTTTTTTCTTTTTTACACTTTTTTTTGTAACTTTACAACTGTAATGGTTCGGGTCTCTCAAAATGTAATGGCATCTTGGGAGACCCTGTGTAAGTGTGTCCTTGTCTGTGAAATGCTGTACCCTACGCTAAAACTTCACTTTTGAGTGGTAGCGTTCAAAACATTCACCTTGGCAAAGACCAGGCTTGTCAGGACAGAGTGGACAAAAACTACGGGTGTCACGCCTAAATCCGCGCTTGCTACAGACACGACATCTTTTTTGGGGGTGGCTTTGGGTAGGGGTACTCGGGAGGACATACGAATAATGCCTCTCATGCAGCCGGCTTACTGCATTTGGTAGGGGATGGTGAGGTGCAGAACCGCCTGGATACAGGAGTTCTGTGACTATCTCATTCTGGAATTTTAGAAGAGATAACGTCCCGCCTGAAGCTCTGTATAGCACATGAGCGTTCAGCAAAGCCAATTGGAATAATGATAGAGACACTTTTTTGTACCAGCGTCTCGCCTTACGGTCAATTAGATATGGCGCCATCAACTGGTCATTGAGGTCCACCCCTCCCATATTTTGGTTATATTCGTGGACACAGAGGGGTTTCTCCACAACACCAGTCGCCGTACGAATTTGGACTGTCGTGTCTGCATGAAGGGAGGTAAGAAGGAAAACATTCTTATTGTCCCTCCACCTCATAGCGAGCAAGTTATTACACTTCAAGCAGGCTCTCTCCCCCAGCCTAAGACGGGCATCTACAAGCCGCTGGGGAAAGCCCCAGGCGATTAGGTCGCACGGTGCCACATGCTCCAATCTGATGATCAAACAAGTGACTAAACAGTGGCACGCTCGTGTAATAATTGTCCACATACAAGTGGTACCCCTTTCCGAATAAGGGTGACACCAAGTTCCACACTATCTTGCCAGCGCTCCCTATGTAATCCGGGCAGTTGACCGACTCAATCTGACTATCTTTTCCCTCATAAACCGTAAAGTTCACTACATAGCCTGTTGCCCTGTCACAGAACTTGTAGAGCTTGACCCCGTATCTGGCACGCTTGCTGGGAAGGTACTGCTTGAAAGACAAGCGGCCAGAAAATTTAATCAGGGACTCATCAACGCAGACAACTTGATCGGGAGTAAACAAGGCTGCAAAACGTTCGTTGAAGTGGTTTATGAGGGGCCGAATTTTATAGAGCCGGTCGTATTCAGGGTCCCCACGTGGACGACAAAGTTCATTGTCGTTGAAGTGCATGAACCGCAAAATCTGCTCGTATCGTGCCCTGGACATGGAGGCAGAGAACACGGGCATGTGGTCAATTGGGTGCGTGGACCAATAAGCACGCAATGACGGAAATTTATGTGTGCCCATGTTGAGGGAAAGGCCCAGAAAGGTCTTAAATTCGGAAACCGTAATTGGTTTCCAATTTCTGGCAATTTTAGGCAACTGGGGGTTAGCGGCGATAAATTGACCAGCATATAAATTACTCTGGTCCACAATAGATCTATAGAGATCTTCCGTGAAAAACAGCGAATAAAAATCAATTGGAATAAAATCAGCTGTTTCCACCTGAATACCGGGTTGGGCAGTGAATGGGGGAAGTACGGGTTCTGCAGAAGTGGTGGGGACCCAATCAGGATAGGCGAATTCTGCAGGAAGGGCAGTATGGGCACGACGGGCCTGCCTTTGTCTTCTTGGTGGCAGCGGGACACTACTTGTGCTTGCCACCTCGCCAGCTTGAACTGCACTTATGGGACTCGCCACGTCACCAAGTGTTACTGCAGTGCTGGATGTACGTCCAGGCTGTACTAGGCCGCTGGTGCTTGCCAGTTCACCAGAAGGAATAGCGGCGCTAGTACTACTCTGCTCCATGATACGAGAGACCTGCGGTTCTTGCTCCTCAACAACCTCAGAAGATCAGGATCGGGTACACCTGACCTTAGCAGGGACCTCAACTTCGTCGTCAGAGCTATCTGACGTGGGGCCGCTGACGTCACTGTCTTCTACGGGAAGATATTCTGAGCCTGAATCTGACAGATACGTGACCTCCTCTTCACTATCTGTCATGCTCAGAATCTCGTAGGCCTCTTTACTAGTGTACCTTCGTCTTGCCATTTTGGGCTCTAAATTTAGGGGTACACTAGTAAGATTCACAGGAAAAAAAGCACCTGACTGTCGTCAGCAAATATATCAAACGCTACAAAAAAACTGTTAGCGATCGCAGGGATCAGGCCTGTCTCTGCGAACGCTGCAGTTATGTGTGTTGTGTTTGGTAAGTGACAGTGATCGATCGATACTGCACTTGGGTGGGCTGGGCTGGGCGGAGGGGCTAAACGCAGGCGCTAGCAGGTATCTGGGCTGATCCCGCTAACACTGCGTTTTTGGGAACCCTAAACCGCTGGGGATGCTAGTATAGATCTGATCAGATACTATACCACTAAGGGGGGTGTATGCTTTGCGCGTGGGTGTTAGCGTTACTGGCACTAACCTAACACTGCCTGGGGCGACGCAGACCCTCTCTGGCGCTAAAACCTAATTGATCTCACCCGCCGGGCGATCAGGGGGGTTAAACCTTTATTGGGTTATATACGGCGGGTGCCCTGATGCTATAAAAAGCAAACTAATCAACCAGCGTCACCCGTAACCTTTATATGGTGATCACTGGTGAAAGGGTTAACTAGGGGCAATCAGGGGGTTAAAACCTTTATTAGGTTAAATATGGGGGTACCTGACACTATATAAAAACCTGACGGGTAACCTAAATAACTAAATAACTTACTGGCTAACCAGTGACACCAGTGACGCTTATACGGCGATCACTGGTGAAAGGGTTAACTCTAGGGCCAATCAGGGGGTTAAAATAATATATGGGGGTACCTGACACTAATAAAAACCTGCGGCGAACCTAAAAAAAAATAACTGCCTATCTAAAACACCAGCGACACGAATACAGCGATCGGAAAAACAATCGCTTAGTGACGCTGAAGTTAGGGGGTGAAAGGGTTACCTGGGGGGTGATCAAGGGGTTAAACCTTTAGTAGGGGTGGGGGTTAGGGGGCTACCCTGGACCTAAAGGGGCCTAATCCTAACTGCCCTGCAACTTTTTACAATCACAGATGACACTAAATGCAGTGATCAGTAAAATAAATGATCACTGCAATCAGTGACACTGTGATTGGGGGCTTTGGGGTGACCTGGGGGGTGATCTGGGGGTGACTGGGGGGTGATTTGTGTGCCTATGTGTACCTACGTGTCAGTGGACTGTTGGTGCACTAACCTGCTTCGTCTCTTCTCGGCGCCGGGAACGAAAAGACCGCGGCGAGGGAGATGACATCACTTCCTCCAGCCTGTGTTTACATTTCAGGCAGGAGGAAGCAATTTCATTCGCCGGGAGCGATCGCGAGGGGGGGGGGCGGAATCGAGCGGCCGCCCCCTCATGCCTGATCGCTCCCGAACACTTAACGGCCGCTCACTGCAGTGAAGGGGGGTCCGGATGGACCCCCCAACTGCACAAAGGCGATCACGTAGATCTACGTGATTCTGCCTGTCGGTGCCATTCTGCCGACGTAAATCGGCGGTGGGCGGTCGTTAAGTGGTTAAGCACACATTTCTGATAATTTTATGGAGAGGACTAAGAAGATATAACCATGCCAATGGTGCAGCAGAAACATATAGCACAGTGAGGAAGGTTTGTGGTCCAGGAAGGACAGTCAAAATTAGAAGCAGCGCCCCCCCCCCACAGTTGCGGAAGGCCGGCCGCCTGCATACCAGAAGCAGTGCGGCCGCTTTATGGGGGCGCTAGACTAATTTGCCTCTCAGCCCAGTCCGCCCCATAAGACTGGGGCTACACTAACAGTGTAGCCAAGCTGGCGGGGACTCTTTCCGTGCTGCCCCCCTGCAAGGTGCTGCCCTAGGCCTGGGCCTTGTTGGCCTAGGCCAGGATACAGCGTTGGTATAGCTGGGGGTTATGTCCAATGTTCTTTGTTTTGTATGTGAGTTTTGTGTTTGCACTAATAATAATGTTTCAATGCTGGAAATTTTTACTTTTATTCTGTTTGATTTGCATTGGAATTCATGTTAAAAATGTAAAGTTGACTTACCTTGTGCTTTTTGTTTTGGTCTGTGAGAATCTGCACTTTTCAATAAACAAGTTTTTATTAAAAAAAATGAGTACAAATTCCCACAGACTCCAAAATCTTGTGAAGTCTCCCCAGATGAGTGGAGGTTGTTACATCAACCAAGGAGAGCAACTCCATATTAATGCCCATGCTTTCAAATGGAATGCCCAACAAAGTGTAGTGTAGTGTAGGTGTGTGTGTGTACATGCACACACTATTTTTCACATGTCACCTTCTAGCTTTCATAAAGCTTGGCATGTATAGAAATGAAGGTAAATACATCTAAGCAGCTAATTTGTAAAGATAAATATACCAAGATGCAGGATTTCAGGTGAAAGCAGGACATACAAATCTGAAAATAAAATCCCCCCCCTACTGTTAAGGCAGCCGCCGCTATAGCTAAGATCTGTCTCCTCAGTTTAGTGATAAATTACTGTGTGCAAAGGGGATAATCTGTAGCTTAAAAAAGCTTGCACAGACCTCAGTTGTTATAGCAACGGATGTGTATAACATCACTCCAATGCTTATCAAAATCACAACCAGGACTAAAAGGAGAGGAGAAACAAATTCTCTCTTAATAGGCATACTATGAGTGTTGTCTTCTGTCTGAGTGCAAACAAAATAGAATTTACAGAAATTAGAGCATCAAATCATGATAAAATCCAGAAAAAATAAAAAAATAAAAGCAACTAGAATTCAGACATTTCATTAGTGATTTTAATATTTAATTGGAGATGCCGTAATTTACAGGTAGCTGCACAATTTACAGTGATTTTTGTAAAGGCTAGATTTCTCAAAAAATTGAAATGTAATTTTTGGGTGGATTCCGACCACTGCAATCCTCCTTCCTATTCTTTTATTGTTTATGGGCTGAAATACAAAGATCACTCTTCACAAAATCTCCCGATAGTAGCGACCATTATAAAGTTCTGTAAGGGAATCTGAAGCCTCCTATTTTCTTTGTAGCATCAAATGAGTAAATGAAAAATACAAGAAAGAAAAGTATAACTGTAATCCACATGAAACGGGTATGGTCAGGAACTATGGTATGGAGATTCCACCAGAGGACATTACCACAAATAAGGAGTCAATGTCCAATTCCATCCATCAGGGTCCAGCAAAATCTAATCACAATTACCGGTACTTATAGCAGAATACGCTTTTATTTTATGTAGAAGTGTGTTAAAAATTATAATCTCTACTGTGAATGCAAGTATACATGCTTATTGATGCCCTGGAGACTGATGGATGTACTTGGGACACATTTATGTGCCTCCAGTAGGCCACATAGTGTCATTAAGTAATGACAAAGGCATTCACATTTGCAAATTCAGGAAACTCTATTGTGATATTTGTATCCTGCTCACAAATGTCTAGAAATTTGCTCACAAAAAATAAAACAATTTTTGGTAAATTATTTACGAAAAAAGGGCCCATACACTGGAGACAGTAGACAACCTCCTGGTAAATAATATTCTTATCACAAAAGACAGTTTCATAGCACAAACCACAATGTAAAATACAAAAATAACAGTGAACATGGATAATCAATCTGAGGACCACATATTTTCCAGTGCATACTTTTAAATCTGCGACCAAGAGGGGGAACAGGAACAATTTGCAAGAAATAGTGGGGAGGTACAATAATTATTTAGATGGCAATAAAAGGAGAAGGGGTGAAGGGGAGGGGAGAGCATAGGACCAATTAAAAAAAGGGTGGGGGCCAGAGCCCAACCATCTACAATCGGCAACAGCTACTCTTATACAGAGAGTGCACAGGATTCCCCTGTAGGAGTGTTGTGTACTCAAGAACATTTGTAAATTCGGTCCAGTAGAACCACATCTGCCAACATTTCCAATGGTTGCCTCTACTGGTAGAGTTGGGATCTTCCATTTGGCTGATATTATTGGCTCAGGCCATCAACATAGCAATGGAGGGGACTTTTTTTTCTCTAGGTACTCTGCAGTGCACCATCTTTCTGCAATAACAGAATCAGGCAGTGCTGAGTTTTTATAGGTTTTCCTAGGGATGGTGTTGTCATGTAGAAAAAAGGTTGGGTTGTTTGGCAATATTATGTCTGCAAACTTTTTGGCTATCCTCTGACCCTTAGCCAAAAAGGGTCGGAGTACTGGTCAAAACCCAAAAATGTATAGGGCGTCCCCCGTGGTGCATCCACATCTTCAACACGATAAGAATTGTTGGGTACCAACTAAACTGGCCACATTTAGTACCACCACTCCAGATACGTGCTGGAGATGTAATACAGCAAAAGGTGACCTTCTGCACATTCTTTGGGATTGCCCACATATACAACAATTCTGGGATATCATATTTTGTACCCTGACGGATATCACACAATGTCATATTCCTCCAACACCGGCACTAGCAATATTGAGCCTGACAATAGAATCAATACCCACCTATCTTAGAAGGGTAGTAACACATATTCTACTTGCAGCTAGACTGAGCTTGACAAGACTATGGAAAACTAGCCAGACACTGACTATAGAAAACACTCTTCAACTAGTAAATCTACACTACAGCTATGAATTAATGATGGCCTCTAGCAAAGGCATGATGGCCAAAGCACAAAAAGATTGGCATTCCTGGTCACAGAGAAACAGAGTATTATTGTTTTTATGAGATTACTGGTAATTCCTGCTCTACCTCTTGACTGTTGAGCTGAACTACATGTTTGATAGATAGAAGCTGAAACGTAAACCCTATACTATACTTGTAACATGTTACCAAGATGGAGCCACTCCTCTCTCAGGGCACAAAAGTGTTCGAATTAGGGGTGCCTGGGAGAGGGGGAGATCCAAGAGTTCAGAGTTATCATAGAGTTAAGAATACAGCAAGAATCCTAGCTTGATTAATAATTCAAAATAATTAAAAAAAATTCTGTTAGTGTTCATCAGATAATTATTGTACCAATAGATGTATAACAACTAATGTACAGCAAACAATGTTCACATTGTTACCTACTTATTATTGTAAAAACTTAAAGTGGAAGTAAACCCATCGATTTAACAGTTTCAAAAAGCAGTTACATTCCCGGCATGCCGGGAATGCCAACTGTCACATTGGTTGTGCTCTCAACCAAACTGTCAAACCATCCAATGGCAGGTGTCATAACTGATCACATGTGCAGCATCATGGCAGTTGAAGATTAAACAGAGACCAAGATGGCAGCTTCCTTGCCTGAAAATGATAGGAGGGTTTACTTCCACTTTAATAAAAATTATATTGAAAAAAAAAATAGAATTTTTTGTACTCACCGTAAAATCCTTTTCTCTGTTGTCCATGGACGGACACAGCCTCTTAAGTCTTGACAGTTGGGTTATGTTCCTGTTCTATAGGAGAGGACTAGGTAGAACATGTTAGATATTTAAATAAATGTTACTTTAACAGAGTTGAACAGCCCCGCCCAGGGGGCAGTCCCTCTGGACATAACCCTCCGCCTTGCAGTCAGCAGCTCAGTTCGTAAAAAAGCAGTACAAACCAAAAAAGGAGGGGTGGGTGCTGTGTCCGTCCATGGACGACAGAGAAAAGGATTTAACGGTGAGTACAAAAAAATCAGATTTTCTCTTTTCGTCCATGGACGGACACAGCCTCTTAAGTCTTGACAGTTGGGACGTCCCAAAGCAGTGTCAAAAAAACAAGGGGTGGGAACAGCAATCAAAAAAAATCTATTTCACCCCAAACAAGCAGAGCTCCTCAACGGAGGAGTTGCAACCTCAAACAGCCACCTGCAAAACTTTGCGGCCGAAGCTAGCATCCGAAGATGCACTCACATCAACCTTGTAAAACTTTGAAAAAGTGTGAACGGACGACCAGGTCGCCGCCTTACACACTTGTGAGACAGACGCTTGATGTCGGAAAGCCCAAGAGGCACCAATAGCCCTGATCGAATGCGCCGTGACAGGAAAGGGAGGTGCCCGCCCCTTAAGGGCATAGGCCTGGATGATGGTCTGCCTGATCCACCGAGAAATGGTGGCTGACGAGACCGCCAGGCCCTTCTGCGGACCAGACACCGACACAAACAGTGAGTCAGACCTCCGGAAAGGAGCCGTAGCCGACAGGTACACCCGCAAGGCACGTACCATGTCTAACGAATGCAGCGCAACCTCCTTGGAATGCGCTGGCCGAGGATACAAGGATGGAAGTACAATGTCCTGATTCAGGTGAAAGGCCGAAACTACCTTCGGAAGGAAGGAAGGCTGCGGGCGTAGCACCGCTTTGTCCTTATGGAGGACCAAATATGGGGACTTGCAAGACAAGGCCGCCAATTCAGAAACCCTCCTGACGGATGTGATGGCTACTAGGAAGGCAACCTTCTGAGAGAGCGTCAAAAGAAAAATTTCCCTGATGTCCTCAAATGGAGGTTTCTGAAGTACAGAGAGCACCAGATTCAAATCCCACGGAGGTAGTGGTGGTCGGATCGGAGGGGCCACATGTCGGACCCCTTGCACAAAAGTACTCACCAATGAATGAGCCGCCAGGGGTTGCTGAAAGAAAACAGCCAAGGCTGAAATCTGGCCCTTAATGGTGCTTAAGGCAAGTTTCTGATCCACTCCACACTGTAAAAACAGCAGGATCCTGGAAATCGAATATGCCCATGGACGCCATTCCATCTCCTCACACATAGAGATGTAGGCTCTCCAAGTGCGATGGTAAATCTCCCAAGAAGAGGATTTCTGTGCCCTCAACATGGTTGATATGACCGCATCCGACAGGCCTCAGTCCCTTAGTACCTGGCTTTCAATAGCCATGCAGTTAAAGCTAGCGACTGTAAAGCAGGATGAAGAATGGCTCATCCTGGGCGCACTGGATCGGCAAACCAGGGACGCCTGGGCCAATCTGGAGCGATGAGAATCACCGAAATCCCCTTGGACTCTACTCTGCGGAGCAGATGAGGAAGCAACTTCAGTGGGGAAAAGGCATAAATTAGCCGATACTGACCCCACGGGGCCACCAATGCGTCTGACGCGTCTGCCCAGGGATCTCTGGACCTGGCCACGAACCTCAACACCTTGCGATTGAGTCGAGAAGCCAGGAGATCCACGTCTGGCGTTCCCCATCTCCGGCAAAGGAGTTGAAAAACCTCTGGATGTAAAGACCATTCCCCTTGGTCCAGCATCTGGCGGCTCAGATGGTCCGCCTGCCAGTTTTCCACGCCCGGAATGTAAACTGCCGAGAGAGCTGGCACGCTCCTTTCCGCCCACCGCAGGATGCGAGTGACCTCCAACGCTGCAGCCGAGCTTCTTGTTCCTACTTGATGGTTGACGTATGCCACAGCCGTGGCGTTGTCTGACTGGATCCTGACTGGACGCCCTCTAAGCCTCTGTGACCATTTGAACAGGCACAGCCTGATCACCTGGAGTTCCAGGACATGGATCAGTAGTTGGGATTCGTCCGGAGTCCAGCGGCCCTGGGCCGCCTGAACCCCCCAGACTCCCCCCCAACCGGTCAGGCTGGCGTCCGTCGTGATCACAGTCCAATGAAAGGGGAGGAATGACTTCCCGGACCGAAGAGCCGGGGATCTCAGCCACCAACTCAGAGAGGCCCCGACTAGATGACTTAACTGAATCTGATGATTCAGAGACAACAGAGATTTGTTCCATTTGGAGAGAATCTCCCTTTGCAATACCCGAGTGTGGAATGGGGCAAACGGCACTGCCTCAAAAGAGGCTACCATTAGGCCCAGGACTCGCATGCAAAAACAGAGAGACGACCATTTGCGGGATGTCAACAACCTCACGGCAGTCTGGAGTGTCTGCAACTTTTCCAAGGGAAGAAAAACTCTGGCCTCCGAGGAGTCCAGAATAAACCCCAGGTACTCTAGGCGCTGGGTCGGTACTAACACCGACTTCTGGAGGTTCAGTACCCAACCAAACTCCCGGAGGGTCTGACTGGCTATAGACACATCCTTCTCTAATTCTGAGCTTGAAGCAGCTCTCAGAAGAATATCGTCCAAGTAGCCCACGATATCAATGCCGCGCTGTCTCAGCAAAGCTAAAATCGGGGCGAGCACCTTGGTGAAAACTCTTGGTGCCGTTGCTAGGACAAAGGGAAGAGCCACGAATTGATAGTGGTCTTCGCGATCGCAAAGCGCAGGAACCTCTGATGCCTGACGCAGATGGGGACATGCAAGTATGCATCCCTGATATCCAGGGACACCAGGAAGTCCCCTGGATGGAGCGCAGCAACCATCAAACGAATCGATTCCATCCGGAACTTTTGAACCCTTACAAAGGCATTGAGGGCCTTGAGGTCCAAGATTAGATGGACTCCGTCCTTCTTTGGGACCACAAACAGATTCGAGTAGAAACCCTGAAACCTGTCCTGCGGTGGTACGGGTATGATTACCCAGCACCTCAACAAGTCTTGCACTGCTCCCAGTAGGGCAGTCCGACGAGCCGGAAGGAGGGGGCGGTTTGAGGGAAAGAAGCTGTTTGGTGGACAAGAAAGAAACTATCTTGTACCCCGGAGTGACCACCTCGCAGACCCACTGGTCGGAAAGCAGGGAGGTCCACCGAGCTGCAAACCCGCGAAGCCGTCCCCCCACCTAGGAGTCAGGTGGGGGCAAAACTTCATGTGGAAACAGGCTTGTTTGCTGGCTTGGTGGGCTTGCGCACCCAGGGATGCTTCTGTCCCCCAGCTGGGCCTTTTTCCGCTTGGGAGGGTCTGCCAGCAGGTCCTGACTGACGAAAATACCGCTTCTTTGTGGGAAAGGAGGGCCCCGGCTTACGGCGCGGCTCTTTCCCTTTAGTGGACTGAGGGAGAAGTGTGCTTCAGTGACATCTTGAATGATGTCGTCCAGTGAGGCACCAAAAAGCCTCCCACCTTTGAAATGCAAATCTGCCAGAGTTTTCTTGGAAGGTTGGTCAGCGGACCAGCATTTTAGCCATATCAGGCGGCGCAATACCACCGCAGAAGCGGAAGCCCGGGAGATTAAAGGGGCCGCATCCAGGGTTGCATCACAGACGTACACAAGTCCCTGAACCAACTGTTCGGCCAGGGACACACATTCAGGAGGAATCTGATGCTCCTCCACTGTCTGGTGCAATATTTTAGCCAATTCAGTGAGTGTCTGAGACACCAAGGTTGCAGCCAATATAGGCCGCAATGCTGACCCCAGCATGGTGAACATGGAGTGGGTCACCGCTTCGGACCTCCTATCAGTAGGGTTTCCTCAAAAGGATAACGGACGGCCACGCGCTGAGGGACCGCAAAGGACCTCTGCAGCCATTCCCATTCCTTATCTATGAACTTGTCAAAGAAATCAACATAAGGAAAAACCTTAACAGAGCGGGTCGGTTTGTGAGACCCAAAAGGGACAGACCCTGCTGTGGAAGTCCCAGCTGTATCTTCCAGCTTGAGAGTGTCCCTCACAGCATGGATAAGCGCACTCACAAGTGCCCTATCTTGAGCTGACCCAGACGAAGGGTCCTCCTCACTGGGAAGGTCCTGGTCCGCATCTTCTGACACACCAGAACCGGGGTCCTGAGCCTGAGTCAGAACAAATTACTCCAGGACTGCCGACAAAGTGTCCATGGTAACTGCAGGTGCAGGGGCACCGGTTGCTGCCTCTGGAATGTTTGGGGAAAAAACGCCAGCTTCTGACTCCATATTGCCCACTGACAACCCTAGGAGACTTAGTCAAGACACCTGACAAAAAGTCCACCCTCCTTGCTGCACTGACCAGGGGGGTTACCCAGGGAACTCACCACCCAGCAAGAGACTGTTCAGCGCCCCTGCCCGCTCTCCATCCACACACAGCATATGTCTGAGGAACTCTGTGAGGTGAACAGCGCCGTTCGTGCCGTTCAGGAAGCCATCCAGCACTAGAGGCCAAAACCCATTCCAAAATGGCCGCTGAGCGCCTCAGAGAAAGAGCGTGGACCACAAGAAAATGCCCGCCCGCAATGCAGACCTGCGTCACAGCGCGGCCACGGCAAAATGGCCGCCAATGTGATTTTTTAATACTAATCACAGGCACCTGAAAAATGCCGTTGGCTCTTCCAAGATGGTGGCCAAACAACGAGGTTGACGAGAAGGCCGCAGTGGAGGCTTCTGTAAGAAAACAACTGCCCTCCACAGAGAGCGGACCTGGACACCCCCACAGCCCCCAGCCGGGACCTGGAGCCCCCTACAGGTATACCCTTGGTCACAGCGAGCCCCGCAAGGGGAGGAGGAAAAAAGGGGGTGAGAGAGGGGAGGGCAAGAGAACCCCCTAACGACCCCCTTAGGAATGCCCAGCTGTTCCATCCTACCGAGGCAGGAGGAAATGTACTTGCCCGTCCTTGCGAGGACCTGCTGGTGTGTTCCTGACAGACCTACAACCGAGCAGTACGGAGTAGCTGTCGGCCTGGTCCACTGTGACTGAGACAGCAAGCAGCCCGGTCATATGTGAACCCTGGAGCAAAGCTCACCCGCCACCCCTGGAGCCATGGGGTATGTCGTGGTCGACTCCGCACATAGCTAAGGCCTGCTCACGCTCGATGGCCGGACTGGGGGGACTACAAGGATCTATAATATCCAGCCTGTCACCCAGCCGGCAGTTGATGGAAGATTTCTTAAAAGAAAATCAAAAAAATTATATAAAATTTTTTATTTCTTCCGGACCCTGGGCCCAAAGGGAGCCAGGTCCTTCTCCTCTACTAGGCAGAAAAAAACTGACCTGCTGACTGCAGAGCGGAGTCGTTATGTCTGGAGGGACCGATCTCTGGGCGGGGCTGTTCAACTCTGTTAAAGTAACATGTATTTAAATATCTAACATGTTCTGCCTAGTCCTCTCCTATAGAACAGGAACCCAACTGTCAAGATTTAAGGGGCTTTGTCCGTCCATGGACGAAAAGAGATTGGGTACATTTTATGGAGTACTCAAGGGGTTGTGTACTATCCTGTAAGGATTTAAAAACTGGATTCCTGATATTTCGTACAAACCAATGTTTAGTGTGTGTAATACAGTATTGTCTTGTTGGACAGGTGTAAATTGTAATTATAAGGTATGTACCCAATGCAAGAAATCGTTTTTCTATGCAGGCTTCGGAGGGGACCCAAATTGCCTACAGGTAAACAATAAAATGGATGATTTTACAAAGCTGCACAGATTTTTTTATATCTACCAGGCCCTTTGACTGCAAAGGCTATTTTCTAGAAAAGGTGAACTTCGCCTTTAATGAAGTAGTAAAATCTGCAGAGATGAAAGATGGCTAAACTCTTGAAATCAAAAGTATTTAAATTCAGGTGAAAAGTTTGGATTACCTATGATTGGGGGATGGCAACAGGAAGATGACCTCAATAAGAAAGTGTTTCTTGCAGATGGCACATGTAGTACCAATAGTTGAGTTTTTTTTATAGGAGGCAGGTACTTTATCCTGACACCAAGGCAGGGACTAAAGGGGCACTTTGGGGGTGGCCTGTTCCACTTGCACTTTTTTTTGGATTGGCCATTTTGGTATTAATCTATGACTCTAGTCAAGTGGCACACAGCTTGATAATATATGTCTGGTTGGGCAATGCCACTTTGTGTTTTATTCATGCAGAGAATGGACCACTTTAATCTAGGGGTTATTGTGAAACTACAAAAATTGGAGAAATATTGTGTGCACAGTTTTTAAAAAGGAAGAAAGTATGTGCACTGGAAGGGTTTGCAATAGATACAGAAGGTATGTGAGGATGTATATCTTCAGTTGTTCTTTTGCAATAGGAGAGGAAAGTAAGCTGCATAGATGTTGTAATGGTCCCGCAGAATTATAGACTCTAGGTATTTAATGACTAAATCGGACTACTTGAAGAGAAAAGTGGTGCATAGTCCTGGGAAAATCCAAGATGTTACTAATAAATGCAAAGCTTCAGACTTTTGATATTTCGAAGCTACAGAGGGAGTGAAAATGGTCCATATAAACTTGTAAATTGAGGGTGAAACTGTCAGATTTATTAAAAAGAACAAGTGATGGGCATACACCAAAACTTTTTGGGGGGTCACTGTGCCTACACCCAGTCCAGTGAGTGAAATAGCTCCAATGCTAGAATAAAAATAAGAAATGGCAGTGGGCTTCCCTGGGGCATGCCATTGAAGATATGGAAGGGAGAGGACTAGGAACCACTGACCTTGACCTGATCTGATGGATATGAGTAAATGGCCATAATCCAAGACATCATCTGTCCCTTAGTCCCAAATGTCTGAGGGTGAATTCAATGATTGTCCCGTCTATCTGGTCAAATGCAATTTCAGCATCCATTGAGAATAAGAGTAGGGGAGTGGAGCTTGAACTGGCAGACTGCATAAGATCCAGGACTCCAATAATATTGTCCTGAGTTTTACTGGTAGGTACAAATTCCACCTGATCCAGGTGAATGATCTCCTGGATATGACTCCTTAGTCTTATGGCCAACATTTTATAAACTGCTTTAAATCTATATTAAGTAGCGATATTGGCTCGTAATTAGGGAATTGAAGCAGGTACTAACCTTTCTTAGGGACCAGAGTGATGTACGCTCTTCAGGGCTGCCTTGGAGATCATGAGGCCCTGTACTGTATAGTCTGACAGGGACACCCTCCCCTGCGACTGTCGATGCTAGTGTGTGGGATGTGTAGTCGCAGCATGTAGTGTCATTGCAGAGATTGTGCAATGAACAGTACACAAAGCAGTACAGTGAGCAGTATAAAAAGGCAGTCAATAGCTGTGGAGTGTGTTGTATGTAACAGTAGGAAAGCACAGGGCAGTGAACAGTTTCTACTAGTAAAGAAGTGCCGAGCCATGAACAGTATCTGGTGGCAGGTTATAACAGGCCGTGAGCTGTATGTACTGGAAGTGGCAGGGCAGTAGATGGAACATTATGCAGTGGCAGGACAGTGAGCAGTATGTAGTGACATGGCAGGGCAAGGTGTAGCGAAAGAGCAGCGCAGTGGGCAGTATGTAGTGGCAGGTTAGGGTGATCTGCAGTGGCAGGTCAGGACAGTATTTACTGGCAGGGCAAAGCAGTATGTAGTAGAGGGTCTGGGCATTATGCAGTGAAAAGTCAGGGCAGTATGTAGTGGCAGGTCATGACAGTGGGCTGTATGCATTGGCAGGTCAATATGTAGTGGCAGGTCAGGGTAGTGGGTAGTATGTAGTGGCAGTACAGTATATAAAAGCAGTTAAAGCAGTATGTAGTGGCATAACAGTGTGTAGTGGCAGCAAAATTTCTCCAAGTGAAAGCACATATAAGCCTTTTACCTCATGACTACGAGTGGAAACCCAGCTGCCATCTCTTCTCCTCCTCCCTTGGTGATGCCCCATTTCCAGCAGCTGCATCAGCTACAGTACAGCAGTCACCTGTGTGAGGAGGTGGCCACACCCTGGCCCAGACCCCACCTCCATCCTTGGGGAGAAAATGTGCCCGCCAGCTCCCAGCACCAGGAGGTTCAGGACGAGGAGCATATATAAAGAAGACGGAAGGGAGACACAGCACCCTGGGGAGAGAAGAAAAAACTAATATGGCTGGGTCCCTATGGGAGGATTGCATGTAAAGCCCAACCCCCTCCCCCCGTGGACGTGTACACAGTCCAGGTCAATAGATGTGGCAGGGCGGGTTATCCAGCAGCTTATTAAAAATTGCTACTTTAGCGACTGTTAAGTCCTCTGCTCCCATAGCTTCTGGTATGGTTCTGAGCCGCAAGTTGTTGTAGTGGCTCCAATCCTTAAGAGCCTCTATATCAGGGATCTCCAAACTATGGCCCTCCAGCTGTTGCAGAACTACATGTCCCATGAGGCATTGTAAAACTTTCACAGACATGTCTAGGCATGATGGGAATTGTAGTTCCTGAACAACTTCTCCTCTAAAAACAAAACAGGTCACATTTGACGCGAGTTGATAAAACTCCTCAATTAGGCTGGCTGCAAAGGCTTTAGATAATTCAAAAGTAAATAATGTGATTCTCCCTCCACAACTGATTTATCATCCTGAAATGAACATCAACTGTTCTGTATATGTTGGGCAATTCCTATTTCTTTCTCGTACATCACGGGACACAGAGCGACATAGTCATTACTAATGGGTTATATAGATACCGTCAGGTGCTGGCACTGGCAACTTCCAAAACCGGAAGTACCCTCCCCTATATAAGCCCCTCCCATCCGGGAGCACCTCAGTTTTTTGCCAGTGTCTAAGGTGTTGGCCAAGAAGAAACATGTGTTTTTCACTGAGCTTGCGTACAGGTTCTTTTGGGCCTCAGTAAGCTATTCCGGATCCGACCAAAAAAGCTTCATAGCTAAACGGTCGGTACCCGGGCCTTGCAGAGAAGAGCAAGGTTTTGCCTGTAATGCTTCTCTTAGGAGAGCTGGACCCTGGGATCCAGAGCTCTGGTCATACCCACGACCAAGATGTTTTCTGTGCAGGGTGCTATACAGGTCCAGGGGAGTGGAATCCTTGGGAACCCGGTCCCTGAAGGTTTGATTACAATGCCTGCCGTGATAGGTGAAGTTTGGGCTTTTGTGGACCAAACAAAGTCCTGCGGCGGGGAACAGGTAAGTGGGGGCCCCCAGGAACTTGGTTCTATTGGGGGACCCCCAAGCCTAATTTGTCTTTCTGTCTGTTACCTAACGGTATTCCCGCTAATATCTGTGCATGCCTGTAACTACTAAAAAAATGTAATAATTTTAATAGTGGTCAAGAAAAAAAAAAAAAAAAAAAAATTTTTTTTATATATACATTTAATATATTAGACTGCGGTACCTGTGTTTGTCCACTAGAGGCCGCTGTGGAACGTTTCTTGTCATGTGGACTAGTTTATTTTCATCAGAGCAAGTCCAGGCAGATGGTGAGTTCTCTTATGGGAAACTGCTTCCTCTGCCATGTTGCAATGCTCGTCCATCCCCCGGCCTGCGGCAAAGAGGGGCCCTGGCTCTTGTCCCTAGTTTCCATTTTCGAAATTAGCGCCGAAGGCGCACGTGGCCGCGCGCGTGCGCGTGCACGTGCCTCTATATATAGAGGTGAGCCGGGAAAGGGGGCGGAGCCTGGGGGATGACGCTCTGTGCGCGCCGCAGCGCTTCTGCGCATGTGCGGGCGTCCCAGCATGTTAAAAACCACAATTTTGTGTGGTGAGCTGGCTATGGAGTGCAGAGACAGAGCTGGCAACATTTAAAAAAAGGCATACAGCAAGCGGTTGATGCAGGCATCCCCTAGAAAGACACATTAGTAGACACCAACTGTTTCTTATAGCAGCATTTATGCTAGACTATTGTCAGTAAGTGGTGTATTTCGGCTGGAATACCTCAGCTTTGTGGCTTAGGAATATGCCGTCTAAAAACTCCGGGACTAGAAATTCCAGGAGGCATAGGGGGTCTCCATCGGGCTCTGAGGATCTTGGGCATGCTTCGGCTGCACCAGTCTCCCCTGAAGAATCAGAGGTTAGTGACCGTAGAGCACCCTCAGGAGTACCTGGTACTGTGGCTGTCCTCAGTTCACCTGCTCCTGTGTATGTAACAGAGGAGGTTTTTTCCTCAGCTCTGGGAGGGCTGGAAGAGAGATTGTCAGCATTGATCGCTGCTTCCCTGTCACAGGAAAAAAGCGCCCGATCTCCGTCTCCTCCCTCAGAGTGCCTGTTAACAGAGCAACAGTCCCATACAGGGATCGACCTACCTGAAGGGGATCAGGATGAGGTCGATTCGGTTGTAGAGGAATCAACAGTGGAAGAGCCATTCTCAGCATCACATGCTGAAAGGTTATGGGTTCAGTCCCTGACTAATATGGTCCGATCAGCATTTAAAATGCCCCTTGCGGAGCCATCATCCACTTCTGTCTCCTCGTTGGGGTCGCTAAAAGCTCCCCAGACTGTTTGTTCCTTTCCGATCCATCCTTTACTGGAAGGGCTCATTTACCAGGATTGGGAGCATCCTGATAAAATATTTACTCCCCCCAAGAGATTTCCGGTGGTCTATCCCATGGAGGATAAGTTCATCAGAAAATGGAGGGTCCCTACAGTGGACGCAGCCATCTCTTGTGTGAATAAATCACTGACATGTCCAGTGGATAATGTCCAAATGTTCAAGGACCCAATAGATAAAAAATTGGAGTCCTTATTAAAATCTGCTTTTTCTACAGCAGGATTGGTGACACAACCAGCAGTGGCAGCTATTGGGGTCTGCCAAGCAGTGAAGGATCAGTTGAAACAGGTCTTAAGGGACTTGCCAGATCAGCAGGCTCTTGCCCTAGCCGATCTACCTAGAGCCTTAGGCTTTGCGGTGGACGCTATAAAGGATTCAATCCATCAGGCCTCCCGCCTTACGCTGTCTGTAGTACATATGCGCAGGCTTCTATGGCTCAAAAACTGGTCTGCTGAAGCTCCCTGTAAAAAATTGCTGGTCAGCTTCCCATTTCATGGTGAACGCTTATTCGGGGAAGACCTGGACAAATATATCCAGAGAATTTCCAGCGGTAAAAGTACACTTTTGCCGGTTAAAAATAGAGTTAGAGGTCCCTCTTTTAAGAGGCCTGCTTCTCCAGTCCCTAGGACATCGGCTGTGAAACAGTTCCGACGGCCTCCTCGGTCAAATCCCGGAGGTAAAAATCAGGGACAATTGCAGGGTAACAAGAAGCCCTGGAGCAGGAGAGGTACAAAACCTCCCCCAAAGTCAAATGCATGAAGGGTTGCCCCCACTCAATCGGGTGGGGGGAAGACTTCAGTTGTTCACAGAGACCTGGCGGGACACGATCAGAGACAGATGGGTGCTCTCCGCAGTAAATCTGGGATACAAATTGGAGTTAAAAAACTCCCCTCCTTCCCGCTTTATAAGGTCAAACGTGCCAAGGGATCCCCAGAAGAGAGGATCCCTCCTGTTGGCACTAGAGCAATTATTGCTCCAAGCAGTAATTATAGAGGTTCCCCTGGTAGAATGGGGGTTCGGGTTTTACTCAAACCTCTTTACAGTCCCGAAGCCAAACGGGGACGTGAGGCCCATATTAAATCTAAAAGGGCTAAACAAATTCCTACATATCAGGACTTTCCGGATGGAGTCGATCCGGTCGGTGGCCACTGCCCTACAAGGGGAGGAATGGTTAGCCTCGATCGACATCAAAGATGCTTATTTGCACATTCCCATCTTTCCAGCCCACCAAAAATTTCTACGCTTTGCGGTAGAAGGGCGCCATTTTCAGTTCAGAGCCTTACCCTTCGGTCTGGCCACAGCACCAAGAGTGTTCACAAAAATTCTGGCCCCATTATCGGCCAATCTAAGAACACGAGGTGTAACGATAATAGCATATCTAGACGACTTGTTGCTGATAGACCACTCAGTGGAAAAACTAGAAGTGGTTGTTCACGAGACAATCAAGTATCTGGAATATCACGGTTGGATTATCAACCGAGACAAGTCAGCCCTAAAACCAGTCAAAAGTCTGGAATACTTGGGGCTAAGGCTGGATTCAGACCAGAGAAAAATTTTCTTGCCTCAAGAAAAGGGGTCGTCTTTGAGAGATTTGATCCACTTAGTGGGTTCAAAAAGACTGCCATCCATACGCCTGTGCATGAGGCTGCTGGGAAAAATGGTGGCATCATTCGAAGCAGTACCCTACGGTCAATTCCATTCAAGGAATTTGCAAAGGGCCATACTGTCAGCCTGGAACAAAAAAGTTCAGGCTCTGGACTTACCAATGTCCTTGTCCCCTTCCGTTCGCAAGAGCCTCCGCTGGTGGTTGGTTCCCCAGAATCTGGAAAGAGGGAAATCCTTCAGTCCGATTTCCTGGAAGGTGGTCACTACAGATGCCAGCCTTATAGGCTGGGGAGCAGTACTGGAGCAATGGTCTCTCCAGGGCAGATGGTCGGATGCGGAAAAGGCCCTGCCCATCAATCTCTTAGAGATACGAGCAGCCCGGTATGCCCTAGTAGCATGGACATCCAAACTCCAAGGGTCCCCTGTCAGAATTCAATCAGACAATGCCACAGCAGTGGCATATATCAATCGTCAGGGGGGCACCAGGAGTCGTGCAGCCCAAAGGGAAGTAAATTACATCCTGAGATGGGCAGAAAGATATGTCCCAGCCATATCTGCGGTATTCATTCCAGGAGTGGAGAATTGGAAGGCGGACTTTCTAAGTCGCCAACAATTATGCCCAGGGGAATGGTCCCTTCATCCCGAGGTTTTCCGGACAATATGTCAGCGGTGGGGAACACCGGATGTAGATCTGCTAGCATCCAGATTCAACACAAAAGTGGACAGGTTTGTCTCTTGGACAAGGGATCCCCTAGCTTGCGGCTCGGATGCCCTAGTGTTCCCTTGGGATCAGTTCAAGCTGATATATGCATTCCCACCGCCACAATTGTTACCTCGATTACTCCGCAGAATCAGGGTAGAAAAGAAACCAGTGATTCTAGTGGCTCCAGCGTGGCCCCAAAGAGCATGGTACGCGGAGATTGTAAAAATGTCTGTGGGGAGTCCTTGGACCCTCCCACATCGTCCGGACCTGCTTTCGCAAGGACCGATATACCACCCTTCCTTACCAGCCCTAGGTTTGACGGCCTGGCTATTGAAGCCCACATTCTAAAAAAGAGAGGGCTCTCTAATGCTGTGGTATCTACCATGATCAATGCCAGGAAGCCGGTATCCAGGCAGATCTACTATAGAATCTGGAAGGCGTACATCGCCTGGTGTGAGGCCAAGAAATGGCATCCACGTAAATACGTAATAGGTAGGATTCTGGACTTCCTACAATGGGCTGTAGATAGGAAGCTTGCCTTGAGTACTATCAAGGGTCAGATTTCGGCCTTGTCAATATTTTTTCAAAGGCCCTTGGCTTCGCATTCACTAGTCAGAGCCTTTATACAAGGAGTGATGCGTATTAGTCCTCCGGTTAATATTCCCATATGTCCATGGGATCTAAACTTGGTTCTGTCGGTTCTACAGAAACAACCATTTGAACCATTACAGCATATTTCTTTGGTGCTTCTCACCAGGAAATTGATTTTTCTAGTAGCCATTTGTTCGGCTAGAAGAGTGTCGGAATTAGCAGCTATGTCCTGTAAGGAGCCATATTTGGTTATCCATAAGGATAGAGTAGTGTTACGTCCTCATCCAGCCTTTCTTCCTAAGGTGGTATCGAGGTTTCATTTGAACCAAGATGTGGTTCTTCCTTCTTTTTTCCCCAAACCTACTTCGGTAGAGGAAAAGTTATTGCATTCTTTGGATGTAGTAAGAGCAGTTAAAGCTTATCTAAAAGCCACTGCTCAGATTCGCAGAACGGATACTTTGTTTATTCTGCCGGAAGGCCCCAGAAAGGGTCAGGCAGCGTCAAAATCTACTTTAGCCAAGTGGATTCGACAGGTCATAATACAAGCCTATGGCTTGAGAAGGAGACCGCCTCCGTTCAAAGTTAGAGCGCACTCCACGAGAGCAGTTGGAACTTCATGGGCAGTGCATCACCAGGCCTCCCTGGCTCAAATCTGTAAGGCCGCAACATGGTCTTCAGTACACACGTTTACTAGGTTCTACCAGGTGGATGTTAGAAGTCAGGAGGATGTCGCCTTTGGGCGCAGTGTGTTGCAGGCCGCAAAAGATCCTCATGTCTGATAGCGCTCAGCTTATGTATGGTGTATCCCCCCCCTCATTGGGCATTGCTTTAGGACATCCCATTAGTAATGACTATGTCGCTCTGTGTCCCGTGATGTACGAGAAAGAAAATAGGATTTTTATAACAGCTTACCTGTAAAATCCTTTTCTTGGAGTACATCACGGGACACAGAGCTCCCGCCCCTCTTTGGGGACACTTATTGCTTTGCTACAAAACTGAGGTGCTCCCGGATGGGAGGGGCTTATATAGGGGAGGGTACTTCCGGTTTTGGAAGTTGCCAGTGCCAGCACCTGACGGTATCTATATAACCCATTAGTAATGACTATGTCGCTCTGTGTCCCGTGATGTACTCCAAGAAAAGGATTTTACAGGTAAGCTGTTATAAAAATCCTATTATCCCACAAGGGGTCATATACCACAAAGCTATTGCATGAATTTTCTATTCCATATAAACAATGTCTCATAAAACTATGCACAAAGCTATGTACAACCATATGGGCTACATCAAATCATTATTGTCTTATTCCTTTTTGCACATTCCCTATAGCGTTTAAAGTTCTTTTTTTCACAAATTAACTAAAAGGGTGTGTTATAGCCTCTTATGAAAGACTGAGAGTCAGTTCAGGGTTCAGGGCCAATTACAGTTGTGCTCATAAGTTTACATACCCTGGCAGAATTTATGATTTTGTGGCCATTTTTCAGAAAATATGAATGATAACACAAAAACTTTTCTTTCACTCATGGTTAGTGTTCGGCTGAAGCCATTTATTATCAATCAACTGTGTTTACTCTTTTTAAATCATAATCACAACAGAAACTACCCAAATGACCCTGATCAAAAGTTTACATACCCCAGTTCTTAACCACTTGCCGCCCGCCCTATAGCAAATTGACGGCGGCAAAGTGGTTTCAATTACCCTGACTGGGGGTGCGCATCGCGGCGATCGTTGTTGCGGGATGTCAGTCTGACACCCCGCAACACCGATCTAGGTAAAGAGTCTCCGACGGAGACTCTTTACCACGTGATCAGCCGTGTACAATCACGGCTGATCACGATGTAAACAGGAAAAGCCGGTCATCGGCTTTTCCTCACTCGCGTCTGTCAGACACGAGTAGAGGAGAGCTGATCGGCTGCTCCTCTGACAGGGGGGGTTTGTGCTGATCCATTATCAGCACACCCCCACCCCGAGGATGCCCACACTGGACCACCAGGGATGCCCACCTTAAGGTATGCCACCCTAGACCACCAGGGATGCCAATTAGATATTCCTAATGGATGCCAATCAGTGCCCACAATGGATGCCAATCAGTGCCCACAATGGGCACCACTGATTGGCAGGCATTATTGTTTGGCACTGATTGGCATCCATTAGTACAAAACATTACAGTACAGTGCCACCTATCAGTGCCCATCCATGCCACCTATCAGTGCCCATCCGTGTCGCCTATCCGTGCCGCCTATCTGTGCCCATCCGTGCCACCTCATCGGTGTCCATCCGTGCCGCCTCATCGGTGTCCATCCGTGCCGCCTCATCAGTGCCCATCAGTGCCGCCTTATCAGTGCCCGTTAGTGCAGCCCCATCAGTGCCCATCAGTGAAGGAGAAAACTTACTTATTTACAAAGTTTTGTAACTGAAACCAAAAAAATTTAGTTTTTTTCAAAATTTTCGGTCTTTTTAAAAAAAAATTAGCAGAAAATAAAAATCGCAGAGGTGATCAAATACCACCAAAAGAAAGCTCTATTTGTGGGAACAAAATGGTAAAAATTTAGTTTGGGTACAGTGTAGCATGACCGCGCAATTGTCATTCAAAGTGCAACAGCGCAGAAAGCTGAACATTGGTCTGGGCAGGAAGGTGTATAAGTGCCCAGTATGGAAGTGGTTAATACTGTGTATTGCCCACTTTACATCAATGACAGCTTGAAGTCTTTTGTGGTATTTGTGGATGAGGCTCTTTATCTTCTCAGATGGTAAAGCTGCCCATTCCTCTTGGCAAAAAGCCTCCAGTTACTGTAAATTCGAGGGCTGTCTTGCATGAACTGCACATTTGAGATCTCCCCAGAGTGGCTCAATGATATTGAGGTCATGAGACTGAGATGGCCACTCCAGAACCTTCACTTTATGCTGCTGTAGCCAATGACAGGTCGACTTGGGACGTACTTGGACATTCCAACATGACAATAATCCAAAACTCAAGGCCATGCGCAGCTTCCTGGCTGATGAATGCAAATGTTCCTCCAGTATTTTTTGATAACATACTGCATTCATCTTGCCATCAATTTTGACCAAATTGTGTGTGCCTTTGTAGCTCACACATCCCCAAAACATCAGCGATCCACCTCCGTGTTTCACAGTAGGAATGGGGTTCCTTTCATCATAGGCCTTGTTGACGCCCCTCCAAATGCAGTGTTTATGGTTGTGGCCAAAAAGCTAAATTGTGGTCTCATCACTCCAAATGACAGAAGGATTGAGGCTTGTCTCTATGCTGTTTGGCGTATTGTAAGCGGGATACTTTGTGGCATTTGCGTAGTAATGGCTTTCTTCTGGCGACTCAACCATGCAGCCCATCTTTCTTCAAGTCTCTCCTTATTGTGCATCTTGAATCAGCCACATCACATGTTTTCAGAGAGTCCTGTATTTCATCTGAAGTTATTTGTAGGTTTTTCTTTGCATCCCGAACAATTTTCCTGGCAACTGTGGCTGAAATTTTAGTTGGTCTACCTGACCGTGGTTTGGTTTCAACAGGACACCTTATTTTCCACTTCTTTATTAGAGTTTGAACACTGCTGATTGGCATTCTCAATTCCTTGGATATCTTTTTATATCCCTTTCCTGTTTTATACAGTTCAACTACCTTTTCCCACAGATCCGTTGACAATTATTTTGCTTTCCCCGTGACTCAGAATCCAGAAACATCAGTTCAGCACTGAATGAAAGATGCAAGGGTCTGTCAGGAGTCCAGAAACTCATTGATCTTTTATACACACACACACACACATTACAAGCAAACAGATCACAGGTGAGGGTGGTTACCTTTAATAGCCATTCAAGCCCCTTTGTGTCAACTTGTCTGCATGTTATCAGGCCAAAATCACCAGGGTATGTAAACTTTTGATCAGGGTCATTTGGGTAGTTTCAGTTGTCATTGTGATTTATAAAGAGTAAAAACAGTTGATTGATAATAAATGGCTTCAGCCAAACACTAACCATGAGTAAAATAAATGTTTTTGTGTTATCATTCATTTTCTCAGAAAAATGGCCAGAGTAAACTTATGAGCACAGCTTTAAATGTCATCCAGTCTACAGCTTATGTTAAAGATGTCAGATTCTGAGTATAGTGAAGTATTATGTTATAAGAGGGAATTGTAAAAGACTTCAAACTCAACACCTATCATGTAAATCCAAAATTAAAAGTAATGTGGAAGCATACTCTTAAGGAAAACAGTGCATTATACTGTTTCACTCTCAGTGATAAGGAGGAGGAAAGGCGGACATGAAAAACATTGATTCGTATTCTTCAATTATAAATCCTTATGCCCTGTACACATGATCGAATTTCCGGTGGAATAAAATCTGATGGAATTTTCCGTCGGAATTCCGATGAAGCCGACTTTCATCAGTCTTGCCTACACACCATCAGACAAAATTCTGACGGTCCAAAACGCCGTGACGTAAAACACTCCGACGAGCCGAGAAAAATTAAGTTCAATGCTTCTGAGCATGCGTCGACTTGATTCTGAGCATGCGTGGGTTTTTTCTCCATTGGAGTTCCACACAGACGATCAGAATTTCCTAACGTTTTTTTTTCCATTGGAAAAATGTAAAACATGTTCTATTTTTTAACACCAATGGAAAAAAGTCAGATGGGGCCCACACACGAACGTTTTTTCCGATGAAAAAAGTCCATCAGACTTTTTTCATCTGAAAAAACGACCGTGTGTACAGGGTATTAGAGTTCTGGTCATTTGACATTGTTTTGGTTTACCAAAGGATATGAGGGACACTTGCAAGGCCCTGTGGCACATGACCAACGATTCAACATTGCTCACATGACCAGCTGCAGAAGTTTTTGGACTTGAAGGTATTTTCTAAGTCTGCCTTTTGTTTCTCTTATTATCATCCAGGCTGAAAACAGTGACGGAAGGTTTTGACAGAGAGCACAGGTCTGCTTTACAAAGACTAACTATGAAAAAAGCCTAGTCATTTGCTTAAGTCAAAATGATTTAGCTGTCCTGTCTCTGGCATTGGATTTTTAAGAGAGTTTATTCCAGAATAAATGTATTTCCAAGCATATGACAATATGAAGTTGTGTGTGGTCTATGTCATTGTATAAATTACAATCTCAAAAAGGAATTGGAGTCCCCTTATATTCCCCCTGGTATGCAGGGCCGGATTTCCCACAAGGCCAACAAGGCCAGGCCTCGGGGCGGCACTGTGTGAAAGGGCGGCGCCGCGGAGGAGACAAGTCCTCCTAAAATTCATTTACTGTGTCCCCGGCCGCCTGAAGCTCCGGCCGCCATTTTTCAAAGTCCGGCGCACTGTGATTGGGCCATGGGGGTCATGTGCGGTGTGGGCCTGGCCTGTCCATGATCCTGAACTCCCCCCTCTGCACATGACCTCCATACGCCCAATCGCAGTGCCCGGGACACTGAACAAACATGGCGGCCGCCTCCTCCTATCCTCCGGACCTATGTCCATGATGCAGGAAGAGCAGGTGAGGAGGAACACAGACTGGGGAGAGAGACGGAGGCAGAGACAGAGCGGTAGAGGCAAAGAGAGAGTGAGGCAGAGAGACAGAGGCACTGAGAGAGACAGAGGCACTGAGAGAGAGAGACAGAGGCACTGAGAGAGAGAGACAGAGGCACTGAGAGAGAGAGAGACAGAGGCACTGAGAGAGAGAGAGACAGAGGCAAAGAGAGAGCGAGAGAGGCAAAGAGAGAGCGAGAGAGGCAAAGAGAGAGCGAGAGAGGCAAAGAGAGAGCGAGAGAGGCAAAGAGAGAGCGAGAGAGGCAAAGAGCGAGAGAGAGGCAAAGAGCGAGAGAGAGGCAAAGGGCGAGAGAGAAGCAAAGAGCGAGAGAGAGGCAAAGAGCGAGAGAGAGGCAGAGAGAGACAGAGGCAGAGAGAGACAGAGGCAGAGAGAGACAGAGGCAGAGAGAGACAGAGGCAGAGAGAGACAGAGGCAAAGAGAGAGAGAGACAGAGGCAAAGAGAGAGAGAGACAGAGGCAAAGAGAGAGAGAGAGAGGCAAAGAGAGAGAGAGAGAGACAGAGGCAAAGAGAGAGAGAGAGAGACAGAGGCAAAGAGAGAGAGAGACAGAGGCAAAGAGAGAGAGAGAGAGACAGAGGCAAAGAGAGAGAGACAGAGGCAAAGAGAGAGAGAGACAGAGGCAAAGAGAGAGAGAGACAGAGGCAAAGAGAGAGAGAGAAAGGCCTCGTACACACGACCGATTTTCTCGTCGTAAACAGTCAAGAAAAGTGCCGCGAGAGTTTTTTTGTCTAGAAAAACGTTTGTGTGTATGGTTTTACGACGAGAAACTTGACGAGAATCTCGACGAGAAAATAGAGAACCTGCTCTCTATTTTCTCGTCAGGATTCCAGATTTCCTCGTTGTGTTTCTCGTCGGCCTGTTTTGTGACGAGAAAATGGTTCGTGTGTATGCTTTTACGACTCTTCCAAAAGCGCGCATGCTCACAAGCAACTATGAGACGGGAGCGCATCTTCTGGTAAAACAAGCCTTCATAATGGAGAGAGCACATTCGTCACGCTCATAAATATTTCATCGTTTAAATGTTCTGCATTGAATTCTTCGTTAGAATGTTACATTAATCAAAACGAGAGACCTTCTTTTGCTGCTGATATTCACACAGAGTTCTGCCTTATTTTTAACCTTTTTCATGCTGCTCTTTATAAGATTTATGTGTATTATATCGTGCACGTTTTTAGGAATAATTTAAATGGTTAGATTTTTCAAAATGATGTTAATTATAATTTCTCAATGTTTTGATAGCGATCTCCCATTTAATTTTCTAATCTATATTTTTAAAATTTAACACCATGTTTTTGAGCTAATCAGATTTAGTTATTCTTTTGGGGGGGTGATATCTGTGCCTTTTATTGTCAGTCAAATGTATCTGCTTACTCCAAAGCTTGTTTTTTTTTATTTAAAAATACACATAGTCAAGTATGAACTTAAACAAAAAACACATTTATTCATGTTTATAAATTAAATAAAGAGAAGGCAGCGCTGGAGAAGCTGCTGCCATTTGTGCATCCCAGGGACCCCAGAGCACACAGCAACCCTGTGTGGACACTAAAATTGGGAGCTTGAGAAGGCCCACATTTCAGAACACAATCTGATGCTGGCCTCCCAGAGGTCAGGAACAGCAGCAGGTGAGATATATGTCCCAAGTGTGTGGTACTACAACAGGCTGCCTTCTGTCCGACCAGTGCGACCACAATGAAGCAAGGCCATCACTTCCTCTTCTTCCTGGCAACCTTTCCTGAAGCCTTTCCTGAAGCCTTTCCTGCAGCCTTTCCTGCAGCCTTTCTTCTTCGTTTAGCTGGAGGCTGGCCCACTGGAGGGGTACTCCTGTCAGGAGGAGGAGGTGGAGGTGTAGCAGAAGGGGGTGGGGCAGAAGGTGGAGGTGTAGCAGAAGAGGGTGGGGCAGAAGGTGGAGGTGTAGCAGAAGGGGGTGGGGCAGAAGGTGGAGGTGTAGCAGAAGGGGGTGGGGCAGAAGGTGGAGGTGTAGCAGAAGGGGGTGGGGCAGAAGGTGGAGGTGTAGCAGAAGGGGGTGGGGCAGAAGAGGAAGGTGGAGGTTGAGGTTGGGTCAGTTGGGCCACCTCACATATGGCGGTATTGGGGGTAATTTGCTCCATCACCCCCTTGTTGAGCAAGGTGATGAGCAGGGGTTCGCATAGGAGGCGTTGCTCCATGCTCATCACCTTGAACTTAGCCTCCACTAGGCCGGCAATGGCCTCTTCAGGGGATGTGGGCTCCTTGAGGGTGGCATGGGCCTCTTTAATAAGGGCCATTGCTGCCTCACTGGTGGTCCTGTCCCTCCTGCCTCTTTTGTGAAGCCTGATGGGAGGCACCTGGGATCTGGTGCTTCTCCTTTGCCCTGCCACCTCCTGGCTGCCACTGGGCCCTGCCACCTCCTGGCTGCCACTGGGCCCTGCCACCTCCTGGCTGCCACTGGGCCCTGCCACCTCCTGGCTGCCACTGGGCCCTTCCTCCTCCTGCCTGACAGTTTCCAGACCCTCCTCCTGGCTGATTTCATCCTGTGTATGAAAAAGAAACATAGTTTAATATGTTGGTTTAATCTTTGCATCAAACTTTGTAATCCTGATGGAAGCAATTAGAATGTAAATGCATAAATCCTTGCTTTAAATTTACCACTACATCAGCTTGACTATTTACCACACAATTAAGTGCAGAATAATGTCTACAGATCATGATTTCACTTGTGGAATACAAAATAATGTATGTTTCTCATCCTGACATATTTGGGAAACATTAATTTTATCCCACTACATTTTCAGTTAATACTATACCTGGCTCCAGATGGACAAATCAGGATCATCCAGGATGGCTGCCTCCTCTTGCTCCAGAGAAGGCTCAGGTTGGCTGCAGGGAAGTCTGGGGGGAAGAGTGGAGAGTGATGGCCTTGGCTCAATGTGGTCATCCAGGAAGGACATCCTGCTGTAGTACCACAAAACCGGGACATAAACATCATCTGCTGCTGCTCCTGACCTCTGAGAAGCCAGCACCTTAGAGCGTTCAGTCCTGTAGGTACCTCTCAAGCTCCCAATTTTAGTGTCCACTTGTTTTGCTGTGGCTGTGGGCACCTTGGTATGCACAAATGGGAGCAGCTTCTCCAGCGCTGCTTTTCTCACCCCTTTTTTTTTATGGACGGGGTTTTTGGTCTCCCACAGAGCCGGCAGCTCCCTTACCCGGTCAATAAATTCCGCCAGGAACTCTTTGTCGCTAATAAAGACATTCATATTGTATCTGCAAGTAAAATAAATTATATTTAAATAATGTGAGGCAAACAGTCTAACCTCCTTCACATCCTAGTCACCATATATATCCTCCACCAATCTCAAGACAGTATAGGCCAACAATTTTTACAAGTCTCACAAAATCACATACCTTCGTTCGCACGTCCGTCACTTGAACTCCTCTCTCCGCACACCGAACGTACTATAGTCACATGTGTGTTTGCTATATACACACCACGCATGCGTCCAAATTCGAACACGTCGCTCCGCACACGTCGCCCGCCCATGACGTTCTAACTAACATCTTTTCCCCGCCCCTTCTCTCTCGGCGCGCAGACAGATATGGCGGAGTTACAGCAGGTGTCTGATAATTCCGCAACTAGCGAGGAGACAAGCCCGGAGACCGAGGACAAGTCACGATCAAGGAGGAGATTCAAGGCATCGAATATGTCTTTGGCGGAGATGGCGGAGATGGTGGACATCTTGGTCAAGGCTGATTATGATGCCAAGCATGGGCCGTATAGCAAACCAAATAGAAGGAAGGCCAAAATCCTCACTAAAGTTGTGAAGAGTCTGAGGGCGAAGTTCGGGGTGAAACGCTCAAATGAGCAGCTCAGAAAGAGGTGGTCAGACCTCAAACTGAGGGAGCCAGACCAGTTGAGGAGCATAAAGAGGATGCTCGCTAAAAGTAAGTAAAATGACGACCTTTCTGCTATTAATCTTTTTAGAAACTCACATTTTTTTTTTTTTTATCATATTGGACTCCCTTCCAAAATGTAATATTTTGAACTAGGTTGGGCACAGTAATCGTTCGTTACGTTACCGACACTTCGTTCGGCCACTATCCGCGGTTTTGGCTTATTTTAGACCCCCAAAAGTAATTAGACATCTGCCATTTTTGATCAAGTATTGTGGATAATTTTTAAGTCTAGATGATGTGTTTGTAAGGAGAATGAAATGCAAACTTTAATCAGTGTAAAGGAGAGGACACTCAGCAGCTGCTTCCACATCTGTACTTTGGAGCACTATAGTGTGGGCCACCAGACCCGCCTTTTTTGGGTGTCCCACACAGGTGCATCAGAGTTTATTTGTGGTGCCTCCATGTCCAAAAAATTACATCCAAATGTGAATACTAAACATATTTGGGGTCATAAATAATGCATTTTTCTTTAAATTCCGCACAAACACACACTTGTACCCCACTTCCAAACAATTTAGCCTGTTTTAAGTTTAAAAATGAGATTTTTACAGTGTGATAAATAGACCTTTGGTTTTATTCTCATAGGGGAGAGAAGACTGGGAGGAGGACACTCCAGGGAGCACATGCACCCCACAACTTCCAAGCAACCCCAAACTCCCAAAGATCCACAACCGAAAGATGTGCAGGAAGTTGAGGTGGAGGAAGGAGAAGTGCAGGAAGGAGAGGTGGATGACGTTGTGGATCTGGTCACCACAACAGGTCAGTATCTGACACCACAGCTTAAGGTAAGCGAGGTAGGCCTGCAGAGTTTTATTAATTTTTTTTTATGGTTTTTAGGGGATGGAAATGTTGTGAAGGATAGCACACCGTTCTCTGCTGACAGTGCCCTCCGCCTCATCCAGCAAGTGATGGAATGCAGCACGGAACTGGACCTAATTAAACAAAGAATCCATGTGATGGAACAAACATTTAAAGACATTCTCGATGTTTTGGGGAGAATTCAATAAGCCATCCAAACACATTTGTTTTTACATGTTTGTTTTTATATTTTTACTAATTTTTTGAGTAACAAAGCAGCCAAAAATTGAATAAGCACACAGTGTGTGAACATGTGCTATCTGCCATCAGGGGATATCCATGTACGTCTTTTGTGGGTGCAACCCCTTCCTCGTATCAAAAGTCGGTGAACTGAGGAAGGGGATGCACCCCCAAAACACGTCCATTGATCACCCCTGATGGCAGATAGCACATGTTGACAATAGGGATCAGGATTGTAAACTTCCTATTTGCAAAAAAGTAAAAATGTGTGCATATTGAATTTTTGGCTGGGCAAGGGGTGGCAGGACCCCATATTAGGACGGGCACATAGAGACATAGTTTGTGTAACTGAATGTCTCAGATTGCTCAGAGGTATCCAATGTTGTCATTTTAGAAATGCAAGTGGTATTTTTGTATTTTCATAAGCCAAAATTTGCCGGGTTGTGGCCAGGCCAACCCCAAAGTAAAACAAAAAAAAAGTGCAGAGAGTAAAAAATTTGACCACAAACAACGTGTAGCTTCTTTTTATAATACTCTCTAAGCTTATTTGGTTCTTTTGTAAGGTAACATAGTGAAATTGGTTGTTATTTACTAAAGTAAAATACACTTGCCACTACAAATGCACAAAGACAAACTAGGAGACAGGAAAGAACAAATAATTAAAGGTTTAAACAAGATTTTTATTGGGATACTTAGACATAGGCTGGCATAGGAATTGCCCCCCTACCCGTGAAATACTCCATGTATTTGTCCCGAACCACACGGGCATTTTGGGGGGGCAAGCCAAGACGGGCAGATTCCAGGCCCGGAAGGGGATTTGCAGGGGAAAGTCCAGCCTCTGGCAAAACTGAGGCCATATATGAATTAGATTTGCAAAGAAAATTGTGTAGCACACAGCAGCATAACACTACATAGTTTATTTTGTAGTCCGCCAAGTGGATGGAAGTCATAAAAAGGCGGAACCGGCTGGCCATTATGCCGAAGGCATTTTCAACGACTCTTCGGGCCCTGGCCAGCCGGTAATTGAACACACTCTTCTCTGGGGTCAGGGTCCTCTGTGGAAATGGCCTCATAAGATGCCGTCCGAGTCCGAAGGCTTCATCAGCCAAGAAAACAAAGGGGAGTCCTTCAATATTCCCTGCATCCGGTGGCAATGCAAGGTCGTCACTCTGGAGACGGAGGGCAAACTCCGTCTGGATGAAGGATCCCCCATCGGACATCCGGCCATTCTTCCCTACATCAACATAGAGGAATTCATACCGTGCTGACACCACCGCCATCAGCACAATGCTATGAAACCCCTTGTAATTGTAGTAGTAGGATCCAGAACGGGGTGGCGGCACGATGCGGACGTGCTTCCCGTCTATGGCACCACCGCAGTTGGGGAAGTCCCACCGCGTGGCAAACTCCGATGCCACAGTCTACCATTCCTGTGGCGTGGAAGGAAGCTGTGGAGTGAAACAAGATGAAATAATATTAGAAAAACAAAGGCATACATTACAAGCAAATTCTAGACCAAAAAATTAGAGACCAACATCAATCTAATTATACGTTTATTAAGGTGTGTAAAAAAAGTATAATGGAAGGCTCATTTATCATATTCATCACCCCCTCTGATGGGCCATTACTAAATTATTTTGGGGGGGGGGGAGATGTGTTTGGCCACAGGATAGCATTGCAGTGGCGGTGCGTCCAGAGTGGGCGCTGGAGCACTGTCCCCTCTCTCCTGTGCCCATCACTCAGAACAATACATAGGTTCATGCGTTGCATGAACCTATGTATTGTCTATGCCGCACACTATTCAGGTGGATGGCCTCTTGTAAAGCGACCAACATATGAATAATTGCGGCATTTAGGGGGTTCAAATTGCAGAGCAGAAACAGGTATTAAAAAAGTCTTGCAAATTACAACCTGAGGGATGTAATTGGCTTCCTCAAAGACAAATCGGGGACGCAAGGAGGGGGCATTCCTTGTGTAAACACTGACAGGCTGCTCTGGCAATCATGTTCACCAAGTCTGTTTAATGGTAACATGATTGGCTGATGCAACATGAAGGGAAGGAGAAGACATCAAGGACAGAAGAAGGATGGCGCTGACCACAAGAAGGTAAGTGCAGGGCTGGGGGGAAACTGGCTGCATTAGAGGGGACTAAATGGCTGCATTGGAGGGGACAACTGGGGGCGTTTATTAGGCAACAGAGCAAAAAAGGAGGAAGTTTATTTCCGAAATTGGGGTTGGAACCCCCCAACATTTGGAGCAACAGGCGCCCCTGCTGGAAAAGTTAGTGAGGGGAAATATTTAGGGAGGATAAAAAAGGGGCAATATAAAGCTTCCAACATGCATGGGGACAAAGGGGACATTCTCAGCATATTACAATCATGGTAATTAGGGAAGGATGAAAGAAATACAATACATTAGCATACATGTAATACATAAAATGTGATGTTAAGGGAGAAAACTTACCCTAATATAGTCCTCCTGCAGGACTTGTATAATAGCAGAACAGGTGTCTGGGATTATGAGGCCCAGAGCCTGGGGGGAGATGCCTGTGGTGAACTTCAAGTCCTGAAGACTTCTCCCTGTCGCCAGGTAACGCAACGTGGCGATGAGCCTCTGCTCAGCACTGATGGCTTCCCGCATAACGGTGTCCTTCCTGGTAATATAGGGGGACACCAAAGCCAACAGTTCCTGAAAAACGGGGTCAGACATCCTCAGAAAATTCCTGTAGTCCTCAGGATTATTCTCGACGATCTCCCGCAGCAGAGGCATGTGGCAGAATTGGTCCCGCTGGAGCAACCAATTCTTGGTCCATGAACTCCTCCTCACACCATTCATGGACTGGTCTTGGTCTAAAACAAGCAGACCAACACCAAGCGCACGCACAGCACGAACTCGACGACGAGAACGTCCAGGCGACATGGCTAGGAAACGGTCGTCTAATCAGAACGTACAGAACAGAACGCACTTTAGAACAGCAAGGCCTATGAATAACGAACTGAAATTCAGAAACGAACAGGCAAGAACGCACTGTAAAACAGATACGACCTGCCTAGACGCCCTGAAAGTCAAGATACGAACCCACAAGCACAAACTGAACGGCAGAAAACGATCTGAAAAGTACGAAGACTGAAAAGCGCGAATCGTCTCTTCCCAAACTTTTACTTCACACGCGGTAACACGAGATCAGCAAAAGCAGCCCAAGGGGTGGCGCCAAGAAAAAAGATCTTCCCCTTTATAGTGCCGTCGTACGTGCTGGACGTGAGCGCAGAGAACCACGAGGAAATTGGAAAATGACAGTGTGTACGCATAGAAAGCTTGACGAGAAAATCGACAAGCTTAACAAGAATCTCGTCGAAAAAAACGACGTGTTTTTTACGACGAGAAAATCGGTCGTGTGTACGAGGCCAAAGAGAGAGGCAAAGAGAGAAAGAGAGAGAGAAATAGACAGAGGCAAAGAGAGAGGCAGAGAGAGACAGAGGCAGATGGAGAGTGAGAGACGGGGGCAGAGAGTGCAAGTGACATTCCCATGTAGTGGCAGGCAGCGTGGTAAGTGACATTCCCATCTGGTGACAAGCGACGGTGGCAAGTGACACGCTCAGGGCTCCCACTCATTCTGCTTTATGGTGAGTTGAACTATTTCTTTTTATATTACAATGTAATGATAGAAACAATGCATTTCATCCTGACACCATAACAACCATGGTGCCGGAATGATTGAAGCACCAACACCAGTCATTGTCTGCGAAAAATCGATTACCCCCCCTGCGCGTCCCCCCCCGCCCCCCCCCCCTATGTGATGGTGGGGGGGGGCGGCATTGAAGGACCCGGCCTTGGGGCGGCAAAGGGAGTAAATCCGGGCCTGCTGGTATGAAGGAAAGGCACCAGAAGCCTCCCCATGCACAGAAATAGGCTTGTGTACACTTTGCTGACAGATGCAGGATTTTTCATTAGAACACCATGCAGCTCAAACCTACGTGCTTTAAAGCAAAAGACTACATTTGACTTAATTTGCCTGCAATGCAAACACATCTCTAACATGATATGTGTTCAGGGTCATATAATGCAAAGCTGGTCAAATGCAGATTTAGAACGGTCATCCAAACTGCACCAGTAGTAAATGGGATGCTGCTGACCTGTGTTTCATGTGCATTTCAAAGGCACAGCAAAAACTGGTAAACTACACCCTTGCACCCAAGTGCTTAGTATGCACAGATCTCTGGGATGTTGTCGGGTGATGTGTGATAATGTCGCAGTGCCTGTAATTACTCCGTTCTTTATTCTTTTACCAGTGAGTCAGTGCCCCAAAACAAGTATGTAGCCATTGACGTTTTAGGAAACCTGTATATTGGTTCTCGGTCAGCGACTTACTAAATATCAAAATAAAGAAAACAGTTCCAGAGCATACAATTTTAAAAGCAAAGCTTTCATATTTCTATCCTGAGAGGTTCCCTTTAACTATACCCTGTCAAAGAGAGCCTGTCATGAAATACTTAGGGAAATATATAGTGCCCAGCAAGCTGCGTGCTTGGGTGAACCATGCTGTTTCTTCACAGCCCCTCTTGATCCAAACAACTGCAAATACAAGCACTCTTTACTACAGCGGTGTACAAAATCTCTGACTACTAACAGAAGAATACTTAAAGTGCACTTCCCTGAACCCTGAAATGGATTGGCTACAGCAAAAATAAAAAACAACACCAGGTTCCGCTAGGTTGTTAACTGTAAAATGGCTCTACAGAGGACAATGGATCATCAAAGTCCATACACCTGGCTCCTGAAAGCCTCTGCAGATTACTTGCATACCCCTTTACCCAGGATCCCTAAAATTGGTAGCAATCTAGTATGCATATTGATCTAGAGATTGCAAGGTCATATTCCAGTTCACTTCCTCCCATTTACCAAACTTTTTCATCGGCCGCTATAGCCACCCACCACATACTGAACATTTGCACGGCTGAAGCCAGGCCAGAACACGATAATGGCAGCTCTTGTCTGGTTGTTTTGTTTTTTTTATTGTTTTTTTGGAATCACAAGAAAAACAGTAATTGGAAACACAAATTTTGAGGATAGAGGCAATACATTTGAGATTGCGCAAAAAATTTGGGGGGGATGGGAAGTTTAAAAATAACAAGCTTGCAAAGTAAAAGAGTACAAACTTTTTTTCCCTCGGTACTATGACTATTGTCATTATTATGCAACTAAAATCAACAAAGTTAATGCTATATAGATTCATTTAGGGGCACAAGCCTCTGTTTGCCCATTTGAGAAAACACACCTTGATTTACAACTTTTCAATTCTTATAGCATATCCATGTTGTCGATTTGTTTTTAGACATCACAATTTTTAAGCAAGCCTATGCTGTCAACCAAACTCAAATTGCAAAATATTCATAAAATGTTCCTGTCATTGTGTTTTCAAATGTACCTAATTTCACTGTCATCAATTTCAACTAATAAAAGAATAAGTGTTGCAAGCGCAATATACCTCTTGCCTAAAATAAGCAAAATCTATGATTTCACCATTAACAAGTTAGACATTTTTTTTCAGGAACAAAATGAACATGTAATATAAAACTGTTTTCAAATACAATGCAGGTAGGATTTTCATTAAAAGCTAAATGTTTTTATTCACTTATTGCTAAATGAAATAGTGTTGCTTAAGGCACAAAGAAAAAAAAAATCGAATCACACATCACAGCGCAGACATGACAGCAACAATTTTTGAACTAAAAATCAGATGATCGCCAATGACAAGTTTAGATTTTTATTGATAAAGATTGGGCTTCTTAATTTATTACCTCATAGTTCTAATGTCCCAGCCTCGGATGGCGGTGTCATTGGCGGTGGCCACCTGGGTACAATTGTGATGAGGGCTCCATCGCCCAGAGGTAAACTTCAGCTGCCCTTTGCCTTCCAGTGTGGCAGAATTTGAGAGCTGTCCATAGAGAAAAGAAAAAAAAAAGATATTGAACTGTAAGATTAATGAGTGAATGGCAGCCCCAGAGATACATACGATGAGACAAAATACTATAAATATAAGTTTAAAGGGAAACTACAGTTGTTTTTCCAGTACATAGACACATTATAAGTAAAAAACACAAACACACACACACACACACACACACACACACACACACAATATCTCACAAAAGTTAATACACCCCTCACATTTTTGCAAGTATTTTATTATATCTTTTCATGTGACAACACTGAAGAAATTACACTTTACTACAATGTAAAGTAGTGAGTGTACAGCTTGTATAACAGTGTACATTTTCTGTCCCCTCAACTTCTTTGGTCAACCATGGCGGGGCCTGTTCTGAGTGGAACCTGTCCTGTTAAACCGCTATATGGTCCTGGCCACCGTGCTGCAGCTCAGTTTCAGGGTTTTGTCAATCTTCTTATGCTGCGTACACACGACCATTTTTCATGACGAGAAAAATGCAATTTTTTCATTTGGTCATTAAAAACGATCGTGTGTAGGCTCCAGAGCATTTTTCGCGACGTGAAAAACGGGCATTAAAAATTTGGAACATGCTCTATTTTTTCTCGTTGTTTTTTCGTGAAAAACGGCCGTGTGTAGGCTTTAACGACATGAAAAAAACGTGCATGCTCAGAAGTTATGAGACGGGAGCGCTCGTTCTGGTAAAACTAGCGTTCATAATGGAGATAGCACATTCATCACGCTGTAACGGACTGAAGAGCACGAGGCTGAAAAGCGCGAATCGTCTCTCACCAAACTTTACTAACACGAGGATCAGCAAAAGCAGCCCAAAGTGTGGCGCCATCCGAATGGAACTTCCCCTTTATAGTGCCGTCGTACGTTTCGTACGTTACCGCGCTTTGTTCGAGCATTTTTTTTCACGATCGTGTGTAGGCAAGGCAGGCTTGAGAAGAATCACGTCGAGAAAAACGTCGTTTTTTCAATGACATTAGAAACGGTCGTGTGTACGCGGCATTATAGTCTAGGCCATCTTTATGTAGAGGAATAATTCTTTTTTTTCAGATCCTCAGAGAGTTCTTTGCCATGAGGTGCCATGTTGAACTTCCAGTTACCAGTATGGGAGAGTGAGAGCACTCTTAACACACCTGCTCCCCATTCACACCTGAGACCTTGTAACACTAATGAGTCACGTGACACAGGGGAGGGGAAAATGGCTAATTGGGCCCAATTTGGACATTTTCACTTAGAGGTGTACTCACTTTTGTTGCCAGCGGTTTAGACATTATTGGCTGTGTGTTGAGTTATTTTGAGGGGACAGCAAATTTACACTGTTATTTATACAAGCTGTACATCTGTGAAATAGATAATTTTTTTCACTCCTCTGTCAGAAATCTTGCGAGGAGCACCTGTTCATGGCCATTTTATGATGAAATTATGTTCTTTCCACTTCCCGATTATGGCCCCAACTGTACTCACTGGAAAATTCAGAAGTTTGGAACTCCCTTTGTAACCAATGCCATCAGTATGTTTTGCAACAATAAGGTTGTGAAGGTCTTGAGAGAGCTCTTTGCTTTTACCCATCATGAGATGTTTCTTGTGCGACACCTTGGTAATGAGACACCTTTTTATAGGCCATCAGTTAAGACTAAACCAGCTGATATTAATTTGCACTGACAAGGGGCAGGATTGCTTTCTAATTACTGATGGATTTCAGCTGGTGTCTTGGCTTTTTATGCCTTTTGGTACCTACCTTTCTTCACGTGTTCAATACATTTTTCCTGTGTCATTCCATTTTATTACGCATAACCTAATTTCTGAACTTATTTGTTTTGGTTTCTTGGTATGTATGGATTGCATGGGTTGTTACTGACACGTGGTGAAAATTTCAATAGCACCTTTAGAAATATATTTACCTAGAAAAATGGTGACGCATTAAATACCAATTTTACCCGCTCTGTGTATATATATATATATATATATATATATATATATATATATATATATATATATATTTATACACACATACACACACACAGTATCTCACAAAAGTGAGTACACCCCATTTTTGTAAATATTTTATTATACCTTTTCATGCGACAACACTGAAGAAATTACACTTTGCTACAATGTAAAGTAGTGAGTGTACAGCTTGTATAACCGTGTAAATTTGCTGTCCCCTTAAAATAACTCAACACACAGCCATTAATGTCTAAACCGCTCGCAAAAAAAGTGAGTACACCCCCAAGTGAAAATGTCCAAATTGGGCCCAAAGCGTCAATATTTTGTGTGGCGACCACTATTTTGTGAGATACTGTATATTTCTACTGCACTACCACTAGTGTAAGAGAACGAGGCATGCAAAATACATTAATATTCACTAGTGAAAGGTACGATATACTTAGTGAGCAAATTCCTGCACATCCTGGTGTACTATATTTTAAAAGGAACATTAAACTGGTTGTAAACCCTTCCATATACCCAGAGAGGTGACTGCCCTCCGGTGATACTCAGAAATGAAACAAATCATCCTTTATAGGTGTAAGAGAACTGATAGGAACTCTCCTGCGCAGGCGCGCGTTCGCCAGCAGTCTCGGAATACTGGCGCGCGCACCCCCGGGCTGCAGCAGCCCTTCCAGAGTGCTAGTACACGTGCGCGGGGACGACGTGCACGCGCGGGTGCGCGCCCCTAATCTCCTTTGGCGCCAGTCTGCAAGGATCTCACCTGCTGGTGGTAATGCATGTTCCACGGACTGTAGTACCGGTGTCCACCAGCGGGTGTATTCTGGCAGTGTGGGACAGGCAGCACTTCCTGCCCTCAGCTGTGACCTGAAGCCTGATTACAAGACTTCCTATCTATTTAAGGAAGTCCTGACTCTCAAGCAAGTGCTGACTGGTCTTCAGCTGTGTCCTGAAAACTTCCTGGTTCCTGTTATGCTGCTTGATAACCGTTGCTGACTGTGGCTTTCCCTGACTCTGTCTTTGGACTCTGAAACACTTCCTGATTACTGGCTTCTGATCCCGGCTTCCACTGACCCTGCTTCTGATTGATCCTTTGTACCGTGCCGCCTGTCTGTTGCTGAACCCTGGCTATCCTCCTGACCTCTGTTCCTGTGAGCTTCGTTCCCAGAACCTGCAAGTGGGTTGGAGTTCCCCTCAAACCTCTACCCATCCTCCAAGTGTTCCTGTGTCCAGTGTCTGTCCGGCTGTCTGGGTCTCCAAGCCACATCTGTTCCAGCAAGTCCTGCAAGCAACTTCCTCAGGCACTCGTGTTCCTCCTGGCCCTAGCCACCATCTGTTCCACCCTCAGTGGGGTTTGGACTGGAGATACAAGAGAGGCCAACCTCATCATATCAGACTCCTACCAGGTACGTGACAATAGGTTGTACCTGTTTATCTGCAGTCTTCTCTTCACTACATCCCTTCAAATTCCAGAATCTATAAAGCTGTCAGAAAAAAGGGGGCGGGGAGCTGAAGTCACACTATGAACAACTGAGTGAGGAGAGCTCTGACAGCTGGTTGGAAGAAAGGGACACTGCCCCTTCACACAGCACACAGGAACAGAGCTGAGGTTGTCAGTCAGCTGGAGGTCCCTCCCCTGTCGTCTTTTTTCTCTTGGTGTCAGAAAAACTTGTCAGAAGTGACTCATGCTGATAGCAGAGGAACGAAGCAGCAGACAGAAATGACACTAAGGCCTCGTACACACGGCCGAGATTCTCGTCGAAAAAAACATGTCGGTTTTTTCGACGAGATTCTTGGACAAGAAAATTGTCCCGGCCGAGTGTACACACGCTCGGTTCAAAGAACCCGCGGTTCTTTGAATGGAGCGTACGCGGTGACGTCATTGACTACGACGAGCATGCGCTCGTCACATTCGATGCCGTCGCCGCCATCTTGGTATACCCTACGTATGCCTAGGAAGCTACCGCGCATGCGTCGAATTCATTTCGAACATGCGCGGGCTTCCGGGAGGACAGGTAAGTGTACACACACTCACTTTTTTCATCGAGAAACATGCCGACGAGAAAATAGAGAGCAGGTTCTCTATTTTCTCATCGAGATACTTGTCGCTTTTCTTGACGAGAAACCATACACACGAACGAGTTTCTCGGCAAAAAATCTCTGCCAGCAAGTTTCTTGCTGGTTTTTGCCGAGAAACTCGTTTGTGTGTACGAGGCCTTAGTCCACTTAATTGAGACAAGTACACACTAGAATGATATTGCTTTGTTCATTTATCATGTCTGAGGTTTACAACCACTTTAAAAACACAAAATGCAAAGTTAAAATATAGCATTTATTTTTGTCATGCTAAATAATTAATGTTAATCCAACACTGTTCTGTCTATGAAGAATAACATACTCTGAAAATCGACCATGTAATAGCACATAAAATCATAAAAAATTTTTTTAAGGGTTCATAGGGAATGGTACATTTTAAACAAGTACATAAACCAAATAATCAACTTTCAGCTCAATAATATATCTATAAATGAAAAAACCCTTAGTTTATTGTACACTTTGTGCCCAATTTAGCGTGAAAAAATAAAATGCAATCAATTCAAAATATTTGAGATGAATTATCTAACAACGTAAGGCACATTAATATTAATCAAAGAGAGGAGTTAGCATTATTTGAAGGAAATGATGTGTTTGATCAGGTTACATTTAATAGACACAGTCAGTCTCTAGTGTAAGAATCTTAGAATTCATAGGGCAAGTTGTAAGCAATCTTGCCTACAACCCTTTCAAATGTATCATCTGTTCTCTATCAGCGAGCCTGGAAAAAAAGCAAATCATGCTGTGTATTTCAAATCGATTGACTTGTGCCATATGACGGAGTGGTAGGGGGCCATAGCCTGGACGGCATACAAGCCTGCCATGTGAAGGCAGCACAGCAGGTAGTTGGATGTTGCTATGGGGACACTTACTGGTGGACTGCATAATGCCAGCTGGGTGAACTATACTTATTCCCTCTACAGAGAAGGCATGAACCACCATAGTAAATGTATCTCTATGTCCCAGCAATCCCTGGTATCCTTACATGCAAGAATCTGCGGTCCTTCAGCCACCAGTAGGTTGGTTGTCTAAGATGGCCACCGATTTTGTTGCTCAACTCCAGCAACAGGAATCCAGACTTTTCAGCTACTGTTTTAAAGGGACATTTCTGTCCCAACCAGATATTTCAGTTCTGCATTGTTGACCTTATGCTACAACATCACGTGCTGATATATTTATCTGGGTTTTTAGTGGTTCAGTAAGTCGATCAGAATTTCTAGTTCTGTCCAGTGGCCCTGGTAATTACAAAACCAAATGATGGTGTCATGGTTACTCGGTGGATTCTCCATAATGTAGGATCCGCAAATAATCAGGGAGTCCAGCTGCAAGTTGGGTGCACTTTCATTATGTATTTATTATGAGAAGGGCTGGAAGTTTCTTACTAGCTGGAAAAGACAGCCCAGCAATACCACTCATATTTAGGCCAATAAGAAGGTAAACTCTGCTGATAAGCCAAATATTTCAGCCCCAGCAAAGCATCATTCTTCCCAAAACAAGGTAGATGCTGAATAGTAATCTGGCTTCTTCTATCTCTTGAGGACACCAGAAGACATTTTTCTGCATCTGAGCTCCCAGGTCTGCAGACCCCTTAGAACCAATCCAAGAGGGTACTTGTTCCCTGTTGGTGTTGTTTTATACTGCACTGCTTAAAGCCCCTTTCACACGAGCGGATTGAACCCTCCATTCTCCCACTATAGAGTGGCAAATGTAAATGGACTTGTGTCCGTTTATACCCGCCTACCTCCAATCCATTCTGATCCAGCAAAAACCAAATGGAAGAGCATCTGTTCCCCTCTGTCTGGCCGGATCGGATCAGAGGACAGTTGATTGTAATCTGACTGTTCATTAGGGGTGCGGAATTTAATCGCTGCATCCCGATTCGGGCATCCCCGATGCAGGGAAACCTAATAATCGATTAGCCCCGCCCCTCCCCTCCCAGGAGAGCCGTTACCTCATTTGCCAGTTTTTTTCTATGACGCGCTCATGTGATTGCCCGGCCCGCCTCTCTCCTCTCTGCTTTCACGTCTCACGTCTCTCCTGGTGTCAGGAGAGACGTGAAAGCAGAGAGGAGAGAGGGCAGTCACATGAGCGCGGCATAATACACACTGTTCCCCCGCCGGATTCTGTTCCCCTGGCTCTCGGCTTCTATCGGAACTCCGCCCCCCAGCCCTGTACATTGCCGCTCCCTACTACTGTTCCTCACTAATGCAAATGCTCCCAATACCGCCCCGCCACTCCAGCCCTCTGCTTTGCCGCTCACGCCTACTGTTTTTTCATGAATGCTAATGAGCAGAGGGCTGGAGAGGCGGGGCGGTATTAGGAGCATTTGCATTAGTGAGGAACAGTAGGAGGGAGCGGCAATGTACAGGGCTAGGGGGGCGGAGTTCCGATAGGAGCCGAGAGCCAGGGGAACAGAATCTGGTGGGGGGAACAGAATCCGGCAGGGGGAACAGAATCCGGCAGGGGGGAACAGAATCCGGCAGGGGGGAACAGAATCCGGCAGGGGGGAACAGAATCCGGCAGGGGGGAACAGAATCCGGCAGGGGGGAACAGAATCCGGCAGGGGGGAACAGAATCCGGCAGGGGGGAACAGAATCCGGCAGGGGGGAACAGAATCCGGCAGGGGGGAACAGAATCCGGCAGGGGGGAACAGAATCCGGCAGGGGGAACAAGTTGTTGTCTGCTTTGTTTAGACTTTGCTACATGCAGGGAGTTTATCTTTTTTTTTAAAAGAACAGATATAATTAAAAAAATGGAGTTCTCCTGACTGCTTGAATTTTTTGGATGAAAACCATGCACACTTGCGCTGTAATCGTGATGCATCGCGGAATTTAATCGAATCAGACCCGATAATCGTAATCGAATCGAATCGTGAGGCCAGTGAAGATGCGCACCTCTACTGTTCATAGAGCAGAGCGGGCTGTGTCTGTGTCCGCTCTGCATAAGTGGAGCGGACCTGGACCTGTCATCCACCCGCTATGCTCAGCTCAGCAGACAGATCCCCTGCTAAGAAAAACGGATCTGCCCTGTGTGAAAAGGACCTTACAGAAGCAATGGGAACTCCCTCTACAACTCCCTGGATTCCCTGCATGCTTTGCAGCTTCTCCTCTGCTGTTTACTTTCCATTCCCAAGGACTACATATCCCATGGTACTTTACTGCCTGCAAGCAGTGATTCCTGTACTAACTACTCTTCCTATAGGCCTCATGTACACTGCTGCTGGTAAACGGACGTTTAGGAGCAGTTGGGCATTTCTTATAACTGCTCCTGAATTCTCCTCGATGTTATCTTATCAGTACATCTACACAGGGTTGTTTATAGTCGTTTCTAAGCAGTTGAGTTTAGAGGCTTTTTCTGGAACCCAAAAAATGTGTTCAGAAGCTGTGTTTAGAGGCATTTTAAGCGCCAAACACGGTTAAACATGGCTAAACTCGGTAACTCGCATTTAGCAGTGTTTCGTTTACAGACGTTTTTCATTTTAACGAAAAAATAAATTACCGTTTTTATCGGCGTATAACACGCACTTTTTTCCCCTTAAAATCAGGGGGAAATCATGGGTGCGTGTCATACGCCGATACCCACCTATCCCCGTCGATCTCCGCTGACTGTGAGCGGAGCGATCGCCGCCGAGATACACATAGCCGAGTGTACTCTGCTTTTCTCGGCTACGCTCACAGTCACGCCCAGTCCCGCCATTGGACCTGTGTTATGTCCATCATAGGGCGGGACTCGGCGTGACTGTGAGCAGAGCCGAGTACACTCGGCTATGTGTATCTCGGCTCCGCCCAGTCCCTGCGTTCTCGGCAGCGTTCGCCCCGCTCCGCCCTGTCTCGGCGGCGATAAATTTAAATTCGGCTAAGGCTGCAATGGACACTGGGGGGGGCAAGGCTGCAATGGACACTGGGGGGCCAGGCTGCAATGGACACTGGGGGGCCAGGCTGCAATGGACACTGGGGGGCAAGGCTGCAATGGACACTGGGGGCAAGGCTGCACTGTGACAAGGCTGCAATGGACACTGACAACGCTGCAATGGACACTGACAAGGCTGCAATGGACACTGGGGCAAGGCTGCACTGTGACAACGCTGCAATGGACACTGACAAGGCTGCAATGGACACTGGGGCAAGGCTGCACTGTGACAACGCTGCAATGGACACTGACAAGGCTGCAATGGACACTGGGGCAAGGCTGCACTGTGACAAGGCTGCAAATGACACTGATAAGGCTGCATTTAAATGTAAGGTTTTTTTTCCTTAAACTTCCCTCCTAAAAGTTTTTTTCCCTAAAATTCCCTCCTAAACTTGGGGTGCGTGTTATATGCCGGCGCGTGTTATACGCCGATTAATACGGTAATTTGTTTTTCAAACTATTCTAGATGCAAACGCGGCTAAACGTGGCACGTAAACACGGCTAAACGGTCGTTTTTAGATGCCGGTTTCTAGCTGTCAAGTTAAATCGTTCAGGAGAGGTTGAACAACGTCCCATGTACATGAAGCCTAATACTCCTTCTCTTAGCACCTCTGTATTTTAGAAGGCAGGCTCTGTGAATTGTTTGACACAGCAGTGCCTACTCACAGGGCCTAGTGATTGAATGTCACAAAATGTGAAGTAAATGTGTGGGGATCTTTGCAAAGTAAATTTACAAACTTCAAGATCGTTCAGATTAATAGGAGCAGACTAAAAATAACTGAAATACAATGTGGAAATGAATACATTATTTTACATTTTAGTCATAGATACATTTTAAAGTTATTCTTTTGAAACTTTTAAAACTAAAATGAATGAAATATAGTAGGTACCACAAGGTGCTTCTTTTTACCTTTATGTGTTTGAAATCCCTTTTCATGCACCCAATGAGCCATTTGGGTGTCCTTTCAATAGGGAATTGACTTATCTGACTTTGGGGGGAAGCAGAAACCCTGGAGCTAATCCTATCCATCTTCCCCCAACAAATAACTGTGTCATTATGGACTGCTGCAGCACTCGTTAGTTAGTAGGATATTGAGGGTAGGGTTAAGGTGTTACTAAACCCAGGACCCTGCATTCACTATATCTGGTCTCCCACATAAAACAGAACATGGAAATGAAATTATTTTAGTAAATGTAAACTGTTAAATACCTTTCCTCATCAGCAGTTAGAGCAGTCTTGACTTTTATCAGTGTCCAGCCAAGCACCGGTTAAAGCTTGTAGGAGGAGTTTTCTGATTGTCCTATGAGACTGCAAGACCCCTAACCCTCTGTCTGGACAGTGCCGATTGGCCCTGTGCTGATCACATGCATCCTCCCAAGGAAAACAAAAACCTCTCTAGCAATACGCACCAAACCGAGCATGTGCAGCCTGTGTTATCAAAAAATTATTAGGAGTCAGTGGAAGGAGGGGGGGGGGGGGACAAAGAAGACAGGATCAAACAGTCGTTTTACACAGTGCGGAGGATTAACCCGCTTAGGTTCCACAGCGAGTGCTTTACTGCATATACAGACTGATTTTATTGTTGTGGGTTTAGTAACATTTTAAGTTCTGGAGTCAACACTTTTCTCTGAAAATGGTGAACTCATGTGCCTTGTGAATATGTGTAAAACATTCCCTAATGGCTTAAAAGAGTGTTTTCATGTTAAACGGGTTGTGCAGTCAGAATTTTTTTTTTATCTTAATGCATTTTATGCATTAAGATAAAAAGCCTTCTGTGTGCAGCGGCACCCCCTCAGCCCCCTAATACTTTCCTGAGTCCCATTTCTGTCCAGCGATGTCCATGAGTCTCTCCCTCCTTGTTGGCTGAGACAGCAGTGGCGCCACTGGCTCCTGCTGCTGTCAAAGTCAGCTAGTCAATCAGGAGTGAGAGTGTCTGAATGGACACAGGGAGCTGTGACTCGGCTTGGGTGTCCCCAAAGCAAGTTGCTTGCTGTGAGGACACTTAACAGGAGGGAGGGGCCAGGAGCACAGAAGAGGGACCTGAGAAGAGAAGGATCTGGGCTGCTTTGTTTGTTATTTTTATAGAAAGAAAACATGATTTTACAATCACGTTAATGAAAGGCAACAGGATGCACCTTGTGGTGCCTTCTCCTAGCTAGCACTTTCCACTTTAAAACTTTAAACGTGCTGACCGATTCGCTTTAAGATTTGGGTGGACAAGAACGGTTTGAATAATCTGGCAGAAGCTTAAAAATCTAAGAGATTTTCTCAGATTTCCCTGCTGTTTCTTACCTTCCCCACACAATCTCCACCATCACAGAAAAGCTGAGCAAGTAGGTCATGTTCCTCATGAAGGATTCTCTAATTGTAAAATAAATGAAATATCTAACAGCAAGAGCATGACACCCACATAATGACCTTGGAGGATACAAGACCTATTGTGTGGAGAGCTTGCCATTGGCATCTCAAAGAGGTGGAAGGGCTTAGTTACGCAACTGATTTAAAAAAAATATATATAATATTAGTTTAACTTCTTGTTGACAAATATCTAAAAGCACAATGAAATCAATGTATTACATAGGAGACATTTGTCAGCAGGGGGTTAATTTGAGGCAACCAGAAAATCTCTTTTGCAACAAGTCCCTAACAAGTCACAATATGCAGTCCGTAATTAGCTCAATGCTCTGCATTATTATACAGAGCTGCTTCACCCTAATGTGGCAGAGTATTTTACTGCCACAAGAATCCGGACGTGTGTGAACTCTGGGTGTCATCTAAACACCTCTCCACCCACTCCCTATATGTGTGCCTTGATCAGCCATTGTCACAACTTATACAGTCTGTCTGATTTAATAAAAAATTCCACTTTTTGCAAAAAAAATATATAAATGCACCTCACATTGCAAAAAGAAAACTTGCAATGATTATTTTCTGTATTTCAGCCTAAAAAGAATTTCAACCATGATCAGTGGACCATGGGCGCAATGCTCTAGCTCCTGCAGACTATTCCAGCCCCAGGTCTGAAATAGGATCTAAGAATGGAGGGAGCGAACCTCAATCTTCTGTGCATCTTCTATTCATAGTAGCTGTAGCACAACTTTTATGAATGGTGGAGCTGGGTGGAACGGGTCTGCATAGTCAGGTACTTTTGATGAGAGCCTGAGATAGCCCCTCAATTCTATTTACCCCTGCTGCATCAGAAAATTAAGGCGATGGGGAGGCATGGACAGAGGAAGGTTTCAGCTAATAGAACAGGCATCAACAAAAGGGACACAACCTACTAAGTTATGTCCTTTGTGCTGATCTTTTTGTTTTTTCTATTTTGGCTGCACTTTGCATTTTAATTTATTGGAAACTGAGATAGATAGATAGATAAAGGATTTACATTTGTTTGGAGTCCTTTTTTAACCACTTGTCTACCGCCGTATAGTAAAAATGACGGCGGCAGGCACCCTCCCTCCCTCCGGATGGACGTCATATGACGTCCTTGTTTTCTGGCGGTCAAGCGAGCGCGCATGCGCCACTGGAGGCGCGCGTGCTTTCCGCATAACAGTGTACCCTATGCGCGTGCCCGGCGTCCGCGATGGTCGCCGGGCGCGCGCGTGCTTTCCGCATAACAGTGTACCCTATGCGCGTGCCCGGCGTCCGCGATGGTCGCCGGGCACCCGCGATTGCTCATCACAGAGCAGGGACGTGGAGCTGTGTGTGTATAAACACACAGCTCCACGTCCTGTAAGGGGAGAGGAGAACTGATCGTATGTTCCTTGTATATAGGAACAACGATCGGTTTCCTCCTCTCATCAGTCCACTCCCCCTACAGTTAGATTCACTCCCTAGGACACACAATTAACCCCTTGATCGCCCCCTAGTGTTAACCCCTTTCCTGCCAGTCACATTTATACAGTAATCAATGCATTTTTATAGCACTGATCGCTGTATAATTGTGAATGGTCCCAAAATAGTGTCAAAAGTGTCCGATATGTCCACCGCAATGTCACAGTCACGATAAAAATCGCAGATCGCCGCCATTAGTAGTAAATAAAAAATAATAATAAAAATGACATAAATCTATCCCCTATTTTGTAGACGCTATAACTTTTGCGCAAACCAATCAATATACGCTTATTGTGATTTTGTTTGACCAAAAATATGTAGAACAATACGTATCGGCCTAAACTGAGGAAAAAAATAGTTTAAAAAATAAATAAAAATTGGGATATTTATTATAGCAAAAAGTAAAAAATATTGTGTTTTTTTTTTCAAAATTGTCGCTCTTTTTTTGTTTATAGCGCAAAAAATAAAAACAGCAGACGTGATCAAATACCACCAAAAGAAAGCTCTATTTGTGGGGGAAAAAAAAGATCAAAATTAATTTGTGTACAATGTTGCACGACCGCACAATTCTCATTCAAAGTGTGACAGCGCTGAAAGCTGAAAATTGGCCTGGGCAGGAAGGGGGTGAAAAGGCCAGGTATGGAAGTGGTTAAAAGTGTTATTAAACCCTCATTATGAAATGTGATATATAGCAGAATATTGCAAGACCATGCTTGCTTTCTCTCTGCAGGCTGCCACTTGTTTGTATTCTGAAGTAGAGAGTTCCCTTTTCTGCAGTTCTGTCTTGTGGGTGGCTCTGCACCTTTGTGGGTACTTGTGCAGTAACCCTTGCATGCATACTCCAGCCTGTGACAGGAGCAACGTGATGCATTTGGGTGCGCAAGCTTCAATCTGGGACAGGGTGCGCATACACAGTTGAATCAGACACGAAAAGACAATGTGAAGTTTACATGGGCAGGCCTGGGACAAGGGACACGCATGTACTCAGCGAGCCAAGGTACCAAATACAATGATACGCGATACATTTAATCAATTGAGTGGTGGCAGCATTTATGAATACAGAGCATAGGACAGCAAAAGAGAAAGGGGATATATTCTCTAAAAATAGTTAATGCTGTAGCTTGCCTTTGTATAAGCAAACCCTTTATAATATATAAAAAGCCCACTTTGAGTTTGCAAGAAAGCTTTTGCAACTCCAAGTGGGCGTTTTGATGAGGAGATTGCTTCCGGTTAGCCACTTTGCCATAAAGCCCAGATCGATGGGGGGCTGCAGTAATGATTGTCCTTCTGGAACTTTGTCCTACCCCCATACAGGGTCTCTGGAGCTCAGTCAAGAGTGACCATCGGGTTTCTTGGTCACCTCTTTTACCAAGGCCCTTCTCCCACCTATTGCTCAGTTTGGCTGGGCGACCAGCTCTTGGAAGAGTTCTGGTTGTACCAAACTTCTTCTATTTGAGAATTATGGAGGCCACTCTGCTCTTGGGAGCCTTCCTTCAGTGCAGCAGAATTGTTTTTGTAGTCTTCCCCAGATCTGTGCCTTGCAATAATCCTGTCTTTGAGCTCTGCAGGCAGCTTTTTTGATCTCATGGTTTTTGCTCTGATACTGTATGCATTTTTAGTTATTAGGTCTTTTATAGAGAGGTGTGTGCTTTTCCAAATCATGTCTAATTAATTTAATTCACCACAGGCGGACCCCAAACAAGGTATAGAAGTGTTGTTGCAAAGGGTCTGAATAATTTGTCCAATGTAATATTTCATTGATTTTATTTTTTTTTTTTAATTCCCAGACATTTCTAAAATTCGGTTTTCACGTTGCCCTTATGGGGTACCAAGTGTAGATTAATGAGAAAAATAATACATTTTAACAACTGTAGTATCAGGCTGCAACATAACAAAATTGAAAAAGGTGAAGGGGATCTGAATACTTTCTGAATAAACTGTATACTGTATATACCATAGTTTGTAGATGCTATAACTTTCACGTAAACCAATCAATATCTACTTGAGGCCCGCGCTATATCCAAATGACGACTTCAGCGCGGACCTGAAAATCTAGGATGCCGTCAATAGGCGGCCTCCCCTTCGCACGCTCCCCTGCAGGGCGCGTGTGGCGTGCACTGTGATCACCCGAGTCACTGAGACTCGGGTGATCACCGATCCGAGTAAGGGGCTGATCCCGACCCCTTACCACGTGATCAGCTGTCCGCCAATGACAGCTGATCATGTGATGTAAACAAAGAATCGGTAATCGGTTTTTTTTTCTCCTCACGCCGACAGCGTGAGGAGGAAAAAAGGCAGATCACCGGCTCTTTCACAAGGGACATCGGTCCGGAAGAGGAAGGAGGCAGATGTGCCTCATCAGTGCCAGCTGCCAGTGCCTGCCATTATAATAATAAATACTACCTGCCAGTGCCAACAGTGCCACCTATCAATGCCCACAGTGCCACCCATCAATGCCCACATGTCCCACCTATCAATGCCCACAAGTGCCGCCAATCAGTGCCTCATCAGTGCCACCTAGCAATGCTGCCTATCAGTGTAACCTCACAGAAACACAGACAGTCTCCTGCGCTCGGAAGCTTGATCTCTTAGGGACACAACCAGAGTCTTCCGTTGAAAAGGGAATGACCAGGGATCTTGCTGCCCTCCTCAGAATAATTGGTATTCTTGGGACTAAAATGTAAAAGAAAAAAGAAGGGCGCACCGACCTAGTGCATTACCAATGGCTAGGTTTATTAAAAGTAGATTAAAAGATCATAAATACTCACAAAGCAAGTATAGTAATAGGCACGTACACCATTCCATCAAAAGGATAGATGCGTTCAAAGGACCTCCTGCTAAAACCAGATACCCAGAGAGTCCAGACGACATATATCACAGGTACAGCTGTGATATATGTCGTCTGGACTCTCTGGGTGTCTGGTTTTAGCAGGAGGCCCTTTGAACGCATCTATCCTTTTGATGGAATGGTGTACGTGCCTATTACTATACTTGCTTTGTGAGTATTTATGATCTTTTAATCTACTTTTAATAAACCTAGCCATTGGTAATGCACTAGGTCGGTGCGCCCTTCTTTTTTCTTTTACATATCAGTGTAACCTACCATTGCCCATTATTGCCACCCATCAGTGCCCATCACTGCCACCTATCAATGCCACTTCTCAGTGCCCACCAGTGCCACCTATCAATGCCACTTCTCAGTGCCCACCAGTGCCACCAATCAATGCCCTTCAGTGCCACCCATCAGTGCCACCTCTCAGTGCCGCCTTATCGGTGCCCACCAGTGCCGCCCATCGGTGCAGCTTATCAGTGCCGCCTCATCAGCGTACATCAATGAAGGAGAAAAATTACCTGTTTACAACATTTTATAACAAAATATAAAATATATATATATATATTTTTTTTAAATCAGTCTTTTTAATTTTTTTTAACAAAAAATAAAAACCGCAGAGGTTATCAAATACCACCAAAAGAAAGCTCTATTTGTGGGGAAAAAATTATAAAAATGTCATTTGGGTACAGCGTTGTATGACCGCGCAATTGTCATTCAAAACGCATCAGCGCTGAAAGCTGAAAATTGGTCTGGGCAGGAGGGGGGTTTAAGTGCCCAGTAAGCAAGTGGTTATACACTTATTGGGTTTTTTTTTTTACCAAAGACATGTAGCAGAATACATTTTGGCACAAATTTGTGAAGAAATAATTTTTTTGATTGGATATGTTTTATAGCAGAAAGTAAAAAATATTGTTTTTTCTTTTTTCAATTTTTTTTGTATTTTTTTCATATATATATATATATATATATATATATATATTAAAAAATAAGATCAATTATCACCAAAAGAAAGCACTATTTGTGTGAAAACAATTCTATAAATTTTGTTTGGGTACAGCATTACAATTACTAGTTAAAATACAGCAGTGCTAGATAGAAAAAAGGTAGGGTTAAGCCCTGTACACACGATCGGATTTCCTATGGTTTTTTAACCAATGGATTTTTCCATCGGAAAACCGATGAAGCTGACTTCCATCAGTCTTGCCTACACACCATCAGTCAAAAAACCGACCGCTCCAAACGCGGTGACGTAAAACACTCCGATAAACCGAGAAAAATGTAGTTCAATTCTTCTGAGCATGCGTCGACTTGATTCTGAGCATGCGTGGGTTTTTTATCCGATGGAGTTCCCCACAAACGATAGTAATTTGCTATCGTTTTTTTTTTCATTGGATAAATTTAAAACATGTTCTATTTTTAAACACTGATGGAAACAAGACCGATGGGGCCCATACACGATCAGTTTGTCCGATGAAAAAAATCCATCGGACTGTTTTCATCGGTAAAACCGATCGTGTGTAAACGGCTTAAAACCTTCCTGAGCAACTATAAAAGCTATAAAGCCAACCTCCTTGTTTCCTGTCACTTTAAATAGTTAGTTTGGACCAAACTAACTATTTCCTTCACTAAGTGCTGCACTGGCTATAAGCACTGTATAACACAAAATAAGAGTAGATCTGAGTAGCGATCAGCCATTTATAGGCAACTTTGTATTCTGTGAATGAATTGAAAGCTTCCTCTGAGTCGGAGAGGCAGGCTGGTGACGCCACAACCTCCGACTCAGCCAGAGGAAGCTTTGTATTCATTCACAGAATACAAAGTTGCCTATGAATGGCTGAGCGCTGCTCAGACAGACTCTTTTTTGCTCCAGATGTAAGACAGAAAGTCTCTGTCTCATAGCTGGAACCCAGCACTGCGTACTATATGTAGCTGAGGCTACATACACTTCATAGAGGGCTTATAGTCATTGCAGCTTTTAGTAAAGTAAATGGTTCATTTGGACCAGCTTGGTCCAAACAAGCTATTTAAAGTGACAGGAAACATGGATATCAGCTTTAATACAAGCCCCAAATGATTTCTATAGTTGCAAACGCTGTGCGGCAATTCATCCTCAAGGATCACACTAAAGTTTATTCTCTCAATAGCACAGCTATCCCTGTGCCCCTCTCCAATAGTTCCTACTCTGTGTTTACATTAGAGCAGTGGTTCTCAACCTCAGTCCTCAAGTACAGTCTGTTTTGGGAATTTCTCTTAGATAAAATAGCTGTCCAAAATACCAAGTCATTGACTCTTATATAAAGCACCTGTGCAAGATAAAGGAAATCCTGCAAACATGGCCTGTTGGGGGCACCTGAGGACTGAGATTGAGAACCACTGCATTAGAGATTAGAAGGGTGGAAGGCTGCTGAGTTACTGCTGTGAAGTGGAGGGGGACAGCTGAGCTGCTAAGAGGGCTCGCTTGCAAAACCTCTGCGCTTTTGTTGTGAACTCAGTGGATGAATTGCTTCATTATGAACATGTATTTAAAGAGAAGTTTGAGATTTAAACAAAATAAACCTACATACTCACATAGGTGGATGCAGCATCAATCCACGGCTGTATCTGTTCCCCGCCAGGTCCACCCTGAGAACTGTGCGATCAAAGATCGCTGTTCACTCAGTTCTCGGGTCCGCCATGAGCACAGAGCAGTGACTGTCAGTCACCTCTCTGTGTTCTGCCTCACCATTGCTCACTAGAGCACCAGGCTGTGTGAGGGGCGGGAGCAGCTGGCTCAGGCTCTTAGTGGCACTAAGAGGCTGAGCCAACTGCCAGTCGGGCATCTGGGCGGATCTTTACATTATTGTTGGGATCCCTGAAAAGCGTAGACCGTCTCTGTGACCCATAGGAGTGACCCATTGGTTCTCTGCTCTGCCCCTCCAGTGTTCACTAAAGCGCTGGACTGTGGAGGGCATGGAAGAGGCTGGCTCAGTCTCCTAAAAGGCTGAGTCAGCTACTGGTCCAGGCATCTGGGTGGATCCCAACTGTAAAGTTTGGATCGATCCAGAGTCTAGACTGGCTGAGTGATGTCAGCCGATAGCGCTGACAAACTGCACTCCTGTGATCCATAGTAGAAGTAGGTCCAAAAGAGCTTTGGCCCTACTTCTCCTTTAAAGAGGAATTCCAGTCTCCTGTGAAAAAAATAAAAGTCAACAGGTACAAAAACTGTAGCTGCTGACTTTTTAAAAAAAGCCACTCACCTGTCCCACGATCCAGCGGTGTGTTCATCCCAGTCAGTTTCACTTGCTGTGTTATTTCCTCGGCGCTGGCATCACAGCTAGGTGCCCACTGTGCATACGCAAGCAGTGCTGCGCATTGTGAATGGTGGATGCAGTCTTCTGGGACCTGTCACATGTCCCAGAAGACTGTGGGGGATGGAGGAGGAGGAACTTCTGTTTCGATCGCCTAGGCCGTCGGAGTGGAAGTGGGAGCGGGTACCTGTCAAAATCGAGTACCCACTCCCCCGCGTGCCTCAAAAGTACCAATTCTTCAAGAGGAGCAGGGGACGAGACCTTAAAGGGGAACTTTCTCTTTTGGGTGGAGCTCCACTTTAAGTTAAATCATTCGTTAACACAGAATAAATAAAGCCACTGAAATAAGGCCGGCCATAAACGTTTCAAATCTTGGCCGCTTCAGCAGTAACCAGCCGAGATTCGTACTGTTATTGGGCAGGCTGAATGTACCAAGTTGATTGATCGATCAACTTGGTTGCAACCAGCCTGCCCGATTCTCTTGTGATTATCGCTAGCAGCTGCTATAGCTGCTAGCAATAATCACTGTCTTCTCCCAATGGGAATGGCTTACCCCGCCTGCCGGGAGAAGGGCAAGTGCTGATTCCCCTGTCAACACTGTTTGTGTTGATGGGGGAATTGTGTGGAACCCATTGTTGCAGGAAAAAAATTTGCACCGTGTATGGCCAGGCTAAGGCAGAATATATCAGTTCAACAGATATACAGTATGTGTAACCTAGATTTCTGTGAAGATCATTAAAAGAGGTCATTGGGCACTAGGAGAGCCACACATCCAGAAGTGTGTTAATGACTGCACAGCTAAGAGAGTGTCTAGACAACTTTAAATGTATGCTTAATTACATTAAACAGTCATTTGTGTAGCTGATTGTTACTGAAATGTCCTTAACTACTTCCCACCCGGCCACTGTACATATACGGCCGGGTGGGTGCTCTCTCCTTCTGAGTGGACGTTCCTGAACGTCCCTCAGAAGGAGGGGGATCGCGCGCGCGGCGGCGCCGCGTTACCAAGGACCCGGTGCGCGTGCCCGGCGGCCGCGATTGCCGCCGGGCACCCGCGATTGCCCGGGAACCAAGCAGGAAAGTGGATCTGTGTGTGTAAGCACACAGATCCACGTCCTGTGAGGGAGAGGAGGCTGATGGTGTGTCCCTTGTACATAGGGACAACCATCGGTCACCTCCCCCAGTCAGTCCCCTCCCCCCACAGTTAGAACACATTGAGGGAACATATTTAACCCCTTCCCTGCCAGTCACATTTATACAGTAATCAATGCATTTTTATAGCAGGGATCGCTGTATAAATGTGAATGTTACCAAAAATGTGTCAAAAGTGTCCGATGTGTCCGCCACAATATCGCAGTCACAATAAAAATCGCAGATCGCCGCCATTACTAATAAAAAAAATGCTATAAAACTATCCCCTATTTTGTAGACGCTATAACTTTTGCGCAAACCAATCAATACGCGCTTATTGCGATTTTTTTTTTATACCAAAAATATGTAGAAGAATACGTATCGGCCTAAACTGAGGAAAATTTTAATTGAAAAAAAAATGGGTATTTATTATAGCAAAAAGTAAAAAATATTGTGTTTTTTTTCCAAACTGGACGCTCTTCTTTTGTTTATAGTGCAAAAAATAAAAACCGCCGAGGTGATTAAATACCACCAAAAGAAAGCTCTATTTGTGGGAAAAAAAGGACGCAAATTTCGTTTGGGAGCCACGTCGCACGACCGCGCAATTGTCATTCAAAGTGTGAGAGCGCTGAAAGCTGAAAAATGGCTTAGTGCCCAGTAGGGAGGTGGTTAAAGTGGTTATAAATGTAGAAGGTAATTTACCTTAATGCGTTCTCTGCATTAAAGCGGCGTTCCACCCAAAAATGGAACTTCCGCTTATTCGTCTCCTCCCTCCCTCAGGTGCCACATTTGACACCTTTCAGGGGAGAGGGGGGCAACAGGGACCTGTTTTTGACAGGTCCCCTTCCCCACTTCCAGAGACGGTGCAGCAGCGAAGCTCGGCCCCCTTCCTCCTTTCACACGCCAATTAGAAAACGCAACATGCTTCGCGCATGTGCAGTAGGGAACCGGCTGTGAAGCCAAAAGGCTTCCCTGCCGGGCTCCCTTACCAGCAATGGCAGCGGCTGCACTCGACAGTCGATCTGAAGATCGGCTGGGGTGCCGACATTGCGGGCTCCCTGAAAAGGTAAGTGTCCATTTATTAAAATTCAGCAGCTGCAGTATTTAAATATTTTCATGGGGTAGTCGTACCTCCGCTTTAAGGTTATAAAATCTGTGCTTGTGATACCCCAAGTCCTTTTTATACGTACCTGAGCCAGATCTTGACTAGCGCTGTGCCCGAGAGCATGGAGGCAGCAGCACGAGGCATTGGCTCCTGCTGCTGTCAATCACAGACTGTGTGGAGAGAGCAGGGGGTGGGGTCAAGCTCAGGATCGAGCCTGCAAGAGGGGACCATAGCAAGCAGCTTGTTATGGGGGCACTCTGCACGGGTGAGGAGCTCCTGCAAGGGACCCCAGAATAGGAGGATCAGGGCTGCTCTGTGCAAAACCATTGCACAGAACAGGTAAGTAAGACATGTTTGTTATAAAAAAAAAAAAAAACTTTAATACCAGACACTTTCACCCCCTCCTGCTTAGGCCATTTTTCAGCACTATCATATTTTGAATGACAATTACTCAGTTGTACAAAACTGTACCCAAATGAAATTATTATTTTTTTCAGACAGATAGACCTTTATTTTGGTGGTTTTTAATCACCACTGGGTTTATTTTTTGCTATATAAATGAAAAAATACCACAAATTTTAATAAAAAAAAAAATAAGAAATTCTTAATTGTTCTAAATTTTGCAAATAAATAAATAAAAAAATTCTTCCTAAAATTAGGCCAAAATATATTCTGCTACATTCATTGGTAAAAATAAATAACCCATATCATTATATATTATTTAGCCTGTGTGAAAGTTAAAGTCTACAAACTATATTATATATTTGAAAACTGATCAAGCCTGATGTACTGACTTGAGGCCCTAAAATGTCAGGACAGTACAAATACCTTCTAAATGACCCCTTTTTGGAAAGTAGACAGTCCAAGGTATTTATTAAAGGCATGGTGAGTTTTTTTTTTTTTTTTCGAAAATGAAGAAATTAAATAAAATGTGTTTTTTCACAAAGTTGCCATGCTAATTGTTCGCAGTTATTTCTCACACATAACACAGGTATACATAGAATTACACCCCAAAACACATTCTGCCATGCCTCCCGAGTAAGGGGATACCACGTGTGAGACTTTTTCACAGCCTAGATTGCAGAAGAGCCCATAATCCACGGAGCACAGAAAATGTGGAAAGAAAATTAAAAAAAATTTTTTTACACAAATTTGTCAATTTAGTAAGATATTTCTCACATGTAGCATCGCCATAATGAGAATTACACCCCAAAACACATTCTGCTTCTCCTTCTGAGTATGGCGTTACCACGTGGGAGACTTTTTCACTGGCTGGGCTGATATACCGGACATTGTATCTTGTGTATCACACAACTCAACCAATTGTGTCAAAACCAGTGTACTGTAATGGTCACCTCTAAACAAATGGTCAGGCAGTATGATGCAGTGTAGTGTCACATATAGCACTCTTAGTTCCTATAAGCAAAGAAAGCCTAGCCTACTGGTATGGGACTGCCTCCAGGAATGCCTGATGTCTTCTAAGAATGTAGTCAGCAGGATGTGTAGATGGGTCAGTTCAGGTCACAGGCAGAGACGTGCATACAGGCAAAGGATCAATCCAGACAGCAGGCAGAAACATGACCAATAAACAGGCCACAGTTAGTACAGGCAGCAGGCAGAAGCAATGCTATCCTGTTGTGGTGGTGATCAGGGACAATATGACTGATGTGGCAGTGATTAGGCACAGTATAAATGGTGTGACGATGATCATGGACACTGAGACTGGTGTGGCAGTGATCAGGGACACTGTAAATGGTGTGTAGGTGATTAGGGACCCTATGACTGGTGTAACAGCGATTAGTGACACTGTAAGTGGGTGGCGGTGATTAGAGATACTGACTTGGCACCACTGGTCTGGTGACATTGTACTGCTGTGGAGGTGATCAGAGATAATTGCTAGAGGCACTGGCACACAGTGATATCAGAGCAGCCAGCCATTGTACATGATCACCTCCACAGAGGTACAATGTCACCATAGTGACACTGCATTTGTTAAGGTGACAGATTATTTATATATATATATTTTTATTTATAAAAAAAATTCTTACATATTTTAACATACCAAAGACAAAATATCCCCCATTGGAAACGGGACTTTAAAGGTGAGAGGATTGCCAAATAATTTTATATATATATATATATATATATAAAAAAAAATTATTTTAGTCCAACGTATCAAAGAAAAGGGAGCCTCACTCGTGCGCAGATGCGGGTGTGCAGCGCCATTTTTAGACCTGGCCACGGCCATCATTCTCAGTGCCACGACTGGCAGATGGATGCTCAGCTCTGGGATGCCAATATGTATTGACAGAATCTCCCCCCTTTCTTCTCTCAAGCTTTTCCGCACCTACTTGTAGGCAGCTTGACTCTACGGAGTTCCCCCGGGACTGGCAGCGCTGATGTCCCATCCAAGCGAAGGCAGGTTTATGGGTTTTTTTATGTGCAAAATTGGTCTGCAAATTTACTGTCTAAATTTCTATCCATTTTATGGCTTTCCATCTCCTTTTCCTATGGTGTTTCTTACATTGTCATGTTTTCTATTAATAGAAGTACTGAATGAACACAGATCTCCTTACCAATATCCCTGAAGAAAGGTGTTCACGTGTTGGGTATATTGGAGACAACTTAGTTTTCATTTGTATTTCTAACATGGTTATAACGTAAGGTGTACTTTTATGTGTCTTTGCACAGACACCATTTTATATATACATAGTTACATTGTAGGTGAGGTTGAAAAAAAGACACAAGTCCATCAAGTCCAACCTGTGTGTGTGATTATATGTCAGTATTACATTGTATATCCCTGTATGTTGCGGTCGTTCAGGTGCTTATCTAATAGTTTTTTGAAACTATCGATGCTCCACGCTGAAACCACCGCCTGTGGAAGGGAATTCCACATCCTTGCTGCTCTTACGGTAAATAACCCTCTATGCAGTTTAAGGTTAAACCTCTTTTCTTCTAATTTTAATGAGAGGCCACGTGTTTTATTAAACTCCCTTCCGCGGAAAAGTTTTATCCCTATTGTGCAGTCACCAGTATGGTTTTTGTAAATTTAAATCATATCCCCTTCTCAAGCGTCTTCTCCAGAGAGAACAAGTTCAGTGCTCGTAACCTTTCCTCATAACTAATATCCCCCAGTCCCTTTATTAGTTTTGTTGCCCTTCTCTGTAATCGCTCCATTTTCAGCACATCCTTCTTGAGGACTGGTGCCCAGAACTGGACAGCATACTGCAGGTGCAGCCGGACCAGAGTCTTGTAGAGTGGGAGAATTATCGCTTTATCTCTTGAGTTCATCACCTTTTTAATGCATGTCAATATTCTGTTTGCTTTGTTATCAGCAGCTTGGCATTGCATGACATTGCTGAGCCTATCATCTACTAGGACCCCCAGGTCCTTTTCCATCCTGGATTCCCCAGAGGTTCTCCCCCCAGTGAGTAGATTGCGTTCATATTTTTGCCGCCCAAATGCATTATTTTACAATTTTTCCACATTAAACCGCATTTGCCATGTAGTTGCCCACCCCATTAATTAATTTGTTCAGATCTACTTGCAAAGATTCCACATTCTGTGGACAAGTTATTGCCCTGCTTAACCACTTAAGCCCCGGACCATTTGGTAGCTAAAGGACCAGAGGTGAATTCAGAATTTTGCACTGCGCTGCTTTAACTGTAAATTGTGCGGACATGCAATGTTGTACTGAAACGAAATTTGCGTCCTTTTCTTCCCACAAATAGAGCTTTCTTTTAATGGTATTTGATTGCCTCTGCGATTTTTATTTTTTGCAATATAAACGGAAAAAGACCGAAAATTTTGTAAAAAAATGATATTTTCTACTTTTTGTTATAAGAAGAATCGATTAAACTCAATTGTAGTCATACATTCAGGCCAAAATGTATTCAGCCACATGTCTTTAGTAAAAAAAATGTCAATAAGCGTATATTTATTGGTTTGCGCAAAAGTTATAGCGTCTACAAACTAGGGTACATTTTCTGGAATTTACACAGCTTTTAATTTATGACTGTCTATCTCATTTCTTGAGGTGCTAAAATGGCAGGGCAGTACAAACCCCCCCCCCCCAAATGACCCCATTTTGGAAAGTAGACACCCCAGGGAAATTGCTGAGAGGCATGTTGAGCCCATTGAATATTTTTTTTTTTGTCCCAAGTGATTGAATAATGACAAAAAAAAAAAAAAATTACAAAAAGTTGTCACTAAATGATATATTGCTCACACATGCCATGGTTATATGTGGAATTGCACCCCAAAATACATTCTGCTGCTTCTCCTGAGTACGGGGATACCACATGTGTGGGACTTTTTAGGAGCCTAGCCACGTACGGGACCCCGGAAACCAAGCACCGCCTTCAGGATTTCTAAGGGCGCAAATTTTTGATTTCACTCCTCACTACCTATCACAGTTTCGAAGGCCATAAAATGCCAAAATAGCACAAAACCCCCCCAAATGACCCCATTTTGGAAAGTAGACACCCCAAGCTATTTACTGAGAGGCATGATTAGTCCATGGAATATTTTATATTTTGCCACAAGTTGCGGGAATATGACAAACTTTATTTTTTTTGCACAAAGTTGTCACTAAATGATATATTGCTCACACATGCCATGGACATATGTGAAATTACACCCCAAAATACATTCTGCTGCTTCTCCTGAGTATGGTGATACCACATGTGTGGGACTTTTTGGGAGCCTAGCCGCGTACGGGACCCCAAAAACCAAGCACCGCCTTCAAGGTTTCTAAGGGCATAAATTTTTGATTTCACTCCTCACTACCTATCACTACCTATCACAGTTTTGAAGGCCATAAAATGCCAAGATGGCACAAAACCCCCCCAAATGACCCCATTTTGGAAAATAGACACCCCAAGCTATTTGCTGAGAGGCATGTTGAGCCCATTGAATATTTTTTTTTTGTCCCAAATGATTGAATAATGACAAAAAGAAAAAAAAAAGAAAAAATGTACAAAAAGTTGTCACTAAATGATATATTGCTCACACATGCCATGGTTATATGTGGAATTGCACCCCAAAATACATTCTGCTGCTTCTCCTGAGTACGGGGATACTACATGTGTGGGACTTTTTGGGAGCCTAGCCGGGTACGGGGCCCGAAAAACCAAGCACCGCCTTCAGGCTTTCTAAGGGCGTAAATTTTTGATTTCACTCCTCACTACCTATCACAGTTTCGAAGGCTATAAAATGCCAAAATAGCACAAAATCCCCCCAAATGACCCCATTTTGGAAAGTAGACACCCCAAGCTATTTACTGAGAGGCATGTTCAGTCCATGGAATATTTTATATTTTGCCACAAGTTGCGGGAATATGACAAACTTTGTTTTTTTTGCACAAAGTTGTCACTAAATGATATATTGCTCACACATGCCATGGGCATATGTGAAATTACACCCCAAAATACATTCTGCTGCTTCTCCTGAGTACGGGGATACCACATGTGTGGGACTTTTTGGGAGCCTAGCCGCGTACGGGACCCCAAAAACCAAGCACAGCCTTCAAGGTTTCTAAGGGCATAAATTTTTGATTTCACTCCTCACTACCTATCACAGTTTTGAAGGCCATAAAATGCCAAGATAGCACAAAACCCCCCAAAATGACCCCATTTTGGAAAGTAGACACCCCAAGGAAATTGCTGAGAGGCATGTTGAGCCCATTGAATATTTTTTTTTTTTTTTGTCCCAAGTGATTGAATAATGACAAAAAGAAAAAAAAAATGTACAAAAAGTTGTCACTAAATGATATATTGCTCAAACATGCCATGGTTATATGCGGAATTGCACCCCAAAATACATTTGGTTGCTTCTCCTGAGTACGGGGATACCACATGTGTGGGACTTTTTGAGAGCCTAGCCGCGTACGGGCCCCCGAAAACCAAGCACCGCCTTCAGGATTTCTAAGGGCACAAATTTTTGATTTCACTCCTCACTACCTATCACAGTTTTGAAGGCCATAAAATGCCAAAATAGCACAAAACCCCCACAAATGACCCCATTTTGGAAAGTAGACACCCCAAGCTATTTGCCGAGAGGCATGGTGAGTATTTTACAGCTCTCATTTGTTTTTGAAAATTAAGAAAGACATTTTTTTTTTTTTTTCAATTTTTAAAACTTTGTGACAAAAAGCGAGATCTGCAAAATACTCAACATACCTCTCAGCAAATAGCTTGGGGTGTCTACTTTCCAAAATAGGGACATTTGGGGGGGGGGGGTTTTGTGCCATCTGGGCATTCCATGGCCTCCGAAACTGTGATAGGCAGTGAGGAGTGAAATCAAAAATTTACACCCATAGAAATCCTGAAGGCGGTGCTTGGTTTTCGGGGTCCTGTACGCGGCTAGGCTCCCAAAATGTCTCACACATGTGGTATCCCCGTACTCAGGAGAAGCAACAGAATGTATTTTGGGGTGCAATTCCACATATAACCATGGCATGTTTGAGCAATATATAATTTAGTGACAACTTTTTGTAATTTTTTTCTTTTTTTTTTCTTTTTGTCATTATTCAATCACTTGGGACAAAAAAAAAAAATATTCAATGGGCTCAACATGCCTCTCAGCAAATAGCTTGAGGTGTCTACTTTCCAAAATGGGGTCATTTGGGGGGGTTTTGAACTGTCCTGGCATTTTATGCACAACATTAGGAAGCTTATGTCACACATCATCCACTCTTCTAACCACTTGAAGACAAAGCCCTTTCTGACACTTTTTGTTTACATGAAAACATTTTTTTTTTTGCAAGAAAATTATGTTGAACCCTCAAACATTATATATATTTTTAAAGCAAAGGCCCTACAGATTAAAATAGTGGGTGTTGCATTTTTTTTTTCCACACAGTATTTGCGCAGCGATTTTTCAAACGCATTTTTGGGGGGGAAAACACACTTTTTTTTATTTTTAATGCACTAAAAAACACTATATTGCCCAAATGTTTGATGAAATAAAAAAGATGATCTTAGGGCGAGTACATGGATACCAAACACGACATGCTTTAAAATTGCGCACAAACGCGCAGCGGCGAGAAACTACATTCATTTTTAAAAGCATTTAAAAGCCTTTACAGGTTACCACGTTAGATTTACAGAGGAGGTCTACTGCTAAAATTACTGCCCTCGATCTGACCTTCGCGGTGATACCTCACATGCATGATGCAATTGCTATTTACATATGACGCTAGACCGACGCTTGCGTTCGCCTTTGCGCAAGAGCAGGGGGGGACAGCGGTGCTTTTTTTTTTTATTATTTATTTTGCTTTTTATTTTATTTTTAAATTGTTCCTTCCATATTTTTTTTTTTTTTATCATTTTTATTGTTATCTCAGGGAATGTAAATATCCCCTATGATAGCAATAAGTAGTGACAGGTACACTTTTTTTGAAAAAAAACTGGAGGGTTAGACCCTAGATCTTTCCTCTGCCCTCAAAGCATCTGACCACACCAAGATCGGTGTGATAAAATGCTTTCCCAATTTCCCAATGGCGCTGTTTATATCCGGGGGGGGCATTCCCTCCCACTGCTTGTAAAAGCAGTCCAGAGGCTAATTAGCCACTAGGATTGCTTTTACATGAAAGCCGGCCGCTGGCTGAAAAGAATGATACCCGCAGGCATCAATCTGGTATAACCATTCAAAGTCCAGCAACATACCAGTACGTTGCTGGTCCTTGTTGGACATGTATTGTAATCTTTTTTTTTCATGCAGCCTGTTGGCTGAACGAAAAAAAGAGATTGATCGGTGGGTATGCCCACCATTAGAATACCTCCCTTCATCCACCCACTTCTAATGATGGGCATATATGCCGAAGCATGGGGGCATCCTCCCGCAAAAAAGTTATGCTGTGTACACACGGTCGGACTTTTCCACGGGCAAGCCTTCGTCGGAATTTCGACCGTATGTACGCGGCATAAAAGGTTATGCCGCGTACACACGGTCAAACTTTTCCACGGGCAAGCCTCCGTCGGAATTTCGACCGTATATACGCGGCATTAGGAGCAAAATCGCTCCTCCGCCCCTGCTGCCCCCATGCTTCGGCATATATGCTCTTTTTTTAACTGTGGTGGTGAAATCACCTCCTACAGCGTTGGAGTCACGGCTTTATGTATCGTGGGAGCAAACGCTGTTGCTGTCAAGATAAATAAATTTGCGATGCAACTGAATGGCGTACCTGCTAAGCAAATGATGGTTAACATTAAAACAAAGTAACATTACAGTACAACAGTAAGACCATACCATACCTGCAAAGCAAATACCAAAACAAAACTTAGTAAAAAATAAAACATTTTTTTTAACGCAACCTGTGCCTAAAATATATATATGCCGAAGCATGGGGGCATCCTCCCGCAAAAAAGTTATGCCGCGTACACACGGTCGGACTTTTCCACGGGCAGGCCTCCGTCGGAATTTCGACCGTATATACGCGGCATTAGGAGCAAAATCGCTCCTCCGCCCCTGCTGCCCCCATGCTTCGGCATATATGCTCTTTTTTTAAACTGTGGTGGTGAAATCACCTCCTACAGCGTTGGAGTCACGGCTTTATGTATCGTGGGAGCAAACGCTGTTGCTGTCAAGATAAATAGATCCGCGCTGCAACTGAATGGCGTACCTGAAAACAAAAAATTACATACCTGAAAAGCAAGCATGATAAAACATTGCAGAATAGAATACAGTAAAAAAGAGCAGAACAATAGAGAGAAAATAGAGAGAGAGAGAGAGAACAATAAAACGACAACTATTTTTGTTTTTTTTATTTTATATTTTTTTTGTGTTTTGTTTTTTACCTTTTTTTTTTTTTTCTTTTTTACACTTTTTTTTGTAACTTTAACAACTGTAATGGTTCGGGTCTCTCAAAATGTAATGGCATCTTGGGAGACCCTGTGTAAGTGTGTCCTAGTCTGTGAAATGCTGTACCCTACGCTAAAACTTCACTTTTGAGTGGTAGCGTTCAAAACATTCACCAAGGCAAAGACCAGGTTTGTCAGGACAGAGTGGACAAAAACTACGGGTGTCACGCCTAAATCCGCGCTTGCTACAGACACGACATCTTTTTTGGGGGGTTCGTTGGGTAGGGGTACTCGGGAGGGCATACGGATAATGCCTCTCATGCAGCCGGCTTACTGCATTTGGTAGGGGATGGTGAGGTGCAGAACCGCCTGGATACAGGAGTTCTGTGACTATCTCATTCTGGAATTTTAGAAGAGATAACGTTCCGCCTGAAGCTCTGTATAGCACATGAGCGTTCAGCAAAGCCAATTGGAATAAGGATAGAGACACTTTTTTGTACCAGCGTCTCGCCTTACGGTCAATTAGATACGGCGCCAACAACTGGTCGTTGAGGTCCACCCCTCCCATATTTTTGTTATATTCGTGGACACAGAGGGGTTTCTCCTCAACATGTGCATGAAGGGAGGTAAGAAGGAAAACATTCTTATTGTCCCTCCACTTCATAGCGAGCAAGTTATTAAACTTCACGCAGGCTCTCTCCCCCAGCCTAAGACGGGCATCTACAAGCCGCTGGGGAAAGCCCCGGCGATTAGGTCGCACGGTGCCACATGCTCCAATCTGATGATCAAACAAGTGACTAAACAGTGGCACGCTCGTGTAATAATTGTCCACATACAAGTGGTACCCCTTTCCGAATAAGGGTGACACCAATTTCCACACTATCTTGCCAGCGCTTCCTATGTAATCCGGGCAGTTGACCGGCTCAACCTGACTATCTTTTTCCCTCATAAACCATAAAGCTCCATACATAGCCTGTTGCCCTGTCACAGCACTTCTAGAGCTTGACCCCGTATCTGGCACGCTTGCTGGGAAGGTACTGCTTGAAAGCCAAGCGGCCAGAAAATTTAATCAGGGACTCATCAACGCAGACAGCTTGATCGGGAATAAACAAGGCTGCAAAACGTTCGTTGAAGTGGTTTATGAGGGGCCGAATTTTATAGAGCTGGTCGTACTCAGGGTCCCCACGTGGACGACAAAGTTCATTGTCGTTGAAGTGCATAACCGCAAAATCTGCTCGTATCGTGTCCTGGGCATGGAGGCAGAGAACACGGGCATGTGGTCAATTGGGTGCGTGGACCAATAAGCACGCAATGACGGGAATTTATGTGTGCCCATGTTGAGGGAAAGGCCCAGAAAGGTCTTAAATTCGGAAACCGTAATTGGTTTCCAATCTTTGGCAATTTTAGGCAACTGGGGGTTAGCGGCGATGAATTGACCAGCATACAAATTACTCTGGTCCACAATAGATCTATAGAGATCTTCCGTGAAAAACAGCGAATAATAATCGATTGGCATAAAATCAGCTGTTTCCACCTGAATACCGGGTTGGGCAGTGAATGGGGGAAGTACGGGTTCTGCAGAAGTGGTGGGGACCCAATCAGGATAGGCGAATTCTGCAGGAAGGGCACTATGGGCACGACTGGCCTGCCTTTGTCTTCTTGGTGGCAGCGGGACACTACTTGTGCTTGCCACCTCGCCAGCTTGAACTGCACTTATGGGACTCGCCACGTCACCACGTGATACTGCAGTGCTGGATGTACGCCCAGGCTGTACTAGGCCGCTGGTGCTTGCCAGTTCACCAGAAGGAATAGCGGCGCTTGTACTACTCTGCTCCATGATACGAGAGCCCTGCGGTTCTTGCTCCTCAACAACCTCAGAAGATCGGGATCGGGTACACCTGACCTTAGCAGGGACCTCAACTTCGTCGTCAGAGCTATCTGACGTGGGGCCGCTGACGTCCCTGTCTTCTACGGGAAGATATTCTGAGCCTGAATCTGACAGATACGTGACCTCCTCTTCACTATCTGTCATGCTCAGAATCTCGTAGGCCTCTTTACTAGTGTACCTTCGACTTGCCATTTTGGGCTCTAAATTTAGGGGTACACTAGTAAGATTCACAGGTAAAAAAAGCACCTGGCTGTCACCAAATGTATCAAACGCTACCAAAAAAACTGTTAGCGATCGCAGGGATCAGGACTGTCTCTGCGAACGCTGCAGCTATGTGTGTTGTGTTTGGTAAGTGACAGTGATCGATCGATACTGCACTTGGGTGGGCTGGGCTGGGCTGGGCGGAGGGGCTAAACGCAGGTACTAGCAGGTATCTGGGCTGATCCCGCTAACACTGCGTTTTTGGGAACCCTAAACCGCTGGGGACGCTAGTATAGATCTGATCAGATACTATACTACTAAGGGAGGTGTATGCTTTGCGCGTGGGTGTTAGCGTTACTGGCACTAACCTAAAGCTGCCTGGGGCGACGCAGACCCTCTCTGGCGCTAAAACCTAATTGATATCACCCGCCGGGCGATCAGGGGGTTAAACCTTAATTGGGTTATATACGGCGGGTGCCCTGATGCTATAAAAAGCAAACTAACCAACCAGTGTCACCCGTAACCTTTATATGGTGATCACTGGTGAAAGGGTTAACTAGGGGCAATCAGGGGGTTAAAACCTTTATTAGGTTAAATATGGGGGTACCCGACGCTATATAAAAACCTGACGGGTTACCTAAATAACGAAATAACTCACTGGGTAACCAGTGTCACCAGTGACGCTTATACGGTGATCACTGGTGAAAGGGTTAACTCTAGGGGCAATCAGGGGGTTAAAATAATATATGGGGGTACCTGATGCTAATAAAAACCTGCGGCGAACCTAAAAATAATTAACTGGCTATCTAGGACACCAGCGACAAGAAAAAAGCGATCGGAAAAACGATCGCTTAGTGACGCTGGCGTTAGGGGGTGAAAGGGTTACCTGGGGGGCGATCAAGGGGTTAAACCTTTATTAGGGGGGGTTAGGGGGCTACCTTGGACCTAAAGGGGCCTAATCCTAACTGCCCTGCAACTTTTTACAGTCACAAATGACACTGATTGCAGTGATCAGTAAAAAAAAATGATCACTGCAAACGGTGCACTGTGACTGGGGGTACTGGGGGGTGATCTGGGGGTGACTGGGGGGTGATTTGTGTGCCTACGTGTACTGGTGTCAGTGGGCTGTTGGTGCACTTACTGTGAGATGTCTTCACTCCTCGCGCCGGATCGAAAAGACCGACACGAGGAGAGATGACATCACTTCCTCCTGTCTGTGTTTACATTACAGGCAGGGGAAGCTCTCTCATTCGCCGGGAGCGATCGAGAGGGGACGGCCGTAATCGAACGGCCGTCCCCTCATGCCGGATCGCTCCCGAACACTTAACCACCGCTCACTGTACAGAAGGGGGGTTCGATCGGACCCCCCAACTATACAAAGGCGATCACGTACATATACGTGATTCTGCCTGTCGGTGCCATTCTGCTGACGTATAATTACAGTGGGCGGTCGTTAAGTGGTTAACTTAGTGTTGTCCGCAAATACAGAGATTAAACTGTATACCCCATCCTCCAGGTCTTTTATGAACAAATTAAATAGGTTTTTGTTTAAATAATTCTGTTTAAAAAATATATGTATGTTTAGGTGTTCTTTGTGTACTAATAAAACTATGTTTTAAACAAAATTATTTGGCAATTCTCTCACCTTAAAGTCCCGTCCCCAATAGGGGATATTTTGTCTTTGGACTAGTCAATTGGGATGTTGGCAACAGGTTGCCAGGTCCTGTTTATGGTAGAACCCCCTCTTTTCTAACATACTGACACCAGAGCAATGCAGTATCACCAGTGATGATCACTGTAATAAGCAATCTGTAAGAGCCCATTCACACAGGGGCAACACGACTTCCAGAGCGATTTTATGAGGCAACTCAGACAAGACCTGAGTATGAATCACAGCACGACCTGGAGCTATTTACAAGGCAACTCCAAGTTGCCTGCAGGACAGGAGACATTCCAGTGGCCAATCAAACAAGAATCAGCTCTGTGGGACGGAGGGGGGAGAGAGAGTTTTGCCTGATAAATGTATGTTTTCTTCCTGGAGAGTTGCTCCTATTAAGACAGTGAGAGGCGACTCCCATTGAAATGAATGGTTACAGGTCGCCTAGGAGTCGGATTGAAGTAGTACAGGGACCTTTTTTGAAGTCGGAGCGACTGCAGTAGTGTGCATAAGGACGGCTCCATTAACTTACATTGATATCTTCAGCCAGCGGGACCTGAGGCGACTAGGGGCGACCTGGGGCGATTTGGAGTCGGATCCAAAGACGCCCCTGTGTGAATGGGCTCTAACCCTCTTCAAAAGGTTGTACCATTGTAAGTTAAAAAAAAACAAAAAACAGATCAATCCTGGAGTTTAAAATTTGAATTGATTAAAGCCCCTGCCATTGTTGTTTGACACAGACATGAACTGGGTTGTCCTAAGCTGCCTTGAGTGAATCTGGCCTTCTGGCGTGTTGCTGCAGCTCCTTTACCCCTTGCGGACTGCCGCCCGCAATGTACTGTGGATGGGCGGCCCACACAGGCAAAGCGATTTCCTGGTACGTCAAAGCCTTTTTCCAGGTTTAGGGTGCACACATGCGTCCCCCCAACACCTGCTGTGATTGTACACAGTGGGAGCCAATGATTCATGGCCGGGACCTGCTGATTGGCTGTATCCAATCACAGCCCAGAGCTCTGTGTTGACAATCAACACAGGGCTCTGTAAAGAAGGAATGATCTCCTCAAAGCAGGGACAAGAAACAGAGATCTTTAGTAAAAAATCAGCACACAACACATTGATAGGCACGCATTTAGCCTCTTGATTACCCTAGATGTTAACCCCTTCCCAGCCAGTGTCATTAGTACAGTGACCGTGTATAGTATTAGCACTGATCACTGTATTAATGTCACAGGTGATATCAGTGTCAGTTAATTAGTTCCTACCTAGCATGAGTTAAAGTGTTAGATTGTCCGCTGCATTATTGCAGTCCCATTAAAACTTGCTGATCATCGCCATTAGTAGTATAAAAAATTAAAATTCCAAGATATATACCATCGTTTGTAGATGCTATAATTTTTACGCAAACTAATCAATATACACCTATTGGGATTTTTTTTTACCAAAGACATGTAGCAAAATTAAATTTTTGCCAAAATGTATAAAGAATTTAGATATTTTTTATTTTTTATTATTGGATATGTTTTATAGCAGAAAGTAATTGTTTTTTTCTCAAAATTTACGTTTTTTTTTATATTATTTCTTCTTATATTCTTTATATTGCAAAAAAATAAAAAAAACTGTGATCAAATACCACCAAAAGAAAGCTGCATGACTGTGCAATTGCAAATTAAAGCAGCGCAGTGCTGAATAGCAAAAAATGGCCTGGTCATGAAGGGGGTAAAACTTTCCGGAGCTGAGGAAGGAAGAAGGGGCTGCCTCCAGGTGAGCTGCAAAACATTTGTATCTATCCATGTACACCTTTCCTTTTGCTAGTTTTAAACTGATCAGAGTTGTTGTTTTCATTTCTTTATAAAAAAATAAATAAAATTTATCTGTTTACCTGATTTTCAACTACAATATGTATTAAAGTGTTTCTAAAGTCTAATGCGGCGTACACACGATCGTTTTTCATGCCATTTTTTAAACCGACGTTTTTCTCGTCGTTTTTTTTCATGTTTCCTTTCAAGCCTGTCTTGCATACACACGATCATTTTAAAAAACGTTCAAGCAAAGCGCAGTGACGTACAACGGCACTATAAAGGGGAAGTTCCGTTCGGATGGCGCCACCCTTCATGTTAGTAAAGTTTGTTGAGCGACGATTCGCGCTTTTCAGCCTCGTGCTTTTCAGTCCGTTACAGCGTGACGAATATGCTATCTCCATTACGAACGCTAGTTTTACCAGAACGAGCGCTCCTGTCTCATACTTGATTCTGAGCATGCGCGTTTTTTTTCACCTCGTAAAAGCATACACACTATCGTTTTTCACGTCGTTAAAAAAAAAAACGACATGAAAAACGACGTGAAAAAATAGAGCATGTTCGAAATTTTTAATGCCCGTTTTTCACGTCATTAAAAATGCTCTGGAGCATACACACGATCGGTTTTAATGCCCATTTTAAAAAATGGCATTTTTAACGGCATGAAAAACGATCGTGTGTATGGGGCATAAGGCTACTTTCACACCGATGCCTAGAACACACGACCGGTTTTTCCAATGGGAAAACTGCGATAAGAGCTTTTGGCCGGGAATCCCGGCCGTGTGTATGCTCCATCGAATTTTTTTCCGGTGGGAAAACTGGCAGAAAAAAAAAATCCTGGGGGGAAAACCGTTAGTCTGTGTGCTTTTCCGACGGGAAAAAAACGCGCATGCTTGGAAACAATTTGACGCATGCTCGGAAGCATAGAATTTTATTTTGTCGACTCGTCGTAGTCTTTTTACGTCACCGCGTTCTTGGCAGACAAAAGTTCACCGGACTTTTGTGTGACCGTGTGTATGCAAGGCAGGCTTGAGAGCAATCCCGTCGGGAAAACCATCAGTTTTTTTTCCGACGGGAAAACTGGTTGTGTGTACAGGGCATGAGGTGTTTTTCAGGCGCTAAAAGGCTAAAAATAGCGCCTGTAAAACGCCTCTCCTGCCACCCCAGTGTGAAAGCCCGAGTCCTGGGGTGGTGCGCTTGCAGGACGGGAAAAAAAGTCCTTCAAGCAGCATCTTTGGGGTGTTGTGGGAGCGGTGAATACACCTCTCCTAAAATGCCCCTGCCATTGAAATCAATGGCCAGCGCTGCCGAAGCACCCGCAAAGCAATTCGGCAGCGGCTCTTTGCAGGTGCTTTAACCCTTTTTTCCGAGGGTTAAAAGTGCGCCGCTAGCAGCCGGAAAGCGCAGCTAAAACTACAGTAAAGTGCCGCTAAAAATAGCGGCGCTTTACCGCCAACACCCCCCCGCCCCAGTGTGAAAGTGCCCTAAAGATTTTTTCCTTGCATTAATGTGAAAAAAAGTTTAGGCATCAGCATCCCCCCTCACACCCACCTTTTTCTTACCTGAGCCCTCACTTGATCCAGCACCTTGCACGTCTGCAGATCTTCTCTCCCCTCATTTCTGGGTCTCGCTGGCTTTGCTGGGGCACCGGGAGCCATTGGATCCCAGTGCTATCAATCAAAGGGAGCGGCCGGGAGGGTTGAGTCATGCTGACTGTGCCAATGGACGCAGCAGCTGGGCTCGGGAGTAAGCACACACAGCCTAAGTGGAGTGAGAGAGATGTGTAATTCTCGTTACGATTTTATTTCTTTGACCATAGTATGAATGCCTTGGTTCTCTGAGGGCCCCAATTTTTTATTCATTTTATCCACTCCCCCCTCCCCTTTTTCCTTCTCTATTTTGTTCACTTCTACTGGGTCTGAACAAAATAGTCAGGTTGATTCCTGATCCCATTTATCTTCTCCAAACAAATACAGTAGAGGACATAGAAGAAGAGAAACAAGGGTGCACCAGCCTAGTGTATTATCATTAGGATAGATTTTTATTTAAAATAAACCATCAATACTACTCACAAGATGTAGCAGAGAAAATCGCAGTACAATGATGTTTCATGTAGGTTAGGTGGCAGCTGTAAGTAGAACTCGAAACCACATGCCACAAAGTCACCGAGGATGTGATGAGGGCCACTGCCGTCTTACGTGTTTCGAAGCACAGAGCTTCTTCCTCAGAGCCCAGCTCTATCCTAATGATAATACACTAGGCTGGTGCACCCTTGTTTCTCTTCTTCTATTTGCCATTAGGACACCCCTGTCCATGAAGGGCTGCAAAGCCAGTGTTACCATCGTGCAAGATTGACTGTTTGATGATCCACTTGTGCGCAGGAGTGTTTGTGTTCTGTTATCAAAAGTACAGTAGAGGACATCCTGCCCCCCTTTTGTCCTATATTTTTGGCCGCTCTAGGAACTTGTAACCCTAGATCTCCATCTCAGTTTGCACTTCCATATCCTCGTAATCGTGTTCATTTGTTGTGTTGTTTAATTTTGAAACTCTGAATTCTATGAGATGGTCCTATTCAATAGACAGATATTTTTTTCATGAGACAGATGGATACAAACAGAAAGTTATCTGTACTACTATAGAGTTCTTCACGAAGCACCTGATGGACCAAAGAATATCTATGCTATGTTTCTGTAATAAGAAAATATGGAATCATCTGCCATAGCTGGGATTATGTACCATGTTTTCTTTCTTTTTTACTCTCTGATTTTTGTAATCTCATTGAAGTTAAATCTATACAAAGAATTATGGAAAAAAAAAATTACAGCTAATTCAGGCAACGCAAATCTTTATAAAATGTTCTGCAGCTTATAGTAAAGAGTAGTGTAAACCATGTAAAACGAAAACAGACGATTAAAACACGCAGCTCTTACCATATTGTTAACCATTAGCATTTCTTGGAAAACTCATTTTTACCTAAAGAAATCTTTTTTAAACCAAACAACCCACTAGAATTGGACACGCTGGATAAAACGCAACCAAACCTCTATGTATATTTAGGCAAAGTAGTTGCATGTTTTGTATTCAGTTTTTCTAAAGGGGTCTCAGGATACCAAGAATTGCCTGATAGCTTTGGCTTCTGGCTAGTTTGCCACAATACTCATATTGGAGGTGCACATTGATAGTCATTTAAAAAAAAAAAAAAAGCTGCTACTGAAAAAAGAAAGACTATCCCCTGCAGAAAATGCAGCTCGGTCAGCAAATAAAGAAGAACTGATAACCTTAGGAGGTTTCCAAGCCATAGGATGGAGAACACAGGTTTAAATGTCAGAAGAAGAGGGATGTCATCATTAGTGAACCTGACAACTCCAAGGTTTAGGTGGTAACTCTACCACTCGTGTGTTAAATGACATGCTTTGTGAAGAACCTCAGATCGGTATCTCAGACCTGTTTTCAGAAACGTTAATACAATGGCACTGTTCCTGAGTGGCTTCAGTAATGAACCAAGTTCTTTGGCTATCCCTATAGCATCATCTGGAAATAGGAGCTATCTGTAGAAATGTATGAATTAATCTAGTTCTGTTTCCCTTCAACACCTAGTCATTTATTAGAATATCTCAAAGTGATACTAAAGTCGTTTTTCTTTTTTAGTTAAAAATAACAAACGTTATACTTACCTGCTCTGTGCAGTGGATTTCCACAGAGCAGCCCGGATCTCCTCTTCTTGGGTCCCTCCCCCCTGTCGAGTGCCCCCACAGCAAGCATTTTGCTTTGGGGGCATCCAAGCCAAGCCACAGCACCCTGTGTCCATTCAGACACTGAGCCACAGCCTGGGCCTTTTCTCTCTCCTCATTGGCTGGCTGGATCTGGATGGACCTCAGGTAAGTATTAGGGGTCTTTCACACGGACGTTCCGTATGTCCGTTTTTCATCCATCCGTTTTCGGATGAAAAACGGACATACATGTATCCCTATGGGATAGCGGATGTCAGCGGATGAAAAGCCTACTTTTCCATCCGTCTGTGGATCGGATCGGATGAAAACGGACAGACGGTCCGTTTTCATCCGATCCCCCCATAGAGGAAAGCGGCGATCTGACCGGTCCGTTTCTGCACAGTGTGCAGAGACGGACAAGTCATCCGCCGGCTCAGCAGGGATCAACGGAGCGATCTCTGCTGAGCAAGCGGATATTCACGGGGCGGATCATGACGGGATCCGCCCGTGTGAAAGAGCCCTTAGGGGGGCTGCTGCACACAGAAGGTTTTTTATCTTAATGCATAGAATGCATTACGATTAAAAAAAAACAACAACTTCTGCCTTTACAATCACTTTAAAGTGTTAATAAACCTAAAAAGAAACAGTTATTACATTGCATCTTACCATTTCTTAGATGTGATGGCTGCATTTGTTTTCTTTTTTAGTCTTTCTTCCATTTTCAGCTGGTTATCCAGCCATTAGGTTAGGTCTATTGTTTTTCAAAAGAACAACCTGTCCAGCAGAATATATCAAATATATCAGAGATGAGGCAAACCCCTTAACACTAGCAGGGGTGCTGACAACGATCAGCTTTTATTTATGAAAAACCTTTATCCCAAAAGGAAAAAAAAGAGATTGCTGTAACTGCTTATAAAGTATTAGCTGGAGTTTGGCTTCAATGTGTTATTATATTTAAATCTGCTAGTCCATCTAACACTCCCCTCCCCTCAAACTAACAATGTCCAAATGTGCCCCCTGTGCTCATTCATCTAGAGTGGGGGCACTATAATAAAGGAGGTGTATTACGGGCCAAATCACCAGGTAAAAACAGCTGGAAAAAAGCCTAAAATAATAAAAATAATGCAGCCACCACATGTAATGATTGGTAAGCTGCAATGTTGCACTCCAGATTTGTGCAAAAGGTATGGTTTTCTCATAACAACCATAGATTAGCCATAGCAAAAACATTTATTAAATTGGGTCTAAAGCCTAAAAAGGTATTTTTTTTTCTTAAGCATTGTATGCATTAAGGTAAAAAAGGGATTTTTATAACAGCTTACCTGTAAAATCCTTTTCTTGGAGTACATCACGGGACACAGAGCGACTTAGTCATTACTAATGGGTTATATAGATTACCTTCAGGTGTTGGCACTGGCCAATTCCAAACCGGAAGTACCCTCCCCTATATAAGCCCCTCCCATCCGGGAGCACCTCAGTTTTGTAGCCAAGCAATAAGTGTCCCAAAAAGAGGGGTGGGAGCTCTGTGTCCCGTGATGTACTCCAAGAAAAGGATTTTACAGGTAAGCTGTTATAAAAATCCCTTTTTCTTTTTCGTACATCACGGGACACAGAGCGACTTAGTCATTACTAATGGGACGTCCCAAAGCAATGCCAAATGAGGGGAGGGATACATAAGCTGGGCGCCATCAGGCATGAGGATCTTTTGCGGCCTGCAACACCCTGCGCCCAAAGGCGACATCCTCCTGACTTCTAACGTCAACCTGGTAGAATCTAGTAAACGTGTGTACCGAAGACCATGTTGCGGCCTTACATACTTGAGCCAGGGAGGCCTGGTGATGCACTGCCCATGAAGTTCCAACTGCTCTTGTGGAGTGCGCCCTAACTTTGAACGGAGGCGGTCTCTTTCTCAAGCCATAGGCTTGTATTATGACCTGTCAAATCCACTTGGCTAAAGTGGATTTTGATGCTGCCTGACCCTTTTTAGGGCCTTCCGGCAGAATAAACAAAGTATCCGTTCTGCGAATCTGAGCAGTGGCTTTTAGATAAGCTTTAACTGCTCTTACTACATCCAAGGAATGTAATAACTTTTCCTCTACCGAGCTAGGTTTGGGGAAAAAAGAAGGAAGAACCACATCTTGGTTCAAATGAAACCTCGATACCACCTTAGGAAGAAAGGCTGGATGAGGACGTAATACTACTCTGTCCTTATGGACAACCAGATATGGCTCCTTACAGGACAAGGCGGCTAATTCCGATACTCTTTTAGCCGAACAAACGGCTACTAAGAAAATCAATTTCCTGGTGAGAAGAACCAAGGAAATGTGTTGCAATGGTTCAAACGGTTGTTTCTGTAGAACTGACAGAACCAGGTTTAAGTCCCAAGGACATATGGGAATACTAACCGGAGGGCTAATACGCATCACTCCTTGTATGAAAGCTTTGACTAGTGAATGCGAAGCCAAGGGCCTTTGAAAAAATATTGACAAGGCCGAAATCTGACCCTTGATAGTACTCAAGGCCAGCTTCCTATCTACAGCCCACTGTAGGAAGTCCAAAATCCTCCCTATCACGTACTTACGTGGATGCCATTTCTTGGCCTCACACCACTTAATGTACGCTTTCCAGATCCTATAATAGATCTGCCTGGATACCAGCTTCCTGGCATTGATCATGGTAGATACCACAGAATTAGAGAGCCCTCTCTTTTTCAGAATGTGGGCTTCAATAGCCAGGCCGTCAAACCTAGGGCTGGTAAGGAAGGGTGGTATATCGGTCCCTGCGACAGCAGGTCCGGACGATGTGGGAGGGTCCAAGGACTCCTCACTGACATTTTTACAATCTCCGCGTACCATGCCCTTCGGGGCCACGCTGGAGCCACCAGAATCACTGGTTTCTTTTCTACCCTGATTCTGCGGAGTAATCGCGGTAACAATTGTGGCGGTGGGAATGCATATATCAGCTTGAACTGATCCCAAGGGAACACTAGGGCATCCGAGCCGCAAGCTAGAGGATCCCTTGTGCGAGACACAAATCTGTCCACCTTTGCGTTGAATCTGGATGCTAGCAGATCTACATCCGGTGTTCCCCACCGCTGGCATTTTGCCTGGAAAACCTCGGGGTGAAGAGACCATTCCCCCGGGCATAATTGTTGGCGACTTAAAAAGTCCGCTCTCCAATTTTCCACTCCTGGGATGAAAACCGCGGATATGGCTGGGACATATTTTTCTGCCCACTCCAGGATGCAATTTGCTTCCCTCTGGGCTGCACGACTCCTGGTGCCACACTGGTGATTGATATATGCCACTGCTGTGGCATTGTCTGATTGAATTCTGACAGGGGACCCTTGGAGTTTGGATGTCCATGCTACTAGGGCATACCGGGCTGCTCGTATCTCTAAGAGATTGATGGGCAGGGCCTTTTCTGCTTCTGACCACTTGCCCTGGAGAGACCATTGCTCCAGTACTGCCCCCCAGCCTATGAGGCTGGCATCTGTAGTGACTACCTTCCAAGAAACCGGACTGAAGGGTTTCCCTTTTTCCAGATTCTGGGGCACCAACCACCAATGGAGGCTCTTGCGAACGGAAGGGGACAGGGACATTGGTAAGTCTAAAGCCTGAACTTTTTTGTTCCAGGCTGACAGTATGGCCCTTTGCAAATTCCTTGAATGGAATTGACCGTAGGGTACCGCTTCGAATGAAGCCACCATTTTTCCCAGCAGCCTCATGCAGAGGCGTATGGATGGTTTTCTTTTTGTACCCACTAAGTGGGTCAAATCTTTTAAAGACGACACCTTCTCTGGAGGTAAGAAAATCTTTCTCTGATTTGAATCCAGCCTTAGCCCTAAGTATTCCAGACTTTTGACTGGTCTTAGAGCTGACTTGTCCCGGTTGATAATCCAACCGTGATATTCCAGATACTTGATTGTCTTGTGAATAGCTACTTCCAGCTTTTCCACTGAGTGGTCTATTAGTAGCAGGTCGTCTAGATATGCCATTATCGTTACACCCTGTGTTCTTAGATTGGCCAATAATGGGGCCAGAATTTTTGTGAACACTCGTGGTGCTGTGGCCAGACCGAAAGGTAAGGCTCTGAACTGAAAATGGCGCCCTTCTACTGCAAAGCGTAGAAATTTCTGGTGGGCCGGAAAGATGGGAATATGCAGATAAGCATCCTTTATGTCGATCGAGGCTAACCATTCCTGCCCTTGTAGGGCGGTGGCCACCGATCGGATCGACTCCATCCGAAAAGTCCTGATATTTAGGAACTTGTTTAGCCCTTTTAGATTTAATATGGGCCTCACGTCCCCATTTGGTTTGGGGACTGTGAAATGGTTCGAGTAAAACCCGAATCCGCTTTCTTCCAGGGGAACCTTCATGATTACACCTTGGAGCAATAGTTGTTCTAGTGCCAGAAGGAGGGATCCTCTCTTCTGGGGATCTCTTGGCACGTTTGACCTCATAAATTGGGCAGGAGGAGTGCCTTTTAACTCCAGCTTGTATCCCAGACTTACTGCGGAGAGCACCCATCTGTCTCTGATGGTGTCCCGCCAGGTCTCTGTGAACAACTGAAGTCTTCCCCCCACCCGATTGAGTGGGGGCAACGCTTCATGCCTTGGGGGGAGGTTTTGTACCTCTCTTGATCCAGGGCTTCTTGTTACCCTGTGATTGTCCCTGATTTCTGCCCCCTGAATTTGACCGCGGAGGCCGTCGGAACTGCTTCACAGCCGATGTGCCCGGGACTGGAGAAGTAGGCCTCTTAAAAGAAGGACTTCTACCCTTGTTCTTAACCGGTAAGAGTGAACTTTTACCGGCAGAAATTTTCTGGATATATTTGTCCAGATCTTCTCCAAATAAGCGTTCTCCATGAAATGGGAAGCTAACCAGCAGTTTTTTACAGGGGGCTTCAGCAGACCAGTTTTTGAGCCACAGAAGCCTACGCATATGTACTATAGACAGCGTAAAGTGGGAGGCCTGTTGGATTGTATCCTTTATGGCGTCCACCGCAAAACACAAGGCTTTAGGCAGGTCAGCTAGGGCAAGAGCCTGCTGATCTGGTAAGTCCCTTAAGACTTGTTTCAACTGATCTTTCACTGCTTGGCAGACTCCAATCGCTGCTACCGCAGGTTGTGTCACCATGCTTGCTGTAGAGAAAGCAGATTTTAGTAAAGACTCCAATTTTTTATCTATTGGGTCTTTGAACATTGGAACATTATCTACTGGACATGTCAGTGATTTGTTAACAGAAGAGATGGCTGCGTCCACTGTAGGGACCCTCCATTTTTTTATGAACTTATCCTCCATGGGATAGATCACCGGAAATCTCTTGGGGGGAGCAAATATTTTATCAGGATGCTCCCAATCCTGGTAAATAAGCCCTTCTAATAAAGGGTGGATTGGGAAGGAACAGACAGCCTGGGGAGCTTTTAGCGACCCCAGCGAGGAAACCGTAGTGGATGGTGGTTCCGCCAGAGGCATTTTAAATGCTGATCGGACCATGTTAGTCAGAGACTGAACCCATAATCTTTCAGCCTGAGATGCTGAGAAAGGTTCTTCCACTGTTGATTCCTCCATAACTGAATCAACCTCATCCTGATCCCCTTCAGGTAGGTCGATCTCTGTGTGGGGCTGTTCCTCCACTAACAGGCACTCTGAAGGAGGAGACGGAGATCGGACGCGCTTTTCCTGTGACAGGAAAGCAGCGATCAATGCTGTTAATCTCTCTTCCAATCCTCCCAGAGTTGAGGATAAAACCTCCTCTGTTATATATACAGGAGCAGGTGGACTGGGGACAGCCGCAGCACCAGGCATTCCTGCAGGGTTTCTACGGCTACTGACCTCTGAATTCTCAGGGGAGATTGGTGCAGTACAAGCATGCCCAATATCCTCAGAGCCCGATGGAGACCCCTTTGGCTTCCTGGAAGATCTATTTCCGGAGCGTCTGGACGACATATCCTTTAAGCACAAAGCTGAGGTATTCCCGTCGTCATACACCAATTTTTGCTGGTAATAGTCTAACACAGTTGCTGCTATATACCAGCTGGTGTCCACTAAAGTGCCTTTCTATGGGGATGCCTGCATCAACCGCCTCTGTGTGCCACTGTTTGTTGCTAGCTCTGTTTGCATCCAGCTGACACTTGTACTGTGTCTTTTAACCATGCTGGGACGCCTGCACATGCGCAGAAGCGCCGCGGCGTGCATCGAGCGTCATCCACCCGCCCCGCCCCTTTTTTTCATAGGAGGCGCGTGCACGCGCCCGCGCGCGCGCCCGTGCGCCATTGGCGCCCTTTTCGAAATCAAACAGGGACTAGGAGCCAGGGCCCTTTTTGCCGGAGGGCCTGTGCGGTGGATGAGCGCAGCAACAGGGCAGAGGAAGTGGATTCCCACAGAGAAACTTACCAACTGCCTGGATCTTTTGACTTGAGAAAACCAAAGATCCACATGACAAGAAAAATGGACTACAGCGGCCTCTAGTGGTTTAACACAGGTACCGCGGTCCCTTTTTTTTTTTTTTTTCTTGACTACTATTAAAATTTTACATTTTCAGTAGTTACAGGCAAACACAGATATTTAGTGGGAATACCGTTGGGTAACAGACAGAAAGACAAATTAGGCTTGGGGGTCCCCCAATAGAACCAAGTTCCTGGGGGCCCCCACTTACCTGATCCCTGCCGCAGGACTTTGTTTGGTCCACAGAAGTCCAAACTTCACCTATCACGGCAGGCATTGTAATTAAACCTTCAGGGACCGGGTTCCCAAGGATTCCACTCCCCTGGACCTGTATAGCACCCTGCACAGACAACATCTTGGTCGTGGGTATGACCAGAGCTCTGGATCCCAGGGTCCAGCCCTCCTAAGAGAAGCATTACAGGCAAAACCTTGCTCTTCTGCTGCAAGGCCCGGGTACCGACCGTTTAGCTATGAAGCTTTTTTGGTGGGATCCGGAACAGCTTACTAAGGCCCAAAAGAACCTGTACGCAAGCCCAGTGAAAACACATGTTACTCTTTGGCCAACACCTTAGACACTGGCAAAAAACTGAGGTGCTCCCGGATGGGAGGGGCTTATATAGGGGAGGGTACTTCCGGTTTGGAATTGGCCAGTGCCAACACCTGAAGGTAATCTATATAACCCATTAGTAATGACTAAGTCGCTCTGTGTCCCGTGATGTACGAAAAAGAAAAACCTTCTGTGTCACAGGACCCCCTCACCCCCCTTATACTTACCTGAGCTCAATATTGATCCATTGATGTGGGGGAGGGCAGCAGGCGAGGCCGACCCATGCTGTGTTAATATACGCAGACAGGGTGGCTCAGGAGAGAGCCCACATGAGTGCCCCCATAGAAAGCGGCTTTCTATGGGTGTACGTGGCGGGGGGGGGGGAGCCAGGAGCGGCAGCGGGGGACCAAACAGAGAAGGATCGGGGCTGCTCTGTGCACAACAATTGCACAGAGCAGGTAAGTATGACAGGTTTATTGTAAAAAACAAAACAAAAAAAACCAAAGCTTTACAATCACTTTAAGAAAATCATTACAAGCATTTTAAGATACAACCTAAATATGTATATTAAAAATTATTGTCAAAATACAGAATCATTATATTTTTTTTATTGTATTTCAATTATTTTTAGGATAGTTCTATTACTCTGAATCTTGAAGTGTGCAAATTAACTTTGTGAAGATCCCAGCACATTTACGTCCTTGAATTCTGTGAGTGGGCACTGCTGTGTCACACATTTCACAGAGCCTGCCTTCTAAATTACAGTGCTGAGACTAGGAGTTTCAGGAGGTGGAGTCAGTACAGGAATCGCTGCTTGCGGGCAGCAAGGTACCATGGGATATATAGTCCTTACAAATTGTAAGTAAACCGCAGAGGAGAAGCTGGAAAGCATGCAGGGAATCCAGGAAGTTGTATAAAGAGATGACCAGCAGACAGGCAGAACTCACAACATGAAAGGAGATTTTTCAAGTAAGTTTATATTAGATTGTCAAAAATAACTATTGTTTATATTGCTTTTACAATGCTGATGCCATAGAAAGAAAATGTATGCTCTGGCCATAGAACTCCTTTGAGTATCCCAATATATCCAAGTATAAAGTTCCAGCAGGGCACAAGGAACTGAAAAAGCAATTAACAAATGTAAGGGTGGTTCCAATATACAATATATGTAAAGGAACCAAAGTGAACCCAATGGGTGAACTGCTCACCTGACACTGTAGCTGAGTAACAAGCATGAATAATAGGATTTTTATAACAGCTTACCTGTAAAATCCTTTTCTTGGAGTACATCACGGGACACAGAGCGACATAGTCATTACTAATGGGTTATATAGATACCGTCAGGTGCTGGCACTGGCAACTTCCAAAACCGGAAGTACCCTCCCCTATATAAGCCCCTCCCAACCCGGGAGCACCTCAGTTTTGTAGCAAAGCAATAAGTGTCCCCAAAGAGGGGTGGGAGCTCTGTGTCCCGTGATGTACTCCAAGAAAAGGATTTTACAGGTAAGCTGTTATAAAAATCCTATTTTCTTTTTCGTACATCACGGGACACAGAGCGACATAGTCATTACTAATGGGATGTCCTAAAGCAATGCCAAATGAGGGGGGGGATACACCATATATAAGCTGAGCGCTATCAGACATGAGGATCTTTTGCGGCCTGCAACACACTGCGCCCAAAGGCGACATCCTCCTGACTTCTAACGTCCACCTGGTAGAACCTAGTAAACGTGTGTACCGAAGACCATGTTGCGGCCTTACAGATTTGAGCCAGGGAGGCCTGGTGATGCACTGCCCATGAAGTTCCAACTGCTCTCGTGGAGTGCGCCCTAACTTTGAACGGAGGCGGTCTACTTCTCAAGCTATAGGCTTGTATTATGACCTGTCGAATCCACTTGGCTAAAGTAGATTTTGACGCTGCCTGACCCTTTCTGGGGCCTTCCGGCAGAATAAACAAAGTATCCGTTCTGCGAATCTGAGCAGTGGCTTTTAGATAAGCTTTAACTGCTCTTACTACATCCAAAGAATGCAATAACTTTTCCTCTACCGAAGTAGGCTTGGGGAAAAAAGAAGGAAGAACCACATCTTGGTTCAAATGAAAACTCGATACCACCTTAGGAAGAAAGGCTGGATGAGGACGTAACACTACTCTGTCCTTATGGATAACCAGATATGGCTCCTTACAGGACATAGCTGCTAATTCCGATACTCTTTTAGCCGAACAAATGGCTACTAGAAAAATCAATTTCCTGGTGAGAAGCACCAAGGAAATATGCTGTAATGGTTCAAATGGTTGTTTCTGTAGAACCGACAGAACCAAGTTTAGATCCCATGGACATATGGGAATATTAACCGGAGGACTAATACGCATCACTCCTTGTATAAAGGCTTTGACTAGTGAATGCGAAGCCAAGGGCCTTTGAAAAAATATTGACAAGGCCGAAATCTGACCCTTGATAGTACTCAAGGCAAGCTTCCTATCTACAGCCCATTGTAGGGAGTCCAGACTCCTACCTATTACGTACTTACGTGGATGCCATTTCTTGGCTTCACACCAGGCGATGTACGCCTTCCAGATTCTATAGTAGATCTGCCTGGATACCGGCTTCCTGGCATTGATCATGGTAGATACCACAGAATTAGAGAGCCCTCTCTTTTTTAGAATGTGGGCTTCAATAGCCAGGCCGTCAAACCTAGGGCTGGTAAGGAAGGGTGGTATATCGGTCCTTGCGAAAGCAGGTCCGGACGATGTGGGAAAGTCCAAGGACTCCCCACTAACATTTTACAATCTCCACGTACCACGCTCTTCGGGGCCACGCTGGAGCCACCAGAATCACTGGTTTCTTTTCTACCCTGATTCTGCGGAGTAATCGAGGTAACCATTGTGGCGGTGTGAATGCATATATCAGCTTGAACTGATCCCAAGGGAACACTAGGGCATCCGAGCCGCAAGCTAGGGGATCCCTTGTCCGAGAGACAAACCTGTCCCCCTTTGCGTTGAATCTGGATGCTAGAAGATCTACATCCGATGTTCCCCACCGCTGACATATTGTCCAGAAAACCTCGGGGTGAAGGGACCCTTCCTCTGGGCCTAATTGCTGGCGACTTAGAAAGTCCGCCTTCCAATTCTCCACTCCTGGAATGAATACCGCAGATATGGCTGGGACATATTTTTTCTGCCCATTTCAGGATGTAATTTACTTCCCTCTGGGCTGCACGACTCCTGGTGCCCCCCTGATGATTGATATATGCCACTGCTGTGGCATTGTCTGATTGAATTCTGACAGGGGACCCTTGGAGTTTGGATGTCCATGCTACTAGGGCATACCGGGCTGCTCGTATCTCTAAGAGATTGATGGGCAGGGCCTTTTCTGCATCCGACCATCTGCCCTGGAGAGACTATTGCTCCAGTACTGCTCCCCAGCCTATAAGGCTGGCATCTGTAGTGACCACCTTCCAAGAAATCGGACTGAAGGATTTCCTTTTTTCCAGATTCTGGGAAACCAACCACCAACGGAGGCTCTTGCGAACGGAAGGGGACAAGGACATTGTAAGTCTAGGCCTGAATTTTTTTGTTCCAGGCTGACAGTATGGCCCCTTGCAAATTCCTTGAATGGAATTGACCGTAGGGTACTGCTTCGAATGATGCCACCATTTTTCCCAGCAGCCTCATATACAGGCGTATGGACGGCTGTCTTTTTTGTACCCACTAAGTGGATCAAATCTTTCAAAGACAACACCTTTCCTCGAGGCAAGAATATTTTTCTCTGGCCTGAATCCAACCTTAGCCCCAAGTATTCCAGACTTTTGACTGGTTTTTAGGGCTGACTTGACTCGGTTGATAATCCAACCGTGAGATTCCAGATACTTGATCGTCTTGTGAACGACCACGCCTAGTTTTTTCACTGAGTGGTCTATCAGCAACAAGTCATCCAGATATGCCATTATCATTACACCTTGTGTTCTTAGATTGGCCAATAAAGGGCCAGAATTTTTGTAAACACTCGTGGTGCTGTGGCCAAACCGAAGGGTAAGGCTCTGAACTGAAAATGGCGCCCTTCTACTGCAAAGCGTAGAAATTTTTGGTGGACTGGAAAGATGGGAATGTGCAAATAAGCATCTTTGATGTCGATCGTGGCTAACCAACCCTCCCCTTGTAGGGCAGTGGCCACCGATCGGATCGACTCCATCGGAAAGACCTGATATACAGGAATTTGTATAGCCCTTTTAGAATTAATATGGGCCTCCCGTCCGCGTTTGCTTCGGGACTGTAAAGAGGTTTGAGTAAAACCCGAACCCTCATTCTTCCAGGGGACCTCCATAATTACTCCTTGGAGCAATAGTTGTTCTAGTGCCAACAGGAGGGACTCTCTCTTCCGGGGATCCCTTGGCACGTTTGACCTCAAAAATGGGAAGGAGGAGAGTCTTTTAACTCCAAACTGTATCCCAAACCTACTGCGGAGAGCACCTATCTGTCTTGATCGTGTCCCGCCAGGTCTCTTGCGAACAACTGGAGTCCTCCCCCCACCCGACTGAGTGGGGGCTTCAATGAATTTAACTTTGGGGGAGGTTTTGTACCTCCCCTGACCCAGGGTTTCTCATTACCCTGCTACTGTCCCTGTTTTTTACCCCCGGGATTTGACCGAGGAGGCCGTCGGAACTGTTACACAGCCGATGCCCCAGGGACTGGAGAAGCAGGCCTCTTAAAGAGGGACCTCTAACTCTGCTTTTAACCGGCAAGAGCGTATTTTTACCGCTGGAAATTTTCTGGATATATTTGTCCAGGTTTTCCCTGAATAAGCGTTCACCATGAAATGGGACGCTAACCAGCCATTCTTTACAGGGAGCTTCAGCAGACCAGTTTTTGAGCCATAGGAGCCTACGCGTATGTACTATAGACAGCGTAAGGCGGGAGGCCTGATGGACTGAATCCTCTATGGCGTCAACCGCAAAGCCTAAGGCTCTAGGTAGATCAGCTAGGGCAAAGCCTGCTGATCTGTCAAGTCCCTCAAGACCTGTTTCAACTGATCCTTCACTGCTTAGCAGACCCCAATAGCTGCTACTGCTGGTTGTATCACCAAGCAGATTTTCATAAGGACTCCAATCTTTTATTGGGTTCTTGAACATTTGGACATTATCCACTGGACATGTCAGTGATTTATACATACAAGAGATGGCTGCGTCCACTGTAGGGACCTTCCATTTTTTATTTTTTTTTGATGAACTTATCCTCCATGGGATAGATCACCGGAAATCTCTTGGGGGAATAAATATTTTCTCAGGACGTTCCCAATCCTGGTAAATGAGCCCTTTCAGTAAAGGGTGAAGTGGAAAAGAAAAAACAGTCTGGGGGCTTCTAGCGACCCCAACGAGGATACAGTAGTGGTTGATGGTTCCGCAAGGTGCATTTTTAAATGCTGATCGGACCATGTTAGTCAGAGACTGAACCCATAATCTTTCAGCTTGAGATGCTGAGAAAAGGTTCCCCCACTGTTGATTCCTCTATAACAGAATCAACCTCATCCTGATCCCCTTCAGGCAGGTCGATCCCTGTATGGGACTGTTGCTCTGCTAACAGGCACTCTGAAGGAGGAGACGGAGATCGGGCGTGCTTTCCCTGACAGGGAGGCAGCGATAAATGTTGACAATCTCTCTCTAATCCTCCCAGAGCTGAGGAAAAAACCTCCTCTGTTACATACACAGGAGCAGGTGACTGAGGACAGCCACAGTACCAAGTACCCCTGCGGGGTCTCTACGGTCACTTACCTCTGAACTTCAGGGGAGACTGGTGCAGCAGAAGTATGCCCAAGATCCTCAGAGCCCGATGAGACCCCCTTCGCTTCCTGGAAGATTCAGTTCCGGAGCTTCTGGACGGCATATTCCTAAGCCTAAAGCTGAGGTATTCCAGCCGTAATACACCACTTTTACTGAGAATAGTCTAGCACAATTGCTGCTATATCACAGTTGGTGTCTACTAATGTGCCTTTCTAGGGGATGCCTGTATCAACCGCTTGCTGTATGCCTTTAAATGTTGCCAGCTCTGTCTCTGTACTTCATAGCCAGCTCACTACAATATTGTGGTTTTTTTAAAACTGCTGGGACGCCCGCACATGCGCAGAAGCGCTGCGGCGCGCACAGAGCGTCATCCCCCAGGCTCCGCCCCCTTTCCCGGCTCACCTCTATATATAGAGGCGCGTGCACGCGCACGCGCGAGGGCACGTGCGCCTTCGGCGCTAATTTCAAATATGGTAACAAGGGACAGGAGCCAGGTCCCCTCTTTGCCGCAGGCCGGGGGATGGACAAACACTGCAACATGGCAGAGGAAGCAGTTTCCTATAAGAGAACTCACCATCTGCCTGGACTTTGCTCTGCTGAGAAGAAGCTAGTCCACATGACAAGAAAACATTCCACAGCGGCCTCTAGTGGACAAACACAGGTACCGCAGTCTAATATATTAAATATATATAAAAAAAAAAATTTTTTTTTTTTTTTTTTTCTTGACCACCTTTAAAAATTATTACATTTTTTTAGTAGTTACAGGCATGCACAGAATTTTGCGGGAATACCATTAGGTAACAGACAGAAAGACAAATTAGGCTTGGGGGTCCCCCAATAGAACCAAGTTCCTGGGGGCCCCCACTTACCTGTTCCCCGCCGCAGGACTTTGTTTGGTCCACAAAAGCCCAAACTTCACCTATCACGGCAGGCATTGTAATCAAACCTTCAGGGACCGGGTTCCCAAGGATTCCACTCCCCTGGACCTGTATAGCACCCTGCACAGAAAACATCTTGGTCGTGGGTATGACCAGAGCTCTGGATCCCAGGGTCCAGCTCTCCTAAGAGAAGCATTACAGGCAAAACCTTGCTCTTCTCTGCAAGGCCCGGGTACCGACCGTTTAGCTATGAAGCTTTTTTGGTCGGATCCGGAATAGCTTACTGAGGCCCAAAAGAACCTGTACGCAAGCTCAGTGAAAAACACATGTTTCTTCTTGGCCAACACCTTAGACACTGGCAAAAAACTGAGGTGCTCCCGGATGGGAGGGGCTTATATAGGGGAGGGTACTTCCGGTTTTGGAAGTTGCCAGTGCCAGCACCTGACGGTATCTATATAACCCATTAGTAATGACTATGTCGCTCTGTGTCCCGTGATGTACGAAAAAGAAATATATTTTCTTTAATTCTCTACACAGCAGGATTTTGACTAGGAGAGGAAGGTCAGTACTTAAAGTTAAACAGGTCTCCATTTATTTTCTCAGTGCAGTCAATCTAACATTGAAAACGGAGAGCACAGGGATGACCTCATCAATGTGCTGCCACCCCTTTATTGTCTATATAGCAGGGGTGCATCACTGACCAAGTTTCAAATATTTATATATCCTTAAAATTACATATACGAAAGGAAGGATGAGATATCAAAATAACGCAAATTCTTTTACTTCAAAAATTCATATCCATAATGTACAATAAAAAATTAAGGCACATTTTGACATTATGGATTTAAATTCTTGAAGTAAAAGAATTTGCATTATTTGGATATCTGGATATCTCATTCTTCTTTTCTCAAGCAATCACTGGTGGAAAATCAGGAGCCTACTGCTGATATGATATATAATTTTCTTTTTTTTTTCCCAGTAAATCTTTAAAACAAGCCCTCACTGACCTCTGAAACTTAAGTTACTATGGAGTAATTCATCTTCAACGTTTACAGCAGAAATATTACCTTTAATTTCAGCAGCTCAGCTTGCCCTGTTTTTCAGTATCAGTAGTGACATTGCAGCCTGCCAAGCTTCCATTCTCCAATGCAAACATGAAAGACAGAAACCAAACGTTTTCTGGCCCACATCTCAATCATAACCCTGCAGTGGTAATATTCCAGTGCTGTGGGGGTAAGGATAATGCGAGCCGCTGGTCTTGTCATAGGCACTCGTCAAGACTGCTAACTAGGCCTACCCTTTTCTACCCCACCCTCCATTCATTAAGCCGTACTAAAGCTTTGAGCAATGAAAAGTGCTCTATGAATGGAAGACGGATTGAATAATGACTGGACTAAAGGAAGATTGAACCTTTCCTTTAAGCCTGATTCACACCTATGCATTTTTAGTGCTTTTTGCATTTTGCAGATTTGCATTACAGAACGTGTTTTATAGAAAACCATGTTAAATAGACTGTAGTGCAAATTTTCAAAAAGCACTAAAAATGCATAGGTGTGAATCAGGCCTTATTCATAGAGTGCTTTTCATTGCTGGAACCTATAGTACAGATTCTATGAAGGAGAACGGTAGAAAGGACGTGCATAATCAGCACTGTTGATCAGTGCCTAGGACAGGTCTAGTGGCTCGTATTTACCCTAGCAGCTCTGAAAGATTACAGCTGCAGGGGTAAGGGGAGGCGAGGAGGATGAAAGATTTCAACTAAGAGCAGTCACCAGCACAAGAAACTCCTCTCATTCTTAAAGTGACACTAAAGGTTCAGTTTTTTAATTTTTTTAATAAAAAACATGTCATACTTCCCTCCACTGTGCAGTTCGTTTTGCACAGAGTGGCCCCAATCCTCATGTTCTGGGGTTCCATGGCGGCTCTCGTGGCTCCTCTACGCAATAGATAACCCCCCTCTGGGAAGCTCTCTCCCGAGGGGGTTACCTTGCCGGCGCGCTCCCATGTCATACACTTGGCGCCGAGTGTATGACTCTGCCCCGCCCCCGCATCATTGGATTTGATTGACAGCAGCGGGAGCCAATGGCTGGGCTACTATCAATCTATCCAATGAATAGCCGAGAAGACGTGGAGAGAGCGAGGCGGGATCGCGCCCACTGAAATTCAGGGCTCAGGTAAGTAAAAGGGGGGGGGGGGGGGGGCCTGGACACTGCAAGGTGTTTTTTCACCTTAATGCATAGGATGCATTAAGGTGAAAAAACACAAAGGTTTACAACCCCTTTAAACTATCCAAGGTTTCTGATAAAAAAAACAAAGAAAACCCAAATAGGATAAACTTAGAGCCTTTGTCTTAATGTACAAGTATACTTGAACATTATTAGAAGTGCTGCCATTCCCCATGCTACAGTTCTACTTAAAAATAACAAAGTGCCCCCTGCAAAAGAAGATCATAAATACTCACCTTTGCCATGGCTTCTATCGTGCCTTTATGTCCTGTAGTGCTGTTGAGGTTTGCAGGAAAAAAACTGAAAATCGGGCATTCTCAGAAGTGTCTATTTTTAAAGGTTCTCCGATTGATGGTTTTCCATGATTACAGCATAGACTGGTATCATGGGCAGCAACAGAGGACAGTATCTTCATTTGTAAGGAGTACTTTGTTCACATATTTATTTTCATGTCAGTTACTTTAAATTCAGTGAAGTCAATAATGTACTGTATGTATGTTCAACTGTGTTTAGCTGTGTGCTTGGAATGCAGCTACAAATTTGCAGAAAAATAAATTTTACTATATATAAAAAAAACACAAATGTAGAGAGAAAAGCAGCAAGCCACGCAGATGTCTGAAGACAAATCTCATACGGCAGATAACCCATACATTTGCTGATCTAGACAGGGTTAGTCGGGTAATATTTTCACAAATTCAAACCATTTTCAAATGATCAACCAGGCACAAATAGAATTCCTATCAAAGCAGGCATTAGTATCGTCATGTTTAAACGCCTCTCCCTGAACATACCGTTCCAGCCAGACTCCTGCCGCAACACCTATACGGTACACTGATGAATTGCAGCCTATCATTAATAATACAAAGCAGCGTTGCAACCTGCCATTACGAAGAAGGATTGTCATGCCTCATCAAGTAAATTGACATAATGTGACATTAGTTTAAATGGATTTAGCTTCCAGTGCGTTCATTGTGCCTTAATTAAATGCAGCTTGCTCTGACACTGCCCACCCTCTTCATTACGAGACGTCTGCACTGAAAATATGTCCAGAAGGAGATGGGTTTGAGGCTGAGGATCTAACACATCAAGCAAAACATTAAAGGGACTGAACCAAGGGGCCGTCGTCTGCCTGTTCATAATTTGTGTCAATTGTCCGACAGCTATTCTCCTGATCGCTTCCTTACAATCAGACTGTGCATCTGGTTATTGCACAGTGAAGAGGAAATTGGAATTAATGTGGGCTTGGCACCTTGTCGCTGCCTATCATCACTAAGGAATAATAACAGCAATAATAGCACATATGCTAAACAAGCAGCTGACTTGCATATACTGTGAATTGTGTCAAGAGCTCCACTTCTTATACTGTGAGTTTGTTTTTCCTCAAGAAGCTCTAGAAAAAATAAGCGTGTGCAAATGGAATTTTGCTGAAATACTTCCAGTACAAGTGTTAAACACCAGGATCTAGAAAAACTAATAGCTTAAGATACCTTGAACTTTACCCATAACAAGTTGATAAAAAATAAGCTTACCTATATTCCACAATAATAATTATGCTACCAAAACGTGTGCTGTAATGTGCCCCCAGCATTGCTCCCGTTTCTTCTTGCTGTAGCCCACCATTTTGCTGAAATCCAGAGCCCCTGAACAGCAGTAAATCTTTAGTCTTCTGGCAGATCTTGTCTACAAATTCGGCACAGTGCCTAAAAATAGATAGCAACCGAGCATGGGCAGAGCAAAGTGAGACAGTGGAGTTGATTTACTAAAGGCAAATAAACTGTGCACTTTGCAAAGTGCAGTTATACTCTGCAAGAACGGTTGCTCCAGAGCTTAGAAAACGAGCAGAAGATCTGCTGACTTCCATCATCCAATCATGTGCAAGCAAAAATGCTGTTTTTATTTTCCTTGCACGTGAGTGGGAATTCTTTGCAAAGTGAAGCTTTACCTCATTTACTAAACTCTGGAGCAACTGCATTTGCAGAGTCCCATTGCCTTTAGTAAATCAACACCAGTGTATTACTGGATTTTAAAGGGTATAGGCAATTATCTTTAATGATTTACATAGCTATACCTGCAATAGAGGCCAGCCTAAAGTGATCTAGCAGGACTTAATTTTCCACTCTAAAGCCCCGTACACACGATCGGTTTAACTGATGAAAACCGTCCGATGGATGGTTTTCATCAGACCAACCGATCGTGTATGGTACCTATCGGTCTTTTTTCCATCGGATGGAAAAAATAGAACTTGTTTTAAATTTTTCCGATGGATAAAAAACCGATGGGAATTTCCGATCGTCTATGGGCAAGTCCATCGGTTTAAAAACCCACGCATGCTCAGACTAAATTAGGAGACGGGAGCGCTCGTTCTTGTAAAACTAGCGTTCCTAATGGAGAGAGCACATTCGTCATTCTGCAAGTTATTGCTTCGTTTAATGCAGCGCATGTTTTTTTGCTTTAGAAAGGTCTTTAAAATGTCATTTTGGCAGCAGAACTTTCTCCTGAGTTCTGACAAATGTATGTCTTTCTTTTTTCTAGTGATCTTAGGAATAATTATTAAAATTCTGCAAGGCCGACCTCCCAAATTACACCTTTATGTTTTTTGACTCTTAAAATTTGTTGTGCATTTTTTGGTGTGTCAATTTCTCAGTACAACATAATATTACATTTTTGAAAAATCATGGAGGTTGGTGTCCCTTGTTCTTAATTACACATTGTATTTATGCAATCTTATTGCTACTTCTCCAAAAAACACATCAGGCATGTAGGTTGGCTGAAATCAAATTTCCCTTTATTTTGGAAAAAACAAATCAAAAACCGAAGGGCAACTATTCCCAAATTAGCAGAGAATATAAAGTCATTACATCCCAAATGCAGACCTGACTATGATCAATAATAAAATCAACAACAGCATGAAATCAGGAGCAGCAGCCAAAGACATACATCATCCCAAGCTGTGGTACTCCATCAACCTTCAATTTCTGGATGAGCAGCTCGAGGCCAGGGAATCACCTCCTGCTCTTCCTTGTAGCTTTCCTTCCACGCCTCTCTGCAGCGTTCTCTCCACGGCCCCGTCCATGCACCCTTGCAGGCTGGGCCACTGTGGGTGGTGATGTGGCAGGAGGAGGAGGAGAAAGAGGAGAGGGATTGGGCTGATGTGAGATATGGGTGGCCTCAGTCAGCAGCCCCCTCGCCCCCATGTGTACGGCCATATAGATGAGATGCTCACAGAGGGCCCGTTGTCCCGCCTCCATTCTGAGCAGCTTATCCGCCGGATAGGTGCTAAACCCCTCCGTAGGGTTGAGGGGGGCCCTCATAATGGCAGCAGCCTCCTGAATCATCTTTAGTGACTCCTCCTCCACTCCTCATCCGCCGTTGTTTTGGCGGTCTGACGTGGAGGGGAGCCACTTGGGAGACGGTGCTGCCACTAGGCCTGGGGACCTGCTGAGTCCCACTTGGCCCTGCCTCCTCCTGCCTGTCACACTCCTGACCCTCTTCCTCCTGGCTTGCCTCATCCTGTTTATAAAATAAAAAGTAGATTTCTATTATTTGAGGAATCAATCACACACAATTTTGATCTCATTACTGGTTTATTTTGGAGGGTGTGGGATAATTTATGGCTAAGCCAAACAGTTCAACTCCATATTACTTAGTGGACAATAATTAGCATCAAAAATACTGTACCGGGCTGAAGATGTGAAGATCTGGCTCTTCTAGCTCGGGAGGCTCCTCCTCCGCCTCTGCAGGGGTGGAGGGAAGGGTGGAAGGAACGCTGGAGGGAAGGGTGGAAGGAAGGGTTGAGGGAAGGCTGGAAATAGATTCCCTGGCCTTGATCTGGTCATCCAGGAATTGAAGATGTCTGTAGTACCACAGCTTGGGCTTTACTACATTGTCGGCTGCTGCTCCTGATCTCTTGGACTGGCGCACTTCCTTGAATTTTTTTTTATAAGAATTGCGCAGGTTGTTGATTTTATTATTGATCATAGCGTAGTCTGCATCTGGGATCCATGGCTTCATATCCTCGGCTAATTTGGTAATAGTTGCCCGTCGTACATCACTTTTGTGATACGCAGGGTGTTTGAGCTCCCAAAGGTTGCGCTGTTCCTTATACTTTTCAATAAAAACAAGCATCACCTCTCTTAGTTTATGCATCTATTAGGATCAGCAAGTACAAAAAAAAAAAAGGATCAGAATTGATTCTCCTCAACTTATCACAATATTGCCCTTTACAATGACCCATTAATATGCCACTGCAGGCACGAGTTCCCTTCTTACCTTTGTTCACTTCGTGGGTTCACTTCCGGTCGTCCTTACTCCGCGCATCCCTAATAACTTCTGTCCCCTTTTTATACCCTGCGCATGCGTGTAACTCCGCCCTCGTCGCCCGCCCATGACGGACTTTTTCTGCATTTCCCCGCCCCTTAACGATAGGCGCACAGTGTGAGACGGCGACATGTCGCAGACACAGGTGGCTTCTTTCCTTGAAATTACCGACGAGGAAAGCCCGGAGGCGGAAACGTCCCGATCCTGTAAAAAAAGATACAAGGCGACTAATATGTCTTTTTCTGAGATGGCGGAGATGGTGGACATTCTGCGGAGGAAGGATTACGACGGCAAGCATGGCCCATACGACACCCCTAATCTCCGGAAGTCACAAATTATGGATAAAGTGGCGAAGACTCTCTATAAAAAATATGGGGTCAGGAGATCCAAGGAACAACTCCGTAAAAGGTGGTCAGACCTGAAGCTCAGGGAGCCGGAGCAGTATAGGAAGCTTATAAAAAGCATAGAAAAAAGTAAGTATATTTTACTGTGTTCTTTCACATTGTAATATGTATTCTTCCATGTTTTGCACCATGTGCTTGTCTTGACTGGGTTCACATTTTGAAATCTCATCTTTTATGTTAAGTGGAGAGTCCACTTATTTGGCCAATGTTTTGACCAATAACTTGCTGCTCTTCCCCCAAACATGTTTGGCACATATCCACGTAAACTACATGTGGGCATGCCTCATTTTACTTCAACAATGTTTATCTACACATTGTTGGCTAGATGATGTGTTGTAAGGAAATTTAGAATGTGACTGAAAGAAGAAACTGTATTCTGGGTAAAGGAGATGACACTCCAGCAGTTGTGTACTCTTTTTTGTTCTTCAGCAAGATACTATACTCTGGGCCACATGACCAAATTTCTTAACGGTGTCACACACAGGTGCTCCAGTGGATACCTTGGTGGTTATCCAAGTGTTTGTGAGTGTCCTCAAAAATAACATGTTGCTTTGATGAGTTTGCAAAATCACATATGTTCATGTTGGAACTCAGGGCCAAATATCAATTGGACCCCACTTCAAAACATTGAGGATCCCTTTTCAGGCCTAAAAAAAGTCTGTGTGCTAAAGTATACATTTTGTTGTAAATTCCCATAGGGGAGAGGAGAGTGGGAGAACACCATGCTCATGAGACGAGTAACCCAACACCACAGAAAATCCCTGAAGCTCCCAAAGCAGACCAAGATCAGCAGGTTCAGGAAGCGGAGGTGGAGGAAGCGGAGGTGGAGGAAGCGGAGGTGGAGGAAGCGGAGGTGGAGGAAGGGGAGGTGGAGCTTATCAGCACAACAGGTCAGTGTCTGTCACCACAACTTCAAGGTAAATACAGATGTAGGACTGCCTAGTGTAAAACCTTTTTTTTTGTTTTAGGGACTGAACGTGGGGGTGTGTCAGGAAGTCCAAATCCGCCATTCTCGAGTGCCAGCGCCAAAATAATCATTCAGGAAATCATGGAATGCAGTAGCGAAATGGACATTATGAGAAAGAGAATGATTGTGATTGAGCAAAAATATAAAAACATGATAGATATTTTGGGGAGAATAGTGTGAACCCCCCCCCCCTTTTTGTGTTTTTTGTTCTGCGTCTGACATTATCTCAGGGATTTCCAACATCCCAAATGTGAAGATGCACACACTGAAGACTCAACATGTGCTATCTGCCGTCACAGGATATCTATGTCCCTGTTTTGGGGGTGCAACCTCTTCCTCCCTCCTCAAGTAGGGGAGAGGAAGGGTTTACATCCCCAAAGCACGACCATTGATCCCCCATGATGGCAGATAGCACATGTTTACCCTAGCCATGGGATCTTGTTGAAGATACCCATTTGAGCCCCCAAAGAAAGTGTGTTTGTTAACATTTGGGATGGATCAGGGGTACCATCACCCCATCTCCAGTTGTTATTTTTCACAGTGTTATTTTATTACTTTTTCAAACTAAAAAAAATGGCTTACGACCCATGCATGTTTCTGGCAAAAAAGCCGCACATAAAAAAAAAAGGCTAGTATTTCAAAAAACCCATACAAAATGCGGTGCAAACAATAAAAACATTTGGGAAGTCTAAAAAAGGTGTGCCTTGTTCTTTCTATGCTCAAGAGCAGTTCTGAAGATGCAAAAACCGTGTTTTTCGCTCTGAGTTTTGAGGCTATTTACTAAGGACAATTACACTTGGCACTACTAGAACCTGGGAGACACATAAACCCAAAATACAAGAATGACAACACAAGTTTGTATGAATTCAATTTTTATTTTTATTTTAAAAAGGTTTAATAATTGGTCAGATGTGGTCTGGCATTGCGATGGCCCCCCTACCCGTGAAGTACTCTACGTATTTCTGGCGTACTTCACGGGCACTTTGGGGGGCCAAGCCAGTACGAGCAGTGCTGAGGCCGGTCAGATTAATCAGTTCAGATGGACCGGCCTCAGGCCCAAACGATGAAACATAATTGTTTGCAAATTTGCGAAGAAAATTGTGCAATATGCAGCAGCAGTAGACGATGTGGTTCAGTTTATAATCCGCCAAATGTATCGCTGTCTGGAACAGGCGGAACCGGCTGGCCATTATCCCGAAGGCATTCTCCACAACTCTCCGGGCTCTGGCAAGCCGGTAATTAAAAACCCTCCTCTCCGGGGTGAGGGTGCGTTGGGGAAACGGCCGCATCAGGTGTGGTCCTAGTCCAAAAGCCTCATCCGCAATGAAAACGAACGGGAGCCCTTCAACGTTCTCTGCATCTGGAGGCAGTGCAAGACCCCCAGCCTGCAGACGGTGAGCGAACTCCGTCTCCGCAAATGATCCGCCATCGGACATCCGGACGTTCTTCCCCACGTCCACATACAGGAACTCGTACCGTGCCGACACCACCGACATTAACACTATGCTATTAAAACCTTTATAGTTGAAATAGTATGACCCCGAACGGGGTGGCGGCACTATGTGGACGTGCTTCCCATCAATTGCCCCTCCACAGTTGGGGAAATCCCACCGCTGGGCAAATTGGGAGGCCACAGTCAGCCATTCCTGTGGTGTGCTAGGGAACTGTGGAGTCAAACAAAAAGAAGACATTAGTACGGTTTATGGTTACAGTGCAAGCAGATGACACACCAAAAAACATTGTTGAGTAACATTATTATTTAAGGGAGTTTTTCCGAACAATAAACAAAGGCCCACTTAGCAGATGCCTCACCCCCGCTGAGTGGACAATCTAAAATAATCTAAGGGGGGGGGGCTAAGGTGATTGTGGGGGATCCCAAAAAAGGATCTACCACTTTGCTGAGCTTGATTGAGAACTACTATTTTTTAACATCTTTAGGGGGGGGGAGGGAAGGTTGTCAAACTACGAGGGCAATGACCCCCCAAAAATGAAAAGGAAAATAGAAGGCTAGCTGGGTTTGCGCCCACGATAGCATGCTGGAGAGGTCAGTGGAGGGAAATAGGCATGTAGGGCCCAAAAAGGGATTTACAGGTAAAAAAAGGCATGTGGAAAATGGGGACATTACCAGGAGATTACAAACAGGCATATTTGTGTTAGGAGGATTTTTTTTTTAAAAAAAAACGAGAATAAAAAAAGATAATGTGAGGTTAAAGGAGCATAATTACCTTCATATAGTCCTTCTGCAGGACCTGAATGATGGCCGAACACGTCTCAGGGATAATGATCCCGAGAGCCTGGGGGGAGATGCCTGTTGAGAACTTGAGGTCCTGCAAGCTTCTCCCAGTCGCCAGGTATCTCAACGTGGCAATAAGCCTCTGCTCGGCAGTGATGGCCTGGCGCATCACAGTGTCCTGCCTCGTGATATAGGGGGACAGCAAATCCAACAGACGGTGAAATACGGGGTCCGTCATCCTGAGATAATTCCTGAAATCATCAGGGTTATTCTCATGGATTTCCCGCAGCAGAGGCATATGAGAGAATTGGTCCCGCTGGAGCAACCAATTCTTAGTCCATGAACTCCTCCTCACCCTGTTCACAGACTGAACTCGGGTTACAGTGTTAACTGCAACACCAAGCCCAAAGCCAGCACGAGCTCGAGAACGAGAACGCACTTCAAACATGGTTTTAAACCGGTCGGCTGGTCAGAACGCACTCAAACAGAACGCACCGTGGAACAGCAAGGCCTGAAAAGAACGATCTGAAAAACAGTAAACGAACGGCCAAGTCGGCACTGCAAGGCAGTAACGACCTGACTGCACGCACTGAATCACAAATACAAACCCACAAGCACAAACTGAACACCAGGAAACGATCTGCAAAGCACGGAGACTGAAAAGCGCGAATCGGCTCTCACCAAACTTTTACTAACACGCGGTAACACGAAATCAGCAAAAGCAGCCCAAGGCTGCCATTAGATTTGTTCGGCCCTTTTATAGCGCGTCGTACGTTTTGTACGTGCCGTCGTTTTGTTGCCGTCGGTTTTTAAACTGATGGTGTGTGGCCAAGACTGATGAAAATCAGTTTCATCGGATTTCCGATGGTCAAATCCATCGGACGAAAATCCATAGGTTATCCGATCGTGTGTACAGGGCTTAAGACATAAAATATCTTGCTTCACTCTCCTCCAATGGATTTCAAGCTGCCATGTATTTCCAAATGGAAGCAAGACCTTGAAATCCACCTCTCTGGCTAACAGGTGGAGAGAATTCTCCTGTTTATGTATAAAACCTCCATAAGCGTCAGATATTCGGAATCAGGTTTCAAGCACCTAATACGTTGGTAACATACGCCCGTCCGAATCAACAGGTTGTTCCCCCACTGTCTTAACACATGTTGGAGATGTATCATATCTTTTGGACCTGATGCTCGCTTCAGACTTTTTGGACCGAAGTTCTGCGTATTACTGAAAAATTCACTGACCACAAGCTTCCCCGGGACCCGGCGTTCTTTCTGTTGCATCACCATGATATCTCTGGAAAGACTTACAGACTTTCCATTTTGCCACTAATGCTCACTGCTGCTAAAAGCTGCACTCCACTTTTTTGAAAACAAATGCAGGGACCTTTAGTATCTGTTTGGCTGAAGAAGGGTAATAAAACCAATGAGCTGGAAGACTTGCTTGCAACTGAAAGGGGTTTTAGTGAGAAATTTCTTAAGAAATGGTATTACTGGCATGAGTTTATATACCCTGAGGAGTATGCGTCTTTAGTACGCTAACTCTAGCCCTATACCCTGGCATCAGTGGGGGGCATTGGCCGTGGGGGAGTGTATAGAGAATGTGTCCCCTGCCTTTTCATTCTCGCTCCTTTTCTTTTTTTTTTTCCATCTTTCGTCTTAGTCTTCTTTCCTTGTGCTTCTTCCCTTTCCCCTCTGTTCTCTGTGTTCTAGACCAGGGGTCTCCAAAATTTCTAAACAAAGGGCCAGTTTATTGTCCTTCAGACTTTAAGGGGGCTGGACTGTGGCCAGCAGGAGTGCAAATTTTCCTTGCATCAGTGAAAGTAAACATTGCCACATTTTGTATATGGTAGAGGAATAGTGGCCCATCATTGGGAGGCCCATTGTTGGTGTCAATGAGAGAAATGGTGCCCCAATGTTGATGTCAGTTGGCAGAAAAGTGTCTCGTATCAGTGGGAGAATAGTGCCTCAAGGGCCAGATAATGGCAAGCAAAGGGCCACATTTGGCCCCCGGGCCGCAGTTTAGAGACCACTGTTCTAAACCTTAAAAAAGTTAAAACCAAAAGCAAGGTACAGAGACCCTACAATTCTCTGGGGTACTTTTGTTTTGTGATGCCATGATTCCATTTACCTTGATTTTTTTTTGTTATATTTTTTACCCTATGTGTGTCCCAGGCGATGCAGTCTTGGTTCCTACAGTATTGTAAACTTTTCATGTTGCACCCCTTGTGATACATGCAAACATTACTGTAGGATATGCTCTCTTTACTTCTGTCTTTTGATAAATAAAGAAGACAAAAAAAAAAAAACCCCATAAAATTATCGGTTCCCAGTCTAGTGGGATACTATCAAGCAATGGTGATATACAGTATGGATACACATTCCATAATTTTTTCCAACATCCCAAAATCTGCCGAGTTCAACTTTCCAGGCTGATTACCATAGTCTCCCCAGAGATAAGTAAGCACCCATAGTATCCAAGATTGCTCCTCCTCCCCTGGCCTAAAAATGCACATTCTGAGTCGGAATTACCCAAAGCTGGATAAATTAACTCTCCATTCATAGGCATATATACCATTTCCGGCCTTCTATTTCTCTAATATCTGATTGTATGCATGACTTATTGGGTAATCTCGTGTTGGTGACAGAGAGAAACCCACTCAAAGACGCTCAATTTTTTGCCCAAAATCTCCAACTTTATTTGCAGAAATGCAGCCCCAAACTTGTAAGGAACCTCCACCATGCTTTACTGTTGCCTGCAGACACTCATTATTGTACTGCTCTCCAGTCCTTAAGGAAACAAACTGCCTTTTGCTACAGCCAAATATTTAAAATTTTTACTCATCAGTACAGAGCACCTGCTGCCATTTTTCTGCACCCTATTTCTCATGTTTTCATGCATAGATTGAGTCTCATAGTCTTGCTTCCACATCCGAGGCATGGCCACTTCTGGACAGACTTCTTGGAACAGTGGATTGGTGTGCATGTGTCCCACTGGTTTCCACCAGTTCTGTGCTGAAAGGAAAGCAAGCATGATGTGTCTTTCATTTGCTGCATTAAGTTGCTTAGGCCAACCACTTTGTCTACGATCCTCAGCATTGCACATTTTTTGTACGTCTTCAAAAGTTTCAAAAGCACATCTTGAGACCCGTGTCTGCTTTGAGATCTTTGCCTGGGAGAGTCCTTGCTAATGCCGTAAAACTACCTTGTGCCTTGTAGCTGTCCTCAGATTTGCCATGGTGTATGACCTGTGACATGAAACTCTTTTCTACAACCTCACCTTAGTAGCAGAGTTTGACTGTTCCTAATTCAGTTTTCAGCCTCCCACACAGCTGTTTCTGTTTAAATTAACTGTTTTTAAACCTACATATGAAATGGATGACCATTAGCACCTGCTTGGTATAACTGGTTAATCATACACCTGACTCGAATCCTACAAAATCCCTGACTTTGTACAACATATGCAAGTGTAGGAACTGATGTTGGTTTAAAGCCAAGGGCAGTCAAACCAAATATTAGATTTTATTTAGATTGTTCTTCTGTTTTCTGTTCACTCGCATTTTGTAAATTGATAAAAATAATTAAAATATATATTTTTTTTAAAGCATCCTTACTTTACACATGGTTTCCAACTGTTCTTAAATTTACGGACAGTTTGTAGATTTCGGACGATTTATAAACGGTGCATAAATGTACGTTGGGGCTCTGATGGGGGGCGGCGCATGGCGACATTCACTGATATAAGGGGGAATGAATATCCTAAGGTAAGGGGGGACACTGATATAAAGGTTCCCTCTTATATCAGTAACCCCCCCCCCCTCCTTACCTTAGTGTATTCACTCTGCGGAAGGTGGTTTGTGGTCATCACAGTCCCCCTCCCCACATCAGCATTCCTGGTGTTTCCCCTAAAATCAGTGTACTGAGGGTCCCCCTTTACATCAGAGTATGCAGGATTCCCCCTACCGTGTAAAAGGGAATTCTGCAGACTCTGACATACAGGGGAACTCTGATGTAAAGGGCTATGCTTTAGATTTCAGACCCTGATGTAAGTAGGAACTCTGATGTAAAGGGGAATGCTGCAAACCATGATGTTACGGGGAATGCTGCATGCTGCAGGGCTCTGGTGACCTTTACAACAGAGTCCGCAGCATTCCCCTTTCACATTATGGTCAGCAGCATTTCCATTTACATCAGGGACTCTGATACTCTGATGTAAAGGAGAACTCTAATGTAAGGGAGAACTTTACGTACTGTGAAGTGGAGGGGAACGCTGGAGTTTGATGTAAGGGGGAACTCTGTGGATTGTGATACAAAGGGGAGCTCTGTGGAATATTGTGTAAGGAGGAAGCTCTGGTGACCAGAGACCCCCTTACATCAGAGTTTCCCTTTGCTCCAGAGTCCACAGCATTACCCCCCCCCCTTACATCAGACTCCACAGATTTCTCCTTTACATCAGAGTCCACACTGTTCCCTTTTACATTGGGGTCCACAGAGTTCCCCCATGCACTGTAAAGGGGAACCCTGCAGACGCTGATGTAAGGGGGAATATGTATTGGGTTATAATACCCTGACCTTCATGTAAAAGTAGAAGTATGGGTTTTGCCTTTTGATATACCTTAAACACATTGCTAATAGCGCTAGCTACAGCTCTGGAGGTTGGCAACACTGTTTACACCTGCCTAAAACGTTTGCACATTATATATATATATATATATATATATATATATATATATATATATATATATATATATATATATACACACACACACACCAAATGTAAAAATAAATAAAACTATCAGAAAACCATACATTTTTTTCTTTATGATACCTACATACTAGTCATTTTATTTTTACATTTTATTAACTGAGTCTCTCGTTATTCTGCTCTTATTATTTCAGCTAACTATAAATCAAAAATAAACAATATACCAAAAAAGAAACAAAAAGAGAGAACAAGAAAAGGATATATCAAGAAAGTCCCTTTATTGTTGATGCACGATATTAGTCATTTTATTGCTCACAAAGTAACAGAGACTGCATAACCCGAGACAAGCTAGTAGCATATGGGCAAAAATAAGCCCCACACAGTGTCAACAATCTTTTCGGCATATTCAGATCAATGCATTTGAAAGCACACATATTTATGTGAGTTTAAAGCATGTGCATTTTAATGAAATTTTATTTGCATGGCTGGGCATCTGTGCTGTGTTTTTGTTACTATGGATACCTTGTGTTAATGTACAGACAAAGAAAAATGTTCACATTTCTTGTATTCAAAAGAGAATGTGTGCAAGTCTTTTGTATGCAATACAGTAAATATTAAAGAAACACAAGAATAGTATAGCTAGAGGTGGACATGTGAACAAGTGTGTTGACTACAATAGAACTGCCATTTATATATTGTATGCCTTAAAAGGAAATCGTAAAAGTTTTGGTACGTGTTATTTAAAGTTTTTGCAAGGTTAAAAAGTTTAACTTTAATTCTATTTTAATTTGTTTTATATAATATTTATTTCACAAAAAAAAATGTTCTTCTGTCGAAATTTGGAGCAGATATTTGTAGTTTTTAACAGAAACAAAAAAAGTATAACCAGACAAGTTCTAGTAATGTGGGCTAAAAGGAATCGGAACTCCTTCCGCCGAACCAGTGCAAAGCATAGTAGAGCCTTCCTACAACATTAGAGGTCCACATGATACATCCTCACAAATCCCAAAAGTAAGGCCTCATGCCCACTGACGTTTTTACAGCTGCGTTTTTTACAGCTTAAAAACGCCTGTCCATGTTATTGTAAATTTTCTTTTTAAAAAAAAAAAAAACAAAAAAAAAAAACGTCAGAGCTAAAAAACGCGACCGCGCGTTAGTGCGCGTTTTTGCGCGTTTTTTGACGCTCGCGTTTTTTCTGCCTAACTCCGACGCTGAGGAACGCACTGGTCCTGGTTTTTTTTTACAGCTTAAAAACGTCTATGCTATTTTCAGCTCAAAAACGTCTAGGTGGGCATGAAGCTATAGACTAACATGGACAGGCGTTTTTAAGCTGTAAAAAACGCTCAAAAACGCGGCTGTAAAAACGTCCGTGGGCATGAGGCCTTAAGTGGTTCTCCTCCAAACTGGGAATAGAAGATTATCCTAAGAGGAAGCATGTTGCAATGTGAGATAAGTGTGAGGAAAGGAAGATGAAGATGGAGGGTAAATGGAGGAGGAGTGGGGATGGGATCTAATTTCCAAGCACAACTGTCCTTCCTGCTGCACAGGACCTATGCTCAAGTGTGGATATTAATTGGAAGTGCGAACTTAAGCAGGCCATACACGGGTCGAATTTCGAACAAATTTTCTTTTCAAAATCAGAGAGTTAGTTTTTTATGTGATCCGATGATGTAACCATTGATTTTTGAAATTCGGCCGACCAAACCTTCATGTTGCCGGGAATATTCTTTTCTCTCCGGGAATATTCTTTTCTCTCCAGGAATATTCTTTTCTCTCCAGGAATATTCTTTTCTATCCGGGAATATTCTTTTCTCTCCGGGAATATTCTTTTCTCTCCGGGAATATTCTTTTCTCTCCAGGAATATTCTTTTCTCTCCAGGAATATTCTTTTCTATCCGGGAATATTCTTTTCTCTCCGGGAATATTCTTTTCTCTCCGGGAATATTCTTTTCTCTCCAGGAATATTCTTTTCTTGCACATGCGCATTTTTTTTTCTATTACATTTCTCGCACGATTCTCCCATCATTGATCAGAAAATCGTTTGTTTTTCAAAAAATTTTCAACATGTCGGATTCCTCATATTTGATTGCCGGCGCGAAAATTGGCTGTTGCTGCAGCCCACTAACGGTGTGAAATTCGTACGAAAATTCTTTGATACGATTTTCGAAAGAAAATTCTTTAGAAAATTCGAACCGTGTATGGCCGCCTTTAGTTAAACTGCGGTTACCACATTTGTAAACCTCAGACGTGAAATACCAGCAAACCATATCCCTCTATAGTGTGTACTTGTCTCCATTAAAAGCACTAAGTGCAACTGACACAGATTTCCGTGGTCTACCCCCAACTAACTATCCCACGCACCTTGGTAAGGCATGACGCAAACACAGGACAAGCAACTGTAGGCCGGGTAAAATCTTGTACTTGGCTGGATGTGGCCTGCAGGCTGTAGTTTGGAGACTTACATTGCAGTGCACTATTGATGTGTTGGAGTGCATTTAGCTATACATTGCCATATGTTGCGAAAATGTAGTTTAGGATAAGTATTACCTTTATATTTACAGGTTTGGAGTATTAGAGCTATTTGTGGGTTTATAACTTTGTAAATTGGTATCCAGAAGTAGATTTTTAAGAAGCACCAAATGCATTATACACACTCGCCAGCCACTTTATTAGGTACATCTTGCTAATATCTTGCTAATACCGGGTTGGACCCCCTTTTGCCTTCAGAACTGCCTTCATTCTTCGTGGGAAATAGATTCAACAGCGTGTTGGAAACATTCCATAGATTTTGGCCCATATTGATATGATAGCATTACGCAGTTCCTGCTGATTTGTCGGGTGCACATCCGTGATGCAAATCTCCCATTCCACCACATCCAAAAGGTACTGTATTGGATTGAGATCTGGTGACTGTGGAGGCCATTGGAGTACAGTGAACTCATTGTAATGTTCAAGAAACCAGTTTGAGATTATTTGAGCTTTGTGACATGGTGCATTATCCTGCTGGAAGTAGCCATCAGAAGATGGGTACATTGTACTCAGAAAGGGGAGGACATGGTCAGCAACAATACTCAGGTAGGCCTTAGGCCCCTTTCGCACGGACGTTCCGTATGTCCGTTTTTCATCCATCCGTTTTCGGATGAAAAATGGACATACATGTATCCCTATGGGATAGCGGATGTCAGCGGATGAACATCCGCTGACATCCGACAACATCAGTCTCCGCTATTGTCCGTTTAGCATGACGGAGGAAAATCCTACTTTTACATCTGTCTGCGGATCGGATGAAAACGGACAGATGGTCCGTTTTCTTCCAATCCCCCCATAGAGGAAAGCGGCGATCCGACCGGTCCGTTTCTGCACAGTGAGCAGAGACGGACAAGTCATCAGCCGGCTCAGCAGGGATCAACGGAGCGATCTCCGCTGAGCAAGCGGATATTCACGGGGCGGATCATGACGCCCGTGTGAAACAGCCCTTAGTGTTTAAACGATGCTCAATTGGTACTAAGGTGCCCAAAGTGTGCCAAGAGAATATCCCCCATACCATTACAACACCACCAGCAGCCTTAACCGTTAATATAAGGCAGGATGGATCAATGCTTTCATGTTGTTTACGCCAGATTCTGACCCTACCATCTAAATGTCGCAGCTGAAATCGAGACTCATCAGACCAGGCAACATTTTTCCAATCTTCTATTGTCCAATTTTGGTGAGCCTATGCGAATTGTAGCCTCAGTTTCCTGTTCTTAGATGACAGAAGTGGCACCCGGTGTGGTCTTCTGCTACTGTAGCCCAACTTCTTCAAGGTTTGATGTGTTGTGCGTTCAGAGATGGTATTCTGCATACTTTGGTTTTACAGAGTGGTTATTTGAGTTACCGTTGGCTTTCTATCATCAACAAGGCATTTTCGACCACACAATTGCCACTCAATGGATATTTTCTCTAGAGATTGTGCGTGAAAATCCCAGTAGCTCAGCAGTTTTTGAAATACTCAGACCAGTCCGTCTGGAACCAACAACCATGCCACATTTAAAGTCACTTAAAGCGGAGCTCCACCTTAAAAAAAAATATTAAAAGCCAGCAGCTACAAATACTGCAGCTGCTGACTTTTAATAAAAGGACACTTACTTGTCCAGGGTGCCAACGGTGTCGGCAGCCGAAGCCGAGCAATCAATCGTCTCTCGGCTGCCCCCGCCGCGATCCTCAGTGAGGGAATCAGGAAGTGAAGCGTTGCGGCTCCACTGCCCTACTGCGCATGCACGAGTTGCGCCGCGCGTCTTCACTGGTCCCCGTTGTGTTCTGGGAACTGTGTGTTTCCCAGAACACAGCGGGGGGGAGTGGCGTAGATACACGCAGATTCTGCGGCTATCTATGCCCGGAAGTGGATGCAAATACCTGTATTATACAGGTATCTGCACCCCCTCCCTCCTGAAAGGTACCAATTGTGGCACCGGAGGGGGGGAGGAATCCGATGAGTGGAAGTTACACTTTAGGGTGGAGCTCCGCTTTAAATTCCCTCTCTTCCCCATTCTGAAGTTCGTTTTGAACTTCAGCAAGTAATCCTCACCACGTCTAGATGCCTAAATGCATTGAATTGCTGACATGTGATTGACTGATTAGCATTTTGTGTTACCAGGCAATTGAACAGGTATTGACATAAAAATAGAAATACCGTATATACTCGAGTATAAGCCGAGGCACCTACTTTTACCACGAAAATTGGGAAAACTTATTGACTCGAGTATAAGCCTAGGGTGAGAATGCAGCAGCTACTGTAAGTGGAAAAGACGGTCAACAATGCCCATTTGCAGCCTTACTGTGCCCATTTGCATGCCTCAGTCTCACTGTGTCCATCTGCATGCCTCAGCCTCCCTCACTGTGTCCATCTGCATGCCTCAGCCTCCCTCACTGTGTCCATCTGCATGCCTCAGCCTCCCTCACTGTGTCCATCTGCATGCCTCAGCCTCCCTCACTGTGTCCATCTGCATGCCTCAGCCTCCCTCACTCTGTCCATCTGCATGCCTCAGCCTCAAGTACCTGATCAGCGTCTGCCGTTGTGCCGGCGTTATGATCTCCCAAGGTTGTCCCCATCTGCAGCCTTATTTACTCCCGGCGCTGTGATATATTCAGTCTAGTCAGCGGCCATGCACTGTAAAGCCCCGCCTCCTCCTCGTCCGTGACGGAACACTGACTCGGTTTCCCAGCAGTGAGTCAGTGTTCAGCCTATCACGGACGAGGATGAGGAGGCGGCGGGGCTTTGGTACACTGCATGGCCGCCGACTAGACTGAATATATTACAGCGCTAGGAGATAATAAGGCTGCAGATGGGCACAGCGCAGGGAGGACTCAAGTATAAGCCGAGGGGGGCATTTTCAGCACAAAAAAATGTGCTGAAAAACTCGGCTTATACTCGAGTATATATGGTACATCAGAATTGATTTTAAACACACGTGTCTCACACATCAGCTTTGAGCACCATCAGTGCAATCGCATTGCGATATCAGAGTGACTGTCATTCTGCGACCCAGCTGACTACCTTCTTATCTCTTGGGAAACGTGTTTCACTCATTTCAAAGGAAGACTGTAATAAAATGCAAATTTTATTTCAGTCTGTTTACCACTTATGTTATGAACGTTCTCACTTTCTGTCTGAGATATTAACAATGTATACTCCACTAACATTTTCTAATCTGCTAAAAACTTTCTCCGACACAATTTAGAACCATGCATTTTAGGTAGATCTTAGTCTAAAGTAATCACTATCAACGTAAAGATACATTTCTAAAAGTGGTTTAAAAGGCAGAGGAGAAGTTATCCACAGCAACCCATAAGGTCATCTTTTTTAGTGTAAACTTGAAAACAAGAAGATCTTTATTGCAGCCACGAAGCTTGTTTTAATTATTTCAAGGCCAGGGTTGGGACAAACCATTTACCACTGACAGGGGTGCTTACAATGACCAGCTTTTAATAATATATGTTAAACCTTTATCCCAACAGAAAAAATAAAGCTGTTGTTGTAACTGCCTAAAAAGTGTTAGCTGGAGCTCAGCTTTAAATGATTAGCCAAGTACATATAAGTTTGTTAGGTATCCAACACTACCCTCTCCCCAGAAGACAATGCTGTTGTCCAAGGGGCAACTAGACCGGAAGTATGTTACTGGCCAGATCACCAGGTGAAAAATTAAGGAAAACACCCTAAGGCCCCTTTCTCTTACCATCCATGGACTGACACGGTGTCTCTTTACACTTTACACGTGGGTTATGTCCCTGCTTGCAGGAGAAGACCTAGGCAGAATGTGAAATGTTATACATACATTCTAAAAGCCAGAGCTGAACAGCCCCACCCAGGGGGCGATCCCTCCGGACATAACCCTCCCACTACAGTCAGCAGACTTCAGTTTTTTTCTGCCTAGCAGAAGGAGAAGACGTGGCTCTCTCAGGAGCCAGTCTCCTGACCTATTTTTATTCCTTTTCTGGAATTCTTTTTTATTTTATTTTTGAGAATTTTCTATCAACTGTCGGCTGGGCAACAGGTTGGGTACAAGATATCCTCGTAGTCTTCCCTGTCCGACCATCGAGCGTGCTGATCCTCGCCTTGTGTGCGTGAGACTCAGTTCACGACAGGCCCCATGACTCCAGGGGTGGCCGGGTTTGCTTTCATGCTCCCACGGTCCTCTCAAGACTGAACAGTTCCTGACTGACTGTATCTTTCGCGGTGGACCGGGCCGACAGCTACTCAGTACTGCACTGTGATAGTCCTGTCAGAAACACACCAGTGGGTCCCTCAGGGGACGGGTAAGTAGTCTCTCCTGCCTGCAGGTGAGTACAAAAGGCTGTGTGTTTCTCTGTGGGGGATTTTCCCTGTCTCCCCCTGTATTTCATTGTCACTCTGTCACCATTGCTGGTGCTGTGCTGTGTGCCTGGGGGTCACACTGTTCTTGGAGGGGCTAATGCTGGTCTGCAGATATGCTTGGGGCCTTTTTTTGTGTGTTTTGGGGCCTGAGCGCCGAGTGGCGCTGTGTGTGTGCTGTTTTTTTCACTTTTGCTGAGTCATGGCGGCCATCTTGCCGCGGATCGCCACAGTGAAGTGCGGTGGCCATTTTCTTGTAGCCCGTGCGCTCTTCAGCACTAGTTTTGGCCTCTAGCGCTGCTGTAACAGCGCGAATCTCCTCACAATCTCCTCACAGCTCACCAGCGTTGACACAGCGCGGTACAGACAGCGGAACTGAGCGGTCCCTGGTCCGGTTTGGTGAGTCCCCTGGGCGCCCCCTCCTCAGTCAGCACAGCCTGTGGGTGGACTTTTTATCTGAGGAGTCTCAGAGGGGGGCAATATGGAGTCTCTGTCACCAGCTTCCCCTAAATGTCAGTGGACAACAGGCAGTGCTTCAGCACCTGCGGTCCCTAGGGACCAGTTGTGGGCAGTCCTGGAATAATTTCTGACCAGGATGGGAGCTGTGTGCAAGCGCAAGGGAGCAAAAAAGCGCCCTCTCCCCACTTTACTTCATGAGGGCAGTGCGCTGATTCAGATATGGGCCTAGTCACTACCGCTCAGGACCCTAGTTCTGAATGTATTGGATGGTTTTGAACAGGACATTCCTTATGAGGAAAACTCCAGTTCTGAGTCAGTAAATGACAGGGCGCTTGTTAGTGTACTCATGACTGCGGTAAGGGACACTCTCAAGCTAAAATGCTGCGGATGCAGAACCTCAGGCGGATACAGTCTCCTTTGGTTCTTTTAAGGCCAGGCCTTCTAAAGAGGTTTTTCCATATGTACTTTCTTTGACCAGTTCATTGATAAGGTCTGGGAAAAGCCGCAGAAGAATTTTTTTATGGTCCCGCGGCGTTTGTCTATCAGATACCCCTTGAAGATGCCGTACTTAAAAAGTGGGCTTCTCCCCCAGGGTCGACCCTCCAGTCGCCCGGTTGAACAAGGCCATCACTCTCCCGATGGAGGAGACTCCTGCATTTGAGGACCCCACTGACAGGAGGTCAGAAGTGGTGAGGAGAGCCATGTTTGCCTTGTTGGGATCCGCCCTACGGCCTGTGGTAGCGGCGACCCTTGTGTCTTAAACACTTACAGGTTGGGCAAAAATGTTGCACCTAGCTGTACAGGAGCATAATCTTCCTCCAGACACAGTTGCTTTGGCCCACCAACTGGTTCAGGGCCTGGTTTATGTGTGCGACGCCACGTTGGACGCGACCCCTTTAATATCCAGGGCCTCTGTCTCGGCGGTGGTATTGCGTCGTCTTATCTGGTTGAAGTGCTGGTCTGCTGACCTAGCCTTAGGAAGCTCCTGACGAATCTACCATTTAAAGGTGGTAGACCTTTCGGTGCTGCTCTGGATGACATCGTCATGGATGTCATGGGAGGTAAAAGCACTCTTCTTCCTTAGACTAGCAAGGGTGAGGAGGCCCGCCGCAAACAGGGGCCTTCCTTTCCAGCAAAAGTTTTTTTTTTCGTCAGTCAGAGTCCACGGGTAGGCCCTCTCAGACTGACGGCAGTGCGGCTGGTGGGCACAAGTGCCCCTGGGTGCGTAAGCCGAACATGCGGCTCCCAAGCCCGCCTCCGCGTGAAGTCTTGCCTCCGCCCGACTCTGGGGTGGGGGGACGACTTCGCAGGTCACGAATCGGTGGTCCTCCCGAATCTCCGACTGGTGGGTGTGCGAGGAGGTCACCTCAGGATACAGGATAGTATTCCGATCCTGGCCCCCAGACAGATTCTTTCCCTCAAATCTTCCTCTCCTTCCTACCTGTCGGGCAGCCCTCTTGGGGGCTGTACAGGATTTGATCAGGTCCGGAGTGATTGTGCCGGTTCCGTCACAGGAGAGTTTTCAGGGATTCTACTCGAATCTGTTTGTCGTCCCAAAAATAGGACGTGGTTCGACCTATCCTGGACCTCAAGGCCCTGAATGTCTTTGAGAAAGTGCAGAAATTCCGCATGGAATCCATTCGCACGGTGATCGCTACACTCCACCAAAGGGATTTTCTTCTGGCGTCCTTGGACTTCAAGGACGCCTACTTGCATGTTCCGATCTGCGCAAGTCACCAGAAGTTTCTGCGCTTTGCGATCTGCGAAGTCCACTATCGATTGTGGCTCTTCCTTTCGGCCTAGCCTCGGCACCAAGGGTGTTCACCAAGGTGCTTGCTCCGGTTCTAGCCTTCTGTTACAGCGAGGTATTGCTGTCGTGGGCTATCTGGACGATCTTCTGCTAAGAGCAGAAAGTGGATCAGACTTAGAGGAAAGGTGACTATCGTCAATTAGACCCTCAGGGACTCGGGTGGTTCCTGAACATTCAGGAGTCAGTCCTGGTCCCGACTCAGTGTCTGGAGTATCTAGTTCTGATTCTGGACTCCTTGGAGGCAAAGGTATCCTACCTCTGGAGAAGTTGCTGACACTTCAGTCTGCGGTGCGGGTGCTGACATCCCAAAAATGGTTGTCAATCCGTTTTTTGCATGAGAGTCCCGAGACTCGTGGTGGCCTCCTTCGCGGCCGTTCCGTATGCCCAATCACACACCAGGGCATTGCAGAAGGAGATCTTGTCCACCTGGGACAAATCCCCGTTGTCCTTGGATCTTCAGATCCAGGTGATTCACCTGGTCAGGGCGCCCCTGACATGGTGGTTGAGATCCTCGGCTCTTCGGTCCGGAAAGTCGTTCCCCTCCCATCCAATGGACGGCACTCATGATGGACACCAGCCTGACGGGCTGGGGTGGAGTCTGGGGAATCCTGTCGGCTCAGGCCTTGGACTCCGGACGAGCCCGTTTACCAATCACTGTTCTGGTAATACGGGCCATCGGACTGTGTCTCTCCTCAGGTCAGAGAGAGTACGGGGTCGCTCCATCAGGAGCCAGTCGGACACCGCCACGGCGGTGGCGTATGTAAACCATCAAGGGGGAACTCGGAGCTCAGCTGCGGCTTCCGAGGTAGTCCGTATCCTGAAGTGGGCCGGAAGAAACGTGCCGGCTCTGTAGGCCATTTTACATTCTGGGCATAGACAATGGGCAGGCGGACTATCTGAGTCGCCAATCGCCAGACACCGGACCAAGAAGAGTGGTCCTTGCATATTTCAACTCCTTTACCGACGGTGGGGCACGCCGGATGTGGACCTGATGGCCTCTCGACTCAATCGCAAGGGTCGAGGTTGTGGCCAGATCCAGGGATCCTTGGGCGATGCCTCGGATGCGTTGGTGGCCCCATAGGGTCCTTATCGCCTGATATAAACTCCAGCGATCCTAATTGTTCCGGATTGGCCTCAGCATCACTGGTACGCTGATCTGGTACGACTCGTCGCGGACGTTCCCTGGCGGTTGCCGATGAGGGAGGACCTTCAGTCTCAAGGTCCTATGTTTCATCCGGCTTACAGTCTCTGGCTTTAACGGCAGGGCTGTTAAAAGCCAGGTGCTGAGGGACCGAGGTCTCTCGGACTCAGTCATTTTGACCATGTTAAGGACACGGAAGTCTTCCTCCAGGCAGATCTATCACCGTACCTGGAAAGCTTATATTGCCATGTTGCGAAGCGCTGGACTGGCGTCCTCGGACGTATTCCGTCCCCAGAATCCTGCGTCCTCTGCAGTGTGGAGTGACCCAAAAGCTTGCTTTGAGTACCATCAAGGATCAGATTTCGGCCTTGGCCGTCTTCTTTCAGCGACCTCTAGCAGGTCATTTTCTTGGTTAGCACCTTGTGTTGGGGGTTCGCCATGTGCTCCCTCCTGTCAAGCCTCCTCTCCCACCGTGGGATCTGAATTTGGTGCTCTCGGTCCTCCAGGAACCTCCTTTTGGGAATATCCGGGATATTCCCTTCTTGTCTTGTCTCAGAAGGTGGCCTTTTTAGTGGCAATCACTTCTGTTTGACGAGTGTCTGAGTTGGCGGCTTTGTCCTGCAAGTTGCCATATTTAGTCATCCATAAGGATAAGGCGGTGTTGCATCCGTGACCTTCCTTTTTTGCCAAAGGTGGTGTCGACCTTTCACCTACATGAGGACATTGCCCTCCCGTCCTTGTGTCCTCACCCATCGCATCCCAGAGAGTTTGCGCTGCACATATTGGAGGTGGTACGAGCCTTACAGGTGTACCTGTCTGCTACTGCTTCTATTCGGAAGTCCGACTCACTATTTGTGACTGTCTCTGGTCCATAACAGGGCCAAGCGGTTTCGTCTGCCATAATTTTTAGGGGAATCAGACAAACCGTCATTCAAGCCTATGCTCTCAAAGGGCGGGCGCCTCCCTTTCCGGTTACGGCGCATTCCACCAGGACAATTGGTGCTTCCTGGGTTTCCCGACATCAAGCGTCGGTTGCACAAGTGTGCAAGGTGGCGACCTGGTCGTCTGTTCATGCCTTTTAAGTTTTATAAGGTTAATGTGGCTGCATCTTCGGATGCTTCCTTCGGCCGCAGGGTGCTGCAGGCCGCTGTTTAAAGTTGCGACTCCTCCGTTGAGGAGCTCTGCCTTATTGGAGTGAAGTTTTGGTTTTTCCATTTATACTGCTCCCATCCCTCTTGACACTGCTTTGGGACATCCCACGTGTAAAGTGTAAAGAGACACCGTGTCAGTCCATGGATGGTAAGAGAAAATAGGATTTTTTGTACTCACCGTAAAATCCTTTTCTCTGACATCCATGGACTGACACGGCACCCACCCTTCCTTTTAAGTTTGTACTGCTTTGTTACGAACTGAAGTCTGCTGACTGTAGTGGGAGGGTTATGTCCGGAGGGATCGCCCCCTGGGTGGGGCTGTTCAGCTCTGGCTTTTAGAATGTATGTATAACATTTCACATTCTGCCTAGGTCTTCTCCTGCAAGCAGGGACATAACCCACGTGTAAAGTGTAAAGAGACACCGTGTCAGTCCATGGATGTCAGAGAAAAGGATTTTACGGTGAGTACAAAAAATCCTATTTTTTACACTACTGCGACTTCAAAGTCGCGCGATTTTGTGGCCGCGATTTCAGGGAGAGGTCTATGAACCTGAACTCGCATCAAAGTTGGACCAAAATAGTGCAGGGACTACTTTGAAGTCGGCACGACTTGAAGTCGTACTAATATGAATGGTTGTCATTGGAAATCATGGGGAACGACTTGTCATGCGACTTTGCAGTCCCAAGTCGTACAAGTGTGAAAGGGGCCTAAAAAAAGAAAAGTAATTTAGCCAACACATAGCTGTGTATGAAGCGTCAGGAGGTAAAATGGCTTGGCAAGCTACAATATATAAAATGTTTGCTTTTGGGTTTGGATACTCTCTTTTTTATGTTTTCTACAGTTCTCCCAATAAGGCCAAACAGAATTGTAGCCCATTGCCACTGATCCTGTGCAACCTCCCTCCCTTTGATCTAAACATGTTCAAGTGTCAGGCGTTTTTTTTTGTTTTTTTTTTAATTGGAAAAAAACCAACTTTATTGAAAAGTATGCATGGTACATAAATCAACATAAGCCAGTATGGCCATTATAATAGTACATACATGAACACAGTGAAGCATCTGTGTGACATAAAGATAATAACAGCAGTGAAAGTAGAGCCGGTACACAACAAAAATAAAGAATCGACATGTCAAGTACACGTTTCACCATCCGCCATCCATCTGTCCCAGACCTTCTCATACTTTAGCGGACACCCTCTATGTACATAAATCAGTTTTTTATATGGGAGAGCATCGTTAACCGCCTTTTTCCAGCACCGAATTGTAGGGGGCAGGGCCTGCATCCAATTACGGGCCACTACTTTTCTTGCCAAGAATAGCGTCTCATGTAAAAAGGTACGGAGGGGTTTGTCGGCATCCATGTCTGGCAACAGGCCAAGTAGGCACATCTTTGGGTCAAGGGTAGCAGGGGAGCCCATCTGATCGTGTAGGAAGCGTATCACCTGTGTCCAGTATGCCTGAATGGTAGGGCAGAACCATATGAGGTGGTAGAAGGAGCCTGGGGTATGGTCACAGAGGCGGCATCCTGGATTGTACGTGGGCCTGAAACGTGCTACTCTCTGAGGGGTCAGATATGTTCTATGTATGATGTACAGCTGTGTGAGGCGGTCCGACAGCTTGGGGGAAACCTTTTTCACGTCCTCCAAAATCTCGTCCCAGTCCTCATCCTCTATAAGTCCAACATCCGCCTCCCATCTAGTCTTAGCAGTATAGGCCAATGCTGTGGTGCTAGGGAGACGAATGGCGGAGTACAAAGTGGAGATGAGCTTAGCAGGCACATTACCCGTGACTGTGTCCACTATGGAGGGAACTGCCAGGGACGGGTAAAAGCCAGAAAACTGGGCCTGTATAGCGTGATGAAGTTGCAAATACCTGAAGAAAAGGCAATTGGGGAGGGAAAATTCGTCCTTCAGCATTTGGAATGGTTTAAGGCCTGAAGCGGTCATGATCTGGTGTATGCATAAGATCCCATGGCGTATCCACACCGCGGGGTCCGGAATGGACAATAATTCTGGCAAGCATGTATTGTACCAGAGAGGGGTATGAGAGTGTACTTTTGGGGTCCCAGTTCTTTGCAGTGCCGTCCGCCATACCCTCCGGTGGTGAGTCAACATGTCTGCTGTGCGTTGGGGGGGGCGTCTTGTCAATGGGGCTCTTAGGACCGATTGAAGTGGGGTATGGGCCGAGTCATCCGGGTACTCACAGAGTAGTGTCTGGTATCTCGTTAGTTCATGTTTGTCGAAATAATAGAAGTGGGACAGTTGGGAGGCAAAATAATAATCCTGAAAGTCAGGGAGAGCAGCTCCTCCCAACGTCACAGGGTTCTTCAGAATTCTCCAAGATAATTTGTGTCTGCCATGACCCCAAATAAATGAATTCAGGATGGATTCAATTGTCCTGAAATTTTTTTGTGGTATATAGAGGGGAGCATGCCAGACCAAATAGAGTATCTTGGGAAGGAGTATCATCTTAACTAAGCTGACGCGACCCATAACACCCAGGGGTAGTCTGGCCCAAGTCTGCGTCTTGTTCTTGATCAGGACAAACAGGGGTTCAATGTTCAGTAGTTTATAATCTGAGAGCGATCTGGTGACCTGCACGCCAAGGTATTTAATCTGGGAGACCCTTGGAAGAGCCAGAGGAGGGGACGCGAACGAGGGGGGGAAATGGTCAATCGGAAGGATCTGGGACTTGGACCAATTAATACTCAGACCCGAATGGCCACCCATACGTTCTATGGACTGGAGGGCTGCTATAAGAGAAGGACCGGAGTCCGCCAGATACAAAAGTGTGTCGTCGGCATACATCCCAATCTTTTCTTCCAGGTTCCCCATCCTGAGGCCTCGGATGCAAATGTCCGCACGGACCATAATGGCCAACGGCTCCACAGCCAATGCGTAAAGCATGGGGGAAAGGGGGCAGCCCTGCCGGGTCCCTCTCTCCAGCGGGAACTGGTCAGAAAGCCAACCATTCACAAATACTCTGGCCCTTGGGGACTGATAGAGGAGTTGGACCCAGCGAATAAAGCTGGGGCCAAATCCAAATCTTGAGAGGCACTCCCACAGGTAGTTCCACTCCACGGAGTCGAAGGCCTTGGCGGCATCCAGAGCCACCACGACCCTCGAGCCAATTTCATCATGGGACCCCTGAATATTCATAAATAGGCGGCGAATATTCATGGCCGTGTTCTTCCCTGGCATAAAGCCAGTTTGGTCAGGGTGTATCAATGACAGAATAACCTGGTTAAGGCGGGAGGCTAGAATCTTAGCTAATATTTTAATGTCTACCTGTAACAGGGAAATGGGCCTATACGACTCCGGGTATTTAGGGTCCTTTCCGGGTTTGGGAATTACGACTATTTGGGCTTCTCTCATAGATGGGGGTAGAACTCCTGAGTCAAATATGGATTTATACAGGTCCTTAAGTTCAGGGATTAGGATTTCAGAGTAGGTGGCATAGAATTCAAGAGGTAGACCATCCAATCCTGGGGCCTTGGATGAGGCCAGACAGGAAATGGCCTCGGAAATGTCCTCCTCAGTAATAGGGGCTTCCAGAATTTCAAGCTGGTCGTCTGTCAGTCTAGGGAATTGAACTCCCGCTAGGTAGTCCCTGGTGTCTTGGGGAGTGTGGGTGACCCTGGAAGTGTAGAGTGCACGGTAGAATCTCCCAAATTCCTCCGCCACCAGTTGCGGATCGGTGATGTCGTTCCCCTGTGGGTCGGTCAAGGACACCACCACAGGGGGACGCATATCCAAGTGGGCGAGATATGCGAGCAGTTTGCCCGATCTCTCTCCATACTCAAACACCCTCTGTCTACAGAAGAAGATGCGTTGTTTAGCCTTCTCTATGTGCAATTGGGAGACCTGGCGCGCCTGAATCTTTAGATTGTTGGCCGCGCTGGGCGAGGGGTCCCGGTGGAACGCCTCCTCCAGCACCTGCAGGTGTTCTGCAGCCTGCTGGACAATAAGTGTTGATGACCGTTTAAGCCTGTTAATACGTGTGGAAAGTAGGGAACGAGCGTGAAGTTTAAACATTTCCCACACCACATCATGCGTGGCAGTGTCCCTGTTGGCCGTAAAATAGTATTGCAATTCTGTGGGGATGTCATCCTGGTCCCGCAGGGCAGTCAGCCAGAACGGGTTTAGCCGCCAAGAAGGAGCAGGGGAAGCCTTCAGGAGCTGGATCGTGACCCAGTAGGGGGCGTGATCCGAGAGTACTCTCGGAGCAAAGCCCACATCTCCTAGCTTAGGCAGCAGGGACATTGAGATAAAAACAAAATCAATTCGTGACATTGTGTTATGACTGGCTGAAAAGCATGAGAAGACTTTAGTGTGCGGGTGTTTGTGGCGCCAAGTGTCGACAAGAGCAAAGTCGGCCATTATGCGGTGCAGTCTGGTATGGGTCGGTGGGTTAAGGGGGGATCCAGTGTGCCCAGACGGTCCAGAGCGGGGATCAGGGTCATATTGAAGTCCCCCATCCACACTGCCGGTACGGAGGGGTATTGGGTCATAAAGGCAAGGCCTTCCTGAATTACAGCTGAGTTGTACGGGGGGGGAATATAGCAGGCAAGTAGCAGGATAGGAGACCCATTAATGGTGGCGTGCATAAACACATATCTGCCCTGCTGATCCGTGCGGAGCAGTATTAGCTCAAAAGGTACCCGGGACCGATACTCCTCTGGAATATGAAGTGTGAGTGGCGTGGTAAGTCCACCCCACCCAAGGTTTTTTAAGGGAGGATTGCAAGTGGCCCGTGACATGGGTCTCGACCAGTGTGATAATGTCAGCTCTCTGAGATTTGAGAAATGTCAGGACCGCTGTGCGTTTGATCTTATTGCGCAAGCCTCTAACATTCCACGTGAGGAACTTCAGGGAACTCATGGTGGGTATATGGTGTGTATAATAGACCACAGCCAGACCAGAACCAGCAGAGCAGATAAGGACACATCAGATAGTACAGAACATATCGGCAACCAATATTGATAGTGCATGTATGACAATGACATAGTACCTTTAGCAGAAATAAACAATTGTGAACATGGTGGCAAATAAAAAACAGCCAAAACATTTCCCTTCCCTCCCAGTCCAGTGCCACCCCAACTCGGCATGAACATAGTATCCCAAAACCAGGTATCAACCGGGGACATCCAACGTGAAAAAAGCATTGGAGGCGAGGGACTTAATTTCAAAGGGACATAGATACCTGTGATGAAAAGAAAACAAAAAAGGAGGAAAAACCAGTCAGGTAAACGGGGGGAGTGAAAAAAGTCCATAGAGAACCTAGGGGGGCGACTTCTTCTCTGAGAAGTGCATGGGGTATAGGGGCCACAAAAGCACAACACCATTGCAGCCGTGCAGGAGGGAGCCCCGCCTGCCATCAGGGTGGTACGTAAAGTAGGATAGGAAGTTCCAGCAACGTTCGGTAAGCTGCCCTCTACAAGTATCTCCCATGTGTGGGGAGAACGGGGAATTAACAGTAAGGTCACCCGAAGGTGGCGAGCATGCTGTGAGATCCGAGGAGGGGCGGAAAAGGTTTTCAGGTCTGTCCCCCCCGTCCCGGCGGAGGGCACCCACTAGCAACAGAGCAACCGCGAGGTGAAGCACCAGGGCACGAACAGGGAGTGCCACCGGCACAGGGGGCAGCAGGGGAGAGAAAAGAAAAGTACTCACAGCTCCCAGACAGCGCGGCATGCTCAATCTCGCCGATTTCTCCGGTCAATCCAAGTGGATGCCGACTCTGGGTCCTCGAAAAAGTGGGTCCGACCGTCGCATTCCACACAAAGCTTTGCAGGGTACAGCATGGCGTATTTGAGGTGTAGAGTGCGGAGGCGCTTCTTAACATCCTGGAACCTGGACCGCTGCCGTTGCACCTCATTGGAGAAGTCCGGGAAGACGGCAACGTGTGCGTTGGTATGGGGGATATTCCCCTTCTCTCTGGTTAGGCGGAGGATCTTGTCGCGATCCCTGAAATTAAGGAACTTCGCTATCAGGGTACGCGGTGGAGCTCCTTGGGGAGGAGGACGGCCAGGGATTCGATGAGCTCTCTCCACTGCAAACATTACCGAAAATGCGTCTCTGCCGAAGGTTGACGTTAGGAGGTTTTCAAGGAAGCTCTCCGGGTCGGTGCCCTCAGCAGACTCAGGAAGACCGATGAAGCGGAGGTTACATCTCCGAAGGCGATTTTCCATGTCATCCTGTTTTGCGCTAATCTGTTGTAACTGGCGGCGCACCTCATCAGTGGTATGTTGTAAAGGGTGCAAGATATCCTCCGCTCTGCTAATACGGGTCTCCGTCACGCGGTCCCTGAGGGTAGAAAGATCCTGCCGGATAAGGGACACATCAATTTTTACCTCCTCAATCTTGGTGGTAAGCGTGCTCTGGCACAGGGCGATGGCATCCAGTAATTTGTTAGTAGCCACCACAGAGTGATCCGCATCCAGGGAAGCAGCAGCGCCGTCTCTGACCTGCTGGTCTTCCTCTTCAAGCCGGCGGTATTTGGCCAGTTTATCGACGGCTTCAGAATTCTTTTTAGACGGAGACATGCTGTAGGGCGGCAGGGAAGATCCCTGGGTGCACCAATATGGCCGCTGTTAAGGAGGCCGGGTCCTCCACAACCCCCCCCACCGCTGCCCAGGGGTGGCCCAACGCAAGCAGCAGGTCACTCTCAAGCAGCTGTATTGGCAACAGGCTGCATGCAGGGGAATCTGAACTCAGGGGAGTCAGGGAGGCCTGTAATACTTGCCAGGGATGTCTCCGGGTGGAGCAAGATGGCCGCCGCTCCGGGAGTCAGGCCGAGACCGCAGTCCGCTCTCACAGCAGGTGCAGAGTGCAGAGGCACCCCAGCAGCTGCAGCAGGTAATCCGGGGGCCGATGTAGGAGAGGATGGAGCCCAGTGCGCACAGGGAGGCAAGGAGAAGTGTCCAGGGCCGCCGTCGGGAGGGCCAAGATGGCCGCCGAACCAGGAACTAGGCCGAAGCCGCGGCCTTTCCTAAAGCAGAGGACCGGGAAGCGCCGCGATGGCAGCGGCGGCAAACTAGCGGGCTAACAGGCTTCAGGAACCACAGGGAGAGCAGGACAAGTCCTCGGATGTAGAGGATGGCAGGAACCGAGCAGGATACAGACAGGATGGTAGGTTAGGAGTATGGGCAGACGGAGCTCACATCACATGCGACCTATCCCATTGCTATCCAGGCCACGCCCCCAGTGTCAGGCATTTTTATTTGAGAAACAAAACTAAAGAAAATTCCCAGCTCAACTTACCAACCAGTCTGCAACTAACCAAATTAATCTGTCTAACAATTTGTGGTAAAAACAGGGGTTTAGTTTCACAAATTTATACTGTGGAGAGGAGACCCTGTGTCACGGTGTGGATTAGCAATTTACGCCTGATTTTGGCAGAGGCAGGCGTGCTGATTGCACATCTGTGGGCTGGGTTCATAATCTTCCCAGAGTTGAAGCTCAGAGATCCCACTTGGACACATCTCCACCTGGGCAGACAGAAGGTCTGGCCCCAGGAGTCAGGACTCCACCCTACAGACACGAGGTCTGTGTATGGAGAATCAGGAGGGCTCCCATCTTCTCTAGGAGAGAGAGGCTGCAGAGAGAGAGGTGGAAGCTTTAGTGGACGGGTCTGAGGAGCAGACATAAGGCCCAGGCGTGAGGCCTAAAGCAGCTGGGTTGCAAGTGATTAAGCCAGGAGGCTGAACTAACAAGACACAGTAATGATGGAACCCCCTGAAAGGGAAAAATGATGTTTTTGAACTTTTTGTTTCAGTTAAATAAAAGTGGGCTGCCATGCCCTTAAAAATGCAGTCTGGACTGACATTTTCTTGGAATCGCATGTACCACTAGAGTCTAATCAACCCGGATATTTAAAATGCGTAAGCTGCAGAGCCACTTCACGGCACCCGTTTTATCCGCAGTTCTAACAAGTATTTTAGAAGCGTATTGCAAGTGTTTTACATGTGTATTCAAGTTTTAGATGTTTTTATTTTAGCCAATAGAAAGCACCAGGGAGAGAAGATTAGGGGTGAAGCTGCCGTTTTGCCAGAGAGCATGCGATAAAGGGCTTGAAAATCGCTTTCCAGGTGTTTCCATTTAAGTTTATGGGGCCAATCTGCCTAAAAGAAACTCATGTACCTTTCTGAACGACAAACGTGTTGCTACAGGAGACAAAATGCTCAGGATGTAAATAAGGGCATTCCAATGAATGGGATTTTGTTTGTTGAGCACATAAGCTAGAAGCTTCAAGCAGATTGCTCAGGTATTAACGAGGCCTAAAGTGTCCTCAGTCTAGCCTGTGGGGTGTTTAATTTCTAGAGAAACATTTGAATGAGGTAGGATACTCCAGCATGCTAACCTGGCCACGCGCGATCGCGTGCACGGGGATTTGTGAGTGTAAGCACAAAAATCCCTGTGCTGTCAGAGGAGAGGAGCCCTATTGTTTCTTTCTTGATCGCCCCCTAGCATACAATTGGCCTAAACTGAGAAAAAAAAAATATTTTTAAAAACGTTTGGGGATATTTATTATAGGAAAAAGTAAAAAAAAAAAAAAATTCCGCTTTCTTTTGTTTATAGTGCAAAAAAAAAATGGCAGAGGTTTGTGGGGAAAAAAGGACGCAAATTTTGTTTGGGTACAGCACCGCACGACTGCGCAATTGTCAGGTAAAGCGACGCAGTGCCAAATTGTAAAAAGTGCTCTGGTCAGGAAGGGGGTAAAACCTTCCTGGGCTGAAGCGGTTAAAGAGTTAAGACTGTCAGTCACAGCTCTCTGCTCTGCCCCTCCTCGCTCATTGGAGCGCTGGGCTGTGGAGGAGGCGGGGATGGCCGGCTGAGGCTCTCAGCTACTCGCTAAAAGCCTGAGCCGGGTGTCAGTCCAGGCACCTGGCGGATACCGACTCCGTGTTCATGATGACGCGGTGCCTGGAATGACAGCAGTGATGTCAGCAGAGAGCAGACATTAGCCTGCTCTCTGCTGAAAACTGGTCACAGGAATGCAAAAGGAACTGCACTCCTGTGAGTCACAGGAAAAGTACAGCAAAATAAGCTTTGCCTGGACTTCTCCTTTAAAGTCATTGTAAAAAAATGCAATTCATTTTGTAAAAAGATTATATGATGTCCTTTTGTAACTTTATTGTCAAAAATACCTAATTTACAGAACCGCTGGGCGCTCACATGACCCGTGGGAGATCTTCTCCTCTCAGCTGACGTCAAAGGCCCCTCCCTCTGCACGTGACCCGCTGAAGCTCTTCTTCCCTGCTCAGAGCACTGCAGAGGGAGGGGCCGCTGACATCAGCCAAGAGGAGAGGAGAGGAGAAGATCTCTGGCGGGTCATGTGAATGCCCAGTGGCGCTGTAAATAAGGTATTTTCGACAATAAAGTTACAAAAGGGGACACGCTGGACATTATATAATCTTTTTACAAAACGGATTACATGTTTTTACAAGGACCTTACTAGGGCTTATTTTTGGGGTAGGGCTTATATTGCAGCCCTCCCTGAAAATCACAATAGGTCTTATTTTCGGGGAAAAACGGTATCTGCATTTACGGAACATGAATACAGAGAGCACTGTACCACGTGCGGAAGTAACATTATCAAAAACCGTGCACTCCCACACGTGCGGGAGTAACATGATCAGGGACCGGCCATTCAAAAGCCAAGGAAGAACCTGGAAGAAGACCAGACAAAGGTGGAAGAGCTGGGAGCAGCAACAGTGTGCCACTGGAGGGCTCCGTTCTAAGGGTTAGGCCGCGTACACATGACCATTTTTTTTTTTGCAGAAAACTACAAGAAAACTGCCGGGAGAGTTTTCTTGCCGAGAAAACCGGCTGTGTGTACGTGGGTTTCAGTTTTCTCGTCGAGAATCTCGTCGGCCTGTTTCTCGACGAGAAACCCGAGCGTGTGTACACTTACCTGTCGCCGTGGAAACCCGCGCATGCTCGAAATGACTGACGCATGCGCGGTAGCTTCCTAGGCATAGGGTGTAGCAAGATGGTGGCGACGGCATCGAATGTGACAAGCGCACGCTCGTCGTAGTCGATGACGCCACCGTGTGCGTGCCATTCAAAAGAACGCCGGTTCTTTTGAATTGTACGTGTGTACACTCGGCCGGGACAAGTTTCCTGTCAAGATTCTCCTCAGGAAAAACAACAGGTTTTTCCTGACGAGAATCTCGGCCGTGTGTACGAGGCTTTAGTCTGTCATAATGTACTAGTATGCAGTGTGTAGAATTCAAAGATATTCTTGAAGTGGAGTTCTCCTGCACGGCAAGGGATACATGCTTGTATCATCTAGGGGAACATTTACAAGCAATAAAACATGCCAGGGGTTCTAACCAATCCATACTCTATCCAAAACTAAAAAGTTTAAATATACTTTATTAATTTGTGACCTGTGGGCACCATAGCGGTTCCAATGCTCAGATGTTTCCAAATGTAGATAAAAGTGGGTCACAATTGCTAAACATAATTACATATTTTGTCAAGTTTAAATATGTCAGCTGGCCCCTCACATCTGATAAAAGAAAGATTGGGGCCAGCAACTGTACTGTGAAAACAATGTAAAAACCTGGCATCTGAATTTCAATATTTGTCCATTCTTGGGGTTCATCTGATGGCATGGTAGAAATATCTTTAATGGGCAAAGGCTTAATAAAATACTGATATCTCAGGCTCCTGCTGGCAGAAAGATCCAGCGTAAAAAAACACTTGTAGCGGTCAGCTGGCAGGCATACATACATTTGTGCACGTCTGTAAAATTCTCCCATTCCTCTACCACAGTTTTCAATCCTAACATGTACATATCTACAAGTATTTATATACGTACATGCATAAATTATGCAGAAATACTGACTTGCAGAGACACAGTGTTTGATTTTACGCAGCTGAACGCTCCACAAGACTGCTTAGCACGACACAGCTCTGTGCAATGGTTTAAAATAAATACTGTTGCATGCAGATCGTTAAAAAAAAAAAAAAAAAACACACACACTATACGCTGTATGAATATGTATAAAAATTAAATCCAATGTCCCTCTCTGCGCTAAAGGAAATGCGTGAACACAATAAAACCTCAATATGTGTGAACTAAAATTCACAGTGTATGCATTAAAACAAATACACTGCTGCTACTTTAACCACAACTATACAAATAAAGTAATATTAATAAATAGTGCTTAATCATTAGTAGCACTATGAAACAATATATTTAAAACCATATAATCAGTGACTGAGTAAATAAATATCAGAATGAACAAATGTCCTTGAACATACCAAGTGTTACATAAAGTGAATTTTCAAAAAATAAAGGAATGTGACCAGTACCAATAACTTCAATTTAAAAGTGACTCTTATATCCTCTTCCACCAAACTACATCACAGGAATCCAGTGGTCACCACACCTTCACCCCAATCCAGTATAACTCCCCAGATCGAATTGACATTTTTCAGATAGGCAATTACAGCATTGGAACAGTGTCCACAGAGTCAAATTCCACCTCCACAGGCACCTCTCCATCATCGCACCCCTCCCCATAAACCAGTATCAAATGTCATGTAAAGGAAAATATTTGCTTCCAATAGTGAAATAAAACCCAAGATTTAAAGAGATTGTAGTGGTATTTTTTTTTTTTTAATAAAAAACATGTCTATACTTACAGTACCTACTCTGTGCAATGAAATTGCACAGAGCGGCCGCAAACCTCCTCTTCTTGGGTCCCCCCGCTGGTGCTCCTGGCCCCTCCCCTCTGTCCAGTGACCCCACAGGAAGCCCATGGGGCCACTTGTGCGTGCTCGCTCCCGAGCTGGACCCTGCCCCCAGCTCCCTCGTCACTGGCTTGGATTGACAGAACTGGAAGGAAGAGAGGAAAGATCACTGGTGCTGCACATCCACAGAGTCATATGGTGATATGAGAGAGACAACCTCAGCCTCCCAGGTCACGTCCCCAACGGGTTTCACTCCGCCCCCCAGAGCTTAGGCATGGGGATGAAGTTCCCATGCGTGTGGGGAGTATTTGATTGACAGCAGAAAGAGCCAATAGCTCCTGGTGCCCCAGCAAAGCCAGTGAGACCCAGAAGTGAAGGGAGAGAAGAGCTGCAGACGTGCACAGCGCTGGATAGAATGAGGGCTCAGGTAAGTAAAAAGGGGGGGGTGAGCCTAAACATTTTTTCCCTTAATGGAAGGAATCCATTAAGGGAAAAAAAAATGTAGGCTTTAAAACCACTTTAAATTTTATTTAACCACTTCAATACAGGGCTTTTTATACCACTTCCATACCGGGCCTATTCTAGCACTTCTCTCCTACATGTACAAATCATCATTCTTTTGCTAGAAAATTACTCAGAACCCCGAGACATTATATATGTTTTTTTAGCAGACACCCTAGGGAATAAAATGACGGTCATTGCAACTTTTTTTCTTGCACGGTATTTCCGCAATAATTTTTCAAACGCCTTTTTAAAAAAAAAAATGGTTTCATGAATTAAAAAATAACAAAACAGTAAAGTTAGCCCAATTTTTTGGGAAAATATGAAAGATGATGTTACGCCGAGTAAATAGACACCTAACATGTCACGCTTTAAAATTGCGCACACTCATGGAATGGTGCCAAACTTCGGTACTTAAAAATCTCCATAGGCGACGCTTTAATTTTTGTTACAGGTTACCAGGTCAGAATTACAGAGGAGGCCTAGTGCTAGAATTGTTGCACGCGCTCTAACGCACGCGGCGATACCTCACATATGTGGTTTGAACGGCGTTTACATATGTGGGCGACTTACGTGTGCATTCGCTTCAGATCGCGAGCTACCGGGGACAGGGGCGTTTAAATTTTTTTTTTTTTTTTTTTTTTTTTTACAATTATTTTACTTTTTTTTTTTTTTATCACTTTTATTCCTATTACAAGGAATGTAAATATCCCTTGTAATAGGAATGTGTGTGACAGGTCCTCTTTATTGAGAGATGCGGGGTCAATAAGACCCCACATCTCTCCTCCAGGCTGGAAAGCATGAGATCAGTGAAAAAATTTTCACTGATCTCATACTTACTAGCCGCAATGGCGGCTTTGTTTACATTTGAGGACCCAGGCGTGACGTCATCACATCGCGCCCGGGCCTCCGACGATCATAGAGATGACTGGTGACCACCTGGTCACCAGTCATCTCTATGCTTGCCACGTGACCCACCAACGGCACCGGAATATTCTCTCCGGGTCCCCGATCGCACAGGAGAGCCCGGAGAAGCACCGGATGGCGGCGGGGGGATGTCCCCTCCCGCCGCCTATAAGAACGATCAAGCGGTGGAACCGCCGCTATGATCATTCTTATGGTGCACAGAATCGCCGGCACTTCAAAAGGATATCTGAATGATGCCTCTAGCTGTAGGCATCATTCAGATATCCCCCTACAAAGCCAGGACGTCATATGACGTCCACCCAGGATGGGAGATCCCATCTGTGGACGTCATTTGACTATGGCTGGGTAGGGAAGTGGTTAATAAGAAAAATGCTCACCAAACTATTTCTTGCAATGCAGTATAAAATGGAACGCATATAGACCATACCTGCTAGTAATACACAAGATACTACACTCAGAAAGCAACCAGGATTGCACCCTCACGCTAAGCTGAGAGTTTGGCATCACCTCCGGCTCACGTCCAACAGCATCCCGATATGTTTTCTCTTGTCTTTGACTTTTTCAAGAGATGATTTGGGTGGAAGCAGCTTCGCTCTTATATAACCCAATATGGCAGATTAACCCTACATATGCCTAATGCCTTCAATATGGATATAGCAATATAAAATCACATCATATTTCTAAATATTCTAAATGTAAACATTGAAGATGCCTACATAATAGAATATATATATTAAATAATTGCGCCAACCAATTAGGAAAACAAAATAAATAATAAACAACCAGACACTGTTCGGGATATATAAACAATGACCAAAACATATAAGCTATAATGAATATTCCATATTCAAGGCACATAAATATTTTCAAAATTTTATTATTTCTTTATTAACCTAATTTCAACTCATATATACTTGCGTAAAAATTTTTTTTTTACAAAAATTATATTATATAAAACCATAAAAAATTTATAAATATATACATGGCAAAAAACACCACAGAGAAACAATTAATAATCAATCGATGTCCAGTTTAATATTAAGACCTGCAGGATACAAAGTACTAGGGCTATATATCTACTTGGGGTCCCTCATCCTTTTGGACTACTTCCAAGAAGGAAACACCCTGTCTACACTTCGAAATAAAAGACCAGAGGGATCTATACTATGATACTGCCTAAAATGTGCTGACATGTTGTGCTGCTTAGACTGCATTCACACCTGAGCGTAGCGCTTTGAGCGTTTTTACCGGCGTTTTGTCGCGCGAATTTGCGCCCGTCGAAACGCTCATTGTCGCGCTAAACGCTTGAATCGAGCGTTTCCATTACATTCTATGACTCCTAAAACGCCCAAATCTGCCCGATTCGCGCGACAGAAAAGGGTCCGGAACTTGTTTGAGCTTCAGGCGTTCGGCTTCAGGCGTTTTGGAGTGGAGATGTGAACCATCTCCATAGAGAATAATGTTTTTTTCCCCCTCTAGCGTTTTGTAGCTTCAGGCTTCAGGCTACAAAACGCTCAGGTGTGAATGCAGCCTTATACCCTAACAAAATATTTTGGATATGTTTCGCAATACGCTTTCTCAGTGGGCGATTCATGCAGCCAACATATTGTTGGCCACACAAACATTCACAAATATTCCAAAACACACACCACATGAGTTGGATTGCACATAATGAACTCAACGTTATATTCCTTACCTTCTACCCTAGACACAAAAGTATCCCTTTTCTTCCTATTTCCTGTGCATGGAAGGCAAGCCCTACAATGCCCACATGAGAAAAAAAGCAGACCTATGTAAAAAGGTAAATATTCTCTGAAGAGGATCCAAAATCCTCTTAATCACTCTGTCCCCAAAGTTAAGGGCACTCTTATACGCAAGCACAGGTTGTGAAAGAAGATGTTTGCTCAACACCCTATCCATTAAAAGTAAAGACCAATGTTTACGAAAAATACCTTCCTTATATTGCGCATGGAAACATGATAAAACTGCCCACTGATGTTTACCATCCAGTGATGTAATTTGCTCGTCACATGTTTTATCCCTCAGTGTTTTCTGCACCTCTAAAATCCCATCAATGACTCTTTCAATCCCATGATCGGAGTAACATTTTTCTATGAACCATTCCTTTAAAATCTGTTCCTGTTTCACGTAGTCACTGTTCTTTGTACTGTTCCTCCTTACGCTTAAGAATTGACATTTGGGTATATTATGTGGATGTGGCCACTATTAATGGCCAAATAACAATTTCTGTCTGTGATCTTGAAAAAGATCTTAGTGACCAACTTGCAATGTAGGGCCCAGTGTCAGAAAACGGGGTCTTTGTCAGAGGTCATGGATCTTACAGCAGGATAATGACCCAAAGCATACATAAAAAAGCACCCAGAAATTGTTTAAGACAAAGCTCTGAAAAGTACTGAACTGGCCAGCAATGAGTGCAGATCTAAATCCCACAGAGCACATGTGGAGAGATCTCAAAACAGCAGTAGAGAAAAAGAACCCTTCCAATCTGAGATATCAGATGCAGTTGGTGAAAGAAGAGTGGTCCAAAATTCCAGTAGAGAGGTGTAAGAAACACTTCGATGGTTACAGGAAGCAATTGATTTCAGTTATTTTTTCAAAAGGGTGTGCTGCCAAATATTAAATGGAGGGTGCCAATAATTTTGTCCAGTCCATTTTTGGAGTTTTGCATGGAATGTGTCAGATTTGGCTTTTTGTTTCTCCACTTTTTTGTGTAATACAGGAAGTCCCTGAGTTACGAATATCCGACTTACGGACGACTCCTACTTACGAACGGGAGGCTGCGTGGCCACTTTTCGACGCGGGGCACATTCGACTGAACCTTTTCGATGGCAGGCACATTCGACGGAACATCGGAAAACATCGGAAAACGACGTATCTGCCGTTCTGCGCGTCCACTTTTCGACGGAACATCAGAAAACAACGTATCTGCCGTTCTGCGCACGCTGTTCCAACTTACGAAAATATTCGACTTAAGAACAAACCTACAGTCCCTAGCCCATTCATAAATCGGGGACTGCCTGTACTAATACAAACAAAATAAAGAAACATGAGAATGTCTAAACATTTGCAATTTGGAACAATTTTCTGGGCGAAGTGGTGCATTATCTGACAGAAATGCAGGGGTGCCAATATTTTTGGCCATGACTGTACATAGTGGGAAAATAATTATTTCATCTCCTGCAGATTTTGTAAGTTTGCCCACTTACAAAGAAATGAAGGGTCTATAATTTTTTTTACAATAGGTGTATTTTAAATGGACAAAATAACCAAAAATACTGAAAAAAAATACACAATACAAATGTTTTAAATTCAGTTGCAGTTCAGTGCGTAATATAAGTATTTGATCCGCGAGCAAAACATGACTTAGTACTTGGTGGAGAAACCCTTGTTGGCAAGCACAGAGGTAAGACATTTCTTGTAGTTGGTTACCAGGTTTGCAAACATCTCAGGAGGGATTTTGGTCCACTCTTCTTTAAAGATCTTCTCGAAATCCTTAAGGTTTCTTGGCTGTCACTTGGCAACTCGAAGTTTCAGCTTCCTCCATAAATTTTATATGGGATTAAGGTCTGGAGAACGGCTATGCCACTCCATGACCTTAATGTTCTTCTTAACCACTCCTTTGTTGCATCGGTGGTATGTTTTGGGTCATTGTCATGCTGGAAGGCTCATCCATAACCCATCTTCAGTGTTTTGGCTGAGGGAAGAGGATTTTCATCCAAGATTTTACAATACATGGCCCTGTTCATTGGCCCCTCAAAGTCAGCCTGTACCTTTAGCAGAGAAACAGCCCAAAAGCATAATGAAAACCGCAGGTGGTATAAAAAAATTCCCTGCAAGACAATGTCTTAACGTGCTAGTACGCATCGTCTTCCTTCCGGGTTTGCATCCTCCAGCTACATGAGCGCCTTGATGTCACTCCCGTGCACGCAAGCCAGTGATGTCATCGACTGCATGCACGCTGAAGATTTTCTAAACAGCGCAAGTTTTTATATAGGCTTACCTGTAGGTACAAGTGGTGCAACAGAGTTTACTACCACTTTAAGAAGGGGGACGAATAATCGCTCCAACAGTTGTCTCTTCCTCACCAAGTTTCTTGCTGATGGCCTGGACAGGTGTCTTTTATACACGTAGCAAGTTGTCGTTAGGAGCACCTTCTTAAATTTACAGGACTAATCGGTGCACCACATGAACACATACTGTAGCCAGTCTGTGAGAGACAGAATTATTGTTGGTTGGTAGGGAAATCAAATACTTATTTTACTCACTGAACTGCAACTCAATTTATAAAATTTGTATCATGTGTTTTTTCTGGATTTTTGGTTGATATTCTGTCTCTATTATTTAAAATACACCTATGATAACAGTTATAGATCCTTCATTTCTTTGTAGGTGGGCAAGCTTACAAAATCTGCAGGGGATCAAATAAATATTTTCCACACTGTATACATTTAAAAATCATTTTACATAATTTTATCCTAATTATTTATACTACTGAATTTAAAAGCTGCACTGTCTTAGGAAAAATATATATATTTTTTCTCTATTTGTATGAGCTCCAATGCTTCTACAATGCTTCCCCTACAGTAGCATCTCAGAATACTCAAAACTCAGATGGGTAATAGCTTTAAAATGCTGCGAGACCTACAAAGGCATCTGTGCTATTCCTTAACCACTTAAGCCCCGGAGCATTTTGCTGGCCAAAGACCAGGCCACTTTTTGCGATTCGGCACTGCGTCGCTTTAACTGACAATTGCGCGGTCGTGCAACGTGGCTCCCAAACCAAATTGATGTCATTTTTTCCCACAAATAGAGCTTTCTTTTGGTGGTATTTGATCACCTCTGGGGTTTTTATTTTTTGCGCTATAAACAAAAATAGAGCGACAATTTTGAAAAAAATGCAATATTTTTACATTTTTGCTATAATAAATATCCCCTAAAAATATAAAAAAAACATTTTTTTCCTCAGTTTAGGGCGATACGTATTCTTCTACATATTTTTGATAAAAAAAAAAAAAATCGCAATAAGAGTTTATTGATTGGTTTGCGCAAAAGTTATAGGGTCTACAAAATAGGGGGTAGTTTTATGGCATTTTTATTAATATTTTTTTTTTACTAGTAATGGCGGTGATCAGCGATTTTTATCGTGACTGCGACATTATGGCGGACACATCGGACACCATTGTCATTTTTACAGCGATCAGTGCTATAAAAATGCACTGATTACTGTAAAAATTACACTGGCAGTGAAGGGGTTAACCTGTAGGGGGCGCTGAAGGGGTTAAGTGTGACCCAGGGAGTGATTCTTACTGTTAGGGGGTGTGGCTTGCCGTGACATGTCACTGATCGCTATTCCCGACGAGAGGGAACACGATCAGTGACAGTGACACCTAGGCAGAACGGGGAGATGTTGTGTTTACACTAAAATCTCCCCGTTCTTCAGCTCTCTGACCCGATCGCGGGACACCGGCGGCGATAGGCTCCGCGGGTCCCACGGTCACGGAGCTTGCGACAGGGTCACGAGCGCGCCTCCGGCGGAACGCGTGCGACCACACGGCCGGCAATTTAAAGCGGATGTATATATACACCCTTTTGCCTGTCCGTGCCATTCTGTCGACGTAAATGTTCGTGCGGCGGTCGGCAAGCGGTTAATAACTACCAATTTGATACCTATAATATTTTGTGCGATCTTTATTACCCTCTGCACTACTCATATCCTGGGTCTTGCACATGATGTTTCACAATACTCTCTATTGCATTCCCATAGAAAGCAAGCAGCATTTCTTGTACCAACCCAGTTTTGTTTAGACTCCTCAAAGTACCGCTGTACCCCTTCCACCAAACCTTATGGATCATGCAAGTTAATCTGTAAATATTGTACCCAAAAACGAAAAACTATTTACTACCTCGAACCCCTCTCCATCTATAACCACTGGGATTCCCCACCCCCAACCCTTTTCCTTCTAAAGTCTATGATCATCTCCTTAGTTTTACTCAAATTTACGTGCAGGTCATTTTCTTTTCACCATCTCTACAAATCATCTCTTGTTGCCCAATATAGAGCCTCATAATAATTTTTTATCCTGCCTGCTAAAGAAGTGTCATCTGCAAATTTAATGATACAATTTCCCTCATAATGAGTAGCACAATCAGAGGTACACAAAGTAAATGATAGTGGGCTAACTGTACTTAAAAATAACACAGACTACTGACCAATTTTAATTGTGACCCACTCTTTGTTTAGTGTGCCGCTGAATAGTGTGGGTGATGCTGCAGGAGTGCCAGCAAGGGATGGAGCTCGTCCCAGCTCCTGTAGTCACTAGGAGAGGAAAGATCCCTGGTGCCGCACATCCATGGAGTCCTATGGTGGTATGCGACAGACAACCTCAGCCTGGGCTCCCGTCTTTCTCATAGCACCATAGGACTCCATGGACGTGCGGCACCAGGGATCTTTCCTCTCTTCTTCTAGTGACCAATTTTAATTACCTGCAGCCTATTTATTAAAAAAAAAATACAAAATACAATTGCAGATTGAGGATCCCAAGCCCAGTAGATAAAAATTAGAAACAAGTTTCATTGGGGAAATAGAGTGAAAAGCAGAGCGGAAGTCCACAAGCGGCAATTCGACATAATTATTTTTGAGTAAGGGCCGTATGAAGGGCCAATAGCTATTCCATCCTCAGTTGACCTTTTTGACCAGAATATAAACTGAAAGGGATCTAACCCTACTGGTACCCTTCTTTTAAAATGTTGCAAAAGCAGTTTTTTCAAAGCATTTCATTACAATTGGCATAGGTGTCACAGGACGATAATTGTTCAAACTGGACATAGTAGGTTTCTTAGGCTCAGGGACAATTGTTGACATTAGTTATAAACCTTAACTGCAGGAGGCAATTTACGTAGCTACCAAGAAGATACTAGCTGTTATTTTTGTAGTGCAGGTGGAAAAAAAAAAACACCTGCCTGTAGATAAGACTTCCACTCGGCCTGATCATCAGTTTTTATATATTGGGCTAAATGTTTCCAGTGGCTGATTCTGAAGTCAATAACATTGCCATCTGTTTATTTTATGGTTGCTATGGTTGCGTCACGGTTATGATGTTCAGTGTAATGTTTACAATAATATGAGAGAGCGGTACCGGAACAGATGCTTGTATTCTACTAACAGGCTGTGGATGACACGATTTTTTTTTTTTTACATCCTATACGTGCTATTTGTGTCTCCATTTAAAAGAACTCCACTAGGCGCTATTTACAACAAAGCTGGTCACACAGCATAAACTCACATTCATTTCAGAAAAAAAACACAACTCCCTGGTAAGGTTCTCGTGCATTTATAGCTTACATAAAAGACCTCAAGATAAAAAATAAAAAAAAAGCCTAAAAATTGTGCTGGCGTTGCCAGAGAGAGCATGGTACCCTCTTTCACATATGGTGGGAGTGCCCTCTGATATCTTCGCATTGGTCAAAGGTAAAGACAATTATCCGCCAAATCACTGAAACCACACTAAAGCTGGATGCAGCTTGCTGTTTACTCCATGTCTCTAGTTTCTCTTTCCAAAAATATAAAAATTCCTTATCTAAACACCTGCTAAACACAGCCAAATCTCTAATACCATTGTTCTGGAAATCCACTAACATCCCATCCATTAGAGATTGGCTGCACAAAATCAAAGATATCTGTGACATAGAGGAAACAATAGCTCAGTCCAATGACTCAGTCGAACGATATCACAAGACTTGGTCGCCCTGGATTATCTTTAGGTACTCACAAGATTATGAAGATTTAAAAGCAAACCTGTCAGATTGAACTTCACCTTTACCCCCATTTGGGGACTTTTATACCTGACTTGCTGGACACATACAACCAAAACACTGTGTAGACAATGTATGGCGTCTATCCTGAGACAGTCCATAAACAACATACTACTTTTTCTTAAAGAATATAACCCACCCTTCTGGGCTCGATATAAGCTAATACGATGCTGTATTAGATTCCAACAACTATTTCTCTCCATCTCATATTTTCTCTTCCTTTGTTCCCTTTCACCTCTCCCCATCTACCCAACTCCCTTACCTTACTCTATTTTATTTTCTACCCATTTTACTTTCCCTTTTCTAGTTTACATCACAAATATTTTATCAATCCTTGAACTAGGGTATATGTCTGAGTTTTCAGCAATAAAGTTTCATTAACACTTTGCTTTACCTACGATGTACCCGCTAAATATGCATACTTTTCTGCAAAGTATTGTCAACAATTGCATACTCATATGTTTATTGTATTATGCCGTGTACACACGATCGAGTTTTCACGGCGGTGAAAACACCGCCGCGAAACCCGACGGGAAAAACGAGGACCGGCTTGGTCCCCTACACACGGCCGTTTTTCACAACATGTTTTCTCTAGGTCGAGAAAACCGGCCGTGTGTAGGCTCCCTAGCAGTGTTTCCCTATGGGAAAACTGCAGAGGAAAAAAATGCCGTGATTCGCAGCAAGAAAAATTAGAGAATGTTCTTCTCGTCGGGAAAAATACTGGAGAGCCTACACACGGCCGTTTTTCTTGTCCAAGAGAAAAAATAGGATTTTTTACTCACCGTAAAATCCTTTTCTCTGAGTCCATGGACCGACACAGCTTCTCTATTGACAAAGTGGGTATTATCCGTTAATTAGGAGTGACTAGGCAGAAAAACTTGTAAAAAGTGTTGCATCACACCTTCTACAGTACCGCCCAGGGGGCGGACCCTCTGGGTATAACCTCTCAGGCTGCATCTCGCAGATCAGTTCGTCAAAAAGCAGTACAAACTTAAAAGGAGGGGTGGGTGCTGTGTCGGTCCATGGACTCAGAGAAAAGGATTTTACGGTGAGTAAAAAATCCTATTTACTCTTTCGTCCATGGACCAACACAGCTTCTCTATTGACAAAGTGGGACGTCCCAAAGCAGTGTCAGAGAAAAAAACGAGGGGTGGTAACAGCATAAAAACAAACTTCACCCCAAAACACAAAACAGCACTCCTCCAACGGAGGAGTTGCAACTCTAAACAGCCGCTTGCAAAACCTTGCGGCCGAAAGAGGCATTCGAAGATGCACCTACATCAACTTTGTAGAATTTTGTGAAAGTGTGAGCGGACGACCAAGTCGCCGCTTTACATAGTTGGGAAACAGACGCTTGATGTCGGAAAGCCCAAGAGGCACCTATTGCCTTGGCCGAATGCGCCGTGACAGGAAAGGGGGGCGCCTGACCCTTTAAGGCGTAAGCCTGGATTACTATCTGTCGGATCCACCTAGAGATGGTGGCCGATGAGACTGCTTGGCCCTTCTTGGGACCAGCCACCGAAACAAACAGTGAGTCTGACTTCCGGAACAGGGAAGTAGCAGATAGGTATACTCTCAAAGCTCGGACAACGTCCAAGGAATGCAACGCCGACTCCTTAGGATTCGACGGATGAGGACACAAGGATGGAAATACAATGTCTTCGTTGAGATGAAAAGCCGAAACAACTTTCGGAAGAAAGGAAGGCTGCGGCCGCAGCACCACCTTATCCTTGTGGAAAATCAAATAGGGAGCCTTGCAGGACAAGGCTGCCAGCTCAGAGACTCGTCTAACTGACGTAACAGCCACCAAAAAGACCACTTTCTGAGAAAGTGTCAACAGGGGAATATCTCTAATCTTCTCAAACGGTGCCTTCTGAAGCACCGAGAGGACCAGGTTCAAGTCCCACGGAGGTAACGGGGGACGGACCGGAGGGGCCACATGTCGAACCCCCTGCACAAATGTACTCACGAGAGAGTGAGTCGCCAGGGGTCTCTGAAAAAAGACAGCCAGGGCAGATATCTGACCCTTAATCGTACTTAGGGCAAGCCTTTGGTCCACCCCATGCTGTAAAAACAGCAGGATTCTGGAAACCAAATAGGTACGCGGATGCCATTTCATTTCCTCACACATGGAGATGTAGGCCCTCCAAGTGCGGTGATAAACCTTCCTAGAGGACGGTTTTCGAGCACTTCTCATAGTAGAGATTACTGAGTCTGACAGGCCCCGGTCTCTCAGTACCTGGTTCTCAACAGCCATGCCGTTAAAGCCAATGACTGTAAAGCAGGATGGAATATGGGACCTTGCGATAGCAGGTCCTTCCGTAGTGGTAGGCGCCAGGGGACGTCTGCTACCAGACGTACTAGATCGGCGTACCAAGGACGCTGAGGCCAATCTGGAGCGATTAGGATCATTGGAATTCCCTCTGCCTCCACTCTGCGGAGCAGAAGAGGACGAAGCCTTAAGGGAGGGAAGGCATAAATTAGCCGATACTGACCCCACGATGCTACCAACGCGTCCGTTGCGTCTGCCCATGGGTCTCTTGACCGGGCCACAAATCTCAATACCTTCCGATTGAGTCTGGAAGCCTGAAGATCTACGTCTGGTGTGCCCCATCTTTGGCAGAGGAGTTGGAACACCTCCGGGTGTAAGGACCATTCTCCCTGGTCCAGCATCTGGCGGCTCAGGTAGTCCGCCTGCCAGTTTTCCACACCCGGAATGTACACGGCCGATAGTGCCGGTACGCTCTTCTCTGCCCACTTCAGGATGCGAGCAACCTCCGATGCTGCAGCTGAGCTTCTTGTTCCTCCTTGATGATTGACATATGCCACCGCTGTGGCGTTGTCTGACTGGATCCTGACTGGACGCCCTTGCAGTCTCTGAGACCATTTGAAGAGGCACAGCTTGATCGCCCGGATCTCCAGGACATTGATCGGCAGGAGGGCTTCCTCTGGGGTCCAGCGACCTTGCGCCGACTGGACACCCCAGACTCCCCCCCCAACCTGTAAGGCTGTCGTCCGTCGTGATCACTATCCAGTAAACCGGAAGAAATGACTTCCCGGCCCTTAGAGCCGGTGCTGTCAGCCACCATACCAGGGATCTCCTGACTAGGTGGCTCACTCGGATTTGATAATCCAGAGATGAAGGGCATCTGTTCCATCTGGACAGAACTTCCTTCTGTAACACTCGAGTGTGATATTGAGCATATGGGACCGCCTCGAAGGTGGCTACCATGAGGCCCAACACTCGCATGCAAAAACGGAGTGACGACCAATTCCTGGAAGTCAGCTGCCGTACTGCAGCCCGGAGGGTCTGCAACTTCTCCACAGGGAGGAATACCTTTGCCTCTGAGGAATCCAGAATCAACCCCAGGTACACTAGGCGTTGAGTGGGCACCAATACTGACTTTTGCGTGTTTAGTATCCAACCACAGTCTCGAAGAGTCTGACAGGTAATGGACACGCTTACCTCTAATTCTGAGCTTGAAGGGGCCTTCAGCAGAAGGTCGTCCAAGTAACCTGTGATAGCGATACCCCGCTGTCTTAGAAGTGCCAGAATCAGAGCGAGCACCTTGGTGAACGTCCTGTGTGCTGAGGCAAGGCCAAACGGGAGGGCCACAAACTGGTAGTGGTTCTTCCCGATAGCAAATCGCAGAAACCTCTGGTGTCTGGAGTATATGGGGACATGCAGGTATGCGTCCTTGATGTCCAAGGAGGCCAGAAAGTCCCCCGGATGGAGAGCCGTGACTACAGATCGAACCGACTCCATCCGAAATCTTTGTACTTTCACAAAGCAATTGAGGGCTCTGAGATCCAAGATTGGCCGAACCCCCTCCTTCTTCGGCACAATGAACAGATTTGAGTAAAAACCCTGACCCCGTTCCTGTTCTGGAACTGGAATAACTACCCCGCGTTCCAGTAGACCCTGGACCGCCCCATACAGGGCCTCCCGACGGGTCGGTAGTAGCTGGAGATTGGAGGTGATGAATCTGTTCGGTGGACAAGAGAGAAATTCTATCTTGTAGCCTGAGGAGATTACTTCGCAAACCCACCTGTCGGAGACTAGAGCAGTCCACTGAGTTGCGAATTTGCGAAGACGTCCCCCCACCCGAGAGGTGGGTGGGGGCGGACCTTCATGTGGATGCAGATTTGTCCGCAGGCTTGTTGGGTCTGCGGGACCAAGGACGCTTTTGTCCTTGGGCAGGCGCTTTATCGGCCTGGGGTCTTTTCCCTGTCGCCTTAAGGGGGCGAAAAAAACGCTTGCGTGCAGTAAAGGAGGGCCCTTGTCCTTGCTAGTTTGGGGAAGCAAAGTGCTTTTACCTCCTGCGGCATCCTTGATGATGTCATCCAGAGAAGCCCCAAAAAGTCTTTTCCAAGTCATCTTCCAGGACGGCTTACAGAGAGATAGGCTCCTCCCACCTAGAACAGGAAACACATGATCCACATCATAAAAGCCTTACTCACGCATTAGCCCCTCAGTATTTGTGTTTCCTCAGGCTAGACAGGCACCATCCAAGGGATGTTTGTTATTTTTTTTTATTTTTTTTTTGGGGCCTTCGTGCCAGGCGGCAGGGGCCCCCCCGACGGCCATACCCAGTCAACAGGGGTAGTTCCCCTGGGGTATGAGTCAGTTTGGGGCCACCCAGGAGACCTGGAACAGGGGTCATGGGTGATGGTATGGGACCCCACCTCCCAAGTCGGGTGTATCCTCAGCGAGGTTACCTGTGAGGGTGGAGGAGGTGATCCAGTGGGTCCAGCCGCGGCACAGCAGGGTATCCTCCTGGCGGAGGCTCGGAGCCGGTATCCTTCCCGGGCAGACAGATCTCCAGAGGGGAGTCTCTAGCTCCAGAACAGCGTGGCGCTGGGCGCACAGCTAGAGTGTCACTTCCGGCGCAGAAAACAGGAAGTGACACGACAGGAAGTCTCGCGGCGGCCATCTTGGGACACCCATTTGGAAGCCTAGTTGAAGATAACAGGCGTGCTGTGCCGTGGGGCGGCGTCGGATCCACAGCGCCGCCCCGGACCTCCACTCCTCTCATATTTAAGGGACCCGGACCTAAAGATGGCGCCGCGCAACATGGAAGGATCCAGAGACGCAGATCTGGAGGCGCCATCGGTCGCATCGGGCCCTAAGGTAAGAAAATAAGGGGCAGACCGCTTCTTTCCTTTTCTTACCCCCCTGTGGGGGCGGCACAGGGGGAGTCTGTTTTATTCCAGAGACCGTCTGTTTTCTCCTATGCTGATGGTGGCAGACGTCACATATTCTAACATAGGCTCTGGTGGTGGGTACTTCTCATAATTCTTAGACTAGAATAAGAGAGTCCACGTGGTGTTTCTGGTTTGGGTGTTTACTTCAGTGTAAGTAATATGCAGGGGCTTGTCATTTACTGTATTACAGGACAAGACCCACGAGCCCAGAGATAAGAAAGAAACACCTAGAAAAAGATGCCCAATATGTACCAGGAAGATGCAGATTGGGTGGAAAAAGAATGCTTGTCAGGACTGCATAGACAGACTTGTCAAAGAAGAAACAGGCCCTGTTCTCAAAGGCTTTATGGACTCATTAAAGTCAGGGATGAAACAGACGTTTCAGTCCTTTAAGCCCACACAGCAAGAGACACTTGCTGAACCCAGCCCAGGTACTTCAGGCACCAGTACTACCGTGAGGCCAGAAGTTAGGGCCCAGGTACGGGCAGTCCACCAGCATCGAGTCCTGGAGGACGGGGAGAACAACTCAGGCTCAGCCTCAGAGCCTGAGGAGATAGACCCGAGCGAGGAAGGGCCAGAAAAGATACAAAAATTCCTTTTTCCTTCAGAGGAGACAGAGGAGCTCCTGAAAGCAATCTACGACACCCTGGAACTGGAGTCCCCAGAGAACCAGGAGTTGTCAGTGCATGACCTCTTATATGAAAGCCTTCAGACTAGACAGGGCAGAACCTTTCCGGTGCATGGATCCCTAAGGGAGACCATACTTCATGAATGGAGGAAGCCGGAGAAAGCAGTATTCTTCCCTAAAAATTTAAAGAGAAGGTTCCCCTTTAAGGAGGAGGATACAAAGCTGTGGGATAGATGTCCCAGACTGGACGCTTCCATAGCCAAGGTCTCTAGAGCTTCAGAACTTTCCTTTGAGGATACAGGTATCCTGAAGGACCCAATGGACAGGAAGGCGGAGGGCTATTTAAAGAAGGCGTGGGAAGCTTGCTCCGCCAACTTTAGACCCGCACTAGCCACCACATGCGTGGCGCGTACACTTGACTTATGGCTTAAACAGCTCCGCACTCTTCTGGAGTCAGACACTCCCAGGGAAGAGATCCTGGATGCTTTACCCACGCTAAGCAAGGCAGTGGCCTATATAGCGGATGCATCCACGGAGTCGGTCACATTCTCGGCCAGAGCCACAGCCTTGGTTAATGAAGCCAGGAGGGCTATCTGGCTAAAGACCTGGGGAGGAGACTCTGTCTCAAAGACAAGACTCTGTTCCCTCCCATTCGATGGAGATCTGCTCTTTGGAAAGGAGCTGGAATCCGTCCTAGAGAGGTCGGCCGATAAAAAGAAGGGGTTCCCTTTTCCCAAGAGGCAACAGCAGCAACAACAACAACAAAAGAGGAGTTTTCGTCCCTTTCAGGTGTCAAGTGAAAGGAACTCTCACCAGGGGGATAGGAGACGGAATAACAGAGCCCAAGATCAGAAAGGGGGTTGGCAATACAGGAGGGGAAGGGGCAGAGGAGGTTTCCTCTTTAGACCCTCCCAGCCTAAGAACACTTCCCAGTGACTCAGTCGGGCCTGTGGGGGGGAGATTGGGGTCATTCCTTCCACAGTGGCAGACCATCTCCAGCAGCCGTTTTATCCTAGATCTGATCGCATCAGGGTACAGGATAGAACTTTTAGGCTGCCCCCCTCAAAAAATTTTCAGAACAAGTCTCCCAAGAGACGCAGAAAAAGCCACAGCTATGTCTTCCCTCCTGCAGAGTATGCTAGAAGAGAAGGTGATAAGCTTCATCCCCCCATCTCTAAGGAAAGAGGGATTCTACTCTCAAGTTTTTCTGATAAAGAAATCATCAGGAAAATTTCGACTGATTCTAAATCTGAGACAAGTAAACATGTACGTGAAGTACAGACGTTTCAAGATGGAATCAATCTACTCCACCAGAGAGCTGTTAACCCCTGGGGTCTTCATGGTCTCATTAGACCTAAGGGACGCCTATCTTCACGTCCCTATTCGAGAGGAGTCCCAACAATTCCTCAGATTTGCAGTAAGAAAAGGGTTCAGAACCCTCTATTTTCAATTCAATGCTCTGCCCTTCGGACTAGCGTCAGCTCCACGCATTTTTACGAAGATACTGGCAGAAGCGCTAGGGACTCTGAGATCAGAGGGAATTCAGATTATCCCCTATCTGGACGACCTACTGATTTTTGCAGACTCAGCAGACGAAGTCAGACGGAACCTGAGCAGAACTACCAGACACCTTCAGCAACTAGGGTGGCTGGTAAATCAGGAGAAGTCACAATTAGTACCTACTCAGAGCATTGTATACCTAGGATACCTGATAGACTCAAGGAAGTCCAAGATATTCCTGACAAAGGAAAAGGTAGAGACAATTTTGACAGAGGTGAGGAACCTCTGCACTTGTTCAAGGACCTCAATTCAGAGTATAATGAGGGTCCTTGGGTTAATGACAGCGGCCATCCCAGGAGTCCAGTGGGCTCAGTTCCATACTCGAGCGCTTCAGGCGTTCATGCTTTCTCTCTGGGATGGACAAACAAATTCACTTCAGAGACAGACGGAAATTCCGCAGGAAGTAAAGCTCTCAATAGAATGGTGGTTGATCCCTGCAAACCTCTCGGCTGGCCGACTCTGGTCCCAACACTGTCCTCTGGCAGTCACCACGGACGCCAGCGGGCAGGGCTGGGGGGCCCATTCAGGCACTCTGATAGCCCAGGGGCTCTGGAACCGGCAGGAAGCCGGCCTCTCCTCCAATGCGAGGGAGATGAAGGCGGTTCTAAAGGCCCTAGTAGCCTTTTGCCCATCCCTAAGGGGAAGACATGTGCAGGTCCTTTCGGACAACATTACCACGGTTTGTTACCTCAACAAGCAAGGGGGTACGAGAGTCCCGGGTCTGATGAGGATAGCAAGAGAGATCCTTCAATGGGCAGAAGAAAACCTGTTATCCCTATCTTCCATTCACCTAAAAGGGGAATTAAATTCCCTGGCAGATGCCCTAAGCAGAGAGACGCTGTCTTCGACAGAATGGTGCTTGAATCGAACAGTGTTCGAGGAAATAGTGCAGAAGTGGGGAGACCCACAGATAGACCTTTTTGCTACAAGACACAACAGGCAGGTGAAACAGTTCTATTCCCTACAGAGAGATCTTCTCAGTCGGGGCCTAGATGCCCTATCCCAGTCTTGGGAGGCAGATCTGGTATACGCATTTCCACCGTTTGCCCTCATTCCGAGGATTATCCGGAAGATAAGAGGGTCCAACACAAAGGTCATCCTGATCGCGCCATTTTGGCCGAGGAGGTCTTGGTTCTCGGGTCTTCTAAGACTCAGCATTGCAGAACCTTGGAGACTACCTTACAGGTCGGACCTCTTATACCAGGGAGAAGCGAATCATCCAGAACTGAGCTCTCTTTCTCTGACGGCTTGGCTTCTGAAAGGGAGCTGTTAGAGCTGAGAGGGTTATCGGCCAAGGTAATCGATACCATTCTTAGCAGCCGAAAGCCGTCCACTAACACAATTTATAATAAAATTTGGAAGAGATTTGGGGACTGGCGCAGACTCAACAACAGAGTGTCAGGTGCCATGGTCCCGGCGGTTCTAGATTTCCTCCAAGCCGGAGCAGATCTAAACCTTGCAGTTAGTACTCTTAAGGTTCAGGTGGCCGCCCTGTCCAACTTTTTAAATCAAAGGCTGTCAGAAGAACCACTGATCAAAAGATTTCTTGTATCCATCAGCCGGAAACGAGTCCCCAAAGCAAGGAGGTTCCCTCCCTGGGACTTATCAACAGTATTACAGGGTCTCGGTAGGGCACCATTTGAACCTATAGATGAACTACCCATAAAACTGTTAACCCTGAAGACAGTAGTTTTGGTGGCCCTAGTCTCGGCTAGGAGAGTCAGTGAGATCCAGGCACTTTCAGTGATCGAGCCTTTCTGCACCATTTTACAAGACAAAATTATCCTCTCGCTGGACCCAGCTTTTCTCCCCAAGGTATCGTCTAACTTCCATAGGTCAGAAGAAATCGTGATACCATCATTCTGCGGAAATCCAAAGAATGATAAGGAAGCAGGATTTAATAAAATAGACGTCAGGAGATGCCTGATTGCCTACATAGAGCACACCAAGGAGTGGCGACGCTCCACCAGCTTGTTTGTTTTATTCGCAGGTCCTAACAAGGGGAAAGAGGCATCCAAAGGTACCATCGCCAGGTGGATGAAGTCGGCCATTGCGGAGGCATACAAGGCAGTCTCCCGCACACCTCCATTAGGTATAAATGCTCACTCCACAAGAGCGGTTTCTACTTCTTGGGCTGAAAGGGCAGGAGCATCTCCCCTCCAGATCTGCAAGGCCGCAACCTGGTCCAGTTTCCAGACTTTTGTGAAGCATTACAAACTGGACCTGCTTACCAGCCAGGACCAGTCTTTCGGCAGGAAAGTGCTGCAGGCTGTGGTCCCGCCCTGATCAGGTAGTACTATATTGTCCTCTCTGTAAGCCGTCCTGGAAGATGACTTGGAAAAACAGTGTTATTACCTGTTAACTACTTTTTCCAGGAATCTTCCAGGACGGCGTCAGTTCCCTCCCTTTTTATGAGGTGAGTAGCAATGTAAAGCATATATAAGGATAGAGCTACACTGATCCAGGTTTAATGATTCTGAGGCCTTCGGTTATTTGTTAAATACTGAGGGGCTAATGCGTGAGTAAGGCTTTTATGATGTGGATCATGTGTTTCCTGTTCTAGGTGGGAGGAGCCTATCTCTCTGTAAGCCGTCCTGGAAGATTCCTGGAAAAAGTAGTTAACAGGTAATAACACTGTTTTCGCCCTTAAAAGGCAGATCCAACAGGACTTTCTTGAAAGTCTGGTCCGCAGACCAGCCCTTTAGCCAGATCAGGCGGCGTATTGCTACTGCATAAACCGAAGCTCTTGACAGCAGGGGAATAGTATCCATGTCTGACTCGCAGACAAACTTAAGGCCCTGGACCAACTGGTCGGCCAAAGTTATCTCATTAGGAGGAGCATCTCGCTCCTTTAACCCCTGGAGTAGCAATTTTGCCCATTCAGTAAGTGTCTGAGACACTAGGGCCCCTACCAATGCCGGGGACGCACTGCCGAGCCTACCACTGAGTATAGGTAGCGAGCGAGTGCTTCAGCCTTCTTATCCACAGGGTCCTTGAAAACCGGAGCCCCTTCTACTGGAATAGTGGTGGCTCTATTAACCACTTAAGCCCCGGACCATTTGGTAGCTAAAGGACCAGAGGTGAATTCAGAATTTTGCACTGCGCGGTTTAACTGTAAATTGTGCGGACATGCAATGTTGTACCCAAACGAAATTTGCGTCCTTTTCTTCCCACAAATAGAGTTTTCTTTTAATGGTATTTGATTGCCTCTGCGATTTTTATTTTTTGCGATATAAACGGAAAAAGACCGAAAATTTTGAAAAAAAATGATATTTTCTACTTTTTGTTATAAGAAAAATCGAATAAACTCAATTTTAGTCATACATTTAGGCCAAAATGTATTCAGCCACATGTCTTTAGTAAAAAAAATGTCAATAAGCGTATATTTATCGGTTTGCGCAAAAGTTATAGCGTTTACAAACTAGGGTACATTTTCTGGAATTTACACAGCTTTTAATTTATGACTTATAATACAGATAACGGCGCAAAAAGAAGGAACAACAGCCTAACTGATAAAAATAAATCAGATGAAAATCAATAGGATTTAAAGTATAAAAGTCTTTCTCTTTGGAAGTCCATGTAATATTGAAAGCAAGTCATATGAACATATGCACCGTTGGCAGCAATTGTAGAGCGAAGCAGACTCTATATATGGCAAAGAAAAGAAAAAACAAATGCGCCTACTAAGTGCAGTATGTTAGAAATTTATTCGAGAATAATTAAAATAACAGCCAAATGGCTACTCACAAGATGGAAGTGGAGTAAAAGCATAAATAGATATCCTTCTAAGTTGTCTGCGGAGGGCATGAGTCACTCCGTGTGTCTGTAGTCTCCCGGTGGTGGAATACTGCCAAGATGAAGAGGTAGTGCACTGCGGTGTTGCTGCAGGGATGGGGAGATGGCAGAAGAACGGTAGATGCGAGAAGAGCTGTCCCTCTATTTTCCTTCTGGAAACTGGACTGCGGAGCTTACACTCTAACGGTTTACAAGTACAAGCCTCTCCTCTCCTCCCCAATTGGTTGGACGGCTGCTTCCCTCCCCCCCCCCGTGTTACCTGAGCTGCGTTGAGCAGCCTACAGCACTTCATTTCCGGAGTATGACACTAGATTGATGGTTCCGTCCGGTGGAACGCATATAATACCGACAGCTTCTATTGCCTATCAGATCCGAGGAAAATGCAGAAGCATTGAAACGCGTCATCAGTTAGCGTCTGCTATTGACGTCACGTCCGGTTGCCGAAGCTGACTGCGCTCCAGCGTGAACCGCACGCCGTACGCCGTGTGGGAACCGGTGTCCACACTGGCATAGAGGGACAGCTCTTCTCGCATCTACCGTTCTTCTGCCATCTCCCCATCCCTGCAGCAACACCGCAGTGCACTACCTCTTCATCTTGGCAGTATTCCACCACCGGGAGACTACAGACACACGGAGTGACTCATGCCCTCCGCAGACAACTTAGAAGGATATCTATTTATGCTTTTACTCCACTTCCATCTTGTGAGTAGCCATTTGGCTGTTATTTTAATTATTCTCGAATAAATTTCTAACATACTGCACTTAGTAGGCGCATTTGTTTTTTCTTTTCTTTAATTTATGACTGCCTATCTCATTTCTTGAGGTGCTAAAATGACAGGGCAGTACAAAACCCCCCCAAATGACCCCATTTTAGAAAGTAGACACCCCAAGGAAACTGCTGAGAGGCATGTTGAGCCCATTGAATATTTTTTTTTTTGTCCCAAGTGATTGAATAATGACAAAAAAAAAAAATTTACAAAAAGTTGTCACTAAATGATATATTGCTCACACATGCCATGGTTATATGTGGAATTGCACCCCAAAATACATTCTGCTGCTTCTCCTGAGTACGGGGATACCACATGTGTGGGACTTTTTAGGAGCCTAGCCACGTACGGGACCCCGGAAACCAAGCACCGCCTTCAGGATTTCTAAGGGCGCAAATTTTTGATTTCACTCCTCACTACCTATCACAGTTTTGAAGGCCATAAAATGCCAAAATAGCACAAAACCCCCCCAAATGACCCCATTTTAGAAAGTAGACACCCCAAGGAAATTGCTGAGAGGCCTGTTGAGCCCATTGAATATTTTTTTTTTGTCCCAAGTGATTGAATAATGACAAAAAAAAAAAAAATTACAAAAAGTTGTCACTAAATGATATATTGCTCACACATGCCATGGTTATATGTGGAATTGCACCCCAAAATACATTCTGCTGCTTCTCCTGAGTACGGGGATACCACATGTGTGGGACTTTTTAGGAGCCTAGCCACGTACGGGACCCCGGAAACCAAGCACCGCCTCCAGGATTTCTAAGGGCGCAAATTTTTGATTTCACTCCTCACTACCTATCACAGTTTTGAAGGCCATAAAATGCCAAAATAGCACAAAACCCCCCCAAATGACCCCATTTTGGAAAGTAGACACCCCAAGCTGTTTGCTGAGAGGCATGGTGAGTATTTTACAGCTCTCATTTGTTTTTGAAAATGAAGAAAGAACATTTTTTTTTTTTTTTTTTCAATTTTCAAAACTTTGTGACAAAAAGCGAGATCTGCAAAATACTCACAATACCTCTCAGCAAATAGCTTGGGGTGTCTACTTTCCAAAATGGGGTCATTTGGGGGGGTTTTGTGCCATCTGGGCATTCCATGGCCTCCGAAACTGTGATAGGCAGTGAGAAGTGAAATCAAAAATTGACACCCTTAGAAAGCCTGAAGGCGGTGCTTGGTTTTTGGGGTCCCGTACGCGGCTAGGCTCCCAAAAAGTCTCACACATGTGGTATCCCCGTACTCAGGAGAAGCAACAGAATGTATTTTGGGGTGTAATTCCACATATGCCCATGGCATGTTTGAGCAATATATCATTTAGTGACAACTTTGTGCAAAAAAAAAAAAAAAAATAATTGTATTTTTTCCGCAACTTGTGTCAACATATAAAATATTCCATGGACTCGACATGCCTCTCAGTATATAGCTTGGGGTGTCTACTTTCCAAAATGGGGTCATTTGGGGGGGTTTTGAACTGTTCTGGCATTTTATACACAACATTAGGAAGCTTACATCCACTCTTCTAACCACTTGAAGACAAAGCCCTTTTTGACACTTTTTGTTTACATGAAAACATTTTTTTTTTTGCAAGAAAATTATGTTGAACCCCCAAACATTATATATATTTTTAAAGCAAAGGCCCTACAGAATAAAATGGTGGGTGTTGCATTTTTTTTTTCTACACAGTATTTGAGCAGCGATTTTTCAAACGCATTTTTGGGGAAAAAATACACTTTTTTTAATTTTAATGCACTAAAACACACTATATTGCCCAAATGTTTGATGAAATAAAAAAGATGATCTTAGGCCGAGTACATAGATACCAAACACGACATGCTTTAAAATTTCGCACAAACGCGCATTGGCGACAAACTACATACATTTTTAAAAGCCTTTAAAAGAATTTACAGGTTACCCCGTTAGATTTACAGAGGAGGTCTACTGCTAAAATTACTGCCCTCGATCTGACCTTCGCGGTGATACCTCACATGCATGGTGCAATTGCTGTTTACATATGACGCCAGACCGACGCTTGCGTTCGCCATTGGGCAAGAGCAGGGCAGGACAGGGGTGCTTTTTTTTTTTTTTTTTTAAATTATTAATTTTGCTTTTTTATTTTATTTTTAAACTGTTGCTTCCATATTTATTTATTTTTATCACTTTAATTGTTATCTCAGGGAATGTAAATATCCCCTATGATAGCAATAGGTAATGACAGGTACTCTTTTTTGAAAAAACTGGGGTCTATTGGACCCTAGATATTTCCTCTGCCCTCAAAGCATCTGACCACACCAAGATCGGTGTGATAAAATGCTTTCCCAATTTCCCAATGCGCTTTTTATATCCGGGGGGGGGACATTCCCTCCCACTGCTTGTAAAAGCAGTCCAGAGGCTAATTAGCCACTAGGATTGCTTTTACATGAAAGCCGGCCGCTGGCTGAAAAGAATGATACCAAGATGATACCTAAACCCGCAGGCATCATTCTGGTATAAACATTCAAAGTCCAGCAACATACCAGTACGTTGCTGGTCCTTGTTGGACATGTATTGTAATCTTTTTTTTCATGCAGCCTGTTGGCTGAACGAAAAAAAAAGATTGATCGGTGGGTATGCCCACCATTAGAATACCGCCCTTCATCCACCCACTTCTAATGATGGGCATACATGCACCATTTATATATGCCGAAGCATGGGGGCATCTTCTCGCAAAAGTTATGCCGCGTACACATGGTCAGACTTTTCCACGGGCAAGCCTCCGTCGGAATTTCGACCGTATATACGCGGCATTAGGAGCAAAATCGCTCCTCCGCTCCTGCTGCCCCAATGCTTCGGCATATATGCTTTTTTTTTTTAACTGTGGTGGTGAAATCACCTCCTACAGCACTGGAGTCGCAGGGATCAGGCCTGTCTCTGCGAACGCTGCAGTTATGTGTGTTGTGTTTTGTAAGTGACAGTGATCGATCGATACTGCACTTCGGTGGCCTGGGCTGGACGGAGGGGCAAATCGCAGGTGCTAGCAGGTATCTGGGCTGATCCCACTAACAGTGCGTTTTTGGGAACCCTAAACTGCTGGGGACGCTAGTATAGATCTGATCATATCAGATATTGATCTGTTCAGATACTATACCACTAAGGGGGGTGTATGCTTCACGTGTGGGTGTTAGCGCTACTGGCACTAACCTGACGCTGCCTGGGGTGTGACGCAGACCCTCTCTGACGCTAAAACCTAACTGATATCACCCGCCGGGCGATCAGGGGGTTAAACCTTTATTGGGTTATATACGGCGGGTGCCCTGACACTATAAAAAGCAAACTAACTAACCAGCGTCACCCATAACACTTATATGATGATCACTGGTGAAAGGGTTAACTAGGGGCAATTAGGGGGTTAAAACCTTTATTAGGTAATATATGGGGGTACCTGACGCTATATAAAAACCTGACGGCGAACCTAAAAAAAAATTACTGGCTACCTATCGGCATCACCGACACTAAGACAACGATCATAAAAACGATTGCTTAGCGACAGTGGTGATAGGGGGTGAAAGGGTTACCTGGGGGGCGATCAGGGGGTTAAACCTTTATTAGATAATATATGGGGGTACCTGACGCTATAAAAACCTGCGGCGAACCTGAAAAAAATTACTGGCTACCGATCAGCATCACCGACGCTAAGACATCGATCAGAAAAATGATCGCATAGTGACGGCGGTGCTAGGGGGTGAAAGGGTTACCTGGGGGGTGATCAAGGGGGTTACACCTTTATTAGGTAATATATGGGGGTACCCGACGCTATAAAAACCTGCAGCGAACCTAAAAAAAATTACTGGCTACCGATCAGCATCGCCGACGCTAAGACATCGATCAGAAAAATTATCGCTTAGTGACAGTGGTGATAGGGGGTGAAAGGGTTACCTGGGGGGGCGATCAAGGGGGTTAAACCTTTATTAGGTAATATATGGGGGTACCCGACGCTATAAAAACCTGCAGCGAACCTAAAAAAAATTACTGGCTACCGATCAGCATCACCGACGCTAAGACATCGATCAGAAAAATGATCGCATAGCGACGGTGGTGCTAGGGGGTGAAAGGGTTACCTGGGGGGTGATCAAGGGGGTTAAACCTTTATTAGGTAATATATGGGGGTACCCGACGCTATAAAAACCTGCGGCGAACCTAAAAAAAATTACTGGCTACCGATCAGCATCACCGATGCTAAGACATCGATCAGAAAAATGATTGCTTAGTGACGGCGGTGCTAGGGGGTGAAAGGGTTATCTGGGGGGTGATCAGGGGGTTAAACCTTTATTAGGGGGGGTTAGGGGGCTACACTGGACCTAAAACTAAATGTAGTGACACTTTTACAGTCACAAATGTCACTGATTGCAGTGATCACTAAATAAATGGTCACTGCAATCAGTGACACTGTGACTGGGGGCTGGGGGGTGATCTGGGGGTGTCTGGGGGGGCCTGGGGGGCGATTTATGTGCCTATGTGTCCTGGTGTCAGTGTAGTGTTGTGTGTACTAACCTGGCATCTTCTCCTGTACAGCGCTCGGTATATGTGAGCGCCCCAGGAGAGATGACATCGCTTCCTCCTTCCTGGCAGGCAGGGGAAGCTCTCTCATTCGCCGGGAGCGATCGAGAGGGGGTGGCCGGAATCGAACGGCCGTCCCCTCATGCCGGATCGCTCCCGAAGGTAAAATGACCACCCACTGTAAAGAAGGGGGGTGTCCGATCGGACCCCCCAACTATACAAAGGCAATCACGTACATATACGTGATTCTGCCTGTCGTTGCCATTCTGCTGACGTATATTTACAGTGGGCGGTCGTTAAGTGGTTAAGTCTGGACACCGAAGGGTCCATTATAGGCGGAGAGGTCCATATCTTCAGAAAACTCTCCTCAAAGGGGTACCGTACTGCAAACCTCTTTGGGGCTGTAAAGACCCTCAGTGGGTTCCCCCATTCCTTGTATAAAAGTTTGTCAAAATAAGACACACAAGGGAACACCTTAGCAGTGCGGGCAGGTTTACGAAACCCAAAGGGGACTGGAGTATCTGCTACTTCTGCAGTATTTTCCAACTTTAGCGTATCCCGCACTGCAGTAATAAGGTCAGATACCAAAGCCGTCTCGCGTACTGACCTGGACTTGGAGTCCTCCTCACTGTCCGATTGGTCACAGTCTGCAGTCTCTGATGCATCAGAATCTGGGCCATGAGCCGTAGCTGGACCTGGTTCTGTCTCAGAAATATCCCCAGAAGACTGCAGGGGACGGGGGCGTTTATTACCCCCTGTATTCCTGTGTGCTGCTTCCACCCTGGCAGCAAACGCCTCTAGGATTGCCGACATAGCGTCCATAGACACCTCAGGGACACCAGCTGCTAAATCTGGTGTTTCAGGGGAGAAGACATCTGGCTCAGATGCCATGCTGACCACACGCTGACACCCACAGGGCTCCAGGCAAGATATCAATAAGCCACCCTCCTGTGCTGCAGAGAGGCTGGGTCACCCGGAGGACTCACCACCCTGGATAGGTACTGCTATGCTGCCGTGTGCTGCGTCTGTGATGCTGTCCCTCTGCTGCTGTGTCAGTCTGCTTCTTTTATCAGCACTTCCTGTGTGAATTTTCGCGCCAGTGTAATGTACCCTAGAGGCCGGAGGCTCTCGCAAAATGGCTGCCAAAAACGTCTGTATGGAAGATAATGTGGGCTCCAAGAAAATGGCCGCGAAGCCGAAGACAGAGGTCAAGCAGCCGTAGCCCACAAAAAGATGGCCGCCGAATGGCAATCTATACATACAGGGTGGACAAACATGGCCGCCGATCACCTGATAGGGGCCAGTGGGTGTGGCCGAACCACAGGAAGATGGCCGCCGGGCAGTCACAAGAGGCCAAACTTGGCATGGACCACCTCAAAATGGCCGCCGACAGCACGGAGGAGGAAGGACACACACACAGGTACGCAGAAATGACATTTCTTTTAAATGTTAGTTACAGCCAGCCCCGCTCCAGTGGGACCCCTTAGGTGACCCCCAACACCCAGCAACCTTTAGCTAGAAGCCCAGGGAGGAGGGAAAGGCAGGGAGAGAGGGAAGAAAGGGGCCACAACCACTTACTTGATCTCTCCAGGAATGTCCAGCTAAATCACCCAGCCGAGGCAGGGGAGTTTTACTTACCTATCCTGCATGTATTATGCTGGAAGACATTCCAAACAGATCATCGTCCGCGCACGGAAGGTGACTGTTGGCCAGGCATGCTGTGATTGGACCCAAGAGGGACGATCATATGTATGCCCTGGAGCGTGACGCTCACCGAAAAAGGCTGCTGCGACTCGGCCGTAAGGTCAGCCGAAGCTGAGCGGTCCGATGCAGGCCCTGGAGCGTAGGCTCACCGGCCACCCATGGAGCGACGGGCATGTCGTGGAAAACCCAGCGCGTAGCTAGGGTCGGCACACGCTCGACGGCCGCAACTGGGGAGACTACAAGGATTGAGGATCCAGCCTGTCACCCAGTCGGCAGTTGATCGAAGATCGCAGGAAACAACAAATGAAATAAAAAATATATATATATTTTTTTTCCCCCCCGGACCAATGGGCCCGAAGGGAGCCATGTCCTACTCCTTGCTAGACAGAAAAAAACTGATCTGCGAGATGCAGACTGAGAGGTTATACCCAGAGGGTCCGCCCCCTGGGCGGTACTGTAGAAGGTGTGATGCAACACTTTTTACAAGTTTTTCTGCCTAGTCACTCCTAATTAACGGATAATACCCACTTTGTCAATAGAGAAGCTGTGTCGGTCCATGGACGAAAGAGTAAATTACATTTTTCCCGACGAGAAAAGTGATTGTGTGTACGCGGCATTACTTTTACTAAACTTTTTTAAATGGAAAAAAAAAAAAAAAGCCAATTTTAATCAACTGTGAATTGCAACATTCTTAAATGTACAGTAATACACAGCTAATAAATATAACTAAACCGTCCTTATATTGGTTTCCCACCATACAACATAGAATAAATACAGATTAAAATAACAGACAATCAAACTACCAAATGCAAATCATTCCCCACTTTCTCTAACACCATCCCAAATAATAACCAACACAATACCAACTATACTATAAAAACAACACGAGATCCTGATTATAAACAAGAATTAAATCTTCACCTCCAGCCCTTGTGAAAGAGCATTGCGTTACTTTAACTGACAATTGCGCGGTCTTGCAACGCTGTACACAAATAAAATTTATGCAATTTTTCTCCCACAAATAGAGCTTTCTTTTGGTGGTATTTGATCACCACTGCATTTTTTTAATTTTTTGTGCTATAAAAAAAAAAGATCGACAATTTTGAAAAAGAGTAGGATAAAACAGTCGCGCTGACATAACACATATACGTAAAATAATAAGAAAAGTCCACTTAAAACATCAACGGATGAAAGATGCAGTCCCCTAAAATAGGAAGGTATGGTTGTGCAAAGAGAAATGGAAGGAGTCCTGCACAATATTCAACACATGGATCTCAGTTCCTAGTGACACACAATCAAGCTGACTCCAGATAGTGACGAGACACCACAAAGACCACCACCAAAAATAGAGATGCCTGCTTACCAGCAGTACTAGGCCTTTCAAGGGGCCAGTAACGCCTGTGGCTGATTACCCCGACAGGGCCTTGAATGGAATTAGACGAACCTGCAGCGAATCTTCTCTCCACGGTGTCCCGACAATCCCACTCGTCTATACCAGCTTAGAAATTGAACACGCTTGCTCACTCAAAATACTTTGGTAGCCCTGACTTCCTGGGACATCCAGCCAGAATGGCTGAGCAGGCAGAAGTACAGGATCACGTATATACACACACATGGTCCTGTGCACAGCTGCCACCCTGTAGCAGTAAAACTGCCTATAGGGCAGTCAGTCAGCAAGTGGGTAAAGTAATCCTGTAGCAAATTAGTAAACCAGAAGCAATAGCAAGCACCTCTTGGCACTTGGATAAGTTCACTTTTGGGAACATGTTGCATATTCCACCCATTTTTAACAGGTTTCCGCTCCTGCAACCTCTCTTCGATCTCCCGTCACTGTGACAGCGGGCAGTGAATCTTCTCCACGCACCCGCTGTCACCATTTGAAAAGAACATGGCAAAGTTCTGTGATTGAACTACAACTACGGACATCCTTTGTGGCTGATGGCTTGTAGTTCTTAATGAACTACCAGGGTGCTGTTGAGCGCTCTAGGTAGTTCATTGTTTTTCCTGTCATTGTGTAACTGCCTTCCTGTATTAGTAGACAGCTTACACTGACAGTCTGCAGGAGACCGGCACTGCACCCGCAATCTGCTAATCACGGGTGCAATGCTTTCCAGGCTCCTACAAAAAAAAAAAGGAAATGCACATCTATTTACGTGCAAAAAATTGTACACCTTTTCTTTATTTTTTAAAGGTGAATGTATTCTTTAGTGTTTGTATTTTTCAACTGGGGTGCCTTGGGAGAACAGAAACTCAGGGCACTCTTGTGGGCAAATACTGACTTCAAAATGTCCAACCCTTTTTACCTCTAGCATGTTTCTCTTGGCTCATCATTGACCAAAAGGAAGGTGCAATAGGTGAGAGGAGTGGGCTAAAATGATGAGCACCAAAGTCAAAAGTCTCGGAGTCATCTTTGACTCAGAGATGTCGATGGATGCACAAATAGGATCAGTACTCAGCGGATCGCATCATCTCCTCCGCCTGCTGCGTAGACTCATCCCCTTCATCCCGGAAGAGGACATAGCAGTAGTAGTTGGAACAATCATCAACTCCCGACTCGACTACGCAAACTCCCTCTACATAGGACTACCTAAATATCAGATTTCGCGCCTACAAGTCGTCCAGAACACGGCAGCCAGACTGGTAACAGGGAAAAAACCTTGGGAATCCATTACCCCTTCACTGAGGACCCTGCATTGGCTAACCTTAAAGGATCAGGTCACATTAAAGACTCTGTCTCACCCACAAGGATACGCTCCTCAATATTTATGCGAGAAGATAAAACACTACACCCCCACGCATTCTCCGATCAACCAACCAAAACCTCCTCCACATCCCCAAGTCCCGCTACAAATCGAAGGGAGAACAAAGATTTGCAGTCCAAGGACCACGGCTATGGAACGCTCCACCCACGGACATCCATATGGAAGAAAACCATCGGGCCTTCAGGAAAAAACTTAAGACCCACCTCTTCTGAAGGATTAGGATGTCACTGGATGCAAGCACCTTGAGGCGATTTAGTTCGCATTTGTAGCGCTATACAAGTTATTCACTCACTCCAATCATTTTGTATTTGCATACTTAAAGCTGATCTCCATGTTTTAGTGAAGTTTAAATAGTTAATTTGGACCAGGCTGGACTAAACAAACTATTTACTTACCTAACATTAGTAAGAACTCATCTGGAATATGCAGTTCAGTTTTGGGCACCAGTTCTCAAAAAGGATATCGGGGAACTGGAGAAAGTGCAGAGAAGGGCAACCAAACTGATAAGAGGCATGGAGGAACTCACCTATGAGGAAAGATTAGAGGAACTGAATTTATTCACTCTTGAGAAGGAGAATTAGGGGGGATATGATCAACACGTTCAAATATATAAGGGGTCCATATAGTGATTCACTTTATGGTCAACACAGAGGACACGGGGGCACTCTTTACATCTAGAGGAAAAGAGATTTCATTTCCAAATACGGAAAGGTTTCTTCCCAGTAAGAGCTGTGAAAATGTGGAATAGACTCCCTCCAGAGGCGGTTCTGGCTAGCTCAGTAGATTGCTTTAAGAAAGGCCTGGATACTTTCCTAAATATACATAATATAGCTGGTTACTAACATTTATAGGTAAAGTTGATCCAGGGAAAATCCGATTGCCTCTCGGGGGATCAGGAAGGAATTTTTTCCACTGCTGTAGCAAATTGGAGCATGCTCTGCTGGGGTTTTTTGCCTTCCTCTGGATCAACTGTGGGTATAGAATTGTGTATATGGGATTGTACGAAATTTTTTTTTTTTTTTTTTATGGTTGACCTAGATGGTCTTTTTTTCAACCTGACTAACTATGTAACTATGTAATAGATGCATTGGTGTGCGCTGTATAAACTGTATGTAGCCTCAGCACAGCATACAGCGTTGTGCTCTGGCAGCAGATTGGAGACTTCCAGTCCTGCTCCCAAAACAAAAGTCAGGCTGAATGCTGCTAAACCATTTACAAGAAGCTTTGTTTTCTATGCATTATTAAAGTGGTTGTAAACCCGATAATTTTTTATTTTTTTTCATAACCACCTGTAAGAGAAAGGCATAATGAGCTAATATGACTAGCATAATAGCTCATTATGCATCACTTACCTTAGATCGGGGCCCTCGAAGCCGTCCTGGTCTCCCTCTTCAGCCGCATCCATCGCTGCGGCGATAGCCAGAAGGTTACTTCCGGGTATCGCCGCACCAGCCAATCACAGCGCCGCTCCGGCGCTGTGATTGGCCGGAGCGGCGGAGACGTCACTCTGCGCATGCGCGCGAGAGCCGTCACATTCGGCTACGCCGAGCGATTGCTGGGAAGTAGCCGATTTTGTGAATGGGGTTAACCCCATGAATGCACTGTTGTCTACGGCGCGCATGCGCCGTAGACAGCGGCGCCTGTCATTTTTTAGTAAATATCTCCTAAACCGTGTAGGTTTAGGAGATATTTCTTGCACCTACAGGTAAGCCTTAATCTAGGCTTACCTGTAGGTGCAAGTTGAAAAAGTGGGTTTACAACCACTTTAAAAGCTTTCTCTGATTGGCTGGGGTGGATATTGTGGAGATTCATAGAATACAAAGCTTCCTGTGAATGGCTGAGCAGCACAAAGCCTGACACGATTGGACCAGCATGGTCCAAACAACATATTTAAACTTAAAACATGTAGATTAGATTTAACCTTTCAAGCTCCCTGAGTGTTCTGGAAGGCAACCAACATTGTTTGGAGGCACCTGGTGGCATTGCTTGGAGGCACCTGGTGGTGCCCATTTTTTTTTTTCATTTTTAAGGTAAAATTGGCTACAGGAGTAATTTAAAGTAGTATTAAATCCCAAAACAAAATTGTACTATATTTCAGCTTACCAGACCTTTAGATGTGGCACCTACATTCATTTTTTTTTATTTTAGGCTTTTTTCCCACTTTACTTTCTCTTGGTAATTTGGTCAGGAAGTCTGTATTTTTCAACTTCCTTTGACAGACAAAGTTGGCCAGTCAAATTGGCAGTTAGAGGGTTGTGACAAACCATTTAAAGTGGAACTAAAGGCAGGAATACTTACCAGCATCTTCTCCCCAGCTTATTCCAGAGGCCAGTCTACAGTCATCCTGGTATACTGGCATCGTGCCAGAATTGTATGCATGCACAGCTCAATGTACAACATGCAGAAAACTGAGAACAGGAGGGAGCGAACAATATTTTAATGCAAAAAATATATTGCCTCACCTGCCACCCGACTGTTTATAATTTTATTTTTTTACTTCAGGTCCACTTTAAAGTAGTTGTAAACCTCAAACATGAAACCTGAACAAAGCACATATTTCTATAGCGTTTACTTGCCTCTCTTCAAAGCACTAAGTGTCATTTCTCTTTGCGGTCTAGTTCCTCTTCTATCAGCATGATTCAGTTCTGACAAGTTTTCTGACACCAAGAGCTAAAAGGGTGACAGGGGAGGGATCTCGAAGCACACAATTGACTGTGATTGACAGCCTCAGCTTGGTTTCTGTATGTGTGAATGGGTGTGTGTCCCCCCCCCCCCCTCCAATCAGCTCTCAGAGCTCTTGTCAGTGTGTAACTGCAGCCCCCCGCCGCCACCCCCTGCTTTGCGAATCTGTGAAAATTAATTTTCATCTCTGAATTTAAGGATGTACAAGACAAATGGCTGCAAATACACAGGTACAACTTATGTAGGATCATTTGTTTTACCTGAGGTTAGTCACTTCACTAGGTATAGGTAAGGGTTTACAGCCACTAAGTCTGACAGGAGTGCTTGTAATGGTCAGATTTTAGGCCTCATGCACACAGAGCCTAAAAAAAACCACTGCTTATACAGGCGTTCACCATTTTTAGTTATTTTTGCTTGTAAAAGCACCTTCATGTTATTCTGTTACCATATACACATAGCCGTTTAAAGGTGTATTTGAAAAGCAGCGTTTAGGCAGGAAAAAAAAAACCCACCAAAAGGCATGTTCTGAAAGGAGCCGGACCCCCAGGTGCAAGTAAAGGAAAAAAATTCTAAAAAATTTAAAATAATGCAGCCACCACATTGGTAAGCTGCAATATTTTACAATTTTGTCTTTGGCTTTAATTCCACTTTAACTGCTAAAAAGAAAAGGGAGATCATTGATCTGGCTTTGCTATTTGGTAGGCATGCATGGATCACAAGACTGGCTGAACAGAATTACAAATCTTTGGGCAGTAGGACATTTTTCATATGCATGTTAAGGTCATGGCCTGGACTGAACCCGAACCCAGGACCTCTGGCAGTGACCCTTCTTGTTGGACCACCTGAGATGCTAGAAAGGTTCCTGCCTGATTGCTTAGACAACCTTGCCTTATGTCTTGTTTATCTTGGATCCTTTGCTGCTCCCATGAACTTCCTGATTTAAGCCATGTCTCTCCACATCCTGTTTGCCAGATTATTGTGCTCTGGCCAATATCTCGCTTTTGTCACTACTGCTGCCATCCGTATCTTTGCTACCATTTGTTACTGAACTTTGGCTTGCTCCTCAACTATGCCTCTGCTTGATCCCAACCTGCAACCACTTGTTACCAAACTTTGGCTTGTTTACTGACCATGCTTCTGCCTGATCCATATCTGATACATGTCCTGGTGGGACAAACATGAGGACCGCAACCTGGTGCTAACATGCAGAAAAACCCATCTTCACCATCAGGCGCTCTGGTAAACACAGGTTAGTAGTTAAACCCTGCACCTCGGGTGAGTCCGAGTCATCTGCCAAGGTGACCTGCTTGTTCACTTATCATGCTGGCTGTTGGAAACCTCTCTACTGCTATAGCTACTGGTCTCCTAGCCTGACCGCTGACCATGACAGCTGTATATCAAGTGAGTATTTAGCCAACTACTTGGAGATAAGCTTTGGTGTATACATATGTACAATTAGAAGCTGTGTATTGCCACTCCATCTTTGTACACCCTCACTGTCATGAGTATCAAATGTGACAGTGTGCAAAGACATAGCATGGCACTTTTCAAAATGTCTTTTTGGCCTATTCCTACCTTACACAGTAGTTTTATGAACAGCTATATTTCCGACTATGGAGAAAGGAGGAGGGCTGTGGGAAACTGTCATCTAATGCCTATGGGCACCTGAAAATCATGCTGTCAACAAGTTACATTAACTTAATAAATCAAAATAGCTCTGCTTTTAAAAACTAAGATACGTTGGTATAGAGGTCTTGAAATATAAGATCTAGCCTTGGAGCAGCCCAAAAAAAAACAATCTCAGGTATTCTGGCTTCGTATTCATAGGTATCCTCCAGAATTCCCATAGATATAATTGGGAATACATTGCTAAATTTATTATCTCCAAACTTTTATTTTACTCCTTTAAAGTGGTTGTAGACGTGAAATTTGAACAAAGCACATCCTTCTATACTGTGTACTTGACTTGATCCAAATCACTGAGTTTGATTTATATCTGCTGTTCCTCTGTTATCTGCATGGCTCACTTCTTTTCCCGACTCCAGGAGATAATTGAAGGAGGAGAGCTCCAGCATACAGCCTGTGACTGAAAGCCAAAGCTGTGCATGTACTCCTGTATTGTGAGGAAGGTGTGTCCCTTCCCTCCAATCAGGGTTCAGAGCTCCCCTCACTGAGCTCTGCAGTATGAGACTTCAGACCCCTGGCCCCTGCTTTTCTGAGCTAAGAGATGCTGTGTAAAATTTATGCAGGGGCCTGCAATGCATATTTGTAAATCCAGACTTGATTGGGGGCCCTTAGCAAATAGCAATGCATATTGGCTGTTGAAGGACCTATTTGCACTCTTATAATTTTATATTTTTTTAGGTTGCATCTTGGGGAGGATTATAGCATGGAGAAACATCTGCTCTGTGCCAGACATGAGTTCCCTTCCTCAACTGGAACTCTGTGCTTGTGTGAGATCAGTGTCTGGACAGTTTAATTCTTTAGGACAGCCCAGAAGTGTGGCTGTGTTTTACGTACACTATATTGTCAAAAGTATTGGGACCCCTGCCTTTATACGCACATTAATGGCATCCCAGTCTTAGCCCGTAGAGTTTAATATTGCGTTGGCCCACCCTCTACAGCTAAAACAGCTTCAGTTCTTCTGGGAAGTCTGTTCACAAGGTTTAGGAGTGTGCCTATGGGAATGTTTGACGTTCTTCCAGAAGCACATTTGCACTGATGTTGGATGAGAAGGCCTGGCTTGCTGTCTCCACTCTAATTCATCTAATTCATCCCAAAGGTGTTCTATTGAGTTTAGGTCAGGACTCTGTGCAGGCCAGTCAAGTTCCTCCACCCCAAACTCGCTCACCCATGTCTTTATGGACCTTGCTTTGTGCACTGGTCCAAATCATTTGGTGGAGGGGGCATTATGGTGTGGAGTTGTTTTTCAGGGGTTGGTCTTGGCCCCTTCGTTCCAGTGATGGGAACTCTTAAGGTGTCAGCATACCAAGACATTTTGGACAATTTCATGCTCCCAACTTAGAAGGAACAGTTTGGGGATTGCCCCCCCCTCTTCCGACATGACTGTGCACCAGTGCACAAAGCAAGGCTGTTATAGAAGCAAAGGGTTGGCCAACTAAATATGGAACCGTACGGATCTAGACTGGGATGCCATTAACCACTTCTCTACTGTGCACGAAAACCCCCTTCCTGCCCAAGCCATTTTTCAGCTTTCAGCGCTGTCACATTTTGAATGACAATTGCGCGGTCATGCGACGTGGCTCCCAAACGAAATTTGCGTCCTTTTTTTCCCACAAATAGAGCTTTCTTTTGGTGGTATTTGATCACCTCTGCGGTTTTTATTTTTTGCGCTATAAACAAAAGAAGAGCGTCCAGTTTGGAAAAAAAATACTATTTTTTACTTTTTGCTATAATAAATACCCATTTTTTTCGCAATAAGCGCGTATTGATTGGTTTGCGCAAAAGTTATAGCGTCTACAAAATAGGGGATAGATTTATAGCATTTTTTTTTATTTTATTTTTTATTAGTAATGGCGGCGATCTGCGATTTTTTATTGTGACTGCGATATTGCGGCGGACACATCGGACACTTTTGACACATTTTTGGGACCATTCACATTTATACAGCGATCCCTGCTATAAAAATGCATTGATTACTGTATAAATGTGATTGGCAGGGAAGGGGTTAACCACTAGGGGGCAGGAAGGGGTTAAATATGTTCCCTCAAAGTGTTCTTACTGTGGGGGGAGGGGACTGACTGGGGGAGGTGACTGATGGTTGTCCCTATGTACAAGGGACACACCATCGGTCCCCTCTCCCTCACAGGACGTGGATCTCTGTGTTTACACACAGAGATCCACTTTCCTGCTCGTTTCCCGGGCAATCGCGGGTGCCCGGCGGCAATCGCGGCCGCGGGGCACGCGCACCGGGGCCTTGTGAACGCGGCGGGCGCGCCCCTCCTAGCTCGTTTTAAAGGGCGGACGTCATATGACGTCCTCCCAGAACGAGAGTGTCCTCCGCCCGCCGTCAATTGACAGTGGGCGGGGGACAAGTGGTTAAAGTTCATGTGCTTGTAAAGGCAGGTGTCCCAATACTTTTAGACACAAACATCAATACTCCTGTGCTTTGGAGTGAGACCGACCAGACAAGGTGTGTTAGGTCTCCATCTTGGTTTAATAGGATATGCAGAGTCTTGCTGCCCTCTAAAGACCAGGGAGTCTGGTATTCTGAAACCCCAAGAAGAAGACGGGGCACCAACCTAGTGCATTATCCTTAAACCCTTGTTTTTATTGATAAAAAGTGGTAATTATTATACTCGCAAATTTACAGTTAGGTAAAAGCTCATCATATGGTCCAACAGCGAAAAACCTCACATGATGCCGTATTAGTCAGTCTATAGTGCATCAACTTGTGAGCCAGGAGGTAGAGGCTAATGTGTTTCGAGGGAATCGCCTAAGGTAATCATCATCTTGTGGTCCCAATACTTTTGACAATATAGTGTATAATGAACAGTGGAGCTGAGTGAGTAAAACCTACATTGTGCCCTATGCAAATTGAAGTCTACATGGCAAATTAAACACTAAGATTGCCAAACTATAAGACACAAAGACCTTTGCACTGCTTATATATTATATGCATGTATACACTTTTATATATTTTCAAAACTTAAATAACAAAGTCATTTAACCCAACAAGAGAAAGCAACATTCCCAGTTTTATTTGACTTACCACAGCTTTACTAGAGCTTTCTTGTAAGTCCCAGATCATAAGATTGCTGTCACCCAGAGACATCACTTTCTTACCATCACCTAGAGGTTCCCAGGTAACACTAGAGGAAATATGAGATGGATACGTACTATTAATAAAGTTACAAAACTATGCAAGACATATTTTCATAAAGTGTATATAGAAGACAAAGCGAAAAGGTGAGATAAAAGAAAGAACCAAACAAATGAGCACACAAATAAATCTAATTATATTGTAATATGAGGCATGTGAAAAGTCAGCAGGTTTCCAAAGAGAGACAATGTAATGGATAAACTCAACAAGGTGTCTGATTCTTCCCTTTAGATTATAACCCCAATAAAATAAACCTCAGACTACATATGTATGGTAATTCTGGGAACTAAACTATATAAATCTTATGGTGATTGGCCAGGCTAACAAAGGAGGAATAATATTGTGCAGCAGTATTTAAAGTTGAACCTGTAAAAGGTACATAAAACCACAATTTTCCCCTTAAGGATGGATGGGGACCAATTTGTAAACTTTGTGCACCACTGTTCCTCTACTCCAGGGATCCTCAAACTATGGCCCTCCAGCTGTTGCGGAACTACACATTCCATGAGGCATTGTAAAACTCTGACATTCACAGACATGACTAGGCATGCTGGGAATTGTAGTTCCTGAACAACTGGAGGGCCACAGTTTGAAGACCCATGCTCTACTCCATATATCTGTGGCATCATCAAGATAAATGAGTGATAGATCCATGGACATGATGTTATGTCACTGTTGGTGCCTGGCACACTGAAGTAATGCCTGATACAAACAATGAGATTATCGTCCGATTTTTTTTTTTTTGGACATGCTAGTCTCCATATTGAAAATGAAGAGGTTACTAAAGTTATGAAAATTCTTGTACGACAGAACAAAAATTTGGAAGTAATGTAACGTATTGTATTGTATTTTCGGACAAAAATTGTACTGATTAAAACAAAAATCACATGATCTGGTATCGTATGAGAAAATATTTTGTGCTTTTCCCCTCGGATAATAATCGGATGAATTGTCGTGATCGGCTCTCAAAAGCTGTGTACTAACGATCATACTATCGTACGATCGATTTGAAAGTGGTATTTTCTGATTGCGTATACAGGCCATTACTCTCCTAGTAGCATCCTTTCATTTCAGACTGCAGAGTTCTCACTGGGCCCACTACGGATTGTCCAGGGCAATCCCAAGTGGGCTCAGTGTTCCTGCAAAACTGTGTTGTTGGCCACTTAACTTCAGTTGCTGTTGAGACAAAAAAGATTGATCAAAGCAGTGGCTTTAGTTTATGTTAACTTTGGGGTATACAGAGAATTCAGGGCAGTAAGCAGGATCACCCCTGGAAAAGCAAGTAATTTTTTTCAGTGAGCCACCTTCTGCACAGGTACAGATAGCAGATGGTCTCCTCAGTTTCTAGACGTTTACAGTGTTGTTAAAAGAAGAGTGGATACTACACCATGTGGTAAAATTGTCCCTGTCCCAACTTTTTTGAAAACGCACCATAAAATTTTAGTTTAAATATTTGATATGTTTTCTATTTTCTATTGTGAATAAAAATAGGATTTTTATAACAGCTTACCTGTAAAATCCTTTTCTTGGAGTACATCACGGGACACAGAGCGACATAGTCATTACTATGTGGGTTATATAGATACCTTCAGGTGCTGGCACTGGCAACTTCCAAAACCGGAAGTACCCTCCCCTATATAAGCCCCTCCCATCCGGGAGTACCTCAATTTTGTAGCAAAGCAATAAGTGTCCCCAAAAGAGGGGCGGGAGCTCTGTGTCCCGTGATGTACTCCAAGAAAAGGATTTTACAGGTAAGCTGTTATAAAAATCCTATTTTCTTTCTCGTACATCACGGGACACAGAGCGACATAGTCATTACTATGTGGGATGTCCTAAAGCAATGCCCAATGAGGGGGGGGGGATACACCATACATAAGCTGAGCGCTATCAGACATGAGGATCTTTTGCGGCCTGCAACACACTGCGCCCAAAGGCGACATCCTCCTGACTTCTAACGTCCACCTGGTAGAACCTAGTAAACGTGTGTACTGAAGACCATGTTGCGGCCTTACAGATTTGAGCCAGGGAGGCCTGGTGATGCACTGCCCATGAAGTTCCAACTGCTCTCGTGGAGTGCGCTCTAACTCTGAACGGAGGCGGTCTCCTTCTCAAGCCATAGGCTTGCATTATGACCTGTCGAATCCACTTGGCTAAAGTAGATTTTGACGCTGCCTGACCCTTTCTGGGGCCTTCCGGCAGAATAAACAAAGTATCCGTTCTGCGAATCTGAGCAGTGGCTTTTAGATAAGCTTTAACTGCTCTTACTACATCCAAAGAATGTAATAACTTTTCCTCTACCGAACTAGGTTTGGGAAAAAACGAAGGAAGAACCACATCTTGGTTCAAATGAAACCTCGATACCACCTTAGGAAGAAAGGCTGGATGAGGACGTAACACTACTCTGTCCTTATGGATAACCAGATATGGCTCCTTACAGGACATAGCTGCTAATTCCGACACTCTTTTAGCCGAACAAATGGCTACTAGAAAAATCAATTTCCTGGTGAGAAGAACCAGGGAAATATGCTGTAATGGTTCAAATGGTTGTTTCTGTAGAACCGACAGAACCAGGTTTAAGTCCCATGGACATATGGGAATATTAACCGGAGGGCTAATACGCATCACTCCTTGTATAAAGGCTTTGACTAGTGAATGCGAAGCCAAGGGCCTCTGAAAAAATATTGACAAGGCCGAAATCTGACCCTTGATAGTACTCAAGGCAAGCTTCCTATCTACAGCCCACTGTAGGAAGTCCAGAATCCTACCTATTACGTACTTACGTGGATGCCATTTCTTGGCCTCACACCAGGCGATGTACGCCTTCCAGATTCTATAGTAGATCTGCCTGGATACTGGCTTCCTGGCATTGATCATGGTAGATACCACAGGATTAGAGAGCCCTCTCTTTTTTAGAATGTGGGCTTCAATAGCCAGGCCGTCAAACCTAGGGCTGGTAAGGAAGGGTGGTATATCGGTCCTTGCGAAAGCAGGTCCGGACGATGTGGGAGAGTCCAAGGACTCCCCACTGACATTTTTACAATCTCCGCGTACCATGCTCTTCGGGGCCACGCTGGAGCCACCAGAATCACTGGTTTCTTTTCTACCCTGATTCTGCGGAGTAATCGAGGTAACAATTGTGGCGGTGGGAATGCATATATCAGCTTGAACTGATCCCAAGGGAACACTAGGGCATCCGAGCCGCAAGCTAGGGGATCCCTTGTCCAAGAGACAAACCTGTCCACCTTTGCGTTGAATCTGGATGATAGCAGATCTACATCCGGTGTTCCCCACCGCTGACATATTGTCCGAAAAACCTTGGGGTGAAGGGACCATTCCCCTGGGCATAATTGTTGGTGACTTAGAAAGTCCGCCTTCCAATTCTCCACTCCTGGAATGAATACCGCGGATATGGCTGGGACATATCTTTCTGCCCATTTCAGGATGCAATTTACTTCCCTCTGGGCTGCACGACTCCTGGTGCCACCCTGATGATTGATATATGCCACTGCCGTGGCATTGTCTGATTGAATTCTGACAGGGGACCCTTGGAGTTTGGATGTCAATGCTACTAGGGCATACCGGGCTGCTCCTATCTCTAAGAGATTGATGGGCAGGGCCTTTTCCGCATCCGACCATCTGCCCTGGAGAGACCATTGCTCCAGTACTGCTCCCCAGCCTATAAGGCTGGCATCTGTAGTGACCACCTTCCAAGAAATCGGACTGAAGGATTTCCCTTTTTCCAGATTCTGGGGAACCAACCACCAACGGAGGCTCTTGCGAACGGAAGGGGACAAGGACATTGGTAAGTCTAGGGCCTGAACTTTCTTGTTCCAGGCTGACAGTATGGCCCTTTGCAAATTCCTTGAATGGAATTGACCGTAGGGTACTGCTTCGAATGATGCCACCATTTTTCCCAGCAGCCTCATGCACAGGCGCATGGACGGCTGTCTTTTTGTACCCACTAAGTGGATCAATTCTCTCAAAGACAACACCTTTTTTCGAGGCAAGAATATTTTCCTCTGGCCTGAATCTAGCCTTAGCCCCAAGTATTCCAGACTTTTGACTGGTTTTAGGGCTGACTTGTCTCGGTTGATAATCCAACCGTGAGATTCCAGATACTTGATTGTCTTGTGAACGACCACTTCTAGTTTTTTCACTGAGTGGTCTATCAGCAACAAGTCGTCTAGATATGCCATTATCGTTACACCTTGCGTTCTTAGATTGGCCAATAATGGGGCCAGAATTTTTGTGAACACTCGTGGTGCTGTGGCCAGACCGAAGGGTAAGGCTCTGAACTGAAAATGGCGCCCTTCTACTGCAAAGCGTAGAAATTTTTGGTGGACTGGAAAGATGGGAATGTGCAAATAAGCATCTTTGATGTCGATCGAGGCTAACCATTCCTCCCCTTGTAGGGCAGTGGCCACCGATCGGATCGACTCCATCCGGAAAGTCCTGATATGTAGGAATTTGTTTAGCCCTTTTAGATTTAATATGGGCCTCACGTCCCCGTTTGGCTTCGGGACTGTAAAGAGGTTTGAGTAAAACCCGAACCCCCATTCTTCCAGGGGAACCTCCATAATTACTCCTTGGAGCAATAGTTGTTCTAGTGGCAACAGGAGGGACTCTCTCTTCCGAGGATCCCTTGGCACGTTTGACCTCATAAAATGGGAAGGAGGAGAGTCTTTTAACTCCAATCTGTATCCCAGACTTACTGCGGAGAGCACCCATCTGTCTCTGATCGTGTCCCGCCAGGTCTCTGCGAACAACTGGAGTCTTCCCCCCACCCGATTGAGTGGGGGCAACCCTTCATGCATTTGACTTTGGGGGAGGTTTTGTACCTCTCCTGACCCAGGGTTTTTTATTACCCTGCGATTGTCCCTGATTTTTACCCCCGGGATTTGACCGAGGAGGCCGTCGGAACTGTTTCACAGCCGATGCCCCAGGGACTGGAGAAGCAGGCCTCTTAAAAGAGGGACCTCTAACTCTGTTTTTAACCGGCAAGAGTGTACTTTTACCGTTGGAAATTTTCTGGATATATTTGTCCAGGTCTTCCCCAAATAAGCGTTCACCATGAAATGGGAAGCTAACCAGCAATTTTTTACAGGGAGCTTCAGCAGACCAGTTTTTGAGCCATAGAAGCCTGCGCATATGTACTACAGACAGCGTAAGGCGGGAGGCCTGATGGATTGAATCCTTTATGGCGTCAACCGCAAAGCATAAGGCTCTAGGTAGATCAGCTAGGGCAAGGGCCTGCTGATCTGGCAAGTCCCTTAAGACTTGTTTCAACTGATCCTTCACTGCTTGGCAGACCCCAATAGCTGCCACTGCTGGTTGTGTCACCAAGCCTGCTGTAGAAAAAGCAGATTTTAATAAGGACTCCAATTTTTTATCTATTGGGTCCTTGAACATTTGGACATTATCCACTGGACATGTCAGTGATTTATTCACACAAGAGATGGCTGTGTCCACTGTAGGGACCCTCCATTTTTTGATGAACTTATCCTCCATGGGATAGACCACCGGAAATCTCTTGGGGGGAGTAAATATTTTATCAGGATGTTCCCAATCCTGGTACATGAGCCCTTCCAATAAAGGGTGAAGTGGAAAAGAACAGACAGTCTGGGGAGCTTTTAGCGACCCCAGCGAGGAGACAGTAGTGGTTGATGGTTCCGCAAGGTGCATTTTAAATGCTGATCGGACCATGTTAGTCAAAGACTGAACCCATAATCTTTCAGCTTGAGATGCTGAGAAAGGTTCCTCCACTGTTGATTCCTCTATAACAGAATCAACCTCCTCCTGATCCCCTTCAGGCAGGTCGATCCCTGTATGGGACTGTTGCTCCGCTAACAGGTACTCTGAAGGAGGAGACGGAGATCGGGCGTGCTTTCCCTGTGACAGGGAGGCAGCGATTAATGTTGACAATCTCTCTTCTAATCCTCCCAGAGCTGAGGAAAAAACCTCCTCTGTTACATACACAGGAGCAGGTGAACTGAGGACAGCCACAGTACCAGGTACTCCTGCAGGGTCTCTACGGTCACTAACCTCTGAATTTTCAGGGGAGACTGGTGCAGCAGAAGCATGCCCAAGATCCTCAGAGCCCGATGGAGACCCCTTTTGCTTCCTGGAAGATTTAGTTCCGGAGCTTCTGGACGGCATATTCCTAAGCCCAAAGCTGAGGTATTCCAGCCGTAATACACCCCTTTTACTGAGAATAGTCTAGCACAATTGCTGCTATATATCAGTTGGTGTCTACTAAAGTGCCTTTCTAGGGGATGCCTGCATCAACCGCCTCTGTGTGCCTTTCTACTGTTGCTAGCTCTGTTTGTGCACTTCAATAGCCAGCTTGATTGTTTTTAAACATGCTGGACGCCCGCACATGCGCAGTAGCGCCGCGGCGCACACCGAGCGTCATCCACCCGCTCCGCCCCTTTTTCCAGATCGCCTCTATATAGAGAGGCGCGTGCCCGCGCACGCGCGCGGGCACGTGCGCCTTCGGCGCCTTTTTTGAAAAAACAAGGAGCTAGATGGGAGCCAGGGTCCCTGCCGCAGGGCCCGGGGATGGATGAGCGCAGCGACAGGGCAGAGGAGACAGCTTCCCAGCAGAGAACTTACCAACTGCCTGGATTTGACTTCAGAAGAAAAAAATCCATATTACAAGAAAAAAGAACCATAGCGGCCTCTAGTGTTTAACACAGGTACCGCGACCTTACACATTTTTTTTTTTTTGCCTACTATAAAAAAATTTACCTTTTCTCAGTAGTAACAGGCATGCACAGAATATTTAGCGGGAATACCTTAGGTAACAGGCAGAAAGACAAAATAGGCTTGGGGGTCCCCCAATAGAACCAAGTTCCTGAGGGCCCCCACTTACCTTTTCCTCGCCGCAGGACTCTGTTTGGTCCACAGAAGCCCAAACTTCACCTATCACGGCAGGCATTGTAATCAAACCTTCAGGGACCGGGTTCCCAAGGATTCCACTCCCCTGAACCTGTATAGCACCCTGCACAGAAAACATCTTGGTCGTGGGTATGACCAGAGCTCTGGATCCCAGGGTCCAGCCCTCCTAAGAGAGGCATTACAGGCAAAACCTTGCTCTTCTCTTGCAAGGCCCGGGTACCGACCGTTTAGCTATGAAGCTTTTTTGGTCGGATCCGGAATAGCTTACTGAGGCCCAAAAGAACCTGTACGCAAGCTCAGTGAAACACATGTTACTTCTTGGCCAACACCTTAGACACTGGCAAAAAACTGAGGTACTCCCGGATGGGAGGGGCTTATATAGGGGAGGGTACTTCCGGTTTTGGAAGTTGCCAGTGCCAGCACCTGAAGGTATCTATATAACCCACATAGTAATGACTATGTCGCTCTGTGTCCCGTGATGTACGAGAAAGAAATATGGGTTTATGAGATTTCAAAATCATTGCGTTCTGTTTTGATGTAGATTTTACACAGTGGACCTCAAAAAGCCACTCTCTGTACTATATGGGACACTGCTCAAACCAGATACCCCGAGACTGGACAGGCTTTGGGATAGGTGGAAGGCGGACGTCCCATCCCTGGGGAAGGAGGAGTGGGAGGACGCGTTGAAGGAATGTCCCAAGCTGGTGATTTCCTCCCGAGACAAACTGACACAAATCAAAATGTTGCACAGGGTGTATTATACACCGGTTAGGCTCCATAGGATATACCCTGACAGAGACCCCTGCTGCGCAAGATGTCGGACTCACCCTGGCACCCTTATACATCTACTTTGGGAATGCCCTAAGATACAGGTATTCTGGAGAGGGGTGTTTGAGTTGATCAATCTGAAACTGGACTTGGAGCTTCCCGTGTCGCCAGAGCTAGCCTTGTTTGGGGTCCAAGATGATGAGCAGAGACCCCGCCATAGGAAACAGTTGATTGCGTACTTGTTATTTTATGGCAAAAAGTCTATTGTTTGCAAGTGGATATCCCCTAGCTCTCCGTCAGTGTTCTCCTGGCTGGCCATGGTTGATGCTGCAATACCAATGTACAGGCTGACGTATATCAGCAGGGGATGCCCCTGGAAGTTTGACAAGGTGTGGTTGCCCTGGATATCGCCTTGATTGGTCCTGCAACCCCCTTCTAGACTTTTGCGCCCGGTTGAGATAGGATGGCCGGTTGGGTAGGCGGGGGCCCCCCCCCCCAGAAGTTATATTCTTTACATTATCCCTTATATGTCGCTGTTGCCTGCTGAATACACTGATTTGTATGTCACAAGTTGTAATGTCATATTCCTCGGCTATGTTGGCCGAGCTCTGTTTATATGTTCATGTATATATAACTGCTCAATAAACACAACCTGATTGTAAAAAAAAAAAAGATTTTACACAGTGTCCTAACTTTCATGGAATTGAGGTTGTACTTGTGAAGACATCATGTGACCAGAATGTGATCTGATAATGGCCTACTGAATATGCTCTTGGCCCTTTCTGACCTTCTAATCCTCACCCATGGATGAGAAGCATAAATGTCTCAGAGTTAGCACTTAGAATACCTGCAAAACCCACTTAAATGAAATCTTGTCATAGTGACTTCAGCCTGGTTCACACAGGAGCAGTGTGGGAAACCGCACGCGAATGGGACAGGAATAGCACTGCATTCCTATTCAAATGGCATGCGATTGATTGCAGTGCTATTTCAGCCCATTCATTTTGTATGGGCTCAAATCGCACCGCAAAAGGTATCAGTACTCGGTATCGGCAAGTACTTGAGCACATGTATCGGTACTTGTACTCGCCGAATAAAAAATGGTATCGGTGCAACCCTAGTATTTATCAAAGCTACTTGAGACTCAGGCCTCACCTACACTTGGTGTTTGGCCTGTGTGCCAAATCCCAGCATTTTCATGCATCAGGGAGGTGCAGCAGGTCCAGCGCCACTGCCTTCACTCTGTCAAAGTCTGAAATATGCTGCTGCACCAAGTGGTACTCAAGTTTAGGGCCATATGCATTCAGGGACATGTCCAGAATATAGAGTACATGTATACGCACAGACATGCGCCATTTTGTATTAGTAACCTCTTATCTGGTTTGCTAGGCTATACCCATTTTACACAGTCACACACCCAGCAAATCGATTGTTGATCTGCTGTGATCCACTGTTCAGCTGATCCTGTGCAGTCATCTTCCTCTTTTTAGTCATTGGGAGCCAGGTGTCTCTTCCTGGTTCAGGCAGCTGGCCCTCTGATGACATATTTCAGGTTCACCCTCCTCCAGCACTGTGTCTATCCTGCTCCAGTGATGTATATGCCTCTGCTGAGGCCTTCTGGGATATGTGACATGCATACCCCCAGAAGGCACAAGGAGCAGGGACACATCATTCTTGCGTAGGCAAGAATGAAGGCAGAGGGTAGGGTGCAGTGAAAATAAAATACATTTAAAAAAAAAGTTGGCTTTTCAGCTTTGTGGATGGGGAAGGAAATAATGGGGCAAATGCTACCGTGTGAATGAAGGTCATTTTAAGATAAAGCTAGTATAGGACTGTAGTGTTGGAGTGCTAGTGGAAGGAACTGCAGTTTCCAGCCTAAATTGGCCCTAGTATGTGTACAGTGGGGAAAATAATTATTTAATCCCCAGAAAAATCACATGATACAAATGTAATAAATTGAGTTGAAGTTCAATGAGTAAAATAAGTATTTGATCCCTAAGCAAATTAAGATGATTCTTGTAGTTGGTTACCAGGTTTGCACACATCTCAAAAGGGATTTTGGTCCACTCGTTACAGATCTTCTCTTAATCCTTAAAGGTTTCTTGGCTGTCGCTTGGTAACTCAAAGTTTCAGCTCCCTCCATACATTTTCTATGGGATTAAGGTCTGGAGACTGGCTAGGCCACTCCATGACCTTAATGTGCTTCTTCTTGAGCTACTCTTTTGTTGCCTTAGCGGTATGTTTTGGGTCATTGTCATGCTGGAAGACCCATTAACGACCCATCTTTAGTGTTCTAAGCTCAGGGAAGGAGGTTCTCATCCAAGAGTTTACAATACATGGCCCCATCCATTGGCCCCTCAATGTGGCAAAGTTGGCCTGTACCTTTAGCAGAGAAACAGCCGCAAAGCATAATGTCAATGGATGGACTAAGGCTGCATTCACACCTGAGCGTTTTGTAGCCGGAAGCCTGAAGCTACAAAACGCTAGAGGGGGAAAAAAACATTCTCTATGGAGATGGTTCACATCTCCACTCCAAAACGCCTGAAGCCGAACGCCTGAAGCTCAAACAAGTTCCGGACCCTTTTTTGTTGCGGGAATCGGGCAGATTTGGGCATTTTAAAAGTCATAGAATGTAATGGAAATGCTCGATTCAAGCGTTTAGCGCGACAACAAGCATTTCGACGGGCGCAAATTCGTGCGACAAAACGCCGGTAAAAACGTCTGTAAAAACGTTTGAAGCGCTACGCTCAGGTGTGAATGCAGTCTAAGTGGCGTAGTTGTAAGACTCCAGCCTGGGTCCAGGGAAGCATACGATTATAGGATAGGCTATCGGGGATATCCGGTTGAAATAATATATTCAAAAGTGGAGGACAAGGAGAAGAGAGAGAGAGTACTTTCCAGAACATCTTTTCCCAAATAGACAATGTAAATAACATTGGAGCCAAACTGAGACTTCTTAATTAAGGTATATGTCTGTCCGAAGGTGCGCATAACATAAAACATGGGTGTACAGGGGACATAATAACCATTTAAATCTCAGACCATCTGTTTGGGGCGCAACATAATGACCAGGAAATGGCAGCTTGTAGATGTGTAGCATAGTAATATTTTCGTAAATCTGGTGCACCCAGACCACCTCTAGATCTTAAGGATTGGACCACCGACCCTGCAATCCTATGGGAAGCATAATTCCATATCAAATTGAGAAAAGTTCTTTGAAGTAATGTCAACTGGGATAACGGAATTGGAACTGGAAGTGTCTCAAACAGGTAAAGCAATTTTGGAAGTATGGACATTTTAAGCACATTAATTCTTCTGAGGAGAGAGAGGGAGGGTTATCCAATGCTTCAGTAAACGATTCATTTCTGTAAATAACGAAGGAAAATTGACCTGATAAAGGGTAGAGTAGGAAGGGGTTAGGTAAACACCCAGATATTTGAGCGCATGGGAACACCAGTGATATTTAAAATTTTGCTTAAGAGTGTTAAGGAGAGGCGGAGGAATGTTTATGGGGAGGGCCTCAGTTTTGGTAGGGGTAATCTTAAAACCCACAAACGCACCAAATGGGCTTAAAATATTATGCAATGAGGGGAGGGAAGTAAATGGATGAGAAAATGTTAGTAGTACATTATCAGCAAAAAGCAAAAGCTTGTACTCCCTCTGTCGCATCCACACCCCTCGAATGTCAGGTTGGGAACGAATGGCAGCAGCCAGAGGCTCCAAGCTGAGAGTAAAGAGTAAACGTGAAAGGGGACACCCCTGCCTAGTGCCATTACTCAAGGGAAACGACCACGAAAAATGGGAGGAAAACTGTACCTGGGAAGTGGGTATAGAATATAATGCTCGCAAAGCATGGATAAATGGACCAGAAAAGCCATGAGAGAGGGTGGCAAACATAAAGGACCAATTCAGGCGGTCAAAAGCCTTTTGGGCATCTAGGCTTAGAACTAGGGCAGGGCATTTAATTTTAGTTAGGAGATCTATAGTACGTCTGGTGTGTGTCTAGTAGGTACAAAACCCACTTGATCCCTATGGATTAAGGATGGGAGTAATAGTGAAAGTCTATTTGCAAGGATTACGGTAAAATTTTTATAATTCTAATTTAATAATGTAATAGAGCGATAATTATCAGGGACGGACAGATATTTGCCAGGCTTCGGGATGACTGTAATATGGGCATGGAGAAATTGGAGGTGGGGAATAGTGCCCTTCATCAGGGAGGCAAAAAGGTTTAACAAATATGGAGCTATAATTGGGAGAAAGGTTTTATAATAGGAGTAAGATAGACCGTCCGGACCTCGGGACTTATGTGATGGCAGATGTCGAATGACCTCTGCTAATTCTTCAGCCGTAATAGGCACATTTACATCTATTTGCTGAGGATAATTTTGGAAGCTGCAAGGAGGCAAAGAAGGAGTCAAACTCTCTCTGCGTAAACTGAGAATGTGGGTCTGCCTTCAAACAATTATATAGCTTATGGTAAAATTCCCCAAAAACCTTGGGCATAGTATGAGGGCAGTAGATCGGAGTGCCATATGGTTGGAGAAGGAAATCAGGTATGGTAAGAAAAGGGCGGGTTTTAAGCCTTTGTACTAGCATTCTATCGGGTTTGTTGGCATATTCATAAAATTTTTGTCTGGCCCATAGCGTTCATTTTGAGATCTTACTCATATCTAAAGACTTAATACAGTTACGTAAACGTTCCACCGTAGGCGAAAGCAGAAAGTGCATCCCTGCAGTGCGTAACTGGTCAAGTAACAGCTTTTTCTAAAGAGTGGACTCCCGTTTTAGACGATAACCAGCAGAGATACATTCACCCCTAAAAAAAGCCTTATGGGCTTCCCATAAGGTGGAGGTCTCCGACACTGTACCATCATTAAGTTGGAAAAACTAGTCGATCTTTGGTTTCAGGAATCCGCAGTAGGGATCATTGAGAAGCCAGTGGCATGTTTTTTAGTCGGAGCAGACAGGGTGAGATTCAGAAGTATGGGTGCATGATCCGACCACGTTATAGGATCAACTTCAGAGGATACCAAACGTGTTAATAAGGGTGCGGACACAAAGAAATGGTCAAGATGGAAATAGAGCTTGTGAGAGTGGGAATAAAACATAAATTGCTTATGAGTGGGGAGTCTGATCCGCCAGGAATCAAAAAGGTTATGAGATCTAATAAATTTACGAAACGATGTGGACAACCTTTGAGCGTGGATTGATGGGGTGTTTGGAAAAAAAAGAGTGCGTCTTTAGTTGAGGACATGCACATGGTAAAATCACCACCTAGGATCATAAAGGGGTGTAAAAAGGGTGCATTTTCTCAAATACCTCTGTTAGAAACCCTCTCTGCCTCGAGTTAGGTACATATATATTAACCAAGGTGAAAGTTGTGGTCCTGTAAGCACAGTTTAGGAGAATAAACCAGCCATGAGGGTCCAAAAAAGATGATTGAACCTGTAATGAACACATACGTTTTATTAAAATTGCTACCCCAACCTTTCCAGAAGGATCGGAAGCAACAAAGGCGGTGGGAAATAATTTGGAGGCGAACTTGAAGGAACCCTCTGCCCGAAAGCGAGTCTCCTGAACCATGATCACATCTGCTTTAGAAGATTTGAATTCCTTCAGAGCTAACCATCTCTTATGAATAGAATTCAAGCCTTTGACATTGCATGAGAAAATACTTAAAGCCATAATGAACTATATATAAGCAATAAAATTGTCATCTGATCAAATAAAATAAGAGATGTTGTGCAGAAGAAAAGAGTCTTTGGTGAAGAGAAAACCACTTTTTTTTTTTTTTTTTTTTTTTAAGAAGCAGCAAACAAGAAAGGAGTAGTAGCCAGATCCAGGTCAAAAAAAGACCTGACAAAAAAAAAAAAAAAAACAACAACATTGGTGAGCAACCTGAGGATCCAAACCCTCAAGAATCTAGGGCAGATGCAGAGGATGATGGAGAGGAGCATGGTGGCTTGCAAGACCAGGCAAGTAGGTCCCGTCGTCTTTTGAAAAGCTTGAAAGTTAAAGTGAAGAACCAAACAGGTATTGATAAATGTGGTGTTAGTTCCATGGGTAAAGAAACCAGATCTCTATATCAAAATCTTCAACACGTAGATGGAACACAAACCATCTATGTATAAACAGATCAGGAAGAATATCAGCAGGAGGGCATCAGGTGGGGTATCTAGAGGATGGAGCCCGTTGAGGAGTAGAAAAAGTTTTCTGTGATTTCTGCCGCACAGGGATCCAGATCTTTCCAGGGGTGGAGAACGACCGAGGAGCAGGGAGGGGCAATTGGAGTACCTCTTCAGGTCATGGTGGAAGGCCTAGCATTCGTGAAGATCCTGCATGAAATTATGTACCCCATTTTTGGAGACTGACAACCCAAAGGGGAAACCGCAGCGGTAGACGACCTAATGATTTTTGTAAAAAATGGGAAAAAGGGGAAGGGGGAAATATTGGGACTTTGAGTGAGGCCATGGCCTGGCCATCCCTATCAATATATAAAAATATAAAAAGGAGCAAAAAGGGTGGGACTTTGAATGAAGCACGTGGTTGAATTGAATGCAATGGTGGATACTAAAATGTTTAATATTCCGTAAATACATGATTACATACATAAATTCCATATACATAGAAATACACACTAATCGTGGTGTAATTTTTTAGAACAGTGGTAACTGATATTAACATGGTTAAAAAATGGGTAACAAGATAAGATTACAGAGTCCACCAAATGTCAGGATTGGGTACACATATATTGCAAAATAACATCTGCATGGCCTATGACCTTGCTGATTACTGTCTTGAAAAGTGATGGTAAAAATATAATGTCATTAAGATCTAGTAGGGCTATAGTACTATGATACACGGCAGTTGGTAACTCAATGCGTTTCGCAGCTTGGTGCCGCTCATCAGGAGAAAGCACGCAATGTATCTGCAAGTAGAAGATAGATGTTGAAATAAGTAAACTTGTATCAATAAAGGGGGAAGATGGATGGAAACCCCCCCCCAATAAATCACTTACAGATATATGTACAATCGGAGGTTCAATGACAGGGGCTGTGGCCACCCAAAGGCATCAATGTCGGGAGCTGAGGAGGCATGTCCAGCGGCGGCACCCAAGGCGGCAACCCAGGAAACACTGGCCACATAGAGCAACCGTGGTATAAACCTGTGACAGAATGGTGATGAAAAAGTGAATGAGCATTGCAATAGCAATACAAAGGCTATGTGACTGGGGATGTGAATACAGTGAGGACTGTGTTATGTGTTAAGGACAAGTGTGTGATGGGGGGGAAACAATTCCTGGGGGTCAAATGTTCAGGGTTATAGGTAGACAACCATAGTGGAGGGGTTGCCACCAAGACACGTGGGGACTGGAGTGAGCATGAGTGCAAGAAAGGTAGTGCAGATATTACCGGATACTGGAAAAAGGGAAAGAAATAAGACCATAATCCAGGGGGGGGCACAAGAGTGAGTGTAACTAATGATTTTGTAGGTGGGTAGTGACAGGTCGCAGGCTCAGTTGTTTAGCCCTAAGTGATAGGTGATAAATCACTGAAGATTTGGATTTTGGTGCCTTTATAATTCAGACAGCTTCTATTACGGGTAGCTGTAGTGAGGGTTTCTTTACTCTCATAGTAGTGAAAGCGAACAATAATGTTACTGGGATTGGCCCCTTGTGGTGCTTTGGGAGCCAAAGATCTATGGGCCCTATGAAGGCGCCAATCAATATCTGAAATATGGGGGGCCAGGGTAACAAAAAGGCCCAACAGATACGAACGAATCTCCTTATCAGTTATGGACTCAGGGACTCCACAGATCCGTAAATTATGGCGACGCTGCCTGTTTTCCAGGTCTTCTTTCTGAATTTGAATTTGAGAGACTGTATGCTTGAGGGCAGCATTATCTTCTTCCAGAACGTGTACATATTGTACTAGTTTGTCAAATTTATTTTCAAGGGTATCAGTACGTTCCCCTAGTAGGGTGATTTCCCACCTGAGTTCATGTGCAATTTTCCCCACCTCTCTGGCAATATTATGGGTTAAGTCCTGCAGCAGGGCATGCAGCTTCACATCCAGGACCTCTACAGTGACTGCTATTGCGGGCCCTGTTGGTGGAATAGGGGGGACCCTCTGTAGATTACCCATCTGTGAGTGCAAGCGGGTCGGTGGGTCGTCCTGAGTACCCGAGGCCAGGGATTGCGGCCTAAGCAGAAACCGCTCCATAAGCTGAGAAGGCTGTGACTCGGTATAAGACAGGAATATGTGTTTCTGGAATCCAATCTTACCCATTGGATGCCTGGGCTCTTCCGGAGGCGAATGGTATAGCTCCTGTGGCGATAGATGCTGTCAGAGCGGAGCGGGAGCCTCGGAAGGGGAGACGGGCACCAGAGCCAGGAGATCACGCGTCCACCATCTTACAAGCTGCGCATGCGCCTCCTCACCAAGCTCCTTGCTGATGGTCTTGTAGCCCATTCCAGCCTTGTGCTGGTCTACAATCTTGTCCCTGATGTCCTTTGAGAGCTCTTTGGTCTTGCCCATGATGGCGAGGTTTGAATTCAGAAAGATACTATGTGGACAGGTGGTCTTGCATACACAAGCTGTGGTTAGGGGCATCTTCCTAAATTGACAGGATCTGTGTACCACATGAGCACATACTGTAGCCAGTCTGTGGGAGCCAGAATTATTGTTGGTTGGTGGGGGATCAAACACTTATTTTACGCACTGAACTGCAACTCAACTTATAACATTTTTATCATGTGGTTTTTTTTCCTGCATTTTTGGTTGATATTCTGTCTCTATCATTTAAAATACACCTATAATAAAAATTATAGACCTTTCATTTCTTTGTAAGTGGACAAACTTACAAAATCTGCAAGGGACCAAATAATTATTTTCCCCACTATATGTATCCATGTAAGGTTGGTACGTTAGATTGTAAGCTCCTTGAGAACAAGGACAGTTGTAAATGCAATATATGTAATGCAAAAATTGTTGGCGCTATGTATATACCTGTAGTAAATAAATGCATACACGTCCCCAGGAAAAGCTTTTCATTATCCTTGCACTGCTAAAGACGGTTGCCCAGAAAACACAACATGCTACAGAGAACTGGGGTGCAAGAACCCTGACTGGCAGATTAGTCAAATATCAATGCAAATTAACTGGGTAGCTGGCCAATCTAAACTGAAAAAATAAATTGCTGTGGTTAGGGGTGTGGTTTAAGGTTGTGATTATGGTAAATGTACTGCCCTCCCAGAATCTGCGCGAGATGGAACATTCCACATTTTCTTCTCAGCTTGCTTGCTCTGCCTGCGGATCAGCTGACTATCCAGCCGACCGATGGCTTTTTTTTTTTTAAATTTTTATTTTATTTAATGCACTGCAGCAGGAAAGCACTCTTGTGGAAAGACAAGAGCATCCTGGATGGCTAATTCCCTCTGACTGATTTATAATTTGCGAAAGATGATGTGACCTTTAAAACCCGCCAGGCTGTTCTCGCTGCCGCTGTTTTCTCCTGAAAATGCTGCTGATGCTGTTCACAGGATTTCCACTGAGTGCTTTCTTGCTCTAATTTATCTTCCTGCAAAGGATTTTAGTGCCTGCTGTCTCTCTCCGTCTTGCTGTGCTTAGTCTATGCATATAAACAGAACAGTCTCTTCTTCCGCCTTTAACAGCATCAGCAACGGCACACTTCACAGGGAGAAAATCACCACTGATGTAGCATCTCAGTTTATTGGGGTACTTCTAAACAGATGCAGACATGATGTTCCCCCAGCTCTATATAGGTCACCAAAATTCGCTGTGCTATGTCCTGTGGAGATAGCAGAGCTGTTCAGGCTATAAAAAAAATAAAAAATAATCTTGGAAGCAGTTTTAGGAGAGAAAACATGATGCAGTTTAAAAGGAAATCAGTCACTGAGCTTATGCAAAAAATCAGAATTTTACAAAAAAATTAATTTACAGAGGATAATGTATTTATTTATTTTTTGGCAGAAGAGAATTTGTATCCCTGTTCAAAAAACCCTTCCTGCTTCAAGCTATTTCTTCTAAATTGTACACTCCATGCCATGCATGCATAGAGCAGTGTTGACTTCTGGCCCATTCCTAGCATTTTACAGAATGAAGCTGAAATGCACATGTGTAGGAGCTACTTTATAAATGGCTGCCCGATAACCAATGGGGAGGAACACGAACCAGGAAGAATTGGCAGCAGACAGATCGGCAGGGGATAGGTCTGAATTGTCAATGCTGGAAAAAGGGAAAACAGAGAGGTAGGTTTGCCATAATGTGCAGGTATATACTGCTATCTTGCACAGTACAGCAAAAGCAGAAGTCCTACAGCTCTGCTTTAATGTACATGGAAACACAATCACTACAAAAATTGCTTTCAACCTTTTTAAATCTGCAGCTTTTAGTAAAATAATTTCTGGTGATCCTGCTATGAAAGTCCTAGTTCAGGTACTTCCTTTTATGCTGTAACAACTGTTCACAAATGTACTCCTGCATTGTCATCTTGTCAACATATTCTCCTGGTGAGACTATAAGCAATAGCATGGTTCACTGGTGTCACTACCAGAAAACCGGTCCAGACCAATGAGGAACAGCTGAAGCTGGATTGCAGGCATGTAGTCTGGTACTCGCTGCATATTCACGGGAGCAACGTTAATCTGCAACACCAATTAAAAAACAGCCAAGACTGGCACCTGGAAGAACCTGGGGAGAAGATGCTGGTGCAGATGAGGGACATTGCGGACGTCGGACTGTTGGAACGAAGGTAAGTATACAGTATGTGCTTCTTGTTAAAAAAAAAAAAGTATACAGTATGTGCCTTTTGCTTGAAAGAGGTAGGGGGATCAGCAGAACCAAGATGAAAAAAGGATAAAAAAAAAGAAGTAGAAACAGAATTTTTTTTATAAGAAAAATAAATTGTCTATGAAACACAGTGTTTTAGCAAATTAAATGTCATCAAATTATGCTTTCGATCAACTTCACATTGAAAAAATAGTTCCAAGCTTCCTTATGACAGATATGCAGACAGCATTTACCAGCTTTTGATCTTAAAACACAAAATGGTTTAATCCAAATATCACCAGTATTTGTTTAACCGCCTCAATACTGGGCACTTTCCCCCATTCCTGCCCAAGCCAATTTTCATCTTTCAGCGCTATCGCTTCTTAAATGACAATTGCGCGGTCATGCTAAACTGTACCCAAATTTTATCATTTTGTTCCCACAAATAGAGCTTCCTTTTGGTGGTATTTGATCTTGATTTTATTTTTTGCTAAACAAATGAAAAAAGACCGAAAATTAAAAAAAAAAAAAAAAAAATTTTGGTTCCGTTATAAAATTTTGTAAATAAAAGGGATTTTTATAACAGCTTACCTGTAAAATCCTTTTCGTGGAGTACATCACGGGACACAGAGCGACTTAGTCATTACTAATGGGTTATATAGATTACCTTCAGGTGTTGGCACTGGCCAATTCCAAACCGGAAGTACCCTCCCCTATATAAGCCCCTCCCATCCGGGAGCACCTCAGTTTTGTAGCCAAGCAATAAGTGTCCCAAAAAGAGGGGTGGGAGCTCTGTGTCCCGTGATGTACTCCAAGAAAAGGATTTTACAGGTAAGCTGTTATAAAAATCCCTTTTTCTTTTTCGTACATCACGGGACACAGAACGACTTAGTCATTACTAATGGGACGTCCCAAAGCAATGCCAAATGAGGGGAGGGATACATAAGCTGGGCGCCATCAGGCATGAGGCTCTTTTGCGCCTGCAACACACTGCGCCCAAAGGCGACATCCTCCTGACTTCTGACGTCTACCTGGTAGAATCTAGTAAACGTGTGTACTAAGGACCATGTTGTGGCCTTACAGACTTGAGCCAGGGAGGCTTGGTGATGCACTGCCCATGAAGTTCCAACTGCTCTTGTGGAGTGCGCCCTAACTTTGAACGGAGGCGGTCTCCTTTTCAAGCCATAGGCTTGTATTATGACCTGTCGAATCCACTTGGCTAAAGTAGATTTTTGATGCTGCCTGACCCTTTCTGGGGCCTTCTGGCAGAACAAACAAAGTATCCGTTCTACGAATCTGAGCAGTGGCTTTAAGATAAGCTTTAACTGCTTTTACTACATCCAAAGAATGCAATAACTTTTCCTCTACCGAACTAGGTTTGGGGAAAAAGGAAGGAAGAACCACATCTTGGTTCAAATGGAACCTCGATACCACCTTAGGAAGAAGGCTGGATGAGGACGTAATACTACTCTGTCCTTATGGATAACCAGATATGGCTCCTTACAGGACAAGGCGGCTAATTCCGATACTCTTTTAGCCGAACAAATGGCTACTAAGAAAATCAATTTCCTGGTGAAAAGAACCAAGGAAATGTGCCGCAATGGTTCAAATGGTTGTTTCTGTAGAACCGACAGAACCAGGTTTAAGTCCCATGGACATATGGGAATACTAACCGGAGGGCTAATACGCATCACTCCTTGTATGAAAGCTTTGACTAGTGAATGCGAAGCCAAGGGCCTTTGAAAAAAATATTGACAAGGCCGTCTGACCCTTGATAGTACTCAAGGCAAGCTTCCTATGTACAGCCCACTGTAGGAAGTCCAGAATCCTACCTATTACGTACTTACGTGGATGCCATTTCCTGGCCTCACACCACGTGATGTACGCCTTCTAGATCCTATAATAGATCTGCCTGGATACCGGCTTCCTGGCATTGATCATGGTAGATACCACAGGATTAGAGAGCCCTCTCTTTTTTAGAATGTGGGCTTCAATAGCCAGGCCGTCAAACCTAGGGCTGGTAAGGAAGGGTAGTATATCGGTCCTTGCGAAAGCAGGTCCGGACGATGTGGGAGGGTCCAAGGACTTCCCACTGACATTTTTACAATCTCCGCGTACCATGCCCTTCGGGGCCACGCTGGAGCCACCAGAATCACTGGTTTCTTTTCTACCCTGATTCTGCAGATTAATCGCGGTGGGAATGCATATATCAGCTTGAACTGATCCCAAGGGAACACTAGGGCATCCGAACCGCAAGCTAGGGGATCCTTTGTGCGAGACACAAATCTGTCCACCTTTGCGTTGAATCTGGATGCTAGCAGATCTACATCCGGTGTTCCCCACCGCTGGCATATTGCCTGGAAAACCTCGGGGTGAAGAGACCATTTCCCGGGCATAATTGCTGGCGACTTAAAAAGTCCGCTCTCCAATTTTCCACTCCTGGGATGAAAACCGCGGATATGGCTGTGACATACCTTTCTGCCCATTCCAGGATGCAATTCGCTTCCCTCTGGGCTGCACGACTCCTGGTGCCACCCTGGTGATTGATATATGCCACTGCTGTGGCATTGTCTGATTGAATTCTGACAGGGGACCCTTGGAGTTTGGATGTCCATGCTACTAGGGCATACCGGGCTGCTCGTATCTCTAAGAGATTGGTGGGCAGGGCCTTCTCTGCTTCTGACCACTTGCCCTGGAGAGACCATTGCTCCAGTACTGCCCCCCAGCCTATGAGGCTGGCAACTGTAGTGACCACCTTCCAAGAAACCGGACTGAAGGGTTTCCCTTTTTCCAGATTCTGGGGCACCAACCACCAATGGAGGCTCTTGCGAACGGAAGGGGACAGGGACATTGGTAAGTCTAAAGCCTGAACTTTTTTGTTCCAGGCTGACAGTATGGCCCTCTGCAAGTTCCTTGAATGGAATTGACCGTAGGGTACCGCTTCAAATGAAGCCACCATTTTTCCCAGCAGCCTTATACACAGGCGCATGGATGGTTTTTCTTTTTTGTACCCACTAAGTGGGTCAAATCTTTCAAAGACGACACCTTCTCTGGAGGTAAAAAAATCTTTCTCTGATTTGAATCCAGTCTTAGCCCCCAAGTATTCCAGGCTTTTGACTGGTTTTAGGGCTGACTTGTCTCGGTTGATAATGCAACCGTGAGATTCCAGATACTTGATTATCTTGTGAACGACCACTTCTAGTTTTTTTCACTGAGTGGTCTATCAGCAACAAGTCGTCTAGATATGCCATTATCGTTACACCTTGTGTTCCTAGTTTGGCCAATCGTAGGGCCAGAATTTTTGTGAACACTCGTGGTGCCGTGGCCAGACCGAGAGGTAAGGCTCTGAACTGAAAATGGCGCCCTTCTACTGCAAGGCGTAGAAATTTCTGGTGGGCCGGACAGATGGGAATATGCAAATAAGCATCCCTTATGTCGATCGAGGCTAACCATTCCTGCCCTTGTAGGGCGGTGGCCACCGATCGGATCGACTCCATCCGAAAAAGTCCTGATATGTAGGAACTTGTTTAGCCCTTTTATATTTAATATGGGCCTCATGTCCCCATTTGGTTTGGGGACTGTGACAAGGTTCGAGTAAAACCCGAACCCGTTTTCTTCCAAGGGAACCTTCATGATTACCCTTGGGGCAATAGTTGCTCTAGTGCCAGAAGGAGGGATCCACTCTTCTGGGGATCGCTTGGCACGTTTGACCTTATAAAATGGGCAGGAGGAATGTCTTTTAACTCCAGCCTGTATCCCAGACTTACTGCGGAGATCACCCATCTCTGATGGTGTCCCGCCAGGTCTCTGTGAACAACTGAAGTCTTCCCCTCACCCGACTGAGTGGGGGCAACCCTTCATGACTTAGGGGGAGGTTTTGTACCTCTCTTGACCCAGGGTTTCTTGTTACCCTGTGATTGTCCCTGATTTCTGCCCCCTGGATTTGACCGCGGAGGCCGTCGGAACTGTTTCACAGCCGATGTGCCAGGGACTGGAGAAGTAGGCCTCTTAAAAGAAGGACTTCTACCCTTGTTCTTAACCGGTAAGAGTGAACTTTTACCGGCAGAAATTTTCTGGATATATTTGTCCAGATCTTCTCCAAATAAGCGTTCTCCATGAAATGGGAAGCTAACCAGCAGTTTTTTACAGGGAGCTTCAGCAGACCAGTTTTTGAGCCACAGAAGCCTACGCATATGTACTATAGACAGCGTAAAGCGGGAGGCCTGTTGGATTGTATCCTTTATGGCGTCCACCGCAAAACACAAGGCTCTAGGCAGGTCAGCTAGGGCAAGAGCCTGCTGATCTGGTAAGTCCCTTAAGACTTGTTTCAACTGATCTTTCACTGCTTGGCAGACTCCAATCGCTGCTACCGCAGGTTGTGTCACCATGCTTGCTGTAGAGAAAGCAGATTTTAGTAAAGACTCCAATTTTTTATCTATTGGGTCTTTGAACATTGGAACATTATCTACTGGACGTCAGTGATTTGTTAACAGAAGAGATGGCTGCGTCCACTGTAGGGACCCTCCATTTTTTTAATGAACTTATCCTCCATGGGATAGATCACCGGAAATCTCTTGGGGGGAGCAAATATTTTATCAGGATGCTCCCAATCCTGGTAAATAAGCCCTTCTAATAAAGGGTGGATTGGGAAGGAACAGACAGCCTGGGGAGCTTTTAGCGACCCCAGCGAGGAAACCGTAGTGGATGGTGGTTCCGCCAGAGGCATTTTAAATGCTGATTGGACCATGTTAGTCAGAGACTGAACCCATAATCTTTCAGCCTGAGATGCTGAGAAAGGTTCTTCCACTGTTGATTCCTCCATAACTGAATCAACCTCATCCTGATCCCCTTCAGGTAGGTCGATCTCTGTGTGGGGCTGTTCCTCCACTAACAGGCACTCTGAAGGAGGAGACGGAGATCGGACGCGCTTTTCCTGTGACAGGGAAGCAGCGATCAATGCTGTTAATCTCTCTTCCAATCCTCCCAGAGTTGAGGATAAAACCTCCTCTGTTATATATACAGGAGCAGGTGGACTGGGGACAGCCGCAGCACCAGGCACTCCTGCGGGGTTTCTACGGCTACTGACCTCTGAATTCTCAGGGGAGATTGGTGCAGTACAAGCATGCCCAATATCCTCAGAGCCCGATGGAGACCCCTTTGGCTTCCTGGAAGACCTATTTCCGGAGCGTCTGGACGACATATCCTTTAAGCACAAAGCTGAGGTATTCCCGTCGTCATACACCAATTTTTGCTGGTAATAGTCTAACACAGTTGCTGCTATATACCAGCTGGTGTCCACTAAAGTGCCTTTCTATGGGGATGCCTGCATCAACCGCCTCTGTGTGCCACTGTTTGTTGCTAGCTCTGTTTGCATCCAGCTGACACTTGTACTGTGTCTTTTAACCATGCTGGGACGCCTGCACATGCGCAGAAGCGCCGCGGCGCGCATCGAGCGTCATCCACCCGCCCCGCCCCTTTTTTTTCATAGGAGGCGCGTGCACGCGCCCGCGCGCGCGCCCGTGCGCCATTGGCGCCCTTTTCAAAATCAAACAGGGACTAGGAGCCAGGGCCCTTTTTGCCGGAGAGCCTGTGCGGTGGATGAGCGCAGCAACAGGGCAGAGGAAGTGGATTCCCACAGAGAAACTTACCAACTGCCTGGATCTTTTGACTTGAGAAAACCAAAGATCCACATGACAAGAAAAATGGACTACAGCGGCCTCTAGTGGTTTAACACAGGTACCGCGGTCCCTTTTTTTTCTTGACTACTATTAAAATTTTACATTTTCAGTAGTTACAGGCAAACACAGATATTAGCGGGAATACCGTAAGGTAACAGACAGAAAGACAAATTAGGCTTGGGGGTCCCCCAATAGAACCAAGTTCCTGGGGGCCCCCACTTACCTGATCCCCGCCGCAGGACTTTGTTTGGTCCACAGAAGTCCAAACTTCACCTATCACGGCAGGCATTGTAATTAAACCTTCAGGGACCGGGTTCCCAAGGATTCCACTCCCCTGGACCTATATAGCACCCTGCACAGACAACATCTTGGTCGTGGGTATGACCAGAGCTCTGGATCCCAGGGTCCAGCCCTCCTAAGAGAGGCATTACAGGCAAAACCTTGCTCTTCTGCTGCAAGGCCCGGGTACCGACCGTTTAGCTATGAAGCTTTTTTGGTGGGATCCGGAACAGCTTACTAAGGCCCAAAAGAACCTGTACGCAAGCCCAGTGAAAACACATGTTACTCTTTGGCCAACACCTTAGACACTGGCAAAAAAACTGAGGTGCTCCCGGATGGGAGGGGCTTATATAGGGGAGGGTACTTCCGGTTTGGAATTGGCCAGTGCCAACACCTGAAGGTAATCTATATAACCCATTAGTAATGACTAAGTCGCTCTGTGTCCCGTGATGTACGAAAAAGAAAAGTACGTTTTCTCCTTCACTGGTGGGCACTGATGAGGCTGCACTTATGGGCACTGATAAGGTGGCACTGATGGGCACAGAAAGGCTGCACTGATGGGTACTTATGGGTGGCACTGATGGACACTGATAGGTGGCACTGGCAGGCCATTGCTGGTAGGCATCATATTAGGGCACTGACTGGCATCCCTGTTTGCCATGGATGGCATACCTGGTGGTCATCAGTGGTGGGCATCCTCGGGGGGACTGTGCTGATAATCTGTCAGGCACGAGTGAGGAAAAGCCGATACACGGCTTTTCCTGTTTACATCCTGATCAGCTGTGATTGGACACAGCTGATCACGTGGTAAAGAGCCTCAGTCAGAGGCTCTTTATCAAGATCAGTAATGCGGTGTGTCAGACTGACACACCGCAACACTGATCACCGTGCTGCGCACCCCCGTGTGCACGCGCCGCCTTGTTATCCTGATCATGTCATATGACGTCTGGTCAGGGTAACACAACCACTTTGCGCACGTCATATTGCTATATGGTGGGCGAGAAGTGGTTAAACCTCATTTGGGCAATTTTGCAGTTGTGGTTAAAAGTGCTTCAATCTTTCAGGGTATACTGCCAGCATCAAATCTGATAGGCTCCTGAGACCAGATAGATTTTGCTTTGTCAACCTTAGATTCTTTCAACATTGAGAAACAGATAAATCAGTCATGTTGATATAAATGTTATAGTATATATATATATTGTGAGATGGGAGTTGTTTAGCTCAAGTGGTAGATGCGTTTTCCCAGCGATTCAAGCCAGTCAGTTACTATATTTAAGGGCATGGTAGCCCATTTTTATTAAAAAAGGCAAAATAAAAGTCCAAACAAAGGTTTCCCACGCAGGGGTTCTTCTCCATCAAATACACATAACAGAAAATGCTAGCCCACCTGGCTCTCTGTAGCAGTACTTCTGCACTTTCCTGGTCACCCAGACCACCGGACTCCTCAAAGTAGACGGCTTCCCTTTAGCATCCACAGCTCTGCCTCTTGAAGTCACCAATGTTCTGGCTGTCACCTACAGCCTCTCTGACTCCTGAAGACCTCCTGTCTCTTGGTGTAGAGCCGTCTCCAACTGGGAGCCATGAGGTCTTCCCATACACTCATTATAAGGGCTGTGCTCACCTGAGCATACACCCTGCTGGTAATCAGCAAAGTCTGGACACAGGGTTGGAGATCCCATCCCTCCCAAGACACTGTGGAATCTCCAAACTACAAAGCCCCTTTCCAGAATACCAAAACCTGGAGAAAGCTGCGAAAGCAGTCTTCTCCAGTCCACATCTACGCTCTGTAGTCTTGCACCTTGTAAATGTGCAGACCCTGTGTCCAGCAAACTGTCCATTTTACCGTGACAGTAGCTCCTACTGTCACAATATATATATATATATATATATATATATACACACACACACACACATACATATATATATATATATATACATATATACACACACACAATAAATTAGAAACCATCTCCACCATCCACCACAGTAGTGATCTTTAATTATTAGTGCCTCCACCAACAGCTGAAAGACTTACTTACCAGCTCCTGTTGATCCCTCAATAGGCTGGATTCACACCAATGCATTTTTAGTGCTTTTTGCATTTTGCAGATTTGCTCACAGAACGTGTTCCATAGGAAACTATGTTAAATGGGCTGTAGTGCAAATCTGCAAAAATGCAAAAAGCACTAAAACTGCATAGGTGTGAATCAAGCCTTACATTGGATCATTAGCACTTGTGACTTTAGCCCAGCCAAGGCCTTTCTCCAGGCCCGGAAGGTCTCCTACACAAGATCACCCCTTGGCACCGTGTTGGGCATGGAAATTTCTCCAAAAAAACAAAAATGCTCTACATAGTGTAAAATCCTTATAAAATGTATTTAGAAATATAAAATATTGCACTTACAGCTGTCGCTGATAACATGCGCCTTTAATTTGAGTGTGTCGACCAGCACACAAAACAAACCCCCCCTTGGTCCCACGCGTTTCATCGCAAATTAACGTACAGGGGCACGGGCGGTGCGCTGAGTCACCACACTTTATACAATACACAAACAAGCAAGCCTCGGTCTGAATATACACATAATGTACAACACTCAGATAGCCAAGCCTTGATCTGAGCCTCAGTTGGCCATATTAGAAACCACCAGTAAGCCTCATTGTGAGGTCCTATATATAAAAAGGAAATTGGTAAAACACGCTGAATGTAAATACAACCAACGAGCCTAACCCTTTTAACCATATACAGTACAGTGTTCTTACTGAACCCCATTAGATCTGAGTCAGTTAAAGGGGTTCCTCGACCCAAAGATCCTAATTTAAAACTTTGTACTGATTGGGACAAATGCAAGCATAACTCACCTTCTCACAATTATTATGAATACAAAAGGGGATGGGAAAGAGATTTTTTTATATCTTGCACATCTGAATAAATTTGTCTTTCCTAAAAATATTAAATAAAATGTTCTACCCGGAAGTGTTAAAATTTCACAGCAGGGTGTCACCTAGTGGATGGTTAAAAAAAACGCTATTGATTCAATTCCCAGTTATAATTCACATGAAACTAGAAATGCACCAAAAATTTGATAATTACTGCAAACTCCTACCCATTAGGAATTACAGTACTAACATTCATTTCTAAAGAATCTAGAGGCAGTCCGAGACTGATTCGATTTCACAAACAAAAATAACTCTCTGAATTGGCAATAAATGCATTAACATCAACGTTGAGGCCATAAGGGACATATTCTCCTAATCTCTACACCCAGGCCATTTCTTGTTTCGAAATTTTCCTCAAAATAAAACTACCTGTCCAATGGGGTCTGTATTTACAGTTGTGCTCATAAGTTTACATATCCTGGCAGAATTTATGATTTCTTAGCCATTTTTCGGAGAATATGAATGATAAAACAAAAACATTTATTTCACTCATGGATAGTGTTTGGCTATATCCATTTATTATCAATTAACTGTGTTTACTCTTTTTAAATCGTAATCACAACAGAAACTACCCAAATGACCCTGATCAAAAGTTTACATACCCTGGTGATTTTGGCCTGGTAACATGCACACAAGTTGACACAAAGGGGATTGAAGGGCTATTAGAGGTAACCATCCTCACCTGTGATCTGTTTTCTTGTAATTTGTGTGTGTGTATAAAAGTTCAATGAGTTTCTGGACTCTCGACAGACCCTTGCATCTTTCATCCAGTGCTGTACTAACGTTTCTGGATTCTGAGTCATGGGGATAGCAAAATAATGGTCAAAGCATCTGCGGGAAAAGGTAGTTATAAAAAGATATCCAAGGAATTGAGAATGCCAATCAGCAGTGTTCAAACTCTAATCAAGATGTAGAAAATGAGGGGTTCTGTTGAAACCAAACCATGGTCAGGTAAACCAACTAAAATTTCAGCCACAACTGCCAGGAAAATAGTTTGGGATGCAAAGAAAAAACCCACAAATAACTTCAGGTGAAATACAGGACTCTGAAAACATGTGGTGTGGCTGTTTAAAGATGCACAATAAGGAGGCACTTAAAGAAAGATGGGCTGCATGGTCAAGTCGCCAGAAGTAAGCCATTACTACGCAAATGCCACAAAGTATTCCGCTTACAATATGCCAAACAGCACAGAGACAAGCCTCAAACCTACTGGCACAAAGTCATTTGGAGTGATGAGACCAAAATTTTGCTTTTTGGCCACAACCATAAACACAACATTTGGAGAGGGGTCAACAAGGCCTATGGTGAAAGGTACACCATTCCTACTGAGGTGGATCGCTAATGTTTTGGGAATGTGTGAGCTACAAAGACACAGGAAATTTGGTCAAAATTGATGGCAAGATGAATGCAGTATGTTATCCAAAAATACTGGAGGAACATTTGCATTCATCAGCCAGGAAGCTGCGCATGGGACGTACTTGGACATTCCAACATGACATCGATCCAAAACACAAGGCCAAATCGACCTGTCATTGGCTACAGCAGAATAAAGTGAAGGGTCTGGAGTGGCCTTCTCAGTCTCCTGACCTCAATATCATTGAGCCACTCTGGGGAGATCTCAAACGTGCAGTTCATGCAAGACAGCCCAAGAATTTACAGGAACTGGAGGCTTCTTGCCAAGAGGAATGGGCAGCTTTACCATCTGCGAAGATAAAGAGCCTCATCCACAAATACCACAAAAGACTTCAAGCTGTCATTGATGTTAAAGGGGGCAATACCCGTTATTAAGAACTGGGGTATGTAAACGTTTGATCAGGGTCATTTGGGTAGTTTCTGTTGTGATTATCAAAACAGCAAACAAAGGGAGACACACCACTCCAGGCAAAACAGGTGCAAATGCAGATAACAGGCGCAGACCCCAGCTCACCACTGTCAAAATTTGAACAGAACAAAGAAGTGGCTGCACACTGGAATTCCAAAATCGCTTGATGAATCTTTATTGTCACAAATGTCAGACGAACACAGGAACAGCAGTTACAGCAGTTGATGCATTTCACAAGCGATGGCTTTCTTGTTCACAACAATTGTAGCACTAGACAGACAGGCTATTTAAGGAATCCGCCCCAATCAGGCTACACCCAAAACACCTGTCTGAAAATAGTGCTACATGCAAAAAAACATTTTATATTTCAACTGACATACTTAAAAACATTGCAATGTTTAACCATTTCCACACCGGGTCATTGTAAAATGACGCCGGCAGGAACCCTCTCTCCCTCTGGGTGGATGTCATATGACGTCCTGGGTTTGAGGGGGGATATCTGAATGATGCCTGCAGCTAGAGGCATCATTCAGATATCCTTGTCTTCAGCCGGTGATTCTGCGCACCATAAGAACGATCATAGCGGTGGTTCCACCGCTTCATCGTTCTTATAGGCGGCGGGAGGGGACACCCCCCCTCCCGCCACCATCCGATGCTTCTCCGGGCTCTCCCGTGCCATCGGGGACCCGGAGAGAATCGTCCGGCGCCGGTGGTGGGTCACGTGATGAGCATAGAGATGACTGGTGACCAGATGGTCACCAGTCATCTCTATGACCGTCGGAGGCCCGGGCGCGATGTGATGACGTCACGCCCGGGTCCTCAGATGTAAACAATGCCGCCATTGCGGCTGTAAGTATGAGATCAGTGAAAAAAAATTCACGATCTCACGCTTTCCAGCCTGGAGGAGAGATGTGGGGTCTTATTGAACCCGCATCTCTATTACAAGGGATGTTTACATTCCTTGTAATAGGAATAAAAGTGATCAAAAAAAAAAAGTGTAAAAAAAAAAGTAAAAATAAAAAATAAATAAGTAAAATAAAAATAAATTTTTTTTGATTTTTTTTTTAAACGCCCCTGTCCCCAATAGCTCGCGCTTAGAAGCGAACGCACACCTAAGTCCCACCCACATATGTAAACACCGTTCAAACCACATATGTGAGGTATCGCCGCGTGCGTTAGAGCGCGTGCAACAATTCTAGCACTAGACTTCCTCTGTAACTCTAACCTGGTAACCTGTAAAAATTTTCAAAGTGTCGCCTATGGAGATTAAGTACCAAAGTTTGGCACCATTCCATGAGTGTGCGCAATTTTAAAGCGTGACATGTTAGGTATCTTTTTACTCAGCGTAACATAAGCTTTCATATTTTACAAAAAAAATTGGCTAACTTTACTGTTTTGTTATTTTTTAATTCATGAAACCATTTTTTTCCCCCCAAAAAAAGCGTTTGAAAAATTATTGCGCAAATACCGTGCAAGATAAAAAGTTGCAACGACCGTCATTTTATTCCCTAGGGTGTCTGCTAAAAAAAACATATATAATGTTTGGGGGTTCTGAGTAATTTTCTAGCAAAAGAATGATGATTTGTACATGTAGGAGAGAAGTGCCAGAATAGGCCCGGTATGGAAGTGGTATAAAAAGCCCAGTATGGAAAGGGTTAAAAAGCATATATGTATATACACATACATAGTTACATAGTAGGTGAGGTTGAAAAAAGACACAAGTCCATCAAGTCCAACCTATGTGTGTGATTATATGTCAGTATTACCTTGTATATCCCTGTATGTTGTGGTCGTTCGTGTGCTTATCTTTTTTTTTTTACTTTATTTAAAAAAAAATTATTACAATATAACGTTCATGCCCCCAAGTGCCTAACCCCCCCTCCCATTTATCCCACCCAACTATACGAAAAATGTTAAAGAGCTAATACCTTAGGTGTTTTCCTGAGTGGGGGTTATCCTCATAGGTATGAGCCAATCTAATACCCCATTCAACTCTATATTCGCTTCACCCTCTCATTCATCCCTTACACTCTCCTTTATCTTAGTCTGGGTTTCTACTAGGTCACCTCTCATTTCAATATTGTTCCACTCTGTTCTTTCGATATTGATCCCTCTTGATTCCCACCAGGGTTTCCAGATGTTATCGTATTTCTTTAATCCCCCTTGTCTCACATATACCAATTTCTCCTTCAAAATTGCCTCATTCATACTATTTACCTATTCCCTACTGGAGGGAGGTAGGGCCGATTGCCATCTCAGGGCAATCAGCTTCCTTGCTTGGAATAGACATCTCAGGAGCGTGTCATGGGTGTTTCCTGGGTTCCCTACTCCTTCTACTAGTCCCAGAACACAATGCTTCACTTCCATCTCTATAGCAGTTCCGAACACCCGGTCGATGGTTCCTGTTACCTCCCTCCAGTAGCGGAAAAGCTTCGGGCATCTCCAAAACATGTGGATCAAGTCCCCCTCTACATCCCCACACCTGGGGCAACTCGCGTCCGGTCTTCGACCAAACTGAAAAAGTTTACATGGAGTGTAATAGGTTCTATATAATAAAAACAAGTGTGACATCCTCTGGGAGGGGGACAACGATACCAAGTTCAAGTATTCTATTCCACGGTGTTTCGGATATATTTCCCACTTTCTCATGTACGCGGGGGTCTCTGTCCCTCCCAATCTCCCCTTATTTATATGTGGGTATATTTTCGAGATTAGGCCTTTCCCTGTTTCTGCATTGATAATCTTTTGGAGAATAGGTACCATGCTCCATTCTAGAGTCCTCACGCTAAACTGTTCCTCCAGTGCGTGCCTGACCTGTAAGTAACGAAAAAAAAGATTTTTTCGGTAATGCAAATTGATCTCTCAGTGCCTGAAAGGTTTTCAAGGTACCATCTTGATATAACTGGGTGATGGACTTTATTCCACATCTCTTCCATTACCTCACCACCCCCATCTTCTGTAGCTCTCCCAATTTACTGTTCTCCCATAGGGGGTATACTCCGTCAATCTTCTATACTTCAATATCACCTTCACTGTATCCCAAATTCTCATCATCAATCTCCTAGTGGGGAAGCCCGGGGGAAACGATCCTGCCTCCAAAGCTTCCACTAATGATCTATGTGGGGCAATCTGTAGCAGTATCTTCCTCCCTGTCTCTCCCCCTTCCAGATTGCACCCCCCCCCCCATATACTGATGTTGTGAAGCTAGGAAGTAGCTAAAGGGGTGTGGAAGCGCTACTCCTCCTTCCTGTTTCTGTAATTGCAAAGTGCTTAGCCGAATTTTTGCTGATCCACCCTTCCAGATCAGTTCCCTGAACACGGTATCTATCTTTTGGAACCACTTTTTATACAACCAGATTGGGGAATTATGTAATACATACAAAAGCTGCGGCATCCAACTCATTTAAAATAAATTACAGCGACCTGCCACAGATATTGGCAGGCGTATCCATACTTTTATTTTCCCCCTAAATTTGACTAGTAACGGGGCTACGTTGTCTACTATTTACTGTTTAGGATCACTAGAGATGTTTATACCCAAGTATTTAAATGTATTCACTATTTGAATCTGAGCCACCTCCTCAGGTAGGGGATTTTCTAAAGGATCTACTGTCAGGAGGATAGATTTTTCCCAGTTTATCATAAGTCCGGAGATTTGGCCAAATTTATTAATGATGTCCATAGCATTCCGAAGGGAATCCTGCATATCACCTAGGAAGAGGAGAAGATCATCCACATATAACGCAACTTTTTCTTCAAATTCACCTCTTCTAAAGCCTCTTATCTCAGCGGAGGACCTGAGAGCAATGGCCAGAGGTTCGATTGCAATGGCAAAGAGGAGGAGCGACAAGGGACACCCCTGTCTCGCCCCCCTCCCCAATCCGAACTTGTCAAGACTGTTCATTATTCACTTTTACTCTAGCCTCTGGTGTCCTATAGAGCATTTTTACCCAGTTAATAAAACCGGTCCAAATTGAGCTGCCTCCATGGCCCTCCAGAGACATCGCCATTCAAGGCTGTCAAAGGCCTTGGCGGCATCTAAAGACAAAATGGCCCTCTCTCCACCCTCGTCCGTTGGGACCTGGAAATTCAAATATACCCGCCTTTTATTTGTGGTAGTGGACGAGTTTCTGTATAACCTTGTTCAGCCTATCTAATAGTTTCTTGAAACCCTCGATGCCCCCGCTGAGACCACCGCCTGTGGAAGGGAATTCCACATCCTTGCCGCTCTTGCAGTAAAGAACCCTCTACGTAGTTTAAGGTTAAATCTTTTTTCTTCTAATTTAAATGAGTGGCCATGTGTCTTGTTAAACTCCCTTCCGCGAAAAAGTTTTATCCCTATTGTGGGGTCACCAGTATAGTATTTGTAAATTTAAATCATATCCCCTCTCAAGCGTCTCTTCTCCAGAGAAAATACATTCAGTGCTCGCAACCTTTCCTCATAACTAATATCCTCCAGACCCTTTATTAGCTTTGTTGTCCTTCTTTGTACTCTCTCCATTTCCAGTACATCCTTCCTGAGGACTGGTGCCCAGAACTGGACAGCATACTCCAGGTGCGGCCGGACCAGAGTCTTGCAGAGCGGAATAATTATCGTTTTATCTCTGGAGTTAATCCCCTTTTTAATGCATGCCAATATTCTGTTTGCTTTGTTAGCAGCAGCTTGGCATTGCATCTACTAGGACCTCCAGGTCTTTTTCCATTCTAGATTCCCCAGAGGTTCTCTCCCCAGTGTATAAATTGCATTCGTATTTTTGCCACCCAAGTGCATTATTTTAAATTTTTCTACATTGAACCTCATTTGCCATGTAGTTGCCCACCCCATTAATTTGTTCAGATCTTTTTGCAAGGTTTCCACATCCTGTGGAGAAGTTATTGCCCTGCTTAGCTTAGTATCGTCCTCAAATACAGAGGTTGCACCGCTTACCCCATCCTCCAGGTCGTTTATGAACAAATAAAACAGGATTGGTCCCAGCACAGAACCCTGGGGGACCCCACTACCCACCCCTGATCATTCCGAGTACGCCCCATTTATCACCACCCTCTGAACTCACCCTTGTAGCCAGTTTTCAATCATGTACTCACCCTATGGTCCATGCCAACGGACCTTATTTTGTACAGTAAACGTTTACGGGGAACGGTGTCAAATGCTTTTGCAAAATCCAGATACACCACGTCTACAGGCCATCCTTTATCTGGATGGCAACTCACCTCCTCATAGAAGGTTAATAGAATGGTTTGGCAAGAACGAATCTTCATGAATCCATGCTGATTACTGCTAATGATACCGTTCTCATTACTAAAATCTTGTATATAGTCCCTTATCATCCCCTCCAAGAGCTTACATACTATTGATGTTAGGCTAACTGGTCTGTAATTCCCAGGGATGTATTTTGGGCCCTTTTTTAAATATTGGTGCTACATTGGCTTTTCTCCAATCAGCTGGTACCATTCCAGTCAGTAGACTGTCAGTAAAAATTGGGAACAATGGTCTGGCAATTACTTGACTGAGTTCCCTAAGTACCCTTGGGTGCAAGCCATCTGGTCCCGGTGATTTATTAATGTTAAAGTGTAAGTAAACCCCACTATCAATTTCAGCCAAGGAAGCTGCCATCTTGGCCTCTGTTTAATCTACAACTACCATGATGCTGCACATGTGATCAGTTATGACACCAGCCATTGGATGGTTTGACAGTTTGGTTGAGAGCACAACCAATGGGAGTGTTACATTTCCGTCACGTGCCGGAATTGAAACTGTTTTATGGATGGGTTTACTTCCGCTTTAAGTTTCCCAAGTCTGATTTTAATTCTGTCCTCTGTTACCATGGAGGTGCTTCCTGTGATGTGTCATGAGGATAGACACTGCACTTTTGGTTACTGAAGCCCCCCCGATTCCCTCGTGAAGACTGAGGAGAAAAATTAATTCAATACCTTCGCCATCTGACCATCCTTTGTATCCTCCTTGTTTACATACTTAAAGACTTTCTTGAGATTTATTTTTCTCTCCTCCGCTATGTGTCTTTCATGTTCTATCTTAGCCGCCCTAATTGCACCCTTACATTTCTTGTTGCGTTTTTTATAAAGTCTGAATGCTGATGATGATCCCTCAACCTTGTATTTTTTGAAGGCCTTCTCTTTTGCTTTTATATGCATTTTTACATTGGAGTTGAGCCATCTATTGCTCGCTCTTTTAAAATTATTACCCAATGGAATGCATTGGCTAATGTCCTTATTTAATATGCTCTTAAAGCAAACCCATCTCTCCTCCGTGTTCTTTGTTCCGAAGATTTTATCCCAATTTATGCCTTCTAGCAAGGTTTGTAGTTTAGGGAAATTGGCTCTTTTGAAATTCAGTGTCTTTGTATTCCCCTTATGTTTCCTATTTGTGTGATTTATACTGAAGACAATTGACCTGTGATCGCTGTTACCTAAATTGCCCTGTATTTCCACATCCGTGATCAGGTCAGTATTGTTGGTAATCAGTAGATCCAGTAACGCTTTATTTCTAGTTGGTGCATCTACCATCTGACCCATAAAATTGTCCTGCAAGACATTTAGGAGCTGGTGAGCCTTAGATGAATGTGTGGTTCCCTCTGCCCAGTCTATGTCTGGATAATTAAAATCCCCCATTATGATAACACATTGCTGCTAATCCAAATTGTGATAGGAGATCTGTCTCCCCCCCCTCCCTCAGGTTAGGGGGCCTATAGCATACTCCCAGTATTATTTTCCCCTTAGCTTCATCCCTTTGGAGCTCTACCCATAAGAATTCCACCTCCTCCCTAGCTCCTTTAGTGATTTCATCTCTCACATTCACTTGTACATTATTCTTAAAATATAGGCATACCCCTCCCCCTTTTTTACCCTCTCTATCCTTGCAATAAAGGGTATACTCTTGAATGGTTGCCAGCCAATCATGAGAGCTGTTGAACCAGGTCTCTGAAATTCCCACAAAATCCAAATCCTCCTCGTACAACAGTATCTCTAGTTCACCCATCTTGTTCGCCAGGCTCCTGGCATTGGTGAACATGCCACATAGTTTAGACCGGTCGCATACTATCCTCTTATTAGGTGTTCTGAGATTGCAACTAGGAATTGCTACTATACTTACTTTGGGTTTATGTGCTTTGGTTACCCTACCACTAATGCCCCACACTACCCTCTAGAATATGTTACGCGCTGACCTCTACCTGCATCTCTACCTCTGGACCCTCCCCCCCATACATATACAAACACTAACAGATCATATAGAAATAGATGATAAAAATATATGTCTATGATGCTAATTGATCGATCAGACCACAGACAAAAGAAAAAAGAGAAACAATTAAGAAACCAATTATAGACTAAAAAATATAATTGGTTTCTGAATTGTTTCTCTCTTTTCTTGTCTCTTGTTTTGTCTGTGGTCTGATCGATCATTAGCATTATAGACATATATTTTTATCATCTATTTCTTTATGATCTGTTAGGGTTTGTATATATGTTGCAAAGTACGATTGATAGGTGCAGCAGAGTCAATTCAGATCAGACGTTGTGTAGTAACAGGAACTGGCTTCTTTATTGGAACATAACCACACTAGCAAAGATTTCACTTCACATTGTAAGAAGAATCACAGACAGGAAAAAGAAACCAACAAGTACATCACTGTATACAGGAAATACAACACATCATAGAGAAATACATAGCATAGCATATCACTGAGCATTAGCGACATCTTGTGTCCTTTTTCTGAACTGCAGTCAAATACAATAGGCTAAGCTGAAAGTTTGTTGCATCTCCAACAATATATACATATATGCTTTTTAAACATTGCAATGTTTTTAAGTATGTCAGTTTAAATATAAAATGTTTTTTTGCATGTAGCACTATTTTGAGACAGGTGTTTTGGGTGTAGCCTGATTGGGGTGGATTCCTTAAATAGCCTGTCTGTCTAGTGCTACAATTGTTGTGAACAAGAAAGCCATCGCTTTTGAAATGCATCAACTGCTGTAACTGCTGTTCCTGTGTTCGTCTGACATTTGTGACAATAAAGATTCATCAAGCGATTTTGGAGTTCCAGTGTGCACCCAATTCTTTGTTATGTTTTGTTGTGATTATTATTTAAAAAGAGTAAACACAGTTGATTGATCATAAATGGTTTCAGCTAAACACTAACCATGAGTGAAAGAAACGTTTTTGTGTTATTCATATTCTCTGAAAAATGGCCAAGAAATCATAAATTCTGCCAGGGTATGTAAACTTATGAGCATAACTGTATCTATCCTCCGATACAGGGTATTGGAAGGATCCCTATTGTGCATCACATCATAATGTTTAGACACAGAATGATTTTTAAACCCTTTCTGATATCATCGATATGTTCTTTTATTCACACCTGTAGGGCAGGTTTGGTCCTGCCCACATATTGAAGCCCACACGGGCACTGAATCAAATGTACTACCCCTGTGGAGGAACAAGTGATGAATGGCTCTATCTCAAACGAGCGAGAAGTCCTCGTAGGGGTAAAGCCACTCACCCTCTTACTTTTACAGCTGTTAAAGCTACACACCTCACACTTCTTGCAACAATAATAGCCCGTAAAATTTTGGAAAAAAACATTGATTTTCCTTAGGTGGATCTTGGACACTTGGCGCTATTTTGTCCCTCAAAGATGCCCCCCTAAATATAACTTGGGGTTTCTCTGGAAGAATGGCATTTAGAATTTGATCATTGCCCAGAATATGCCAGTGTTTCTGTATTCGTTTTTTAACATTTTGATGTTGAACAGAAAAGGTGGTGATAAGGGGAAGTGAAAACCTAGTACTATCAACATCTTTGGATTTCTCCTTCAACAGTGTGCCCCTATCCAACTCTTGTACAGAACAAATCGTATCTCTAAGAGACTTGGAATTATAGCCCTTTTCCATAAATTTATCATATAAAACAGTTGACTGTGAATCAAACTCCTCCACCTCAGTGCAGTTGCACATAAGTCGTATTATTTGGCTTTTTGGCACTGATCACAACTACGATTCATGGTGGCAACTGTCTAAGGGGATACAGGTCCTTCTCAAAAAATTAGCATATTGTGATAAAGTTCATTATTTTCTGTAATGTACTGATAAACATTAGACTTTCATATATTTTAGATTCATTACACACAACTGAAGTAGTTCAAGCCTTTTCTTGTTTTAATATTGATGATTTTGGCATACAGCGCACGACAACCCAAAATTCCTATCTCAAAAAATTAGCATATCATGAAAAGGTTCTCTAAACGAGCTATTAACCTAATCATCTGAATCAACTAATTAACTCTAAACACCTGCAAAAGATTCCTGAGGCTTTTAAAAACTCCCAGCCTGGTTCATTACTCAAAACCGCAATCATGGGTAAGACTGCCGACCTGACTGCCATCATTGACACCCTCAAGCAAGAGGGTAAGACACAGAAAGAAATTTCTGAACGAATAGGCTGTTCCCAGAGTGCTGTATCAAGGCACCTCAGTGGGAAGTCTGTGGGAAGGAAAAAGTGTGGCAGAAAACGCTGCACAACGAGAAGAGGTGACCGGACCCTGAAGAAGATTGTGGAGAAGGACCGATTCCAGACCTTGGAGGACCTGCGGAAGCAGTGGACTGAGTCTGGAGTAGAAACATCCAGAGCCACCGTGAACAGGCGTGTGCAGGAAATGGGCTACAGGTGCCGCATTCCCCAGGTCAAGCCACTTTTGAACCAGAAACAGCGGCAGAAGCGCCTGACCTGGGCTACAGAGAAGCAGCACTGGACTGTTGCTCAGTGGTCCAAAGTACTTTTTTCGGATGAAAGCAAATTTTGCATGTCATTCGGAAATCAAGGTGCCAGAGTCTGGAGGAAGACTGGGGAGAGGGAAATGCCAAAATGCCTGAAGTCCAGTGTCAAGTACCCACAGTCAGTGATGGTCTGGGGTGCCATGTCAGCTGCTGGTGTTGGTCCACTGTGTTTTATCAAGGGCAGGGTCAATGCAGCTAGCTATTAGGAGATTTTGGAGCACTTCATGCTTCCATCTGCTGAAAAGCTTTATGGAGATGAAGATTTCATTTTTCAGCACGACCTGGCACCTGCTCACAGTGCCAAAACCACTGGTAAATGGTTTACTGACCATGGTATTACTGTGCTCAATTGGCCTGCCAACTCTCCTGACCTGAACCCCATAGAGAATCTGTGGGATATTGGGAAGAGAAAGTTGAGAGTAGAGGTCGACCGATATGGGTTTTTCTCTGGCCGATGCCGATATTTTGAAATTGGGGCGGCCGATGGCCGATATATGATGCCGATTTTTGTGGCCGATATTTTAGGCCGATTAAAAAAAAAAAAAAAAAAAAACCCTCACCCACTCTATTCCTTCCTGCTTACTCCTGTCACTCTAGCACACACTTGATGTCCTCAGTACAGATGGCACTGGTTTGGAACTGGCAGGTGGCACTGGTTTGGAACTGACAGATGGCACTGGCAGGTGGCACTATTGGCACTGGCAGGTGGCACTATTGAACTGACAGATGGCACTGGTTTGGAACTGACAGATGGCACTGGCATGTGGCACTGGCTGGCGGTACTGGTTTGGAACTGACAGATGGCTCTGTTGGCACTGGCAGGTGGCACTGGTTTGGAACTGACAGATGGCACTGGTTTGGAACTGACAGATGGCACTGGCAGGTGGTACTGGTTCGGAACTGACAGATGGCACCGATTGGCAGCAGGGGGCACTGGTTTGGAACGGACAGATGGCACTAGTTTGGGACAGATGGCACTGATTGGCAGTGGCACTTGCAATTGGAACTGGGTGGCACTGGCGTGTGACACTGGTTGGCACTGGCTGGTGGCACTGACAGATGGCACTGATTGGCGGTGGCACTGACAGATGGCACTGATTGGCGGTGGCACTGACAGATGGCACCGATTGGCACTGGCTTGTGGCACTGGCTGGTGGCACTGATTGGTACTGGCTGGGGGCACTGACAGATGGCACTGGCTGTGGCACTGATAGATGGCACCGATTGGCGGTGGCACTGATTTGGGTGGCACTGACAGATGGCCCTGATTGACACTGGCTGGTGGCACTGACAGATGGCACCGATTGGCGGTGACACTGATTGACACTGGCTGGTGGCACTGATTGACACTGGCTGGTGGCACTGATTGACACTGGCTGGTGGCACTGATTGGCACTGGCTGGGGGCACTGACAGATGGCACTGGCTGGGGGCACTGACAGATGGCACTGGCTGGGGGCACTGACAGATGGCACTGGCTGGGGGCACTGACAGATGGCACTGGCTGGGGGCACTGACAGATGGCACTGGCTGGGGGCACTGACAGATGGCACTGGCTGGGGCACTGACAGATGGCACTGGCTTGGGCACTGACAGATGGCACTGGCTTGGGGCACTGGCAGGTTTCACACTAAGCCGAGTGTAATGTGTGAAACTGACAGAGAGGAGAGAGAGAGAGAGAGCTGTTAGAATTGAGCTCGATGTGGGGGTGGGCGGGCCAGCAGCTAAATTACACCAGCCAATGATTGGGCTGCTTTAGACGTAGTGGCCCGCCCAGATACCATCCCATTGGCTGGTGTAATATATCTGCTGGGTCCCGCCCACCCCCGACATCAAGCTGACACATCCTCTCTCTCTCCTCTTACTTTCAGTTTCACGCACACACACACAGCACGGCGCTTGATGCTGCTGAGTGTGGAGAAGTGTGGAGAAGTGTGGAGGAGGGAGGATGAGGGAGGAGGAGGGGGGAGGAAGTGCAGCCAGTGAAAAATATCGGCCAGTTTTGATATTAATCGGCCAAAGCCGATTTATCAAAAATGCCTAAATATCGGCCGATATATCGGCCAGCCGATATATCGGTCGACCTCTAGTTGAGAGACGCAAGACCCAACACTCTGGATGAGCTTAAGGCCGCTATCGAAGCATCCTGGGCCTCCATAACACCTCAGCAGTGCCACAGGCTGGTTGCCTCCATGCCACGCCGCATTGAAGCAGTCATTTCTGCAAAAGGATTCCCGACCAAGTATTGAGTGCATAACTGAACATAATTATTTGAAGGTTGACTTTTTTTGTATTAAAAACACTTTTCTTTTATTGGTCGGATGAAATATGCTAATTTTTTGAGATATGATTTTTGCGTTTTCATGAGCTGTATGCCAAAATCATCAATATTAAAACAAGAAAAGGCTTGAACTACTTCAGTTGTGTGTAATGAATCTAAAATATATGAAAGTCTAATGTTTATCAGTACATTACAGAAAATAATGAACTTTATCACAATATGCTAATTTTTTGAGAAGGACCTGTATAAGAGTTTCTATCCGTGGGCTTAAAGAAAGTTGATGTAACAAATCTTTCCTCTTATCGAAATCCTCAAATCTAAAAAAAGTGATATCTTCCTTACTGGCCTCAAGGTTGAGAACAGTCTCCCCTATGGCCACTTCTTTGACTTGATGGTAAAATTGGTTATCAAACCAGAAATAATTGTGCGTTGCTGCAAATTCTAGTAATTCTATAATGAAATCAAGCTGGAGCCTTGAAAGTCCAGAACTTCTATTTAGGAATAATTTAACAGCTTCAATGCCTAGGCGGTGAGGTATAATCGTGTACAAAGAGGACACTTCTGCCATCACCAACCACAGCCTTCTCCTTTGGCTGAGATTGGACAATAAATGTATAACATGTCTTGTATCTTTAATATACGATGACATCAACTGCACCAAGGGTTGGAGATAATGATCAATATACTTGCCCACCCGAGACGTAACAGACTCAATACCGCTGACAATAGGATGACCCGGGGGGCAAGACTGATCTTGGATTTTGTGTAGGTAGTATAATATGGTGGTATGTGGGGCATTTGGTACCAAAAAATACTTCTTTTTCTTATTAAGAATACCTCGTATGAAGCCGGAGTCTGTGGACCAAGAAGGAAGACGGGTGAAGATGGATGCGGCTTCCAGTGATTACAATGCATCGGGTAGAGGGTTTCGTTTACAGGTAGGTTTCACATGATGTGCTGGTATGCGATGAAATTTCCCTCAGCCTAACTCCCCCCCCAAAAAAAATCCCTCCCACTTGTCCGCGTCTTAAAATAAAAAAACAAACATATTTGCTAGATCATGGAGTCCAGTGTTTTACTTTTAAAATAATAATTTTTTTGCTAATGTGTAAGAGGGAGGAAAGAGGACTTGAAAAAATGGGAAAAAGTTGGGCTTTATTTTTTTACTAGAGATATTTGTCTATGAAAGATCTGCAAATCAACTCAAAACTGTCTGTTTCTTTTGACCAGTATGTAAAGTCTCTAGGGCATTCAACAGTAAAAACTCAGTGCCCGTTAGGGGACAGTATAACAGGCACCAGAAAAAGGGAAGAAGAGATCAAAGATCTAAAGGGCCGACCTGCTTATGATGCATCCATGCTATCCAAAAAGTAGTGGGGACATTGGAGACCAAGGAAACAAAATATGGAACGATTACTATATCCATATTGCACGGATTACTAAAAACTTACCCAAACATTGAGTTAAAGTATTTTAGAACTTAGCTATGACACCTTAGGCAATACTGAATCACAACTTCACAAACCCCAGTCCTCCAGTGAGAGTTTGTGAACGGTTTCTAAAGCCATGTAAAAGTTTACAAAAATAAAAAGTTGGTCATAAACTAGTCACTGTTGGGGTCTAATTTCCAAGAAAACACCAACAGCCAATAGCATCCAGTAGGATTTATCTGCTATGTGCATTACAGCAGGATGAATACTTGCTGATCCCAGAAAAGGAAATTTCTATGGTTTGTGCACCGAGACTGCCATGTTCAACATCAAAGACCAACTGACAGCTAAGCATGGCTCACAAACATCCGCGTGCAGATCACAGGCCCAAGGTTTTCACATATACGACCCTTTTAAGTTAGACCTAACAAAAATCCATTTAAAGTTTGCATTTGAAATTAAAAGTAATCAAAAATCATAAGGAATATTAAAAAAAACAAAAAAAACACCAAATACCCAGTCAATTTTGAAACGTCCTAAAAATAGTGAACAAAAATAAACAAGAATCATTAAAATGCAAGCATCAGTAGTTTGTGTATGCAAAGCAGCTTTAAGATTTACTAATCCTTTAACCAGTTGAGTTCCGGAAGATTTTACCACCTTTGCGACCAGGCCATATTTTGCTATTTGGCACTACTCTACTTGCGTAATTGCATAATCGAGCAACAATGAAATTTCGATTTTTTCACACAATATTTTACTTCTGCTATAAAACTATACACTGCCACTGTACTAATAACACTGGCTGGGAAGGGGTTATTATCTAGGGGCAATTAAGGGGTTAATTGTGTGCCTAACAATATGTAACATGTGTAATGTGTGTTGATTTTTTTACTACATATGGATTTGTTTCTTTTCCCTGCTTTGCAGGGAAAAGAAACAAAGCAGTTGTTACGTCTCTACAGAGCCCTGTATTGATTGTCAACACACAACTCTGGTCTGTGACTCAACACAACCGATCCGCAGGTCCCAACCATGAATCATTGGCTGGGATCTGCTGACAAACTCCCACTGTATCAAATCAAAAGGGAGAAGGTGGGCGGGGGCATGCGTGCCTGAAACCCGGAAACAGGAAGAGATGTATCAGTACATCGCGGTGCCTGTAAGAGCCACCCCGTCACAATATATGCACTGCAGCTGGGTCGGCAAGTGGTGAAAATGAACCTTCCCTTTGCCAGGAATAGGCAAGGTGACAAAGGCTTTATAGCCGACACCATTAAGAGTTAATACCGTTGCTGTGCTCCTCTGCCACCAATCTAGATCTAAAGCTTTGCAATCAGCGAAAAAAAAAAAAAAAATGTCAGAGAGCAGTGGTCTTTCTCTGCAGCAAGCTGACAAAGGACAAGTTTTTCTACTCCGGCTGTGGCTGCTTTCTAAAAGAAAAAGAATGTAAGACTTTGCACGCCTTAAGTTTTGATGAACCTGAAATATATTAGCCAATTTAAACTAAAAGTTCATTTGAACTTTCAGTTTTTAGTACATACCAACCACATTCAATTCTCCACATATATCTTTTAACCCATTAGGGTTGACATTCTCCCTCTGTAGTTCCTGATACCGCTCCTCTGTGGGTAAGTATCAATTTGTTTTACAAATAGCGGAGTCTCACTTGCAAGATTTAAAGACTTCAATACTTTCACCCCCTTCCTGCCCAGGCCAATTTTCAGTTTTTAGCGCTGTCGCACTTTGAATACCAATTGCGCAGTCATGCAATACTGTACCCAAATAAATGTATTATAATTTTGTAAAACACATAGAGCTTTCTTTTGGTGGTATTTAATCACCACTGAGTTTTTAATTTTTTACCAAACAAATGAAAACGCGCTGTCAGCGTGAGTAAAGGAATGTCAATAATGGGCACTTCCTATTTACACTGTGATCAGCTGTGATTAGACACAGCTGATCACATGGTAAAGAGCCTACGTCATAGGCGCTTTACCATGATGAAGATGCGGTGCGTTCGAGTGACACACCGCGCTATCGATCGCCGTGTACGAGCGGCTTGTTTTCAGAACAACAAAAACCCCGCCCAGTCTTTATTTTGCTATAGGCCAGGCGGGAAGGTGTTAATACAGTAAAAAAAAAAAAAGGGAAAAAGACCTGCAGGGAAAACGAGGCTTGCTTAGTAACGGCCATGACAGGAGATCCCACCCAGGAAAACTGATATATTATATAACTGGGTGCACTGACCCTTTAAAGTAAAGTACTTCCTCGCTCTCTCCTTTCATAGTTTCAGAGCATACATAAATGGACCAGGCAGTACATCTATAAAGTAAGATACGGATTCAGAGGTCACCTTGTTTTACAGCCTGGCCATCAGCAGACATTATTTTGCTGTAGTCGCTCCACTAAAACTTTTCCTATCAGGAGACCTGCAATTTACAAGGATCACAGCTGTTCCTACCTTTTGACGGCACTTTAAAAAAAAAAACTTTCTATTTGCTTCTTGGGAATGCATGAAAAGCATATGGATTGGATCAGTCACACAAATCCCTTCAGTCATTAACCTTACCGAACATTACAATCAAGTCTATCTTGCTTGTCATTCTGTACTCACTATGAAAAATGATAGAAGAGTAAAGATACACTCCAGTCAAACTTGAAAATGTTGTATTTAAACTGACTCAGAGAAAACAGACCTTTTAGAAAGTGTACGTACGCTGGCATTTTAAAACCATACCTTGGCATGGCCAACCATGTCCATTGCCAGTACACAAAGTGTATGTGCATACATTCGCACCTAAGTGTCACATTTTCAAGCGTTTTTTGCTTCAAGCGCTTTTGAACGTTTTCTGGAGCAGAATTGTAGGTTTTTGCAGCTTTTATCAGGCGTTTTTCAAGAAAAAGGCAGGGCTGCTGTTAGAAATAATGGGGCCCCATACAGCCTATCTGACAGGGCCCCCCCAGCCCCCCAAATAAAATTATATTTTCATTAATACCCTACAATCATTATTAGTGAGCATCAGAGGGAATCAAATTCTGAATAGGGAAAGTGGTTGGTGAGGCAGGGGGCAATTTACAGGAACTGATCCCCTAGGTGTCTTGTGTCTCTCCCTGCAGCAGCTGAAAGTCGATGGGAGGGAGAGAATGAGAAACCAGAATTTAGCTGCTGCAGGGAGAGACACCCAGGAGATCAGTTCCTCTAATTGCCCCCTCATGCTTCACCAATCACCATCTCTCCTGCCCATATCCAATTCCCCTGTTGCCCTGCTGGCATTGGCCTCGTACACAAGGACTGGTGCTACCCCCTTATCAGTGGCCCTGCTAAAAGGTATGAAGTGCTGCAGAAATAGGGGCAGAGAGCGGCTGCTTAAGCAGGAAACGCATGAAAAAAAACTTTAAAAAAACAAAAAAAAACGCTTGAAACAGGCTCATGTCACGCTTTTCAGGCATTTCCAGTGAAGTCTTATGCCCCGTACACGCGATTGGAAATTCCGACAAGAAAACCAATTTCGGCTCAAACTTGTCTTGCGCACACACACAGTCACACACATGTTCCGACCATCAAGAACGCGGGACGTACAACACTACGACGAGCCGAGAAAAATTAAGTATAATGATTCCGAGCATGCGTCAAATTGATTCCGAGCATGCGTCAAATTGATTCAGAGCATGCGCAGGACTTTTGTGCGTCGGAAATGGCTACACACGGTCGAAATTTCCGACGACAAGTTTTACCGTCGGAAAATTTGAGAACCAGCTCTCAAATTTTTGTGGGCGGAAAATCCGACAGAAAAAGTCTGATGGAGCCTACACAAGCACACATCGGACTTTTCTTGTAAAAATTTCCGATCGTGTGTACGTGGCATAAGGAGATAAAAAAACAAAATTCTGTCTGAAAACTAGCCTATGTACTTTTTTGAGTGACAGGCATTTTGTTACAAGCGACAGGATGCTAAGATGTGAACAAGGTCTATTGAAAACAATAGGTTTTCCTTGTTGAGCATTTGTGAGCTTCAAGCTACAAATGTGAACGGAGCCGAAAAAAATCTCATGCACACAGGGACAAAAAAAACACCACTTTAGAGGCATTTTACATTTTTTTTTCCTTCTGAATACAGCTCTATTTCTGGCAGTGGGTCCACGCACATTGTTGAGTTTAGGTTTGTATTTTCACTGGCATAAAAAAAAAAAATAATGCTTCAAACCTACGAGAGGAGCTTACTGGCACGTATGTTTATGTACATAAATCAATTTGAGTGGCCAGGATACATGAATATTCAAGCCAATAGAATGAGTTTTTATTAACACACGCTTCTAAATGCCATATGCTTATAAATGTAAATAAACTCATGTAATAACGCACCAAAGCGAGTATTGTTTCTGCCAGCTCCTGGTAGAAAGATCCAGAATAGGAGTATTTTATTAGTAAAGTCTAAATGTATGCATTCCCCACTACTATCTCTAATACCATTTATTCCCAACTCCAGCCAAACTTTTATATTTCATTTTGGATAAAGAAGGGCAGGGTGAGAGAATCATTGCCCGGTTTGTATTGCAGTCTCCCACTACAGGAGAAACTTTTCCTCAGTTCTTGCCAGAACAGGAAGTAACGGGAAGCCTCTACAATGGGGGTTCCCAATGTTATCAGAAAAGGAAAAATGAAAACTTCTGACATTTGTATTACCGTCCATGGCTTTACTGCCCAATGACAACTGCACCACCTAATTCTTAAGTTGGCATCACAGGAACGTGAAGTGAGGAAAATGTCCCCAGTAGAGACAGGGATAGAAGAAATAACCTGATAAAATTGTATCTCTTCCCCACTCTATGTTTAAATCAGCGCTTACACAGCCCCTCGCTTCTCAATCAGCAGGCTCATTTCCTGCCAGCGCTAGGCAATGAAAAGAAGTAACAGAAGCATAGAAAGTCTGCAGACCAGAAGCTATCATGTATTATTCACAGCTGAGTGATGCAGACACACTACAGGCTGCTTCTTATAACCCAAAGAGCCAAAGTGTGGTTTATGCATCTCAGATGCCCCGTAGAAAGATTCCGCTGAAGCTGCTCATGGCACATTCAACAACAAGGAGGTCCAAAACACACAGGAAGGACTACTAATCCCAGCTTATATATGGAGGGACTTGGGATCCACAGGGAAAATCTGGAGCCATGGATAGACAAGGGGAAGTCTGGGCTGTAAAGAAAATGTATATTATGATGTGTAACATACTCAACAACCAAAGAGAATTCTTCTTGTGTTCCAAAAGATCAGTTGTGCGCAGTTCACATCACTGCAGTACAATAAAGAAAGAGGAATTTCTTTATTTCTAACAAGACTTTTGAAGAGTTCTATGCCCTCTCCACAATGTCATTGTTATGCCACATAATTTGTACAGCAGTATAAGTGGAGGTCTCCATTTGAAAAAGGGAAACGGTGGAGGGATGTATACCTTATCACTATATCTCAGCAGGAAGATGTACGCTATCACCTTGCTTACTGTATATTTTACAGCAACACCTGTTAGGTATACTCCATGGGCGAAGCAGGTGCAAGCCATAAAGTTCCATTCTCTGCCTCTGGCAATTAAATATGGCTGTTCACAAGGCGTTAAATTCAGAGACAAAACAAATCCAAACTAAAAGGGCACAAACTATTATAATACTTCAGTCTACATAAGGGGCTAGACCGGTTAATCTTCGCACCTGTTCTCGAAAGGATTGCCCAATCTATATATGAAAAAAGTATATTGCAAAATACCAAAAAAAAAAAACATGAAAACATAAAATAAAGTTCTTCTCAAACTATTTCAACATCAGAATCCGTGTATTTGCACTTTTTTCAAATTCATTCCATCCACCGTGCTGCTTTAGTGAAGTGATAAGACAGCTCCTGAAAAAGAGTGCTCCACCACCAGTGATGTAAATAACACTCACCAAAGCCCTGAGGCCCGCTGGACCACCACCCTTATATTTTATAGCCAAGATAACCAGCATGGAACTCCAACGGCGAAATGCCTTGTTTACATACGCATCTCCCCATTCTGCCTCTCGGTCTCGCGATCGTGGGCCCTCCGGCGAACATCGAGTTTGCGCGCCCGCAAATTCAAAGGGACGTACCTATAGGCCCGTTTGCCTGCCTGTGTCATTCTGCCGACATATATGTGTGTGCGGCGGTCGGCAAGTGGTTGAGGTCACAATCGCATGGATACAAGCACAAATTATTTAAATAACGCCTTACTTTATTTTTGAATAGTTTTACAGTAGTATGTGTCACACTTAAAGGGGCAGGCGTTATACATTTTATTATATGGTTGGTGTCATTTATATCAGGTAAAAATTATACATAGTGCTTGCAGCTAGAACAGGTGGACATAATGCAAAAGTTAGTAAACCAATAGAAATATGCCTTGTTTATCCATAGGCATGTCACTCCAGGATTTAACATCAGGTTGACCTGCAATCAATATGGCAAGCAAAAGAGTACTGTCGTGGGACAATTCCATTCATAACAAAATGGCAGGTTTAGGGCTGAAACTTATGTAAATTTAACTTTGCTTTATTTAACCACTTCAGCCCCGGACCATTTTGTAGCGAAAGGACCAGGCCCCTTTTTGCGATTCGGCACTGCGTCGCTTTAACTGACAATTGCGCGGTCATGCGACGTGGCTCCCAAACAAAATTGACGTCCTTTTTTCCCACAAATAGAGCTTTCTTTTGGTGGTATTTGATCACCTGTGCGGTTTTTATTTTTTGAGCTATAAGAGACAATTTTGAAAAAAATGCAATATTTTTTACTTTTTACTATAATAAATATCCCCAAAAAATATATAAAAAAAAATATTTTTCCACAGTTCAGGCCGATACGTATTCTTCTACATATTTTTGGTAAAAAAAAATCAATAAAAAAAAATCGCAATAAGCGTTTATTGATTGGTTTGAGCAAAAGTTATAGCTTCTACAAAATAGGGGACTGTTTTATGTCCTTTTTTTTTTTTTTTTACTAGTTATGGCGGCGATCAATGATTTTTATCGTGACTGCGACATTATGGCGGACACATCGGACACTTTTGACACCATTTTGGGACCATTGTCATTTTCACAGCGATCAGTGCTATAAAAATGCACTGGTTACTGTGAAAATGACACTGCCAGTGAAGGAATTAACCACTAGGTGGCGCTGCAGGGGTTAAGTGTTTCCTAGGGAGTGATTGTTACTGTGAGGGGGCGTGGCTACACGTGACATGTCACTGATGACCGTTTCCGATCACTGGGAACGGTCATCAGTGACAGTGTTACTAGGCAGAATAGGGGAATGCCTTGTTTACAAAGTTATGCGCGCCCGCAGGGCGGCAAATTTAAAGCGACATACCTGTACGCCCATATGCCTGCCCGTGCCATTCTGCCGACGTACATCGGCGTGCGGCGGTCGGCAAGTGGTTAAGGTCCAACTTCAGCCCACAATTTTTTTTTGTACTTTGGATAAAGTAGGGCAAGATCCCTACTAAACTCTCCATCAGGTTTATATTGCCTTCTGTGTACCCCTTGCAGAAGGCAGTACCCACATCCTTTTTGATCACAGGGATATAAAGTGATGGGAAATCTCCTAATTGGGAAGGACATAACAAAAAAGTTTTGTAAAAATACAGTGGCGAGACCATCCAGACTTCTGTGGATGAATGAGAACACAGGAAGTTCTTTTCTGAACTCCATAAGTCCCGGCATTTAATGCACCGGAAGAAACTCATTACCACTCACCCCCCTATTTTTAACTTATCTAGCTTAACCTTTTTAACACGAACAGAGCACTTGAAATAACTTTCTGACTTTAGGGACCCCCTTATGAAAATGTATATACTTTATATACAGCTCAATATTCATTATTGTGATGGTCAATAGGATGAACGCTGCTTACATTTGTGGTCAGTAGGAAGAATCTCCCTCTAAAAGATCGCTAAACAGATCATTGGTGATCTATGAATGGAGGATGGCGTATGAACAAAAGGTCTGCCCTCTTCTAATTTTTGTTGGTAGGGGATCAGAGAATGGAAGATTTCAACTATATCTGCGGCCAGCAACGTAGCAGATACATCACACTGACTATAAGTAATGTCCCTTGTGCGGTTTAAAAAAAAAAAAAATTGACAAAATTTAGACTTTGGAGAGTATGTAAACCCCCCCCAAAAAAAAAAAAATCGTATTTGCTCCCTTTTGCTCTATTTCATATAACATTTCTGGCACTTGCAGGGTCTTCAAAGGATAAACATGTTTGTGTATTGCAGAGATGTACTGCATACAGTGAGGTACAAAAGTATTTGATCCCCTGCTGATTTTGTACATTTGCCCATTGACAAAGAAATGATCAGTCTATAATTTTAATAGTAGGTTAATTTTTAATAGTAGGTTTATTTTTAACAGTGAGACACAGAATAACAAGAAGAAAAAAAATCCAGAAAAACACATTTCAAAAAGTTATAAATTGATTTGCATTTTAATGAATGAAATAAGTATTTGATCCCCTTTCAAATCAGCAAGATTTCTGGCTACCAGGTGTCTTCTATACAGGTAACAAGCTGAGATTAGAAGCACTCTCTTAAATGGAGTGCTCCGAATGTCAGCTTGTTAACTGTATAAAAGACACCTGTCTACAGAAGCAATCAATCAATCAGATTCCAATCTCTCCACCATGGCAAAGACCAAAGAACTATCCAAGGATGTCAGGGACAAGATTGTAGACCTACACAGAAATGGGCTACAAAACCATCGCCAAGCAGCTTGGTAAGAGGGTGACAACAGTTGGTGCGATTATTCGCAAATGGAAGAAACAAAATAACAGTTAATCTCCCTTGGTCTAGGGCTACATACAAGATCTCACCTCATGGAGTTTCAATGATCATGAAAATGGTGAGGAAGCCCAGAACTACAACGGGAGAACCTTTCAATGATCTCAAGGCAGTTGGGACTATAGTAACTAAGAAAACAATTGGTAAAACACTACGCTGTGAAGGACTGAAATCCTGCAGTGCCCGCAAGGTTCCCCTGCTTAAGAAAGCACAAGTACAGGCCCCGACTGAAGTCTGCTAAGGAACATCTGAATGATTCAGAGGGGAACTGGGTGAAAAAGTGTTGTGGTCAGAGGAGACCAAAATCGAGCTCTTTGACAAGTCAACTCGCCGTGTTTGGAGGAGGAGGAATGCTGCCTATGACCCCAAGAACACCATCCCCACCATCTAAATTTGAGGTGGAAACATTATGCTTTGGGGGTGTTTTTCTGCTAAGTGAACAGGAGAACTTCACTGCACCAAAGGGACGATGGCTGGGCCCATTTAACTTCCAATTTTGGGTGATAACCTCCCTCCCTTAGCCAGGGCATTGAAAATGTGTTGTGGATGGGTATTCCAGCATGACAATGACCTAAAACACATGGCCAAGGCAACAAAGGAGTGGCTCAAGAAGAAGCACATTAAGGTCCTGGAGTGGCCTAGCCAGTCTCCAGACCTTAATCCCATAGAAAATATGTGGAGGGAGCTGAAGGTTTGAGTTACCAAACGTCGGCCTCCAAACCTTAAAGGCTTGGAGTGGATCTGAAAAAAGGAATGGGACAAAATACATCCTGAGATGTGTGCAAACCTGGTGGCCAACTACAAGAAACGTCATACCTCTGTGATTGCCAACAAGGGACTTGCCACCAAGCACTACATCATGTTTTGCAAACGGGTCAAATACTTATTTCACCCATTAAAATGCAAATCAGTTTATAACTTTTTTTAAATGCGTTTTTCTGGATTTTTTTGTTGTTATACAGTCTCTCACTGTTAAAATAAACCTACCATTAAAATTATAGACTGATCATTTTTTTGTCAGTGGGCAAACGTACGAAATCCACAGGGGATTAAATATGTTTTTCCTTCACTGTATGTGTTTTTGTTTTATTTTGTTTTGACATACACTTTATAGTGAGCCTGTGTCAGCATACCTAAAAAAGTAGGAACATGCATATACTTTTAGATATCTCCAGAACACCATGGGACCAACGATATTTGGAGTGCAACATTATGCAAATTTCATCTTTACTTCTTGAAGCTCATTATTATTCAGCGAAGCTGTACCTTGTAGTTTGGGACCAATGCCAAGGCATTGCAGTTGAAAAGAGAAGGGCCGGATCTCGATTTTAGGACATGAAGTCAAGAACGGAATAAAAGAACACAAAGGTTTTCCTACTCCTAAGGTACTATACAGAACATCAGAGTATGAGCAGTCACCTAAAATTCTGCTAGAGAATACCAATGCAGTTTTTAATAAAAATTCTCTTGCATACCAAAGAAGAGATACAGACGATCTTTCAAACAATATCAAAGTAAGGCATAACAGTGTTATCAGTGTCCATTGATATTATTCCCAATAAACATGCTGTAACAATCCAACATTTTTTAATACCCCTCTAGAGAAGCATTTGAGACTCCGTATATTTGTCAATTATAGAAGTGGGTAGGTCATGCTGCTCTTTTCACTTACATTTTATATTCAATATGGAGGTTAGATTGCAAAAACATGGATAGGTGGGTGTTAGGAAATTACAGCTTAACGAGATGAGAGAAGAAGGTTAAACTCGGAAAAGGAAAAAACCCAAAAAACTACAGGATAGATTATCAAACGGCAAGGTGGGAATGGAGTAAGTACAAATACCTTATTCCTCTCCATGTGACTGGTACTACAAAATTGCTAAACGTTGCTGCTCAGCTGGTGGCAACTCTCTAATGTTATAACGCACAACGCATCTCCATCTTCGATGGAGACAAACGGTTAGTCCCACCTGGGTGTCCGGCTGGGTTGGGTGTGGTGTGGATGAGGCCAGAAAAGCCTTTTACAGATAGTAGGCCTACAAGCTAACTCTCTGCCTCTTAGATGTGTACCTGGGATGATACCAGGATTCTGATGGTATAATTATGGTTATCCTGATGGGGAACTGCTCTATGTGGGGTCCGAATTAACTCTTGTACTGCTATCTTCAGCTTTTCTGCACTGACTGATCTATCATTTGGTCTGTTTTGATTGTTGGGGAAGGACTGTTATCGCACAGAGAGGGGTGGGGGAAAGAAGGGCTTTTTATTGGGTACAGGGTGGTCCTGCAATACCAGTGCTTCTTCTCACCCCTTGATTTACTGTCATTTCTTTTTTTTAATACTGGTTATGGTAACTAGTAATTGTTTTGGTATTGTACTATTTTAATGACAAAACTCAAATAGAATAAGAAAAAAAAAAATACATAAATACATCATGCAAGAGGCCGGATATAATTTTTGACATGTAACCTGTTCAAATATCAGTTCTTATAGTACTGCTTTATGTTCTATTTTAACCACAATATAATTTTATAGTGGTTTATCTTTGGAAATAATGAAAAAGCTTACATGTCAAGGAAGTCTATCCTCTGCACATAACAATACATAGTTGGTAAGGTTATATAAAGACACCAGTCCATCAAGCTCAACCTGTGTGGGTGTGCGTGTTCATGTCAAATACCATTTCCCATTTCCCTGTAGACTGTGTTTGCCGAGATGCCCATCTAAAAGCATTTTGAAAATATCTATACTTCCCGCTGACACCACTGATCGTGGAAGGGAGTTCTACATCCTTACCACTCTGACATGAAAGACCCCCTTGAATGACCATTAAGATATTTGTAAATCACCATCATATCTCCTCTCATGTGCCTCTTCTCCAGGGAGAATAAGTGTAATGTTTGTAGTCGTTCCTTGTAACAGAGGTCCTCCAGTCCCCTCATTATCTTGGTTGCCCTTCTCTGGACTCTCTCAATTTCCAGCACATCCTTCCTGGGGATTGGTGGCCAGAACTGGATGGCATACTTAAGATGCGGCCGAACCAAATTGTTTTAGAAAGTGTCAGTGTTATGCCGCGTACACACAACTTGGATGTTTTTTCCGACGGAATTCCGCTCAAGCTTGGCTTGCATACACACGGTCACACCAAATTCCGACCGTCAAAAACGCGGTGACGTACAACACGTACGATGGCACTAAAAAACTGAAATTCCATCCCGAGGCCGACACCCTTTGGGATGCTTTTGCTAATCTTGTGTTAGTAAAAGTTTGGTGAGAGACGATTCGCACTTTTCAGCCTTCGTGCTTTTCAGATCGTTTATGCTGTTCAGTTGGTGCTTGTGGGTTCGTATCTGTTTTTCAGGGCGTGTAGTGAGTTTGTATCTGTTTTTCAGTGCGTTCTTGTCCCCTCGCTTCCGATTTTCAGGCCGTTCTTCATAGGCCTTTCTGTTCTTCAGTGCATTCTGTTAGTTCATTCTGACCAGTCGACCATTTTCTAGATATGTTGCGGGTACGTACGCGTCGTAGAGTTCGTGTTGTGCGGGGGCTTGGTGTTGGGCTTCTTGCTTTGATCCAAGCTCAGTCCATGAACAGAGTGAGGAGGAGTTCATGGACGAAGAATTGGTTGCTCCAGCATGACCAATTCTGTCATATGTCTTTATTGCAGGAGATCCAGGAGAATAATCCTGATGGTTTCAGGAGTTATCTCCGGATGACGGACCCCGTTTTTCACCTTCTGTTGGCTTTGCTGTCCCCTTAGATTACGAAGCAGCACATCTGCATGCGACAAGCCACGTTGCGATACTTGGCGACAGGGAAAAGTCTGCAAGACCTCACATTCTCAACAGGCATCTCCCCCCAGGCTCTGGGAATCGTTATCCCAGAGACCTGTTCTGCCATCATACAAGTCCCACAGAAGGACTATATTAAGGTAAGTTTTCTCCTTTAACATCACATTCTATGTATTTAATGTATGCCAATGTATTGTATTTCTTTCATCATTCCCTAATTACCATGATTGTAATATGCTGTGAATGTCCCCATTGTCCCCATGCATGCTGTAAGCTTTTAATGCTTCTTTTTTGGCCTACATGCATATTTGCCTTCACTAACCTCTCCAGCATGCTTTTCAGGGCCCATACACACCTAGCCTAGTCACTGAATGTATTTTGTCAGCTCCATTGTAGTGCTTTACTTAACCCCCCCCCCCCTAAAAGGGTTTTTAATTACCCGCTGCCCAAAGCCAGAAGAGTCGTTGAAAATGTCTTTGGGATAATGGCCAGCCGGTTCCGCCCATTTCTTATGGCAATCAATATGGCGGAGTACAAACTGAACCACATCATTTTGGCATGCTATATACTGCACAACTTTTTAAAGGAGAAATGCTCATAATTATGTTGCCACAGTTGGACCTGAGGCCAGACTTCCTGCAAATCCCCTGACAGGCCTGGAAGCTGGCCTTCCTGGCTTGCCCCCCCAAAGCGCCTGTGAAGTTTGCCAAAAATATGTGTAGTGCCAGGTGTTTTTTCCATTATAAAATAAACCACCATTGTCACTTTAAACACCAACTTAATACAAAAAATGGTATTGAGCATTGAAAGAAGCAGCCACACATTGTTGAGTATAAAAATGTTTATTTACATGTGCGTTTTAAAATTTTTGGGTCCAAAATAAAATCTTTGTTTTATAAAGTTTTACATTATTTATTTTTTTGGCATTAACAAGCATGTTTCACAACATAACATACACAACTCTGGAACTTACAAAATTAAACGTAGAAAAAGTGAAGGCAATATCAGACATTAAAGTATGTCAAAACTGTGTTGATCTTGCCGTCACCAGATGGGGTGATGTCACCCCTGTAAAAGCCAAATTTTGAAGATGCACACAAATTGGGAGGCAAAATGGGGATTTCCCTCCTGATCCCATGCCTAATGTCAACATGTGCCATCTCCCATCATGGGGGACCAATTGACGTGTTTTGGGGTGCGCTTCAGTTGCGAGGAAAGGGGTTTCATCCACAAAACACGTACATTGATATCCCCTGATGGGAGATAGAACATGTTGACACACTGTGTGCATCTTCAAAATTTGGCTTTTAAAATGCGTCAAAAATATTTTGGAAATTGGGGAAAACAAAATGGTGGCATTTTGTTGTTATTTATATTCTCCCTAATACATCGCTCATGTTTTTAATTTTTTGTTCAAGATCATTGAGTTTATTCCTTATGATGTCTATTTCCCGATTCCACACCATGATGTCCTGGATTAGTATTTGTGCACTTGCTCTGGTGAAAAGAGGAGATTCTTCTTCCACAACCAGCACATCACCTAAAATAAAAAAAACACACCATGTATAATAAATATGCAGGCATACATCTATTACCTGAATCTGTGGTGTCAGACACTGACCTGTTGTGGTGAAAATTTCACCCACTTCTTCCACCTCTCCTCCCTCCACATCCTGAGGTTGTGGTGTCATCAGTTCCCCTTCTTTCTGAGGTGTGGGGTTCCTGGTGTCCTCAGATGTCCCGAGTCTTTTCTCTCCTATGAGAATGAAACAAAAGGTATACTTAGCATACAGATATTTGAGGCCAGAAATAGGAATATGAAACATTGCTTGGAAGTGGGGTACAATCGTGTGTTTTGGCAGAGTTCCAAGCTGAAGACATGATTTTTTTCCTTACCAAAGCTGGAATACTTACCTTTTTTGGCCAAGTTTCACACATGGAGACACCCCAAGTATCCACTGGAGCACCTGTGTGGAACACCCTAAAAAGGTTGTTCTGATGTGTAAACAGCTGCTGAGTGTCCTCTCCTTACACTGAATCAAGTTTGCATTTCATTCTAGTTACAAACACATCTAGACAACAATGTACAAAACTTATTTTAATACAAATAGGCATGACAAAATGTAGTTAACCTGTATCTGCCAAAAGCATCGTATTTAGTGGGCGAACAACAATGTTTATTATGACCAATTACTGTGCTCACGAACATGAAAGTTGCCATTTTAAACTGTCAAACAGTAAAGAAAAGCACATGGAGAAACATGCAAGTAATAATAATAAAAACACAGGAGAAATCCTTACTTTTCTGAAGCATTTTCTTGATCCTTCTGTACTGATCGTGCTCCCTCAATTTCAGGTCTGACCAGCGTTTCCTCAATTGCTCCTTGGATCGTCGTACCCCAAAATTCATGTGCAGACTTCTCACAAGTTTAGACATGACCCTGGCCTTTCTCACATTGGGGTTGGAGTACGGTCCATGCTTCCCATCATAGTCGGTCCTCTTCAAGATGTCCGCCATCTCTACAAAGGACATATTTGAGGCTTTATATCTCCTCCTGGATCGTGACGTTTCTGGCTCTGGGCTTTTCTCCTTGTTACTGGAATTACACACCTGCTGTGTCTCCGCCATGTCTCTCCCACTGCGCGCCGAAAGAGAAGGGGCGGGGAATATACTAGAAAGAACGTCAGGGGCGGGCAACGCAGGCAGAGTTTCACGCATGCGCAGTGTATATAAAGCTAACACGCATGTGTCGTACCTACGATCTGTGAGCGGAGGAAGGAGGAACTGAAGCGCCGATCGTCCCAACAAAGGTAAAATGTAAACTTGGGGCATCAGTGGCCTATACTGCTTCAAGATTGAGGCCTATATTGGGATAAGATTATGAGAGTTCAGGCTGACATTAGTGTTTTTGTCTTGCAGCAAATATGAATCCATTTAAGAAGCCTAAATTCATGGGCAGGTTTATAGACAGTGTGACAGCAGGAAGGTAAAGTCACCTGGTTGCATCCAGGGGGGTAGATATATTTCGCCCAGATTCAGGCTTTACGCCGACTTATACAACTAGGTGGAGAGTTGTATAAGGCTAGTGGGCTCATGGATGACTCATACCTCTAGGGAGAGTGTGGGGCGTCGTGCAGACAGGGAGTTGATGAGACCAGCTGAAGCTTGTCAGCTCATTTAGGCCTCTATAAGAACTCCCAGCTTCATTAGATGTTAGCTCATGCCTGGAACCAGACCTGTGTGGACTGTCTAGGGAGAGTGAACCCCTGTGCGGTGAGACAAAGCCTGTGTGGCTATTTGCTTGGACATTTAAAACCAGGGACTTAGGGACTAGGACAGCACTAGGCTGATCCCAGTTGTTAGTTAGGAAACCTGTATGTTTAGTCAGAGGTCAACTTGACCAGGATTTATTTTGTTTATGTTTCTTTTGCTTTGCTGTGTTTTGTCACTGTAAATAGAAAATAAACCGCACCTTTTTGATTTTGAAAACCACAACCTCCGTTTCCTGGGCCTGTTTTGTGTGGGGAGCCCATCCCGGGGGTCACACACACCCGCTGCCGAGCTAACCCCCTCACAACAGGTACAGGGAGCTTAACAACTTATGGGAGGTTAAAAACCCCTTATATTATAATAGACCAGCTAGGAGGGCAACGCTGGAGAAACTGCTGGTATTAGTGAAGACACGGGTCCCAGATGCAGACATCGAGTTTGAGGAAAAGAAAATTGGTACCTTGGGGAGCATAAGATCCAGAACTCCCTCAAATCAGGAGCAGCAGCAGAGGATGTGTATGTATCCAGTCTGTGGTACTACAACAAAATGCGGTTTCTGGACGACCAGATTGAAGCCAGGGAATCACTTTCTACACTTCCCTCCACCCTTCCCTCCACCCCAGCTGAGGCTTCCGAGGGACAACCTGAGCCTTCCATCCTGGAAGAAGTGGAGGAGCTCAGCTGGAGCCAGGTATAGTATTTTTTTACCATATTTATTGTCCTAAAATTATTGTTGTTAACTAGATGTTATTATTGATAACAAATTAATGATTTAGGAAAAAGTGTCTGACATATCAATAGACAGTAGTGGCCAAAAATGATTGGGACAAGAATGAAAAATGCTGGGGTCAGAATGAGAGACTTTTCTATTTATTAACATTCAATTTGCAACCGTCATGAGCTGAATATTGAGTGCGATTGATGAACGAAAAACTAAAACTATGTCCCTTTTTTATACACAGGAAGACCCCAGCCAAAATGAGGGTCTGGAAAGTGTCAGGCAGGAGGAGGGGGGGGAAGTGGCAGCCAGGAGGTGGCAGGGTGCCATTGGACTCACCCAATCCCAGTTGCCCTCCCTCCGCTTTACAACAAAAAGGCCCAGGAAGGGGAGTATCACGGAGGAGGCAGCACTAGGCCTCATTAGGGAGGCTAGTCAGGCCCTCAGAACCCCCCCCCCGACATTGAAGAGGCCTATGGCTGCTATATAGCTGCTAGATTGCAGCAAATGGAGGAGGGGCAATGCCTCATCTGTGAGGGAATTTTTTCTCAGGCCCTTTATAAGGGGTTGAGGGGCCAGCTGACTGACAACATGCACTTATGTGCATTTTTTTCCCCACAGAGTTGATGTCTGCCCTGGGGTCCAAAGGCTTCGCAAATTCCAGCAGTTTCTCCAGCGTTGCCTTCCTCTTTTTTTTGATACCCAGAATAAATGGACATTTTTCTTTCAGAAAATACTTGCCTATGTGTTTTTCTTCAAAAAGGACAGTTTGTTTGTGAGTAGGCAGGTACATTTAAAAAATACAATGTCTAAGTAACAAGGGACACCAACACCAACCAACCTCCTTGAGGTTAAAAAATACAAGATAATAATGTTGTTGTGGTAACTGGACAAAAAATAAATAAATATAGAGATCACTAGAAAATATTTTTAAAATAATAAAAAAAACAGGAGATCTTGATAAAAATAAAAAAAGATGAATATAAAAAATAATTCAAAACATTATTAGGGGATCTGGCTTTAATTTTATTATTCATGAGATCACGAGAAATAAAGAAATACATTTGTCAGAACTCTTTGTGAATATCAGCAGCAAAACAACTTCATTATTCTAGCATTATAAAGAACAAAAGAATGTGCTGCATTAAAAGATTCCAGAATTTGCAGCGTGACGAATGTGCCATCTCTATTACGAACGCTAGTTTTACCAGACCGAGCGCTCCCGTCTCGTACTTGATTCTGAGCATGCGTATTTTTTTGCGCATCGGAATTGCATACAGACGAACGAATTTTCCGAAAAATAGAGAAACTGCTCTCTATCTAACTCCGTCGGAAATTCCGACAGAAATTCCGACCGTGTGTACGCGGCATTATTTTTTTATCTGTTGAGTAAATACCCTTTTCTATGCATGCTAATATTCAGTTTGCTTTGCTTTCTGCAGCTTGGCATTGCATGCTATTGCTGAGCCTGTGATCTACTAGGACCCCTAGATCTTTTTTCATCCTGGATTCCCACAAAAGGTTCTCACCCTAGTGATTAACTTAAATTCCAATTTTTTAGGCCCCAAGTGCATTACTTTATGTTTTTCAACATTCAACCCCATTTTCCATGTATTTTTCCCACCCCTTTATTTTATTGAGGTCTTTTTGTAAAGTGTCAATATCCTGCAGTGAAGTTATTGCCCTGCTTAGCTTTGAATCAACAGCAAACACTGAGATTGAACTATTTATACCAACCTCTATATCATTTATGAATATATTAAACATAATTGGTCCCAGAACAGAGCCTTGTGGTATCCCCCTTACAACTCCAGACCAGTCTGAGTACTCGCTATTTATCACCACCCCTTGGACGTACCCTTGTAACTATTTTCTATCCAGGTACACACCTTGTGGTCCATGCCAACAGATTTCAATTGATAAATTAAGCATTTATGTGGAACTGTATCGAATGCTTACGATATCACTTCCTCGTAAAATGTTAACAGACTTTTTTGGCAAAAATTACCTTTCATAAATCCATGCGATTACTACAAATGATACTGTTTTCATCAGGAAATTCTTGGATATAGTCCCTTATCATCCCCTTCAATAGTTTACATACAAATAATGTTAGACTGACTGGCCTGTTGTTTCCAGGTATATATCTCTGCACTTTTTAAAATATTGGTACCACTAGGCCACCACCAATAGAATGCTATTGATATTTATATATTGCGATCAGATCTCCTCTTAAGCGTCTCTTCTCCAAGGAAAATAAGCTTAATGTGTACAGCCTTTCCTCATAACTGAGATCCTCCAGTTCCCTTTTTAGTTTTGTTTCCCTTCTCTGGACTCTCTCCGAACCAGTGTTTTGTAAAGTTGTAGAATTATAAAATGATCTCTTGAGTAAATACCCTTTTATACCAGAAAGCCGTTTTTGGAAAGATTTGGAACTTTATAGGTGCGTTACAACATAAGTATCACACATTGTGTGTTAAGAAAAAAAACTTTTACTTGAATAAAAATAGATTTAAAATCATTGCATACAGTACATGCGCATCCAGTAGGGTATATAGGATGCATTTGTATTGCTTTTTCCACACTTGATTTTTTCTACATGTTTCGCCAAACGGCTTCTTCAGGAAAAACTTGGAATCTCATCTACTATACAAATGAATGCACCCCATTTATAGGGGTTCATTCATTTGTATATACATGGTATATGATTTTTGTGGTATTGTTAACTTGTATGTGAAATTCACTTTATTGATGTATGTGTTTATTTGTCTAGTAAATGACATTAAATGCTTTTCTTGAAGAAGCCATATGGCGAAACATGTAGAAAATCAAGTGTGGAAAAAGCAATACAAATGCATCCTATATACCCTACTGGATGCGCATGTACTGTATGCAATGATTTAAAATACATTTTTATTCAAATAAAAGTATTTATCTTAACACACAATGTGTGATACTTATGTTGTAGCGCAGCTATAGTCCCAAATCTCTCAAAAACTACTTTCTACATACAAATTAGGGGATGTTGGTGCCTTTGTATTACATTATTAGATTCTGGAACTGACCATACAGTTTTCATATACTTACCCTTTTTAACCGCTTAACGTCAAATCACATACATGTACGTCATTTAGATTTAGGCAGTCATACCAGGATGATGACTGTAGCTACAGGCATCATCCCGGTATCTTTTTTTTTTTCTGCTGGCAGCCGGCTTTTATGTAAAAGCCATCCTAGCGGGTAATTAGCCACTGGATGGCTTTTACAGGCACTAGGAGGGGTCAACCCCAATCCCGCAAGTGCCTCTCTAGGTTCTTCTGTTCCAGCGGTGGGCTTGGAGAATGAAAACCAGCAGTTCACTGGCTTACCACAGATACTGTTGAGGACCAGAAGGTCCCCGATCTCTGTGGCATAGGAAACTGGAATTAACGAGCAGTTTCGTCACATACAGTTTCCCAGATGTAAACAGCAGCATTTTTTAATTCGTAAAGCATCTGAACGCACCAATCTGGGTGAATTAATGATGAGGCAAGGAGAGGGTACTTTCAACTGGAAGTACATAAAAGCTGCAAAGAGGAAGACTGAGAATATGGCTGTAAACAGATATTAGTGAGTGCCATTCTGCTATTTTTGGTTAGAATGGTTTATTTCCCTGTGTTACATTCATCTATAGCAGTGGTCTCCAAACTGTGGACTGGAAGCAAGATGTGGTCCTTTGCTTGCCTTTATCTGGCACTTTGGGGCACTATTCCTTTCATTGACACCAATGATGAGGCACTATACCTCCCATTGACACCAATGATGGAGCACTATTCCTCCCACTGACACCAAGGATGGGGCACTATTCTTTGCATTGACATTAATGACGGGGCACTATTCCTTGCAATGACACCAATGATGGGGAACTATTACTTCCCCTGATATCAACTGTGGGGTACTATTCCTCCCACTAATGCCAATGGTAGGGCATTGTTTCTCCCATTCACGACAGGGCATTTTCTACTCACAGTACAGCCCCACAAAGTCTGAAGGGCAGTAAACTGGCCCTTTGTTTAAAAAGTTTGTAGACCCCTGATCTATAGCAATGTGCTCTAACTAAAAACAATGAGGGCTTAGTACTACTTAATAACGGACTTTAAAATTTAAATAAAAAATCAATTGTCTTTGCATTTTTTGATCATTTTTAAAACTGAGATCCTGCCTTTTCTTTGCAGCCACTTCATGTCTACCTAAATTCCAGAAATCATTGCATGGCATTTCTTAGGGTGGCAACAGTGGACCATGCCTGCATAATGTTTAAACAACCACACGTATGACAAGGTGACAAGCAAGAACACAATCATGAGAAAGGAGTTTTCACCCTATAACAGAAAGCAACTGAACAAGGTCCTTCACTGCAGGATCACCAGGTACTCAAACGCTGCAGATGAAAAAAATAATAACAGAAACTGACTTTTGAAGTAGCATTAACATGGTAAAGTTGTACAGTATGACATTTTATCGATTGGGTTTACATATGCCTTAAAAACAATATAGATTTCCTTTTAAATAGAGTTCCTTTTTAAGCAAGTCTCTATGATATACAGTTTCAAACAATAGAATATTCTGTGTTGAATCTGTTTTCTTTTTCTAAGATGTATTTGCCATCTGTTTGAGTCCATACCATTTTCACCTCTCTGCTTCCATTACGTATCCAGATGCCTAAATTATCACCTTTTATTTCACAGCCTTCATTTTCATCAAATAATGTCTCTCGTTCTTTTTTGTCTTGTTTGGAGATAGACCATGAAATCAGCTGCCCTATTTCTTTTATAGTGTCCTGATCACAATCTAAGCTTGGCTGATGCATGAAACCGAGAGGCTGCCTATTAAGATGTCATTTATCATGGGACCAATCAGGGCAGGACCAGTGTTCTTGTAACGGCTTATATATTTTTCAATTACAGTGACAGTGGGGAGAACATCTTTTAATAAAGGTGTTACATCCATTTTATTTGGAAACGGAAAGCTGAAGTAAGCTACTTTTAAACACAAAGGTCCCCAGCATACGCGCTTTGAAGTACATACACACTTTGTGTGTTTGTACATGTTAGTATGAGCTTTTAGATGTATTTACATTGTGCTTGCATATTTTAAAACTTAGCGACATTCCCACCTCTGTATTTTCTGAGGAAAACTCTATAATAATAAAAGATTTGTGTGGCATTGAACTTGGGCGCAGTCATCATTAAAATTACTTTTGAATTTCAATCTACAGCTAGCTATGATTTCCATGGACATCAGAAATTTTGTAGCAGAGCTTTGGCAGCTACAAATCTCTATTAAAGTTTGCTTACTTAAGTGGCTAGGGGAGGTAAAACCAGGCAGCGGTTTTTGTGTGCTCAGGACCAAGCGTCCAATTTTTTAGTGGCAGAACAATGACCTTCTATAGAATTGCCATTTAATAACACAGGCCCTTTTAAACTTCCCTTCTGAAACGCTCTCCAATTGTACCATTTTCTAAATTCTATACCAAATCCTCAGTGTTTCGGCCGTCATCTGACAACATTTGAGGAGCACTGTTCAGATGAAGGAATTCTCTCAAGTTTTATCTAAAAAAAAAAGAAAGACGGACAATGCCTTGATTAAAGTAGAAAGAATAGACCAACTTTGAGAGGAAGGAGGCTTTAGGCCTCAAGACAGCTTGGTCTTTGTGCAACACCAAGAAAGGATCCTTAAAGGATAAGGGCGCTAACTTAGACTCTGTTCCGAGGTGATAGCAAAAAGATAGGCCACTTTACAAGTAAAGTCAGATAAAAAAGGAATATCACCAAGATCAAAATACAGCTTCTTCAGAGCCAACAGAACGAGATTGAGGTTCCAAGGGGACACAGGAGAGCGCACATGGGGGGGAATGTGTGCTAAACCTTCAGCAACTCATGACAGAGGAGTTATCTAGTGAGTGAGAAGCCAAATGCCTCAAACAGAAATGCCAAGGCCAAGATTTGTCTTTTGAATGTACTCAAAGCTATATGCGGATCTAGACAGGACTGGAGGAAAGACAGAATACGTGCCACAGAATACTTTTTTGGATGAATGTTTCTCAACTTGCACAAAGCAACACAGGCCTTCCAAGGATTGTAGACTTTATGAGAAGTTGTCTTCCTAGCGTTCAAGAGGATAGGGATGACTGAATCCAAAAGGCCTCCGTTTCTCAGGACCTTGGCTATAACACTCAAACATGATATATATATTTTTTTAGCAGAGGAGACCTTAGAGAATAAAATGGTGGTTTTTGCAATATTGTCAGGTCACCTGAAATCAGATGACAGATGCAAACCGTTAGGGTCAGGAGTGCACCGCTAAGGTAGTGAACCCTAAGGCTGACTGCTGCGGATGGAACACTGGGTGATTAAGGAAGGCAGGTCCACTGGAGCACTAACAGGATCTCACAGGGAGCTAGAGCCTAAGATTCCCCAGGGCGCGGAGTCTAAGATCCAGCAGGTGTTCACCAAAGCCTCTAGTGGTGAGGATGGACTGGGCTGCAACTGGATCCAGGTCAAGGCCCCCAGAGTCCCCCAGCTCACGCTCACAGTAGGCTATAGCGGATAGAGGGGAAGCAGCAGCTCAGGATACAAGAGATAGTGAGGGGATAAGCCAAACGTCGGGGCGACTAGCAGACAAGGATAAACAAGGACACGCCAAAGGTCAAGGTCACGAACAGACAGGGATAGTCGAGAACAAGCTAAGATCGGTAAAACAGAGACAAACGTAGCACACGGCAAGCAGGAATCCAAACACACAATAGCTTAACAAACAACGTTGATCAGCACAGCTGGCTTGCAGTGCACAGGTTAATATAGTGTTCCCTGATAGGGCCTGGGGTGGAGACATTCTGGGAGGAGAGATTATTTAAGCAGCCAGGTGAGAGTGGCTGGCCTCTAAGGTGAACACATGGAGAAGGGGTAAGCTAAGAGACAAACATTACTGCATAACCATGACAAATATTTTATTGCACACCGTGTTTGCGCAGCGGTTTTTCAAACAATTTTTTTTTTTTTTAAATACACTTTAATGAATTAAAAAAAAACTAAACAGCAAAGTTAGCCCAATTTTTTTGTATAATGTGAAAGAAGATGTTACACCGTGAGAATCGTGATCTTTATTCTAAGCAAAAAAATTGTGATTCTCATTTTAGCCAGAATCGTGCAGCTCTAGATCACGTGTAAACAGACTTGACGGTTATCGGGAGTCCTTTTCTTCCACGCTGTGTCTGTGTGAGGAAAGGAGAGCCGTTAACCGGCAAAACTGTCAGTACATTGTTTACACTAATAATCAGTGCCCTGATTATCAGTGCAGCCTATTCATGCCGTCTATCAGTGCCCAATTCAAAGGCTTGTCTAAATGTTGTGCAGCAAACTTTAAACATGTTTTAACATGCTTTTTCTTCAGCAATGGAGTCTTGCGTGGTAAGCGTGCATACATGCCATGGCAGTTGAGAGCAGTACTTATTGATTTCTTTGAAACAAATATACCTACTAATTCCAGGTCTTTCTGAAGCTCTCCATAAATGGTCCTTGGCTCTTGGACAACTCTCCTGATAATTATTTTCACTCCTGTGTCAGAAATCTTGGCAAGAGCACCTGGTCGTGGCTGATTTATGGTGAAATTATGTTTCCACTTCCGGATTATGGCCCTAACAGTACTCACTGGAACATTCAGAAGTTTAGAAAGCCTTCTGTAACCAATGGCATTAGCATGTTTTGCAACAATAAGGTTGTGAAAGTCTTGAGAGCGCTCTGCTTTTACCCATCATAAGATGTTTCTTGTGTGACACAATGGTAATGAGACACCTTTTTAAAGACTATCAGTTAAGACTGAACCAGACTGGTGACTGTATAAAAAAAATAAAAAATAAAAAATGAAAAAAGATAATATAACTGTTAACTTTTTTTTTTCTTTTTAATTACTTTTTTTTGTTACATAGAGTGGCCAGAGAAATACAGTGTTACCATAGTAACGCTGTACTACTCTGGGAAGGTTATCAGGATTTTTATTTATTTTTTACACACTATGACTGCTTATAACTGTGAACTTTACAGTTATAAGCAACCATATTCATCTAGTGTTTACTATTGTGATTAGCTGTGACTGACGACAGCTAATCACATGGTACAGATGAGCTGTGATTTGCCCTGTCTGTACCATGTGATCACTGTGACCAATCACAGAGCTCAACACAATGAAAGGCATGAATCAAAGCCTTTCATTGTGTATAATTGTCATTAGATCTACTGTGATTGGCCACACCGATCACATGGTACTGGCAGTAGGCAGGTACAGTGATCTGTCAACGGCTGTGTCTGGTAGACACAGAGGGGTGACAGATCATGACAAAGCATGGCCCATGGGGACAACAGGGCTCCTCCTCAGCCATCATATTACAATAGGCCGGGAGGGGGTTAAAATGAATTTACAAAAATTATAATCTACCTCAGGTCAACCTAATGGATGACTGAGAATGAAAGTGGTTGTAAATATAGGATTTTTATAACAGCTTACCTGTAAAATCCTTTTCTTGGAGTACATCACGGGACACAGAGCCTAGTAATTACTAAGTGGGTTATATTCCACCTTCAGGTGCTGGACACTGATGTAATCAATTAGACAGGAAGTTTCCTCCCTATATAACCCCTCCCTATATAACCCCTCCCATACTGGGAGCACCTCAGTTTTTGTAGCAAAGCAATAAGTGTCCCAATACCCCCAAACAAGAGGGGCGGGAGCTCTGTGTCCCGTGATGTACTCCAAGAAAAGGATTTTACAGGTAAGCTGTTATAAAAATCCTATTTTCTTTATCGTACATCACGGGACACAGAGCCTAGTAATAACTAAGTGGGACGTCCCAAAGCAATGCCTACTGAGGGGAGGGAGACACAAAACGCAGACCGCGATCAGACGTGAGGACCAATACTGCTGCCTGCAGCATACTGCGCCAAAAATCTGCATCCCCTTGCCGTCTTACATTCACCTGATAGAAATTAGTGAACGTATGCGGCCTTGCAAATCTGAGTCATAAAGGCTTGGTAATGCACCGCGTATGAAACGCTTACTATCCTGGTATGATGCACTCCAAAAGAAACAGGGGGAAAACCCTCTCTTTAAACCACAAGCCTGAATAATAACCTGATGAATCAACATTGAAAACAGTTGATTTAGACGCTGCCTGCCCTTTCCTGGGGCCTCCCGGTAGTGCAACAAACATCAGTTTTCCGTATCTGAGCAGCCGCTTCAGACAGACCTTGACTGCTCTCACTCCAACGAGAGAGTGTAAAACCATTTTAATAGCTGATTTGAACGCTGCCTGCCCATTTCTAGGGTCTTCTGGAAGCACAATAAAACGTCAGTTTCCTATATTTGAAAACCTTCAGATAGATTTTTAATTGCTCTCATCTATATTGAGAGAAAAGTTATAACTCTTCCTTCCACAGAACAAGGTTCTGGAAAAAAGGAAGGCAAGAAACATCTTGATTCAAATGAAAACTAGATCTTCTAGGAAATAAGGCTGGGTGAGGATTTAACAACACCCTATCCTTAAGAATAATTAAGTATGGCTCAATACTGAAACTCTCTTGGAGGCTACCGCAACCAAGAACACCAATTCCCTTGTTAGACGGATGAAGGGAAATATGGTGCATCGGCCCAAGGTGCTGACCTTGTAAGCCGACAAAACTAGACTCAATCCCCCGAGCACAAGGATGACCTAACTGGCGGACTTATACGCGTTACCCCTTGTATAAAGGCCCGGATCAAAGAGTGCGAAGCAAGCGGCCTTTGAAAATACTGACAAGGCCAAGATCGGATCCTTGATGGAACTTAAGGCTAGCTACTTCTCTTTTCCTAATGTAGGAAGGTAAGAATTTTACCTATGACATACTTCCAAGGATGCCACCCCTTGGTTTCACACCAGGAACATGGGCCTTCCAGATCCTATGATACATGGTCCTGGAGGCCAGCTCTCCTGTACGAACCAAGGTAATTTGCCGCTGATTTTGAAAGCCCCGATCCTCAAGAATGCGGGCTAAAAAAGCCAGACCATTAATTAATTAATTAAGACAGGATGGAATACCCCCTTGCGAAGTAGGTCTGGACAAGATGTAAGGGACCCTGGGTCCTCTACTACCACCCTTACGATCCCTGCACAGTACGGTCGTCTGGGTCATGCCAGAGCTATTAGGCCGGCTTCCGTTCCCCTCAGACGTTGCACAGAAGCCATGGTAGTCGCGGCACTTGGGGGAGAGAACGCATAAACCAGTGACAACTGGTCCCAAGAGATCACTAACGCATCAGTCCCACATGCGAGTGGATCCTTTGTCCTTGACACAAAGCTGTCCAACTTCTTGTTGAACCTGGACGCCAATAATTTTTATGTCCCGGGTACCCTTTCTCTGGCATTTGGCCAGAAAAAAGTCAGGGTGTAGAGGTCATTCTCCCAGGAACAATTGTTGACGGCTCCAGAGAACCGCCTGCCAATTCTCCATTTCATGTAATGAAGATTGTCAATAGGCAAGGCACAAGTTCTTCCGCCCAAGCCAGAACATGGCTCACTTCATTCTGGCTGCGTGACTTCTAGTGCCTCCTTGGTAAACAAAGTAAATCACTGGTGTGGCATTGTCGGATTGTATTCTGACAGAACAATCCTGCAACCTTAACGCCCAGGTCCTTAAGCCAGACGTGCCATCCGTAGCTCTAGAATGTTGAAGGATAAGGCTCACTTTGAGCTTGACCACTTACCCTGGGCACTGGTCTCTTCCAGGCCTGGCCTCCATCCCTAGAGGCCAGCCTTCGTAGCCGCCACCTCCCAGGTAACCAGCATGAAGGATCTTCCTTTCTGACGATCTTTTGGTTAAGAACCACCAACTAAGACTCCAGGTTATACCTGGGACCAGACCCTTTGGATAATGTTAGGTTAGGATCTACTTGTTCCAGGCTGACAGAATAATGTTTATAGCAGCCTTGAAAGAAACTGAGCATAGAGAACCGCTTTGAATGAAGCCACCATCTTCCCTAGCACCTTAAGCAAAAAGCAAATGTAAGGAACTCTTCCTTGCCTTGACCACATAGACCAGCTTTCTTTGTCTGAGGCAAAAAACTCTCCTTTTTGGGCTGTGTCCCAAACATTCCGAGCTTCTTACCGAACGTAAGAATGTACTTTTAGACTGGGATCCTAACCCAGGAGTTCCAGATACTTGACCATGCTATCAGCAGCAGATTGCCTCGGTATGCCATTACTGCTATACCCTGGGCCTTTAGACCTGCTAGAGGCGGGCCCTAGCACCCTGTAAACGCGGGCACGGTGGCTAACCCAAAGGGCAAGATGACCAACTGGAAGAAGTGCTGTTCTCCTGCGAAACGCAGACAACCTCTGCAGTCCCATGTAAATAAACACATATGCAAATTTTAGGTGAACACGCATCCTTATGCGATTCAGCATCTTTTATGCGATCAAACATCTTATGCATTTTAAGTACTACTGTGCGGACATGTACCCTTGTGTGACCAAGGACTCTTGTGTGATCAAGCATCTTTATGCAATCAAGCATTTTTATGCGATTTTAGGCATCTCTGTGAAAACAAGCCTCTCTGTGTGACTAAGTATCCTTGGGAAATCAAGGACTCGTGAGATCAGGCAACCTTGTGTGGTTCAGCATCTTTATGCAATCAAGCATTTTTATGCAACTTTAGGCATTTCTGTGAAAACAAGCCTTTCCGTGCGACTTAAGCACTTTAATGTGACTAAGCATCCTCATGCGACTATGTAAAAAACATGTAAATCCATACAAACAGAAACATGTATCTTTATGTGATCAATAATAAACATGTTCTGTTACTTGTTTTTACCCCACATGCATTTTGTACATTCCAAACTCATGTATTTTATGCAAACATGTGGACTGGTAAAGAGGAAGTTATAAACAAAAACACAAAAAGACAGACAAAACCCAAGCTCAACTTACCAACCAATCAGCAACCAACCAAAATCACCTGTCTAAAAGTGTGTTTAAAAACAGGGGTTTAGTTGAACGCATTTGCAAATGCATGTGTAAGCTGCAGGCCTCATCAAGGCTCCCTGTGTACTGCAGACCTAACTCTAAAATTTAAAGTCTTCTCAGTGGAAGCACATGTATGCTGATGGATAGATATAGGGCAGGTGACTGGAGGCGGCCCACCCCTCCTTAAAAGTGGCAGGAGCACACTAGGCACCCTGCACATAGAAGCAAAGGTGTTAGGCCTCGTACACACGGCCGAGATTCTCGTCGGAAAAAACATGTCGTTTTTTTCGACGAGATTCTTGGACAAGAAACTTGTCCCGGCCGAGTGTACAGACGCTCGATTCAAAGAACCCGCGGTTCTTTGAATGGAGCGTACGCGGTGACGTCATCGACTACGACGAGCATGCGCTCGTCACATTCGATGCCGTCGCCGCCATCTTGGTATACCCTACGTATGCCTAGGAAGCTACCGCGCATGCGTCGAATTCATTTCGAACATGCGCGGGCTTCCGGGAGGACAGGTAAGTGTACACACACTCACTTTTCTCGTCGAGAAACATGCCGACGAGAATCTCGACGAGAAAATAGAGAGCAGGATCTCTATTTTCTCGTCGAGATTCTTGACGCTTTTCTTGACGAGAAACCATACACACGAACGAATTTCTCGGCAAAAAATCTCTGCCAGCAAGTTTCTTGCTGGTTTTTGCCGAGAAACTCGTTCGTGTGTACGAGGCTTCAGTGCGTTGCCTCACCACAAATGGCAAAATTGGCAACAATACAACAAACAACTGTCACTGCCCTAATCTATGACTGGTCTTCACAGCAAGGAGCATTGGATGGGGCTTATCGCATATAAACAAAAACACAAAAAGACAGACAAAACTCTAGTGTGCTCCTAGTGTGCTCCTGCCACTTTAAGGAGGGGTGGGCCGCCTGCAGTCATCTGCCCTATATCTATCCATCAGCATACATGTGCTTCCACTGAGAAGACTTTAAATTTTAGAGTTAGGTCTGCAGTACACAGGGAGCCTTGACGAGGCCTGCAGCTTACACATGCATTTGCAAATGCGTGCAACTAAACCCCTGTTTTTAAACACACACACAACCTGTGCTGGCTGTCCATCCTACCAGCTTTCCTGAGTCCAGTTCCCTACCAGATGCTCTGTCTGCATCTCCACGTCTGCAACTCAGCTGACAAGTTCTGCACGCAACTACAGGCACTCGTGTTACTCCTTACCCTAGCCGCCATCTGTCCCATCATCAGTGGGGCTTGGGTCGGAGATACAAGGGAGGCCGACCTCGTCATTCCAGACTCCTACCAGGTACGTGACACAGAGGCTTTGGCCGTTTAGGCTAAGAGTAAGTTATATGCAGCATGAATCTCTGAAAAAAGACTGCAGCTGCAACTCCAGAACTTGTGAGGCTTCCGATACCTCCGCCTCGTTAGCCTGCACCTGTTCCCTGTCTGACGGTGAACCTTCATCCACAGGACTTTTAATCCTCTTGTTTGAGGATTTAAAGCAGGGAAAGGGGCACACCACGGTTTCTGCTTCTTGTGAGGATGCTACGAATATAGCAATTAACCTCTTATAGGCCAACAAATGCAAATGCAAAAAAAACGTCCAAACTGACATATGCAGGGTGGCTGAAATGTTGGGGGAGGCTGAAATGCCTGACAGGCTCAACCTGCGGGCTGCCTCAAGTCTCTATAGGGGAGGATGGTATCATGCAAGCATGATTAGGGCCAGGAGATTCAAGTGGCAATACCCTAGTGCCCTTTTATATTCCTGCCCCTGAACCTTTTATACAGAAAGACAAAGTCCTAAGCTAAAAGCAGAGGAACTTAACACAGGTGCATCAAGCTTGGTCTAGCAAAAAAACAATGCCTGCTAATCTGCACAGCTGGATGCTGAGTAGGTAGGTCTGTATCCCAGTGTTTTTCAACTCCGGTCATCAAGGCGCCCCAACAGGTCATGTTTTCAGGCTTTCCATTATTTTGCACAGGTGATTTGATCAGTTTCACTGCCTTAGTAATTACCACAGCCGGTTCATCTGAGGGAAATCCTGAAAACATGACCTGTTGGTGCGCCTCGAGGACTGGAGTTGAGAAACACTGCTGTATCCAACACACACAAGGTGCTTACGTGCCCCAAGCTGCAGTGTCCCTCTGGCTTTACAGAGCTCTGACGTCTGGGATTTTTTGAAGGGCCCGCCCTGCGCCTGCACCATGAGCCGGTGTGCACACGCGTGCCAGCGGCAACCACATCGCCTGCCCGCCTACAAAAGTGCACCCCCTTGCGCACGCGTGCGTAGGGAAATGGTGGAGGCGGGGGGAGAGAGAAATCCCCCAAGGAGCGCCGTGGATGCGGACTACGAGGGACTCCCCCACACAACTGTGGCAGAGCCTGAAGCGGAGGAAGTGAGCCGCTCAACAGACCGGCTGACACTGAGCTTTTGTTCCTGGAGAGCATGGTAAGCGAAACACCAGGTATGTCTCTTTACTGCCTCTAGTGGCAGAAAACAGATAAGACATGCAGCTGCTCATGGAAGATAATCCTTAAGGTATTTACCTAGGATTGTCTTTACTTACCTTATCCCTGACCGTAATGGCTTTATCCCTCATGATAGCTGCCATCATAGATCTTGGCTCAGTTCAGTTCCCCGCAGTCAATTTATCAGGCTGCGGAGAAACTGCACTGATACGGACACATTTATTTCTCAGGCTAAAATTCTTAAAGATAGATTCATTGACAAGGGTTATGATCCTGCTGTTATTGACAGAGACCTTATGTTGACTTTAGAGACTGAAAGGAGTTCTCTGCTGGAGATAAAACCCAAGCGGGAAGTGGATGAGAGCTATAAATGGTCCATGGTCACCGCTTTTTCTACCCAACATAAACGGGTAAAAGCCATCATGGCTAAACATTGGGGTATTTTGAAAAATGACAGTGTTCTGAGTACTGTATTACCCGATCAGGCCAAAGTAGTGTTCAGAGGGGCACCAACTCTTCGGAGCACAATAGCTCCTAATATCATTAACCCCCCCGTACGCCCATCTTTTTTTCACCAATTAGTAGGCTATCATCCCTGCAAAAGGTGCAATGTGTGTAAATATAATATTTCGGGGAGAGTAAAATCATTGACATTTAGGTCAACCGTGACTGGTAGGACCTACCCCATTAAACAATTTTGCACTTGTGCTACCACACACATTGTATATTTAATTACATGCCCATGTGGCAAACAGTATGTGGGCCGCACCATCCGAACGTTTTCGGTAAGGGTGGGTGAACACGTTGCCCTGATTTTGGGTGGTGATGTTCACCATACAGTACCCAGACACTACAAGCTATGTCATAATAGAAATCCGGCAGGCACCCAGTTTATCATTGACCATTACATACCACCATGGAGGGGTGGGGCTAAAACTAGGGGTGTTTCACAACTTGAAACATACTGGATTTATGAACTCCAGACACACAGGCCTCTCGGCCTGAACGTCGAGTGGGATATAAATTCCTTTATTAATAAATCCTAATGACATATTTGGTACCCAATTTGTCCTTCAATGTGGGTTTTTCTACGTTTTCATCCTTTTTTCAGTTTTTTTCTACATATAATACAAATTTGATACGCTTAGGGATTAATCTGCGTGAGGGCTGTCACATACATATTTTTTTAAAAATATTTTAATTTTAATTTAATGTACTTCTTCATTGTAAGATGTGAGGGGTTTCCTTGTCTGTGGATTCATTTAGTGAGCGGCTGGCCTGTTAGGTTTTTTACCTGCAACATTTGTTGCCTTCCATCTCTCCAATCCATGAAGCTCCCCCATTAATTCAATTCTATTGAAATTTAATTTAATCAAAACTTATTGGATGAATTCATAATTCATTTTTTGTTTTGGTTTATATGTATGTGGATCCATGATTTGCTATCTAGTTTAGTTGCCCCCAATTGCTATGGAGATCACTATCTCCTGTTTTTTTTTATTTTATACACACTTGATATTTTAATTTTTCATATAAGATCGTTATAATATCTAGTTAGGGGTCATGGCAATTTATTATTGTTTATTGACTAACTTTCTATCAGAGAAATTCATTACACACATTTTAGTCTTTGTCTCTTTGAGACTTTGACTGTGTGTTTTTGTTGTGGGGGAGCGCATTGTTGTTTCCTACTTGTTCTCTGTTTGTCATCGCATTGTGTGTGGAACGCATGGTGTGATTACAGCTGGAGCGCATCATGTGATGCTGTACAGGCCATATGTGGGATGGGATGTAGTTGGTGTGGACGTCCAGCCCTCACGACATCACGTCGATGTGGAGGGCGGACGTGTCACGCCGTCTTTCTCCTGGAACGCATCGCGTGATTGTGCCTGGTACAGGTCACATGTGGGACAGGGTGGGTTGGTGTAGACGTCCAGCCCTCACGACATCATGTCGGTATGAAGGGCGGACGTGTCACGCCGGCCTTCTTTTGGAACGAATCACGTGATTACGCCTGGAGCGCATCACGTGATGCCGCATGAGTCATATGACGGTGTGTTGCGGGACGTGACGTGAATAACGCGGACGTCCTGCTCTCTACACACCAGTTCGGAGTCTGTGCACGGTCACCCCATGGACCATATTTGGTCCATTTCCTATGCCCGGCCTGTGTACTCGGGCACATGACACACCATGCTGGCTATATCTATTATATTAGCCATGCGTGAAACACATGATGGTGTGTTGCGGGATGTGACGCGATTAGCGCGGACGTTCTGCTTTTTACACACTAGTTTGTGTACGGTCACCCCATAGACCACATTTGGTCCATTTCCTGTGCCTGGCCTGTATGCTCGGGCACATGATACATCATGTTGGTCATATTTAATATATAAGCCAAATGTGGTGGCCAGAATTTTGTCTGTCCACCCCCCTCTCATTTATGTATGGCTTTTTAAAATTCCATATATATTTACTCTAAAAGACCACATACCCCTGGAATATTTATCAACATTGAACATCAATCATGACCCCACGTAGAGGCAGGAAGTAGACGTTGAGGAGCCATTTTGGATGATCCAGGAATTGATTGCTCATGTGATGAATTCACAGGTGAGGTTACTCTTACCCCATTAGGGGGTTATGTTGTCTATATAATGTGTGGAGGCAGCAGTGGATGCATACCCCAGATGATGCAAATTTCGGGATTTCCACTGTTGCCATTGATTTTCATGAAGCGCTTTTTAACCACTTAAATGTAAGTGCAATTACCTACATTAAATACACTGTTTTTAGCAGTATCACGCTATGTGCCTTCTTCTTTTCCTTTCACATTGTGCTATTGATTCGGTTTAAACATCATTGAGTCATCGTCTCTCAAGTTTTCATCAACCTCTTCATTGTGAGCTGTCGTGAGAGACATTCTTTGGTTCAACTATCAACTGTTGACCCTTCAGGAATATACATCAAAAGCCTATGTCGATCCTCTGGACATATGTTCAGTAGGGTCCACTAAGTCTGGTAAGCCTCCTTTAAATTGGTTGTGGCTTTTTTTCTTCAATATTGATTTGGAAGTATTTGTAGTTCAATCATTTAAAAAAAAAATTGGGAATTATTGTGGAACACTATTGGACTTTAATTTTTGCCATTGCTTGCACGTGTTTTTGAGGACTATCCATCAAGGACTCTTTCAAAGACTGTATTGTTATTCACATAGGGAAATATTTAGTTTTTCCTTGCACATTTGTTTATTTCACTCATTCATTTATTTGTTTGACACATACTTATTTAGCGCTGCAATTTATTCTTTTCTTCTTTTTTCTTCTTTTTTTCTATTTTTTTTCTTTTCTTTCTTTTTCTTTCTTTTTTTACCTTATCCCTGCCGCAGGATACTGCTGAGCACAGACAGACCCAATCTTCACCTATCAAGGGGGGTTAAGTCAACAGACCTTCAGGGACTGGGATCCTAGACAGGGTTTCCACTCCCCTGGACCTGTACCGCATCTTGCCAGAAAATCTTTGGTATGTGGATATAACCAAAGTACTGGAACCCAGGATCCAGCCCTCCGAAGAGAGGCATTACAGGCAAAAACCTTGTGCTTCGGATACGAGGCCCCAGGTACCATCCCACTTTGGCCTAAGGCACTTTGGATGGATCTGGTCTTTATGGAGGCTATTTAAATCCAGCATGGATCCCTCCAGTGGAGCTCCTCAGAGCACATCTTCACTCGTGACCAACACCTTAGACACTGATGAAAAAACTGAGGTGCTCCAAGTATGGGAGGGGTTATATAGAGAGGAAACTTCCTGTCTAATTGATTACATCAGTGTCCAGCACCGGAAGGTGGAATATAACCCAATTAGTAATTACTAGGCTCGGTGTCCCGTGATGTACGATAAAAAAAAGTAGCTTTTTTTTATCTTAATGCATTCTCTCCAACCCTCCTTATACTTACCCAAGCCTGATCTCAAACCAGCGCTGTGCCTCCACTCTTTCTCTCCTCAATGGACATGGAGGAAGCAGTGGGAGCAATTGGTCAATCACAGCCTGTGAGGAGAAAGCCGGGGGGATCCAAGCCACACTGTCTATGAATGCATGCATGCTGTAAATGCGGCTTGGGCTCAGGCATGCAAGCAACTTGCTATGGGGGAAATCAACAGGGGGAGAAACGGTGGGGGACCCCAGAAGAGAAGGATCAGGGCTGCTCTATGCAAAATCATTGCACAGAGCAGGCAAGTATGACATGCTTGTTATTTAAAAATAAATACATTTATAATCACTTTAATTCAACTATATTCAGCAAGTGCAGGGATTTCACTGAAGCGGGGAAGAGGTTAAAGTTTTGTGCAAGTCTCACCCCTACTGGGAAGCGAAGTTGTAAACAGAGCACAGTTTTCCTAACATTAGCCATTAGCAGTGACAGCACAATGAGATATTTTAGAAATAAAATAGGACAGCAATAAAGAGAAGCCATAGGAAGAGAAATGTGTCCTCGATAATCTCTTTGCTTCTGGGTCTTTTCCCATAACCCCGCTGAGAGTACTTTTGGTGTGGAGAAGGGGGCTGATACGGAACAGGTATGAAATGCCATCAGCATGCATACATGTGCAATGAACCTACTGCTCTTCAGGGACTGTGGCGGTATCATCCCCATGCTATTATCCTTTAACTATTGTAGGAGCTGCCAGAGATCAGAGCTTTGTTTAATGCTGAGGAATGTGCACACAGAGACTGAAGGGAAGGCGCAATGGATTTCAAGGTTTATTGCTGCACCACTTACGCAAACAGTTATTTATAGAGCATCTGTAGAGTGTTGAAAACAATATGCTGCAAAGAGAAAGGTAGGAAAGGGAAGCTTGGCACTGCCATTTATTATTATTATGTTTTTGTGAATTACTGATAAAGGTAGATTACCTATAAGATGTGCACCTACCATAGGGATAAGATGGTGGTACATGGGAGATGCCTTGGTACACTAGTCGATTTCCACACCCAATTGGTGTAGTGAAGTTTTGTTGGAGGAGTCACTGCGGTAAGCTGTAAGTGAATGCTGGTATGTTAGCAAGAGAACATTGGGGGAGATTTACTAAAACTGTTGAGTGCATTGTCTAGTGCACCTCTGCATAGAAACCAACCAGCTAGCAAATTTTATTGTCAAAGCTTAACTGAACAAGCTGAAATTAGAAGCTGATTGGCTACCATGCACAGCTACACCAGAATCTGAGTGCTCCAGTTTTAGTAAATCTCCCCCCATTGTGTGTCATTTAGCTATCTTGGCTGCTTAAATTAACAAGGCAGTGAAGTAAATCGGATGCCTCTTGGTAACCATGTCAGACATACTCAATGGCTTCAAAGCAGTAGAAAACTGTCAGGTGTCAGAATAAAGATATGACAGAAAGGTAGAGTGGTGTAGATTCCTTAGGGTTGCCACCGTTCACAAAGTACCACTACTACAAGACATTCTGTTATATTCATTTGCTGCTCACAGTCACTTAGCTGTTAACCAGTATCCTCCATTTATTTATTTTTCCCCATAAAGTTTTTATTGGAAGTAAAAGAGAACAAGCAAATGAAGAGTATTACAGAAACACATAATACAAGTCATATGACAATAGACAAGGTATGGTAACATCATAACTTTTAGGCTATGAACATCAAAATGTCAATTAACATTAAGATAGTGGGAAATAACCCTGTTTCCAAGGACTCAGGAACCTGTTGGATTTCATAGATTCTGAGCATGTACTGGGCATATGGTTATAAGTTTAAATATGATAGTTGTTATGGAGAGGGTGGATTTATTTTGGTTAAGTCGAGGTGTCTTGGGTAAGATTCAGATTGTATGGAGGGTTCTAGGTCGGGGTCAGAGCAAGGGTTTCTGTATATCTAAGAGGATGTTTAGGGGTCTGGGGAGGAGTGTGTACAAGAAAGGGAGGGGGTGTTGCTACATTAAGGGGGTGAGAGGGAAAGAGGTAGATGGGGGGGGGGGTAAATGACAAGGTTGTTATGGGGGGTAGGGAAACAGAGGGGGTGGTTGTTGTCCATCTCTCTCTCCCTCCAGTGGTGGAAGGTAGGGGGATTGATAGTTGTTATGGGTTTGTAACTGATGAGGATAGGTCACTGTTAATATAAATGGTTGGTAGAGGTCATCTAATTTGGATCTGGATTTACGCAGGTGTGGTAATGTATTATCAGACAGGTTGCTTGTTGGCAATGGTGAGGTTTTTGTAGTCTGTTGTTGTCTGGAAGTGGGTCAAGCATGCCCATTTGGATGAGAATTTGACAGGTGTGTCATTGGCAATGCAGATAAGGCATTCTATTTCAGCCATCTTGGTAATTCTATTTCCCAAATTCATTCTTTGATTGATAGGGCATGTGAGGTACCCCAGTGGACTGGTATGCACTGTTTAGCCGCATTCACCATGTGCATGGCTAAGAATTTAAAGTAGTTGCTGTTCGATAAGGTGGTAAAGTGTAAGAGAAATTGTGTGTAGGTAGTTACTTTCTTTATAATTTGGTGCACTTCACCTCAGAAAGCTTGGATGGTGGGACGGCTCCACCAAATGTGTAGGAGAGTTCCTTTTTCCTGTTTGCATCTCCAGCATATGTCTGAAATGTCTGGGTTGAATTTGTGGATGAGGGAGGGGGTACAGTACCAGCGTGATTGGACTTTGTAACAGTTTTCCTGTGTGGAAACGTTTACAGATTCCTTGTGAATGATCAGGAAGACTTGTTCCCATTCTTCCGGTGATAGGGAGAGGTCATATTCCCATGTTTTGCATGCCAGGCCGATGTTGGAAGGGACGTCCGTGAATAAAAGGGAGTGCATTGTGGAGATTAAGTGGCCTTGCTTTGTACATAATGTTTCGAAAGGTGAGAGGGGTCTAGAGACATTGAATTTCCTGTCAAGTGAGCGTATATAGTGTGAGAGTAATGTGTGATTCCAGGGGGAGATATACTGTAGGTGCCAACGACCTTTCATGGGAGCTTTTCACAATGCAAAAGTTTGCCTTGTGCGAAGAAGTAGTGCATCTGAACGTTTCTGTTTGGCCAGATGTCATTTAGGAAGTTGCTGTGCATTCCAGGGGGAAATCGGGGTAAAGACATAAAGAGGCGAGGGGGCC